>CM064575.1:44487333-45175755 GCA_032716605.1 Paralithodes platypus
TTGTGCAACTCTCCAAAACAAGAGTGAAACGACACTCCCAATCTTTCTTCTATTCAACTCTCTATGGAACTCTCTCCCTGAATCCATCTTTCCCTCACCCTATGACATAAATTGCTTCAAACTTCATGTGTCCAGATATTTTGGCTCGAACATTCCTTGATTTTAGCTCTGTCACTCTTTCAACTCTGGGGGAGGCACTCGTCACAGGCAGTTTTGCTTTCTGTCTCCCTCATCCACATATATATACAAAAAAACAAAACAAAATGTACACGGGTACATGCGACACTGTTCTATTGCACCTAACATAGTTGGCATAATAAGGCCAGCATCTAACAACAGTGGACAATCACAATTTACTCTTTTATGGTATGCTAAAAACCCAAGACACACAGTCGGACCCAAGAGGGCCAAGACCTACGTTCTTAGCTGGAGGTACGAGAGTGGCCTTGTCCTTGTTGGACGAAATGGGCTGGGTGTGGGCCAAACGGTGCTCAGCAGACCCCGGTAATCTTGTGTTAATCTCTGACCGTTTTGGTGGGGTCAGTACTCAAGGTATTAGTGAGTTGGGCCTATAATTGGGCCTTGTAATTGGGTTGGGTGTGACAGGGATCTGCCTTGTGTGGGCCGATCGTCTTTTTGCGGACTCCCATTTGCTTGTGTACTTGTGTGTTCTTGTGTTCCTTTGCGGGGAGGGGGCGCCGGGTGTTTATGGTCATTGCATCTCCACGCCGTTACCATCAGTGTGTATGTGTGTGTGTGTATGTGTGTGTGTGTGTGTGTGCATGCGATGCGAGACAAGCTCATTATAATCGTTCCTTCTTAACTGATAATATATTGCGTGTATGTTAAGTATACCTTTGGAGTGGCTGTGTAAATAGTATAGCCTGTAACCAATGTAATCAGCTCAAGTCTTGCTGATCAGATTCTAGCATATACTGTATAGTAAATGGGTAGATGCGACACTGGTCTCCCATTAAGGGGACAGTGTCTATTTTTTTTTGGACTATTTATTTATATATTTATTTATTTTTTAGTTTTCTCCCTATATCTCCATCAAACTTAAAACAAAATCCATTAGATCCCCCTACGAAATTAATTTGTAAATTTTTCGGTAGAAAAATTTCACGGCCAAAGGCTGGTTTCTCCACAATTACAGGCTCACTATCGCTCGCCAGGAAAAAATCCACTTATAAAGGGCACGAAAGGTCTTAATATAGACAAGGAAACGGGGCGAAAGGTATTAAAATTGACATGGGACAAACGTCTTAAAATCTCAAAAACTAATGGAGATAAGCTCGAGGAAGAAAGGGGATCAGAAAAACGGCCCATCTCCCCTTAGCGTGTACATTGGCGATATTTGGATTTGCAGGCTTGAGTGACCTGTATTATTTGTTATGTACATTACATCATCTAGGTCTATGTGTATAGTATCATTACAACTCGTACCAGACCGCCAAATCCGGAGAGGACTTGACAATAATTGTCCCCTTATACCATGGAGGTATTAACAAAGTATATACACTCTAGAGTATACAGTATACTTTAGGTATTAAGGCCTTATTACCTCAATGCCTTATACCAAGTCTCTATGTATCTCACTTTGTAAAACTGAGGAACAAGGGGTAAGGAGACTTGTCTCAATGTCTCTTTCCTGGTTGGGATTCGAACCCAGCTCCTCTTAGTAAGTAAGTATGCTAACCAATACATAACGGAACACGTTGGTGTGTATGAGAGAGAGAGAGAGAGAGAGTCCAGACCATCAAATAATTATGCTGGCAGGTACAATTTACAAGTAGGTGTTAATTTTCTGGATTACCTGGATTAGCTTGAGATCATAAGGTAAAGGATCCACGTACGCTGGTATCCAGAGGTTGGTCAGCGTTTTTTTTTTCTTCGCAACCCTCTTCGGCCGCACTCATATATGGTAGCTTTTGAAATGTTTCATAATTCTATTATTTTTACCAACTACTTTCCCTAACCTAAATTACCCAAACTTCATATTTGGATTCCAATAATCAGACAAAAAATGAAATGCATTACAGATTTAGATATATTACCTATTAGCTTTCATGGCTATACAGTATATGTAATATATATTATATATATATATATATATATATATCTATATATATATTTATATATATGTCTATATATATATCTATATATATATATATATATATATATATATATATATATTATATATATATATATTATATTTATATATACAGTATATATATATAGTCCTCATATTATACCACACACACACACACACACACATTTTCATATATATACCGGTATATATAGTCCACATATACAACACACACACACACACACACACACATTTTCATTTACAAGTGGACAAGGATTCACTATTAAAAGCACCTACCCTGCCATGTGTATTTCTACTCACAAACATACAACCACGTGCTCACACACACACATACTCAAACACACCTTTATATTCACAATCACAGAAACATTTCGTACTTTCATTCACAAACCGATACGTAAATACCTGTATTTCCATCCACACCGTTACCATTCATTTGTACACACACACACACACACACACATACACACACACTGAAAAATCTCAATTTCCCAAGCTTGGAGGAGAAGACGTGTGAGGGGTATAACAACGATTTACAAAGACTTTTTGTGTGAGGTAACCTGGTAGGATCAAAGGGCACGTGTTTAAACTAAGAAAAAATAGATGGGAATACGATAAGAGCAAATTTAGCTATAAAATCAAGCTTTGTATACGTGGAACACTTGTGGGGGTGTCCAGCATGGATCTTGTATATGGATCTTGTATTATGGATCTTGCCGTAGCCTACCCAGTGTGGCTGGGCTGCGAGACACCACCAGTGGTGTCCCGCAGCCCACCCTCACTAGCTGGGCTGCGTGACACCCCTGGTGGTGTCCCGTAGCCACTTCGTATATTAATATAGTAACGTCTAATAATGTTAAAATGTCCAAGGTGTATAGTATTATGCTATTATACTTCAATAAGTATTCTTAAGTTCTTATCAACTATTTTGATAGTTCTTATGTATTTCCTTTATGAAGTGAATCCATATGTTTCACGTAATACATTCAGGCTGCTTTTACTTTACCATATCATATCTTAGCCTAAAGGGCCTGTTACTCTGGCATCCCGACCCTTCAAGGCTTTAGTATGAACGTCTGGTGCCAAGTTCTGCAACCCCTTCAGTTCGATGACGTATTTTTTCATCTTATTATGGTTACCATTAGATGATTTTCTTTAGCCAGGTCCCCAGATTTAGTCCCGACCCAGAATTATGTAAAATCGACCAAGGACAGCATAATTACGTGTTGACAAAGTCTTATGTGTGACAGAGGTTTAACTCTACCTAACCTCACCTAACCTAGACTCACCTAACTCGAGGGTAAGGTTAGTTTAGGATTGGACAGGTTAGGGTTGGATACATTACCGCAATAATCTTGGACAAAGAGTAGTACAAGTTAGGTGAAGTAAGTTTAAATAGAGTTAGGAAAGGTTAAGGGAGGATAATTGGTTATTCTGGACCCCCTTCTCCCTCATGTTCATCCACATTAATTTCAGACGATACAGAGAAACGGGCGAGGGAAAACGAAAGTGGTCCCGGACCCTGAGAATAGTAATGGGGTATGTGCCTGAGTATATACACACATACAAGACGTTCGGCCCATTAGTTTGGCGATTTTCATCCCATTTCCTTGTCAATGTTAATACTTTTCGTACCATTTAGGTGTCGATTTATGTTTTCCTGGCGAGCGATAGCGAGCCTGTGATACAATAGCAACCGGCCTTTGGCCGGGATTTTTTTTTATAACAAATTTTACACATTGTTCTTGGGCATGTTTGTTTTAAGCTTGATGGAGGTCTAGGGAGGAAATTAAAAAAAATAATTATAAGATAAATACAAATGCAAATAAATACCCCCGTCCCCCCTTAACCCCTTCTGTACCCCCGTCCCCCCTTAACCCCTTCTGTACCCCCGTCCCCCCTTAACCCCTTCTGTACCCCCATCCCCCCTTAACCCCTTCTGTACCCCCGTCCCCCCTTAACCCCTTCTGTACCCCCGTCCCCCCTTAACCCCTTCTGTACCCCCGTCCCCCCTTAACCCCTTCTGTACCCCCGTCCCCCCTTAACCCCTTCTGTACCCCCGTCCCCCCTTAACCCCTTCTGTACCCCCGTCCCCCCTTAACCCCTTCTGTACCCCCGTCCCCCCTTAACCCCTTCTGTACCCCCGTCCCCCCTTAACCCCTTCTGTACCCCCGTCCCCCCTTAACCCCTTCTGTACCCCCGTCCCCCCTTAACCCCTTCTGTACCCCCGTCCCCCCTTAACCCCTTCTGTACCCCGTCCCCCCTTAACCCCTTCTGTACCCCCGTCCCCCCTTAACCCCTTCTGTACCCCCGTCCCCCCTTAACCCCTTCTGTACCCCCGTCCCCCCTTAACCCCTTCTGTACCCCCGTCCCCCCTTAACCCCTTCTGTACCCCCGTCCCCCTTAACCCCTTCTGTACCCCCGTCCCCCCTTAACCCCTTCTGTACCCCCGTCCCCCCTTAACCCTTTCTGTACCCCCCTCCCCGCTTAACCCCTTCTGTACCCCCGTCCCCCCTTAACCCCTTCTGTACCCCCGTCCCCCCTTAACCCCTTCTGTACCCCCGTCCCCCCTTAACCCCTTCTGTACCCCCGTCCCCCCTTAACCCCTTCTGTACCCCGTCCCCCCTTAACCCCTTCTGTACCCCCGTCCCCCCTTAACCCCTTCTGTACCCCCGTCCCCCTTTAACCCCTTCTGTACCCCCGTCCCCCCTTAACCCCTTCTGTACCCCCGTCCCCCCTTAACCCCTTCTGTACCCCCGTCCCCCCTTAACCCCTTCTGTACCCCCGTCCCCCCTTAACCCCTTCTGTACCCCCGTCCCCCCTTAACCCCTTCTGTACCCCCGTCCCCCTTAACCCCTTCTGTACCCCCGTCCCCCCTTAACCCCTTCTGTACCCCCGTCCCCCCTTAACCCCTTCTGTACCCCCGTCCCCCCTTTACCCCTTCTTTTCCCCCGTCCCCCCTTAACCCCTTCTGTACCCCCGTCCCCCCTTAACCCCTTCTGTACCGAACCGTCTCTTCCATTGTATTCTGGCTATGATTAGAGGGTTTTATTTAGCTTAGGAAGGACATGAAGCAATGAAAATTCTTCAAAGTGTCTCGAGTCACCATGTTACCTACCATAGATCCTTCCTTAGCTATATATAAGCCTCTAAATATTTTTGAAATAATATAAAAAGTCATGCTCGGTAATGAAGGGGTTAACGGGATCATGGTCCTGGTAATGTGCAAGTAGAGCGATGTGGGTCAAAGGAGATTGAGATTTGGTTAGGGTAGGTTAAGGGGGTAGTGCTTGGTTTTTGGTCTATATATTTATTTAAATATATATATTTGTAGTTTCCTCGCTAAACCTCCATCAAACTTAGAAAAACACCCCTAGACCCCTTTTCAAGATATATTTGTCCATTCTTCGGTAGAAAAATGTCCCCTCCGAAGGCCGGTTCCTTCTAAGATTAGAGGTTGGCTATCGCTTGCCAGGAACAAATCGACACCTAAAGAACACGAAAGGTCTTAATATTGACAAATAAAATGAGACGAAAGGTCTAAACATCGCCAAACTAACGAAACGAACGTCTGAAAACCTCAAAACTAAAATGCTAAACATGAGGGAGAAGCGGGTCCAGAAAAAACGATTAATTCCCCCTTAAGTTATGATATTTGACCTCTATCGTAGTCATGGTGAAGATTTGATACGATTTAGTTAGGTTAGCTTGGATTATGTATGCTACCGTCATTGTCCTGATATACTTGACAATAAAGTTAGCTTAGGATAGCTTAGGTATAGTTAGGGCAGACTAAGTTAGGCTAGGTTAGGTAAAGTTAACACACATTATGTTATGATAGGTTAGGTCAAGTTAAGGCAGATAACGCTGGGATAGGTTAGGTAAGATTAGGTTAGGTAAAGTTAGGGCGGAATAGGTTTGGTATAGTTAGGATAGGTTAGGTAAAGTTAGGGCGGAATAGGTTTGGTATAGTTAGGACATAAATTATTAGAGTAGGATAAGATAGGTAAAGTTAGGATAGGTTAGGTAAAGTTAGGGCGGAATAGGTATGGTATAGTTAGGACATAAATTATTAGGTTAGGATAAGATAGGTAAAGTTAGGATAGGTTAGGTTAAGTTAAGGCAGATTAAGTTAGGATAGGTTAGGCAGATTATGAAAAGACAATTTACCCGTCAAACAAAAAACAAAATACTTTAATAACACAACAAAAATAAAAATGGTATGATTATATAAAACCAAATGGTATGATTATATAAAACCAAATGGTATGATTATATAAAACCAAATGGTATGATTATATAAAACCAAATGGTATGATTATATAAAACCAAATGGTATGATTATATAAAACCAAATGGTATGATTATATAAAACCAAATGGTATGATTATATAAAACCAAATGGTATGATTATATAAAAAAAAATGGTATGATTATATAAAACCAAATGGTATGATTATATAAAACCAAATGGTATGATTATATAAAACCAAATGGTATGATTATATAAAACCAAATGGTATGATTATATAAAACCAAATGGTATGATTATATAAAACCAAATGGTTATGATTATATAAAACCAAATGGTATGATTATATAAAACCAAATGGTATGATTATAAAACCAAATGGTATGATTATATAAAACCAAATGGTATGATTATATAAAACCAAATGGTATGATTATATAAAACCAAATGGTATGATTATATAAAACCAAATGGTATGATTATATAAAACCAAATGGTATGATTATATAAAACCAAATGGTAAGGTTATATAAAACCAAATGGTATGATTATATAAAACCAAATGGTATGATTATATAAAACCAAATGGTATGATTATATAAAACCAAATGGTATGATTATATAAAACCAAATGGTATGATTATATCAAACCAAATAGTATGATTATATAAAACCAAATAGTGTGTTTGACCCTCCCCGCAGCTTGTAATTTGCGTGCCGGTAACCTGCTCATTACACTGGATTGTGCCTCATTATCATAATCTTCCCAAAATGTCCCTTAATTTCCACTCTGTTTTCCGTTGTTTGTCTTTTGTTTTAGTTTCTTCTTCTTAATATTATTATTATTATAATAATAATAATTATTATTATTAGTATTAGTTGTATTATTATTATTATTATTATTATTATTATCATTATTATTATTATTACCCTGGGGGTAAGGGATTATAATATGCCCCACGTGCCTTCTGCGTGTCGTAAGAGGCGACTAAAGAGGTTGGGTCGGTGGGCTTGCGACCCCCACCCGTGAAAGATGCCTATAGCAACGACAAACGAACAATCAGCCTCGGATGCGGACGGACCCTGTGTTGACGAACCCCGACCGACTATGGACAAACTTATGGACGTTCTGAGAATAGGTACATGGAACGTGAGTGGCATGAATGATGGCAAAACAGAGAGAGAGGTACTGGAAGTGTTTGTGAATGCCAGGCTGGATGTATGTGAAATGACGGAGACCAAATGGAAGGGTACAGATGTGAGAGAGTGGGAGTGTGGAATGGGTGTGTGTGCTGGAGTGAGTGAGGGAGCAGCGAGAGAAGGTGCATGTTTGTTTGTAAGTAACAAATGGAAGGAGTGTGTCCCCTCAGACCCACAGAATATGGGTCTGTGGGTTCAAGGATTGTGTGGGTGAGAATGAAAGTAGGAATACAAACGTGGGTGATTGTGTGTGTGTATGCTCCGACAGAGGAAAATCTTGTAAGAGAGAAAGAGGAGTTCTGGGTGAATGTGGAGGTGTGCCTGGATAAGTTTGACAAGAACAAAATAATATTTCTGATTGGAGATATGAATGGTAAGGTGGGTGACAGGAAAGTTGATGGAGTGGTGGGAGGGTGGGGGGTACCGTCAGCGGTGAATGGGAATGGTAGTGCACTTGTGGACGTATGTGTTGGGAGGAGTTGTGGATAGCCAACACCTTCTTCCGACACAGAATGATACAAAGGTACACATGGAAAGTGGTGTGGATGATGAAGGATAAGGAGAAGACAGTGGTGGAACGAAAGTCACTGGTTGATTATATATGTGTGGATGAACGAATGAAGAAATCTGTGCTGGATGCTAGGGTGTATAGGGGTATTGGAGGGGATCTGTCGGATCATTATGTAGTAGTAGCTAAAATTAGGATACAAAAAAAGTGGGTGAGAAGAGCTGGAGGGAGGCGAGAGGAAGGTGGAATGGTGAGGAGGGTGGAGAGGCTACAGGAGGAGGAAATCAGGGAAGAGTACAGGAGAGCAGTAGAAAGACGACTAGGTGGGTTCGACCTGGAAGATATGGAGGAAGTGGAGGAGATGAGCAAGGTGTTTAAGGAAGAGATCTGTGCAGCATGTGAGGAGGTGTGTGGAGTGAGGAGAAGAGGGAGGGGAGTGAAAGGTACAGCATGGTGGCCAGAAGAGGTAAAAATAGCTGTGGAAGACAAGAAGAAAGCGTATAGAGAGTGGTTGGGTAGTAGCGGAATGAAGATTTGGAGAGGCAGAAACGAGCGAGGTACGTGGAAAGAAAGAGAGTGGTGAAGAAAGTAGTGAAGGAAAGTAAGAGAAGAGTAGATGAGGAATTTGGAAGGAATCTGAGTGTAAAATGGAGGGAGTGTAAGAAACTGTTCTGGAAAGAAGTCAAGAAAGTTAGGGAAGGTAGCAAGGGAAACAGTAAGGGTGTGAAAGATAAGAATGGGAGAATGCTAGCCGAGAAGCAAGAGAGAGTCGAAAGATGGAGGGAGTACTTCAATGAGTTGCTATATGTAAGGAATGAAGAGCCAGCAAACATAATTGGATATGGTATGGGAGAGAGAAGAGGAGAAGTAATGGAGGAGGAGGTGGGGATCAGGAGGTCAGAAGTGTGGGAAGCCATGACAAGAGTGAATATGTCTTCTAAGCATAGTAGGGAAGGTGTACAGTAGGGTAGTGATTGAGAGAGTGAGAGTGAGAACAGATAAATGGATAGGCAACGAGCAGGGAGGTTTTAGGAAGGGAAGAGGATGTGTAGATCAGATTTTTACCCTAAATTGTGTTCTGGAGAAATATCAGGAGAAGCAACAAAAAGTTGTATGTTACCTTTTTGGACTTGGAGAAGGCCTATGACAGAGTGGATAGAGACGGTAGGTGGAAAGTACTTAGAATATACGGAGTAGATGGCAAGTTGCTGAAAGCAGTGAAGAGCATGTATGAGGGTGTAAAGGTGTCAGTACGTGTGGAGAATGAGCAGAGCGAGTTCTTTGACCTGAATGTTGGGTTGTAACAGGGGTGTGTGATGTCCCTGTGGTTGTTTACTGTATACTGTATATGGATGGAGTCATGAAAGAAATACTAGGAAGAGCAGTCGATGTTGGTGTATCGCTGAAAAGGGAGGGAAATGAGTGGAGGCTGCCGCCTTTACTGCTGTTTGCGGATGATACATACAGTTCTGATGAGCGATAATGAATGGGAGTTGCAGGGTCTGGTAATTGAAACAGTGTTCGAAAAACGAAATTTGAAGGTAAATGCGGGGAAAAGCAAGGTTATGGTCTTCGAAAAGGTGAAGTCACAGAGTGTGAGGTGAAGTTAAACGGTCAGGCTATGGAGATCGTCAACTCTTTTAAGTATCTGGGCTGTGTGTTGAGTAAAGATGGGACTATGGATGAAGTAGTGCGGGAGAGGGTACAACAGGGGAAGAGGGTTGTAGGAATGCTGAAAGCAGTAACAAGAAATAGGGTGGTCAGTATGGAAGTGAAGAAGTTCTTGCATGACAGTGTGGTAATCCCGACACTGACTTACGGAAACGAAGCATGGACGTTGACTGAGAGACTCAGACCAAGAGTGAGAGCGGTGGAAATGAGTTACTATTGAAGTGTGTGCAGAGTTACATTGGGGGATAGACAAACGAATGAGGAAGTAAGAAGGTGGTGTGGTGTAGAGGTAGATGAGCTGGAAAGTGTGAAAAGGAACAACTTGAGATGGTTCGGCCATATGGAATGTATGGAAAGCGAGAGAATGACTAACAGGGTGTACGAGAGCGAGGTGGAAGGACAGAGAGGGGATTGTAGACTGAAGGAGAGGTGGAAGGATGGAGTGAGGAAGTATATGGATGAAGGCGGTGCTGGTTGGGAGGAGGGGCGTCGACTGACTGGGGACAGAGGTGCATGGGGACGGTTCGTTCGTGGCCACCCCTTCGGGGATCACGGCGTCAGGCAATAGATAGATAGATAGATTATTATTATTATTATTATCATTAGTAGTAAAAGTAGTATTTATCTTATCATTTATTAATGTATTTGTTTTTTTCGAAGAGAGCTATGAACTTTTCTTAGTTGATTTGAAGTAAGCATTGTGCATGGGTTCAGCAATACACTGGTCTGGTTTAGGTAGACTTATTTATTGTGAACACAGACAGAATAATTGATTCAATATTTGGTATACATTCCCACTTTACGTCCCCAGGTATGCCTCCCACTATGCTTTGGAGTCTTCGTGGTGAGGCAAACAATACATTAAACGAGTCGAATCATAAACAAGTGCAACATTTCAAGAAATCCAATTATCATATACGAAGAACTATATTTGACAAAGCAGATTGGAACTGCATAACCTACACAAGTGATACTAATGAAATCTGGAGCTTTTTCTTTGAAATATATAATAACGCTATACATGTGTGCATCCCTATGAAACATCGACACTCTTCTCGAAACAATAAGCCTAAATGGTGGAACACAAACATTTAAAATTGTCTGCATGCCAAAATATATATGCCCACAATACTTTCAATAGAACAAATATATATGCCCACAATACTTTCAATAGAACAAATATATATGCCCACAATACTTTCAATAGAACAAATATATATGCCCACAATACTTTCAATAGAACAAATATATATGCCCACAATACTTTCAATAGAACAAATATATATGCCCACAATACTTTCAATAGAACAAATATATATGCCCACAATACTTTCAATAGAACAAATATATATGCCCACAATACTTTCAATAGAACAAATATATATGCCCACAATACTTTCAATATATATGCCCACAATACTTTCAATAGAACAAATATATATGCCCACAATACTTTCAATAGAACAAATATATATGCCCACAATACTTTCAATAGAACAAATATATATGCCCACAATACTTTCAATAGAACAAATATATATGCCCACAATACTTTCAATAGAACAAATATATATGCCCACAATACTTTCAATATATATGCCCACAATACTTTCAATAGAACAAATATATATGCCCACAATACTTTCAATAGAACAAATATATATGCCCACAATACTTTCAATAGAACAAATCATGAATCAGGCAGGATTAGCTATCTTACCCTCCGGCGAACTGCCAAAACACTGATTAAACTTGGTAAAAAATAAAATAAAATAGGAAACACGTATTGAAGCCAAAATAATTCTATGGATATATTAGAAGTAAAAAGGTAATAACAATACAGATCGGACCACTACCTAACAAATAAGGAGATCATGCTGATGATGAAGTCCAAATGATTGATAGTATCAATAACTGTTTTGCATCTGTTTTTACAAAATATTTTAATTCGATTCCACTTGCCACATCATCTTTAATAACTAATAATGACATTCTAAGTGATATCGTAATTACGGAAATAGTTGTACTAACAGCATAAAGAAACTAAAGTCTAATATAACCCCTGGACCCGATACTATTACGGAAATAGTTGTACTAACAGCATAAAGAAACTAAAGTCTAATATAACCCCTGGACCCGATACTATTACGGAAATAGTTGTACTAACAGCATAAAGAAACTAAAGTCTAATATAAACCCCTGGACCCGATACTATTACGGAAATAGTTGTACTAACAGCATAAAGAAACTAAAGTCTAATATAACCCCTGGACCCGATACTATTACGGAAATAGTTGTACTAACAGCATAAAGAAACTAAAGTCTAATATAACCCCTGGACCCGATACTATTACGGAAATAGTTGTACTAACAGCATAAAGAAACTAAAGTCTAATATAACCCCTGGACCCGATACTATTACGGAAATAGTTGTACTAACAGCATAAAGAAACTAAAGTCTAATATAACCCCTGGACCCGATACTATTACGGAAATAGTTGTACTAACAGCATTAACAGCATAAAGAAACTAAAGTCTAATATAACCCCTGGACCCGATACTATTACGGAAATAGTTGTACTAACAGCATTTCTACTAACAGCATAAAGAAACTAAAGTCTAATATAACCCCTGGACCCGATACTATTACGGAAATAGTTGTACTAACAGCATAAAGAAACTAAAGTCTAATATAACCCCTGGACCCGATACTATTACGGAAATAGTTGTACTAACAGCATAAAGAAACTAAAGTCTAATATAACCCCTGGACCCGATACTATTACGGAAATAGTTGTACTAACAGCATAAAGAAACTAAAGTCTAATATAACCCCTGGACCCGATACTATTACGGAAATAGTTGTACTAACAGCATAAAGAAACTAAAGTCTAATATAACCCCTGGACCCGATACTATTACGGAAATAGTTGTACTAACAGCATAAAGAAACTAAAGTCTAATATAACCCCTGGACCCGATACTATTACGGAAATAGTTGTACTAACAGCATAAAGAAACTAAAGTCTAATATAACCCCTGGACCCGATACTATTACGGAAATAGTTGTACTAACAGCATAAAGAAACTAAAGTCTAATATAACCCCTGGACCCGATACTATTACGGAAATAGTTGTACTAACAGCATAAAGAAACTAAAGTCTAATATAACCCCTGGACCCGATACTATTACGGAAATAGTTGTACTAACAGCATAAAGAAACTAAAGTCTAATATAACCCCTGGACCCGATACTATTACGGAAATAGTTGTACTAACAGCATAAAGAAACTAAAGTCTAATATAACCCCTGGACCCGATACTATTACGGAAATAGACTATTACGGAAATAGTTGTACTAACAGCATAAAGAAACTAAAGTCTAATATAACCCCTGGACCCGATACTATTACGGAAATAGTTGTACTAACAGCATAAAGAAACTAAAGTCTAATATAACCCCTGGACCCGATACTATTACGGAAATAGTTGTACTAACAGCATAAAGAAACTAAAGTCTAATATAACCCCTGGACCCGATACTATTTCTCCAAGAATTTTGAAAGAATTATGAGACGATATATCAAAACCATTTACACTATTCTCAGACAATACAATGCAGAATAACATTTTACCCAATGAATGGAAATTAGCTAATGTAACTCATATGTACAGGGATCTGCCTTGTGTGGGCCAATCGGTTTTCTGCAGACTCCCATTTTCTTATGTTCTTATGTTCTTATATATTAAAAAATGGCATTGAAACAGTACCTTGCAATTATCGTCCAATCAGCTTGACTTCAATCCTATGTAAATTGCTCGAAACAATCAGCAGATATATACTTGTAAGCCATTTAGAAGAAAAGAGAATAATGAAAAAATCACAGCATGGTTTCCGAAACAAACGATCATGCCTGAAAAATCTCCTTGACTTTATTCATAACATCTTTAACATGTATGACGATAGTAAAGCCATTGAAATTATCTACCTTGATTTTCAGAAAGCCTTCGACAAAGTCCCCCACTAGCCTCTCTTGATGAAATTAAAATCTCACAGCATAGAAGGGTTCATTCTTCGATGGATTGGGAATTGATATATTAGGCATAAGCAACACGTAGTAATATATGGTAAAGCCTCGAACTGGAGAGATGTCACAAGTGGTGTATCCCAGGAATCAGTGTTCGAACCTGTTCTTTTCTTAACCCTCTAGAGCTCCAGACCTCGATATGCATATTTGTGAAGGGTGTCCCGAATGTCACCAATATGCACCGAGCGTATTGGATACTTCAGACATTATGTAAACTGAACATATGATTTTCGTATAAATTAGGTTACAATAAGTTTTAGCTTTGTTTTTGTTTTTTTTTGTTTTTTTCTATGTGGATGAGGTAGACAAAAGGCAAAACAGCCTGTGACGAGTGCCTCCCCCAGAGTTGAAAGAGTGACAGGACCAAAATTAATGAACAGTTGAGCCACAATACCTGGACACACGAAGTTTGAAGCATTTAAAGTCATAGGATGAGAGAAAGAAGGATTCAGGGAGAGAGTTCCTGAGCTCAGCTGTTGAATAGAAGAAAGATTGGGAGTATTGTTTCACTCTTGCGTTGAAGAGTTGCACAGAGTAGGGGTGGGATTGTGTTGCAAGATGGGTACTACGTATCCTACGTAGATGAGGTGATATACACTGAGAGAACTCTGAGGAACACTGATTATTGTAGTAGCGGTAGAATAGCGGAAGAGATGCAACATTGCGGCGAAGAAAGCGAGATTGCAGAGAGACGGTGAGTGGACGGGAGTTAATGATACGAAAGGCTTTCCTCGCTACTTTGTCGAAGTGCTGTCTGAGAGGATCCTCCCCACACATGTGAACAATACTCAATACAAGGACGTACTGTGCCCCTGTACAGAGCAAGAAGCTGTGCAGGGATAAAGAACCCATTGAGGCAGTTGAGCACTCCCATCTTCTGGAAGGCCGCCTTAGCAAGACTGGTAATATGGTCCTTCCAAGAGAGAGCAGAAGAGAAAGAGACACCGATAATACTGAGAGAAGATGAAATGTTGATTTTTGTATTGTTGAAGTATAATGGATAGTCCTCTGGGAGTTCACGGCAGGTAGTTAGATTGAGAAACTGAGTTTTGGAAGCATTAAAGGTGACAAGGTTTTCTCTGCCCCAATTGGAAATGGTAGTTAGATCAGAAGATAAGTGTAGTATGGCTTCATTACGTTTGTCTTTGAGTGATTGTTTGCTGGGGCGTTCTGGGAAACTAATTGAATAGTGAAAGGTAGAGTCGTCTGCATATGAATTGATAGAGCTGGAGGTACAGTTGAGAAGATAATTTATGAAAATTAAACAGAGCATTGGGGATAGGATAGAACCTTGAGGAACACCGGAATTGATAGTATGAGGAAGTGAACGATGGCCGTCCACAACTGCAGCTATGGAACGGCCGGAAAGGAAATTAGAGATAAAGGCACAGATGGAAGGATAGAAACTGAAGGAGGGTAGCTTAGAAATTATAGATTTTGTGCCAGATTCTTTTGACCGCTTTTGATATGTCTAGCGCAATAGAACAGGTCTCACCGAAGTCCCGAAAGGAGGATGACCAAGAGTTAATAAGATATGAAAGAAGATCACCAGTAGAGCAACCCTTAACCCGTTAAGCACGAGCCATATGTAGTGAACACCCTACCGCCAGGCGACAATATTAGGCCCCATTCCCACCTAAGATCGTCATTTTACGATAAATATCGTTATTACTTATTCATATGCGCCTATTTTATGTTTAATATGAAGATAGTAACATGTAACAACAATAAAACAAGTGGGAATAGTGTTTGGATGGTCAAAATTGTGAATTATAGTCGGCCGGTCCATTCGTGAATTGTGGAGCAGAGCGAGCCAGAGCCTCCCCTCGCGAGGCCTGAAGCTTGACTGACTCATTCACCCACACCCTACCTAATGCAATACACTCGCTAGTCACATGACAACCCCCTATAACCGGCTTGGAGATGTTGACACAAAAATATACCAATGAAGAAGGGAATAACAGGGAAAATAGGTGATAATTTAAGGGGAGGGGAAGGGGGGGGGGGGAAAGGGGGAAGGAGAAGATTTTGACAGATGTGGAGATGTGATAGGAGGTATGAAGGGAAATTATCTCACTTAATCACCATTTCACTTGTTTTAAGTGCGACTGGGGCCTTTTCAAAGTTTTTTTTTTTAGGCCTTACCTCATAACCCTTTGGCTGTGGGCTGTTTTGGGCTATTTAGGGCATATTCAGGCACTCCTGAATGATAAATCAAGCATCTGCATTAAATGAAGTGTATTCTGCCAAAAACTAGGCGAAAATAGCTTCAAAATGACACCAGAACGGACCGTATACGTGGTCTGGTTCACCCGCAGTGATCCCAGTGAAACGCGGGAACCCCGCTATTATGTAACACTCGCTCGCTTGGCTACACTGATGAGAGAGACAGAGAGAGACTCGCCCGAGACACAGCCTAGCTCAGTGAGCCGCTCGGTGCTCTGAGGGTCGGAGGTGGGCCCCTCACGCTCCCACCCACTGACACTCGATTCATAAATTGTTTACAGGCTTTTAAAGCCTGGAAATTGCTGTAACTTGCCAAAACATTCCAGAACATCACCCGCAGCGAAAGGGTTAAGAGGTTCCTCGCCCTTGCCCACCAAAACCTCTTAAGAGTGTTCTCGCCGTTCCCGGGTTAGGGAAACCATACTGGCAATCTGAGAGTAGTTTATGAGAAGAGAAAATTAATGCTTAAAAAATTTGGAAGCAAGAATAGTTTCAAAAACTTTAGATATGCAAGAGATGAGAGCAATTGGATGATTGTTGTAGGGTTGAGAGCGGTCACCCTTCTAGGGGCAGGTTGAATGAGAGCCAACTTCCAGCAAGAAGGGAATACGTTAGAGACAAAATAGTTTGCCAAGGCAGGGAGGGAGTCAGCACAGGAGCACAGTTTTTGAGTACAACAGGGG
This sequence comes from Paralithodes platypus, assembly GCA_032716605.1. NCBI lineage: Eukaryota > Metazoa > Arthropoda > Malacostraca > Decapoda > Lithodidae > Paralithodes > Paralithodes platypus. The sequence goes on from CM064575.1 coordinate 44,504,073, forward strand.
GAACACCATCTTGACCTTACGCCTTTGTAGTATTAAGCCCGAAGAGGTTAGAAAGTACTTCTTTAGAAGAGATTAGGACATTAGGCACAAGTAGAAGAGCAGGGGGGTGGAGAGGGAGGAATACCACCGGAATCATCCAAGGTGGAGTTTCTAGCAAAAGTTTGAGCAAAGAGTTCAGCTTTGTCAGAGGAAGAAGTGATGGTTGTGCCATCAAAGTGGAAAAGGGGAGGGAAAGACGAGGAAGAAAAATTGTTGGAGAGGGTTTTGGCTAGATGCCAGAATGCTTAGAAAGAGTATGAGTTTGATAGTTCGATGCATTTATTATTCTTAAAAGAGTATTTGGCAAGTCGAAGGACCGATTTGGCTTGATTCCGGGCAGAAACATAGGAAGAATGAGATTCTTGAGTTTTAAGGCGTCGGTACCGTTTGAATACTAATTGTGGACAGCAGTAGAACCAGCATGAGTAAACCAAGATTTGTTTTCATTAGTCTGAGAGAAAGAAAATGGAATGTATGCCTCTATGCCCGATAGGATTACCTCGGTAATGCGTTCAGCACTCTCCGAGGGTCCCCGGCCACGGAAGCGAAAATCATTCCGTGGGAAATCAAAGAAGTACTGCCGGAGAGCCTCCTAGTCGGCAGCGCCAAAGTGCCACAAGCGCCGCCGGCTGGGAGGATTGGATGGTCGTACTGGAGAGATAGGACAGGTGATAGATATAAGTTTATGGTCGGAGGAGCACAAAAGAGAGAAAAGATCGACATTATAAGAAGGGTTAGAAATTAGAAATCAGTCGAGAATGTTGAGCTGGTCTTGGGTTGCAGAACCAACTGCTCTAGGTCATTTAGGATAGAAAAGACGTAGGCTTGTTAACCAGATTGTTCTGTATTATGAGAGGAGAGCCATTGCCAGTGGTGACATTAAAAGTTGAGGCCCGGCAAATGAAAATGTTGGCAATGCTGCTCTGAATCTACCTCCACCATATCCTGTCTGGTCAAGATGGCGAGAATCATCAGTATGGCTTCAGCACTGAGAGCGGGTGCAAGTTACACGAGCCGTTTTAACACTCTCGCATCTGGCTAAGTTGTAAAGTTACAAATGGTGAGACACTTTTGGTTTTGGCTGAAATATTCCGCCTGGGCGCATTTTCGAAGCCTTGTGTATTTCTGTATTTCCATCCACCAGAATGCTGTTTATTGTGATGTATCATATGTCAATGGAAAGAGGAATAACTATACTACATGATACAAAAAAAAAATGTAAATAAATAGAAATATGAAAGTGTAAACGACTCCGGAATAAAAGTATTTCCCGCGCAATTGTCTTCACACCGTCCTATCTAAAAATTGTGGGAGATGACCATATAATTTTATTTGCTCAAATAATAGTATTTTTCTACTCTTTCCAAATCTGAAAACATAAATTGTCTATCTTCAATAGTTCTCAAGCAGTGACCGAAAACATAAACAGTATGATTTTGCATAATATGGTTTATAACATGTTCGAATTATTTCGTTGTTACGAGGTCTATGGTTTTCAATTTAAGCTGTATGCATATGACAGATAATGCTGAAGAGAATACAAAAAAAATAGAAGTTCCTGTGACAAATACGTTTTGCTCTATGAATATTTGAAATGAAGAGCCAAAATGCTAATATTTACGCTTCACCCGTCTCCGTTCCGCAGATGCAAGCTGGGTTCCGAGCTGTTCCCCACCTTGGCGTTGCGTTATTTGCTCGGATATGTATATAACTGTATATATCACCGGAATTGGAAAATTATGATCTTTCTAATGGTGAAAACCAAAATAATATTGCATAATTGGTTTGCGAACTATGCGCAATTGTTTCCATGCATTGTTATTGTTATGTAAATATATGAGAATGTTTATACAGTTTTATATCTTTGCCACAATATACAACATCTTTATACATTTTTCCTTGCCAATAGTTGTATAATGTTCATAGAACACATGTCAGTCATGATGGTTGTCAATTTGATGATCTAAATTGCACAAAGCTTTGCTAAACTGAAGACATTGCACAGTCAGGGAAATGACTCCTGGGTTGACACTGGAAAAAAAAAAAAAATCCAGGTTACCTGCAAATAATTATTTCAAGAATAATTATTTTGTACACGCAAATATAATAATGAATATAATTATACAAATATATTTCCTGAAAACAAAATTCTTACACGCACACACAAAATAAAATAAATAAAATAAAGTGAATGGCAAAAAAATGTGTGTATGTGTGTGTGTTTATATACAGTATATATATATATATATATATATATATATATATATATATATATATATATATATATATATACAAGGTGTCAAACCAGAGAAATATGAGCAGTTTCCACGTCATCCAATGAGGTACTGCACTAGACTCGTTATTTTTTTATAGTGGTTTTCCCCAGGAGGCCTATATCCACTTTGATGATGAAGGTGGGTGAATGAAGGTGGGTGAATAAAGGTGGATGAATGAAGGTGGGTGAATGAAGGTAGGTGAATGAAAGTGGGTGAATGAAGAAGAGAAATGGAGAAGAGAAATACTGTATGTATATATATATATATATATATATATATATATATATATATATATATATATATATATATATATATATAGATATATATAGATATATATAGATATATATATATATATATATATATATATATATATATATATATATATATATATGCTATATATATATATATAGATATATATATATATATATATATATATATATATATATATATATATATATATATATATATATATATATATATATATATATATATATATATGCAGTATTTCTCTTCTCCATTTCTCTTCTTCATTCACCCACTTTCATTCACCTACCTTCATTCACCCACCTTCATTCATCCACCTTTATTCACCCACCTTCATTCACCCACCTTCATCATCAAATATAGGAGAAATAAAGCTGTATTATTAAACCATATTTTGTTATATACATATCCTCTGCTTTCATTTATGTATTTGTACTTATATGAACTTGGAAGACCCAGTGGATTAGAACTCACCTGTATCAATTGTTAATCCTGCATAAAATCAGGGCATAACAATTATATTATACATACGTATTATATACATATACAGTACAGTATATAATTATATACCGGTATATATATATATATATATATATATATATATATATATATATATATATATATATATATATATCATAGACCTATGATATATACATATATATATACAGTATATATATATATATATATATATATATATATATATATATATATATATATATATAATATATATATATATATATATATATCATAGACCTATGATATATACATATATATATATATATATATATATATATATATATATATATATACCGGTATATAATTATATACTGTACTGTATATGTATATAATACGTATGTATAATATAATTGTTATGCCCTGATTTTATGCAGGATTAACAATTGATACAGGTGAGTTCTAATCCACTGGGTCTTCCAAGTTCATATAAGTACAAATACATAAATGAAAGCAGAGGATATGTATATAACAAAATATGGTTTAATAATACAGCTTTATTTCTCCTTCACTATATATGGGATATAATATGGAAACATGGAACACGAATCACTACCAGTGAATAGTACTTAAGCTTATCACTAACTCCTAGCACAGTTGCGGAGCTAGATGAGGAGCAGGTATTCCGTCCAACTTCACTTTTAATCAAGAAAGCTTTAACACTGGGAGATTATTGAGAGAGAAGTATTTCTAAGGAGTGGTGGCGTACACTATCACTTTCTTCAAGAATGTCAGTGCGGTCAAGTTCAAGGTCAACTGCCCCTAGTAGGTAGGTAGCCGTATCTCATAGAAAACGTAGAGTCGATGAGGGACTCTGAAATATTTTTGAATAATCTTGCGGATTTTGGTAGAGTCGCTGACCTCTCAAAAATAGGTTAAAAATGAAATAATTAAAAATCAAATGACTGTTTGATGGCTAATTGTTCTTCGGGATCACTCGCACTGTAGTTACATATAACTCGTAGCTTCGTCATCCGATTCTTAGTGCTTGTAGAGAATTTCAACTGTTTAAGGCACTTTTGGAAAGACTTTATTTCTGGTGAAAACTTGGGTTTTTAGTCAGAGTCGCTGAACCCTTCAAAATCAGCTTAAGTGTCGCTAATTCGTATTTTCACTTTTATAGGGTTAGATGTTAATGATATTCGTTACGCTACTCGGGAAACTAATTCTTTTCGCTCTACTCCGATTATTTGGACTTAGTGGAATTTATTCACTTCTATGGTACTTTTGAGGGACTCTATTTATTTTTCGCTCACTCGGCACTTTTCTACTTCTGGTCACTTTATCTTCTTCTCTTGATATCTCGGCGTGGTAACTTCTCTGGTGATCCCTCCTGGTAGCACTTCAGGAGGTGGTTGGCTCTCGTCTTCTGCTTGCCGTCTAGGTGGGCCGGCTGTGTGGAGTAGTTACAGATGGGTTTATTGGGCTTGAGATCTTAAGTATGGCTCCGTAACATATGGTAACCGTCGGGCGGATTACCGTTGGGCACCGAACCGGACTAACGCGAGTATTTCAGAGGTAGGAGAAACTAATCGACTGTCCTGATCAGTATATCAACCGTTGATGAAGTCCTGTTAACCCTCTCACATTTTTGACGCAATTTTGAGCCTATTAGGGATACTTTAAAGCCTTTATTACCATCAGGGGTATTTAGAAACCTTTAGTTTAGTTACTTTACCCTCTGCAGTTGTCTTTGAGTTAGCTATGGGCAGAAAACTAATTTTGGAGAGGTAATTATAAGAGTGAGAGAACTCTATTTCTTATTGATAATCTGGCAACCTCTGCGTCATATGGTCGTGAGAGGGTTAAGGTACTCTTGGGCTAGGATCTTAAATATCGAGTCTCATGTGGTCAATATCGGACGAACGCAGTAAGTTTAGTTCAAGTGTCCTTACTGTCTGTCCTGATCTTTATGAGAGGTTCGGAGGACCTGGGGCGGTGTTTAAACCTTTGAGTTACACGGTCGTGTGGGATGCCACAGACTCAGTGCACCAAGGACTTGTATCTTCAGAGTGCCTGTGAGGGTATCTGGCCAAGCTCTGTCTCTAACACAGCGGTCTCAGAGGCTCGAGACTACCTGTGCAGGGTGGTAGTGTCCACTTCCAATAGTAGAGAATGGAGAGGTTGGCAGGCCGGAGTCTCTCAACTCTTCACTAGAGAAAATGTAACCTCGCTATGGAGCCAATGTCACGTTGGCATGCCGAACGACGACAAACTTCCTCGACAAGGACACTTTCGTACAAGCGTTCACTTGGACTCAGTAAAAACAGAAAGGTCGGCAGGCCGGAGTCTCTCCACTTTTACTTAGAAAAGTGAAGCCTGATAATAGAGACAATGTTCACGCTGGCATGCCAGACATCAACAGAGTTCCTCTATCAGGACACTTGTTCCTTCCCACTCTAGAGAATATTGAGGACGGCAGGCCGTACACCTCAACTTCTCTTAGAGATGGTGCTGGTGTGTGATTTCTTAGTGAGATTGACAAGCAGGAGCAGCAGGCCGGTATCCTCCTTCCCAATCTCAGAATCAAGAAGAGAGAGCGGCAGGCCGGTAACTCTCTTCCTAACCATTTAGGAAAGTTGTTCTTATCTCAGTAGCTGTGTATCTCACTGACATGCCAGATGAGGACAGAGTTCCTGGGACAGGCCACAGTTTCGGTAACTTGTAGTCTAAAAAGAAAGTCTCCAGCAGGCCGTACACTTTCCCACTAGACTAGCTAGGAACCGCCTAAGTAGGGTCTCTATGTTAGCTGGGCAGGCCTCTGGCTAACAAAGATCCCTAGTATTAGACTAGGCAAATTTCATGAAAATGTGCATATTTAAAAAGCTGAATGCAAATCGTGTTAATTTATGGCATTCATGCTATTTAGGGGTATTGAGGGGTGCTAAACTCGAATCTGTTGTATGCCCCGCTCAAAAATGGCTCATAAGCCCTCAAAATTGACAAATTCAAGATGGCCGCCACCGCCGTGCTAGAATTCATTTATGTTCATATCTTTTTTACTAAGCATGGTAGCAATATATGAATTATGCTTTTGTATGTTTTTTTCATGAGGAATCCAATGCCATACTTAGAAGTGTAATAAAATACACACACACTACAAAAAACTCGAAATTATTTAAAAAAAAAAATATTTTAAGAATGAACAATTCTTCAAGGAGGTAACAACAACTACCTTTATTTTTCTATCACTCACACGAACAAAAAGAACCCACTTGGTTTAATTACAAAACACACACATATTTATGAAGTGATCTTCATATCATATATGATGATATATGCATATATGCATATATTTGTATACATATAGTTATACAGGTCTCATGAAATGAAACATTACATTTAACAACTAATATCAACATACACTCAGACTTCAGATTTGTATATTTGTAACGGTAAGTTCCAGATGGTACATGTTAGCATGATTAATTTAATGACGTGATCACACGTGGTTCAAACGTTAAAGTCTGTAATTGCATTTTCAGGTTGATCAGTCTACTTGTCTACATGTGAGAATTCAATCCCGGTACTCAAGGTCGTTCATGTCGTCGTGAATATTTCGACAGACGTCAGCACGTCTCTTACAAGCACACATTTCGATGCACTCCATGCCAATTTTCCTACAGCTGCAGCGTTGGGTAAGACATCCTTTTGTACAGCCACATGAGGTGATCTCCCTACATGATTTCGGTATCGGTGGCAGAGATAGGAGCCGTGGCACTAGCTTGCCATCCAGGTGCATCCATCACATTTCAGTGACAGGCGGAAGATCAGGACATGGTAAGTGTGCTTGGTTCCAGACACTTGCTTGATAGTGTGCTCGCATGATGTGGAAATTTGCTGCATCTGAGGTTGGTGGGAGAGTCTCGTGTGCACGACCGATACAAAACAACTTCACACGAGCTTTGTTGCATGTATCAACCTCTGGCACGCCGTACATCTTGCAAATGAATTTCTCGGTGGACATCACTATGTGATCAGTGAGAGGGCCCTTGTCAAGGCCAATCAGGTCAGTGTGATGTTGTTGGAACACTTGCCAGGCCGTTTTTTTACCGTGACCACTGAACTGAGACACACTATCACAGCCAGTAACAGCATGGAATGCTAGTAGGGTGTCCAGTTGTTCCGCCGAAAGGTTCTGGTGGATCTCATGTACTGGGAAATATTTTGGAGCCTTTGATGTTCCAGCTTTCATGTAGAGTCGTGTGCAATCTATTCTGCTATAATGGGCCAGCAGTAGGAGAAGCACATCGGTGTCACGCACTGATACAACTATCGTGTTCATATGAGCATGAATGCAGTGCAGAATTAGTCGAGTATCACCTTCTTCATGATCGGCTCGCAGAGAGGAAACATCAAGATCTGGGTCAGATGACTTGACGGTAGTTGATTCGCTGAACCCACCTGCCACTACAATCACTGGGCTTTCTGTTGAGTTATGTTCAATCAGGTGGGTTGAAAGCAGTATCGCGAGATCTGCTTTATTTTCCTCAAGTGCCTTGAAGCTAGACCAGTCTGATGGGAGAGGAACCGATAAATGGACGCTCCTTGATTCCTCTGTTTGGCGCGGGTATTATCTCAGTCATCACCTCAGGGATGCATAATGTGGCTATCTTGGAAATGTTGATTCCTTTGAGGAGATCTCCTTCGGGTGGCCCGCGTTGCCAGGCAGCGACTTGTGTGGCATGAAAGGTTCCCTTTGCATCCAAGGTATACTCGTTGATGTCTACATTGTCTGTAGAGAAATGGACAAACCGACCCTTCACTAGATTTCGAGGGACCACTGCACCGTTGCTGTCCATGGACTCCAGTGTCTTTTTAGCGAGTGCAGTGTCAAGTTTGATGACCTCCCGGTAACTCATGACGTGACCTGCCTGGTGAAACATGTTCACCAACTCTTTCGACCGTGTTGCTTGGTGTAATGTGCTAGCCATCCCTATGTGCTTCGGAGTGAGAAACTTGTCTCCGTTAGCTGTGTACATGAGGTCCTGAGCAAAACTGATAATTCTGAGCCGTCGTCTGTTCTCGTGTTTCTCATAGTCAGGTTCCTCATTCTCCAGTAAACGTTGACCACCTAGTAACAGGTTGAGGAACATGTACAGACTATCGGGTATGCAATCGATAGCTCTGTCTGAGCTGATGTCTAACTCAATTGGCTTGGGATGTGACAACATGTCACCACGGATCTGAAGTGCCACATGAACCATGGTCAGGAAGGTGTCTTGATCATCATGCTTGAAGGTAGGGATGAGTCTTTTCACGTCACTGTCATCGTTGATCATCGCGGATACTGGAAGATGTCGGTACTTGGAAGGAACTAGCACTGTACGGGGTTCATTTCGAGCCCGATCATATAGTACAATGACCTCGTACAAGCCTTCAAGGCAGTCAGCTAGTTTGTCCTTGAACGTGTTCCTTCGGCTTAGAAATGAAGGTGGAATTTCCGCCTGAGCATCATCGGAAATTTTGAAGTATCTGTCCCAAACATCTACAAGATCCAAGATATCAGTTTGTTCTGCTGATTGCTTCAGATCTTGGCAAAGCCATGCCAAGGCTATGTCCTAGGTCTGGGGTGACATTGTGGCAATATGTTTTGTTTGCCACTCAAACTTGACCATGCAACTCCGTTGATATGCTCCATCTGCAGCTGTGAGATCGTTGATACACGCTAATCGAACCCTCAGGACTTGATCGTACTTTGATGCGTTTAGTATCCTGTTGCTGACTCGCAGTTCTTGGATGAGATGAAGTGATTCTCTCTGGTCTTGTTGGCAAAAGATGCATTTTTTCCAGTCTATGCGAGGCGTTTCACTCCGTAGACTGAGCTTTTGAGGATGAGCATGTTGCATGGATGTGGAGGAGCTTGGTTCATTCATCTCTTTCAATCCAGCTTTCCTCAAACGTTCAATTTTCAGTTTGCTCATGTAACTTGACCGACAGTCTTTATGCCACGAGAAAGTTTGAGGAACAACTGTTTGAAATATTTCGGTGAGTCGATCAGTTGCATCTCGGAAGTTATCGTTAGGTATTTTCGCCCGTAGTTGTCTGATGTTATCAACTGACTGGAGGCCATCATGGCTGACATTCATAAGTTTCTGTTGATTGTCATTCTGGAAAATGATGCACAATTGTAATTGTGACCCTAGCGACACTGGTATTTTTCTAGTGGAGTCTGTGCCTTCAGCCATGGCGGCATCACCAGTGCATCAATTCAAACCTGCAATATCAAAAGTTGTTAATACTTCTGTTGGTGAGTAACTACAAGGACACAATAGATATATATATATATACACGAAGAGTCCAAAATAGCATTGTGCATGCTGAATACAGCTGGAAATAATGTTGAAAGGTAAGCAAAATAATTATTTTGTTAATTTGTATTGGTATCAGTGATGCATCAGTTCAAGCCTGCAATATTACGGTTGGTGCTGAGTACCTAAAAGGAGACAATAAAATATTTTAAAATTCGGTACAGCAACTGCACATACAGGATATATCTGCAAATAATGTTGAAAGGGGTGAATAAGTTATTTATTTGCACACAATATCAACATGCCTGACATAGTTATTTTATTGTTATTTTATTTGCTTTGTTGAAATGACAATTTTGGCAATTCATATGAGCTTTAAGCAGTTTTTTTGCATTTTATCACAAATCTGGGTTTGCCATTGGATTCCTCAAATTAGAAAACATACTAAAGCACACTTCATTCATGTTTCTACCTTGCTTAGTAAAAAAGATATGAACATTTATGAATTTTAGCACGGCGGTAGCGGCCATCTTGGATTTTTCAATTTTGAAGGCTTATGAGCCATTTTTAAGAAGGGCATACAGCAGATTCGAGTTCAGCACCCCTCAGTATCCCTAAATAGCATGTATGCCATAAATTAACACGATTTGCCTTCAGGGTTTACATTTCTTGAAAATTGACCCAGTCTATATAGGGTTTTTACTCACAGACAGTATATTTGGGTTTCGGCAGGCCGTTAGTCCAACTGAATGAATGGAGGGTAATCTTAAGACTTCATAAGGTGGCATGCCAGAGCTTTTGAAGCCTCAAAATTGCTTGACTTTCCTCAGAAAACCTGAACTGGTATTGGGGATTACTGAGTGCAGTCCCCCAGTACCTCCAGGATGGAAAGGGTTTGAGGAGGTATCCTAGATGGGGTCCTTGTGCCCTTCTTGTTCTGTTGGTCAAGGTCTCCTTCAATACAAGGATATTACTCGGTGATGGGGTGATGAGTAAGGTAAATTATAGCTCCTAGAGCAGGGTACTTTATCAAAAGTTAATTATAAACTCATAGGTTCTCTATATAAACTCAATAGAACTCGGGAAAATAATAATTGTGGATAAAGTGAATGAAATATGAAATCTGTACTCTCGGGGAGGACTTTGGGGTGTCATGTGCACCAAAGGGGTGTCGTGCGCACCTGACAGGTGAGGGCTACAATGCGCAGGAGATAGCATTTATCCTTCTTATTCTTTAACAACGTGGTGGCTTGGGAATCTTATTACGGATCTTTGTTAGTAGTAATTGTGTGGATAATAATTTATAAACCTCCCTTAGTAATTCGTTGGTTGAAGGTTGTGTACTTATACACTCTTCCTAAATCGTGTTGGTAGGCCTGAGTGTACACACGGGCATTTAAACGTATGAGGCGCCCTCTCTCGGGGCGCGCGCGCGGGAGACCTCCAGCGTCGTCTAGACGTGGTGAAAAATTGATACAGGATATATCTGGTTTAGAAGGAAGTATGTGTGAGTTGTGTAACTAGCAAAACTAGTTGAAGAGTGTCAAAAAAAGGCATGTGTATATATGTGTGGGAAAACAGTGTCTCAAGATCTATTGAGGTATATATTCACATCTTATTGCATAAAATAGGGTTTCATACATTCATATAATTGTTTCATCTGGCAGTGCTTTCTTCGGTATCGAAGATATGAGTTTTTCTTAACTTCTACTTCTCTATTCTCCCCTAGTTATATTGTCATGAGGGGAGAAAAGGGAAACACAGGTATATAGGAATAGACAGAATGCAGGTGCTGTCTGGCAAGTACATCATAATCATTTGCATATATATATATATACGAACACAGGTGCTGTCCGACAGGTACATTATAATAATTATGGAAGAGGGAACATAGGTGAACAGGAGAAGAGTGATAGGGAGGTTAGAAATGTAGGTTGAACCGCACTTTCTTCTTCGTGGTGAGAGTGGGAGGAAACGTCTTGTTACTTCCCGGTGCGACCTTGGTTTGTCCAGCGACTGTATGGTTCTCGCTTTCTCTTTCCGGTGCTCGCACGCCTTTTCGTTTTCGGGGAATTTCAATAATATTTGACATAGGCAAATACAGCCGGAAAGAGGTGCTCGTTTATGGCCTTAGCCTTGCTCGGGACCTTGGGGCTGTTCGACCAGACAGCCTGGGGAACAGCAACAACAACAACACAACAGGGAAGGGGAAAACAAAAAAATAGGCCTAATAAAATGAATAAAAAATGAAAAATAAAACTATAAATAATAAATTAAATAAATTACAAAAAAATATATAACAAAAATGAAAATATAAATAAAACAAATAAAAATATAAATAAAAACATAATAAATAAACTAAATTATAATATTTTACATAGGCATATAATACAGCCAGGAAGGGGTGCTCGTTTATGGCCTTGGCCTTGCTCGGGACCTTAGGGCTGTTCAGCCAGGCAACCTGGGGAACAGCAACAACAACAACACAACAGGGAAGGGAACAAAAAAAACAATATGCCTAATAAATTTTTTTTTTTTATTTTTTTTTTTTTTTTTAAATAAAACAAATAATAAATAAAATAATAAATACATATATATATATACTGTATACTGTATACTGTATATATATATATATATATATATATATATATATATATATATATATATATATATATATATATATATATATATATATATATATATATATATATATATATATATATATATATATATATATATATATATATATATATATATATATATGTATATATATATATGTATGTATATATACTGTATATATATATATATACAGTATACAGTATATATATATATGTGTATTTATATATGTATATATATATATATATATATATATATATATATATATATATATATATATATATATATATATATATATATATATATATATATAATATACATATATATATCTAATATTATATATATACATATATTGTTACGACTGAGGTTTAAATATATCAGGGCTCTTATTCATTGGACTAGTAATGGCATAAATGCTACAACGGAAAGCGCTAGATCCAACCTCTGATGTATATTCCCAGTGAACAAAGAACACAAATACTCTCCAGAGTTCTATATGCAATAATAGGTTATCAAACTCTCAATAAATATGCGTCTACTCTAGGCTTAATGTTATGTGAAAACAGCCTATTACTACCTATAACCGAAGGTGCTTGGTTATGGTATGCAAAGTAAGGTGGTAAGAGAAGTTACAGCTTACGTTACTTTAATCAATAAATGTCAGGCACTCCTGCATGAAAGAAAGTGCACTAAAGTCCTTCAACACCAACAAGGAATCTTCTTTAAATGTTAGATGCTATCAATATGCTCGAATCGGAAATGGAACCCAAAAGGCAGGCAGCGGAACAATGCTCGTGCAGGCTATGCACACAAAAAGGCAGGATATATAATGCAGTCGGAGCCAAGAATATCCTAAACGCTACAACAATAATAATAATCGCCACGACAATGCAGTATTCCTATCAACAAAAAGAGCCTAAGTCGTTTGTGTCTCAATACATCAAACTAGGCTGCGAAATGCTTGTGTACTCATAAACGGGTATGCATAATAAGAGTAATTGGTTTAATATACTTAATGTCTACTATGACTGATAAAATCTAGCTAGAGTCAATGATACGAGATACTGGTGCGCATGGCATGCCGCATAGCCTAGTGCAAATCTCAAGTCTGTGCGTCAAATATTACGTTATAGCGAAGGGTAGCTCTCTTGAGAAACCTTAATACCGAAGTATTAAGCGTTCTCCTGGCGTACCTCAAAGACAAACAACCGAGCCTAGAACAGTGCAGAATGGTATAGGCAAAAAGCCCTCATTCGTGCATGCTCTACTCTCAATGGCACACAGACTAGAATTTACCCAATCAACTCCAGTTCTCAGGTATGTCGTGCAGCTTTTAACTAAAGCCAGCACCCATCGGAAACAATACCTTATAGTATCAGACTCCTAGTCTAGCATTATCTAATCCAGCAGAACACTAATACTTATAGGAAGCATTCACCCGCCGGCTTTAGCACCGCCAACAGCTCCGCATCGCCACTGAGAAAACTCGATCCTAATTTGAGTATTTCATATCCCAATTCCCTTTATTCATTGCATGAACAGTAGTTAAGTGCTTGTTAAACCTCCACATAGTTCTGTAGTTGCCGTGCATGTTATTTTATTACTTTTCTGACTGATAAACATTGTTGTTTACATATGTTATCCTAGCTTGTAGCAGACGACGCACGCGCACCTCTATTCGACCTAGCTTTGTATTTTCTTATTAACCCGGGAGCTGCGGGGAGACTCTTAAGAGTTCCCCCGGCGCACTGCGGGTAGACTCTTAAGAGCAGAGACTTTGAACACGTACCAAAACCGCGCGTTTATAGCCAGGCGGCTGAAAATTGGTGTGGGTATAGTACTACATGTCAACTCTCGATACCACCCCGCCAAACGCTCGCCCCGCACTCGTGCAAGCACCACCGCGCCAGTAACCACGCACTAGTCATGGAGCCTACACGTCCCTCACGCTCGCTCCCTGATGACACAACCAGCCCTCCTTCTGGTGGTGTTAGCCGCCGTGGAAGGCAGAGGGTGGCTGCCAAAGACCCTAGCTACCAGTACGACACGCCCTACAGCTCAGAGGACGAATCACCAGCACCAAAAGCACGTAAAACACGTGCAAGCAGGGCAATGGCACAGAGGTCATTGGTCTTTCGGGACACTGCCACCACGACCCAGGCCACTGCAACAACCACTACCACCACCACTGCCACCACTGCCACCCCTGCCACCCCTGCCACCGGTACCAGCGACGCAGGAGGCCGCCCTAGGGCTGCATTACCTGCGGGGGCAGGAAAAATGAAAGGCACGGGCGTAGGGAAAAGAACCCGTACGCCAGCCACAGTGCCCCTACCACCACCAACACCACCAGCCGCCCCTGGCCCGGCTGCCCCTGCCGCCCCTGCTGCCCCTGCCGCCCCTGCCGCCCCTGCTGCCCCTGCCGCCCCTGCCGCCCCTGCCCAAGGAACAGGGAAGGGGAAGGGGAAAGGGAGAGGGAAAGCGACTGGGAAAGCGACTGCTGGCCCTGGTGTCCCTGCCGGCCCTGCTGCCCCTGCCGCCCCTGCCGCCCCTGCTGCCCCTGCCGCCCCTGCCGCCCCTGCCGCCCCTGCCCAAGGAACAGGGAAGGGGAAGGGGAAAGGGAGAGGGAAATCGACTGGGAAAGCGACTGCTGGCCCTGGTGTCCCTGCCGGCCCTGCTGCCCCTGCCGCCCCTGCCGCCCCTGCTGCCCCTGCCGCCCCTGCCGCCCCTGCCGCCCCTGCCCAAGGAACAGAGAGAAGGGCGACAGGCACCACCATCATCTTGCCATCAAGGCCACGCACCACTGCTGCCCCTGCCGCCGCCGCCCCTGCCGCCGCCGCCCCTGCCGCCGCCCCTGCCACCACCTCTGCTGTCCCTGTCCATAAGACTCCCGCACGTGCCAAAGTGACCCGGAAAACTCTTACACCATCTAAGTATGCCGCCCTGCTGTTTGATGGTGATTCGCAGGACATTGGCAGCCCGGGTTTCGACGACGAAGCCCTAGCACGGGACCAAGGGTGGGGGGATTTGGGAGTGGACAGTGGGAGTGAGTCCGACGTCGGTGACGAAAACGAGGAAGGGCATCGTCTGTCGAGTGAAGAGGAGGGTAATGATGATGAAGTGCTGTATCGCGACCATGGAAGCGATATTTCAGACGCAGAAGCAGACGCAGACGACATTCCGATCCCTGGCATGCCTTCGTTCGATTGGTCTGACGGGGTCAATTTTGTACCTGACGTGCCCCAGTTCAATCCTGGGACGTCAGGAACAACTGACGACTGGCCCTGTGATGATCAAGCGAACGAAAGCGACTTCTTCCTCGCTTTTTTCGACATGGAGGTAATGACGTACATCGTTGCCCAAACAAACGCCTACTACAGGTGGGTGTTTGGCAGATTGGACGTCCTTTCTCCAAAAGCGAGAATACGAGGCTGGGTGGATACGACTGTGGCAGAATTTCTGACGTTCTTTGCCTTGTTGTTCCTCATGCCTCTGATCAAGAAGCATGTGTTGCAACACTACTGGAAGCACGACCCTCTCATCGCCACCCCAACTTTCAATAAGTTCATGACTCGTGACAGATTTTTGTTGCTGCTAAGATTTATGCACTTTGCAGACAACGAAAATCCTAACAGGATTGACAGGATATGGAAAGTTCGGGATGTGTTCACCATGTTGTTGGAGAGGTATAGGAAATACTTTTACCCCTTCCTCAATTTGGTGATTGATGAGTCGCTCGTGCTCTTCAAAGGACGTCTTGTTTTCAAGCAGTATATCCCCTTGAAGAGGCATAGGTTCGGAATCAAGCTCTTCGTGTTGTGCGACTGTGAAACTGGAATAGTGCTTGACATGATCGTGTATACAGGAACTGACATTGACGTACCGAAAGCCGCTGCCAATGACCCCATGGGCATGTCAGGTGCCATCGTCAGGAAAATGTTGGCACCTTACCTGGGCAAAGGCCACATCATCTACACTGACAACTGGTATACTTCTCCTGCTCTCTGCCAGTTTCTTTATGACAACCAAACGGGGTCATGTGGGACTGTCAGAAAGACAAGAAAGTTTATGCCAAAGTTCACAGGTGATGTCATTCCTCTCACAGATGCCTCCTCCAGTGACACACCTTCAGAAGACGACCTGGCCCAGGAACACCGCGAGAGGCATGTGCGAAGAAGGCGACGAAAGGGGCAGAAATACAAGCAGCTCGAGAAGTGTGGGAAACTGATAGCCCTGAAGTGGAAGGATAAGCGAGACGTCCACCTGCTTTCCACCGTCCACACAGGTGCCCAGGTGGATTCTGGCAAAATCCACTACCGAACCAGGAAGACAATCTACAAGCCCGACATGGTAGTGGACTACACCAAAAACATGCGCCTGGTGGACAAGTCTGACTGTCAGCTGTCAGGTGTTGAGTGTCTGAGGAAGACTGTGAAGTGGTATCACAAGCTCTTCCTCCACCTAGTTGACATAACGATGCTGAACGCCTACAACTTGTGGTTGGTGAAGAAGGATATGGCCCCAAACCAGAAGCTGAAATTCCGGGAGTTCGTGTACAACGTCTCCTACCAACTCCTGGAGAAGTATGGCACCACCACTCACAGACGTACGGCATGGCGTGGGGATCACGTTCCTGACCGCATCCAGCTGGGTGTCGAAAGACACTACACAACCAACACCGAGCTGATTGGCACTCGTCACAGGCAGGTGCAGTGCACCGTCTGCAGCTCCAGTGTGAGGAAACCCCATGTGACCAAAAGAGTCACCTCAATGTGCGCCGAGTGCAAAGTTGCACTCTGCCTGGGTGACTGCTTCAGGGACTACCACACCTTCAAGAACTACTGAGTGTCGGCCCCTGCCCTGCCCTGCCCTGCCCTGGACTCGCCCCGTGCCCTGCCCTGGACTCGCCTCCTGCCCTGCCCTGCCCTGGACTCGCGCCCTACCTTACCTGACCTGACCTAATTGATCACGCTACCTCATAATGTAACATATATATTATATAATGTATAAGTTCCAAAGATGTCCCTGTGATATAGCTTTTACATTATATAATTGTATGTTTCATTATTTAGTTTATAAGTTTCAAAGATTTATATGTAATATGCCTTATTTTTTTAGTATATCAATATATATGTTTGTTATTAGCCTAAGTAATGTGTATATAATCATTTTCTTACCTCAAATGAATTGTACAAAAATAAATATGTTTCAATAAATCATGTCAAACCTACTATGATAATAAAATAAAACAATAAAAAAAGAAAAAAAGAAAACAAGGTCATGTCATTGTATTCTTACAATATGATATATTCTATGAATATTTCATATTGTTTGAATACAATGGCATGATCTTGTAAAACAAAAAATTTATAATTTTTTTTCTAGACAATATAAAACCTTCCCCATAACCCCCTCCTGGATTCGATCCCACTACCCTACGACACTTTGAGTTTTCCAGTCCGCGACCTTACCAACCATGCCACAGGAGCTCATACCAAATATCACTCAAAACTTCGTGTCTACAATCGAAATGACAATATACAAAAAAAAATGAATTATCCCACCAATTTACGTTTGTAAATTGATGGGATTATCAATTATATCATGCCAAGGTTTATAATAGTTTGTCTCTGTCAAGAATTAGTAATTATATAACTTTATTCTGTCAAAAATTGCCCAAACACTTAGCAAAATTGCCCCTCTCAGTGTGACTCCACTCATTTTCACACACGGTCAGGCGGTCACGAGGTGACCCTTGCCGCTCCTTGATTCTCCAGCTACAGCAGCTCTGTCTGGGAACAAAATTGGTATAAATACAATAATGGATAAAATACTCTTCACAAATACATTTGTATTGTATAATATTGTAAATAAAAATGAATAATAACTGTGTGGGTGTCGAAAATTGCTCAACCAGCTTTCTTATGTCTCGCCTACGCGCGTATATTGGATTATACATAGTCATGACTGTCATACAAATAATTGCAGTAGGTCTCGAATATACATTTAGATTGCATATTACTTCGAAATAAATAAGTAAACGTTTCTCTGGTGGCAATCTACCCTTTCGCAGGTGTAAGGAGACACCAGTCTATATTTAGCCCTCTATCACAACAGGCAATCTGCCTGTGTTGACTCAGCACCGTCGCTGGTGGTCTATAAATATAGTACTTTATTTACAGTCAATGGCCTACATGTTTCTGTGGTACTTCACATGTGTCTAAAATGCAATGTCTGCTTGCATAAAAATGCAATTCTGAAGTCCATTTATATGTACGACATACGCATGTCTCAGTTTCTCTCTCTCTCTCTCTCTCTCCATTCCTGACTCATGTTATTGTAGACCTGTTGATGGCAACGAACACCAGCCATCTGGTAGACATAAGGGTCAAAATACCAAACATCAATACGCCTGGGGCGCCTCCACAATTATCACTAAGCTGGTTATCTATCTAGAGATCTGCCTGACTTCCATCTCTCCACGACTCACTCACTCACTGCACCCCTGCATGCCTCCCTCCCACCCACCCACCCCCAACCCCCCCTTTCAGGCTTCCGTCTGCTAGAAACACATTCACAATTTGCGTAAATATCGCATCAATTGGGCTATATGCGGTATATTCCTTGTTATATGGGACGCCTACATATGTACACGTCTTTATTATAGCATGAGAGTGCTCTAAATACAAGATTGACGTGATATTTATGGCGTAACACACCCTCTCCCCCTTTCATTCCCACCACAACTCACTCACACCTTGGTTCACGCATAGAAACTCATTGATAATGTGCATAAATATCGCATGAATTGGTTTATATGCGGTATATATTTTGATATATGGCACGTATACATACGTACAAGTCTGTATTATAGCGTGACAGTGCTCTACGTACAAGATATACGTGATATGTATGGCGTAAACCACACTCTCAGCTCATAAATTGCCGCCAAACCTCCAACACATCTTCATTCCCGCCTAAATATTCTCTTATAATTCCCTTATATATTGCAATTTTTGGTCACTATGAGGCATATTCATTGTTATATGGGTGCCCTACACATGTATACATACTCTAAATAGCCTAAAAGGGCTCGAAAAAGGAGATATACGTGATAATACGCGGTAACCCACCCCCTCCTCCCTCTCCTTCTATCCCCTGCGCGCGTAAATATTCGGCAGGGAAATCTCGCCGCTCGATGACAATCTAGCCGCGCGGTGCCATTCGCTCCACATTTTTCAACTACGGACCGTTCCCCTACCCCCCCCAGACATTTTTGGGGGGTCAAATATATATGGGCCGATGCACGCAAACATTCCCTACACGATGATGTACTTTTTATCGAAATTGGCAATAGGTCCCAAAATCATCATAGGTGCGCACAGTCTTACCCTGTAGAAAACCCCCTGTGTGCCGCGGAGAGGGTAACTCTAGTAGTTATCGTATTCAGTATCCTACTGTAGCCATATATATCTGTAATTTTAGTTGTTGCTTGCATGATCTTGTAGTAACCTTTGACTGATAACTTTGTTTATCTAAATATAATCCTGCTTGACTAGCCTACAGTGACACCAGCGCCATCTGTTGATACAGTATATTAACCCCTTGTGTGCAGTTACACTTTATTCTTATATAATCTCTATTTGGTGAATTGTATATTTAGTTACATATTCTATTATATATATATATATATTTGTTTTGCTTTTTTAGGTAGGTTATCACCCCTGGTAGCCTACTTCTGCATATTTCATACTTTTTGTTTTTGGTTATTTTTGTTTTCGGTTAGTCTAGGCTATCATCCCTGGTGACCTATTTCTGCGTACGGTACTTCAATTTTTAAATTTTCAGTTAGGCTATCACCGCTGGTGGCCTATTTCTGCGTACCGGTATTTCATAATTTTTGTTTTCGGTTAGTGTTAGTCTAGGCTATCATCCCTGGTGGCCTATTTCTGCGTACTTAAATTTTTAAATTTTCAGTTAGGCTATCACCGCTGGTGGCCTATTTCTGCATACCGGTATTTCATAATTTTTGTTTTCGGTTATTTTTGTTTTCGGTTAGTCTAGGCTATCACCGCTGGTGGCCTATTTCTGCGTACCGGTATTTCATAATTTTTGTTTTCGGTTATTTTTGTTTTCGGTTAGTCTAGGCTATCATCCCTGGTGGCCTATTTCTGCGTACTTCAATTTTTAAATTTTCAGTTAGGCTATCACCGCTGGTGGCCTATTTCTGCGTACCGGTATATCATAATTTTTGTTTTCGTTTAGGATAGGCTATAACCCCTGGTGGCCTATTTCTGTTTAAATAAACATAAAACAAATCTCGGTTCGACTATCACTGCGTATTCAAATTTAATTTTGTTTTGTTTTAATTTTCGGTTAGGCTATCACCGCTGATAACCTATTTGTGTGTATTTCAACATTTTTGTTTTCGGTTAGGCCTATTTAAGTAAGTGAAGCGACCTGAAGGGAGTGAAGTGTTTTTAAAGTGAGTTTAGTGTTTTTAAAGTGAGTTAAGTGAGTGAAGTGATCTGAAGAAAGTGATTGTTACCATGCCTCATGCCTGTACGAACTGCGCCAGTAGGTTTGGTGCTTCCATGTTTTCTCCTGCCGATCCACAAGTCTGCCGACTCTGCCAGCAACGAGAAGATTTGACAGCAAAATTGGATGAAGCCCACAACAAGATCAACGCCCTCACCAGGAAGCTGGAATCACTCCAAGAGTTTGTAACACTCAACGTTGGAGTATCACTAACTCCAATTGTTTCAACTCCAGCATCCACCACCGCCCCAACGTCATCTGCCAACAATCCAACACCTGCAGTAGACACTGCAGCAGATGCTTCTGACGAACCTGAGCCGACATCAAACCAGGACAGCCGCCCTGTTCACCTTAGTCTCTCCCCCACTCCTCGTGCAAGAAGCCTGCTAGCACGAACAGTACCAACCCCTCGCCCCCGTTCTAACCACTCCTCTCCCCGACCTGTATGTAGAGTCCCGCCACCACAGGTTTCCGGATTTACACCAGTGAGGAACGGTGCACGGCCAACGCAGAAAAGGTCTCATCTACCAGTCACAATGTCAAACAGATTTGAGATATTGGTAGATATGGAAGACGAACCAGAAGAGACCAGGCTCGTTGGGGATTCCATCCTACGAGGACAGGTCGAAGAGTTCTGCGACAGAGTCCCAAATCAACGGAAAAGATTTTGCATCCCAGGAGCTGGACTGGACGACATTGTGGAAGCCTTCGAAGATACCACAAAAGATGCAAATGAAAATACCCTTTTTGTCATCCATGCTGGTTCAAATGACGTCATGCGCACCAGATCCGAAGAGTTGATGGAGAAATATCGCAAGATGATCCAGCACTACAAAAACAAGTCAAGGAATATCATCATCTCAGGCATTCTCCCCAAGATCGACGCACCTGACAAATTCTACGACAAGGCCTTCAGCACAAATAGCCGACTAAAATATTTGTGTCTGAGGGAAGAAGTTGAATTCATCAACCTCTGGGACAACTTCTACAACCAGCCTACTCTGTTCCGCAAGGATGGCACTCATCTAAACCCTGTGGGTTCAGCATGCATGGGTCGTCTCCTACACGAAGCAGTCCGCAGCCATGGATCAAAAAACGCCATCCGAGAAGAAGCAGCAGTGACATAAATCATCCAACGCCAAGAAAAAAAAGAGGCAACCGAGGACCACCAGCGATAAGGACCGAAGACAGCGAGGACCGAGGACAGCCATGAACATAAATGTAGATCTGACAAGAACCAAAAATATTATTAAAGAGCGTTCCGTGAGTTCTAAAATAATAAATTTAAAGGTTTTCTATGCAAACGCTCGTAGCATACGCAATAAATTTTCAGATTTAGAGGAGCTAGTGTTTACAGAAAATTATGATGTGATTGGCATAACAGAATCTTGGCTCAATACAGAAGATAGAGATTTTTAGCAGAGTATTCACTTCCCGGTTATGTAATGTTTGAGAAAGCCGAATAAATCGAAATGGAGGTGGCGTTTTACTTTATATCAAAGAAAGTCTTAACCCTACCCTCTTGTCAAAACCTCAAATTGTGAACGTCGACGCATCTTTTGTGCTAATAAAGAATAATAAAGGTACAAAAATAATACTTACATTAATATACAGACCTCCAGCTCAATCAGTGCAAACTGACCGAGAAATTTACGAACAAATTGCAGATGTAAGTAACTCACAAGATACCGTAATTTTTGGCGACTTTAATTTACCTGTGACCAAGTGGGGCGATACCCTTACTTCACACTCCGGACATGACTTGTATACGAACTTGCAAGAGAGTTCGCTTTATCAATTTGTTCGAATGCCAACCCGTGGTAATAACGTTCTTGACATTGTACTTGCAACAAAAGAAGAATTAATAGAGAATTTGAATGTTGGTGATGAATTCAGTAACAGCGACCATCGTACGATAACTTTCACTTTAAATTTTACTAGTAACGAACCAAATAGTAGCATCGAAAAAGTCCCTAATTTCAAGAAAGCAAACTTCCATAAACTTAGAGCTATGTTTAAAGAAACTGACTGGAGCTTTTTAATTAACAATAACGACATAAATACATCTTGGAAGTTATTCGAAACCACTTACCTAAAAGCAGTGCAAGACTGCATACCATCGAAAATACGGCGTACAGGCCATAATAATAAGCCCAAATGGTGGAATATAGATATTTCAAACTGCCTGCTTGCTAAAAAATTTGCTAATGATAGATTAAAATCTTCACAAAATGACGAAGAACGGGTGAAATTTGTAGAGCTACGACGCAAAGCCAAAAAGTTAATTAAGCAAAGTAAAAAGACCTTAGAGTTACATATTGCGAATCAAAGTAAAACAAACCCGAAAGAATTTTATAGTTATATCAGAAAGAAAAAAGTAGTTACTTCAACTGTTGGACCGTTAGTCGATGAAAATGGAGAATATACCAAAGACGAAGTACAAATGAGTAATGCCCTGAATACCTTCTTTGCATCAGTTTTTACAAAAGAAGACCTCAGTGATATCCCTACACCATCGCCGATTCAGATTGATAATTCAGATGTTTTAAGCAATATCACCGTTACAGAGAGAGAAGTATTGAATTGTTTAGATAAACTCAAGGTAAATAAAACGCCTGGACCTGATACAATCTCGCCTAGAGTTCTAAAGGAAGCTAAGGATGAGCTCTCCAAACCACTGACATTCCTATTCAATAAATCCTTGCAGTCTGGAACTATGCCTGATCAGTGGAAGCTAGCCAATGTAACACCGATATTAAAAAAAGGCAGCAAATCCCTACCCAGTAACTATCGTCCAATTAGCTTAACCTCAGTTGTATGTAAAATGCTAGAAACGGTCATACGAGACAGACTCGTAAATCACTTAGAGGAAAATGACATACTTAAAGATACTCAACACGGCTTTCGTAAAAAACGTTCCTGTTTAACAAACCTCTTAGACTTCTTCCACGATATCCTCAACCTCTACGATGAGAGTAAAGCTGTAGATATTATATACCTTGATTTTCAAAAGGCCTTTGACCAAGTTCCCCACAAACGTTTACTGCTAAAACTAAAAGCGCATGGAATACAAGACGGTGTGTTGAAATGGATAGAAAATTGGCTCAGCGACAGAAAGCAAAGAGTAGTCATAAACGGTAAGGCATCTAAATGGACCAATGTAAGTAGCTGGGTACCCAAGGGATCAGTACTAGGACCAATTCTCTTTCTAATTTACATCAACGACATAGATGAGGGTCTCACCTGCACAAACTCAAAATTTGCTGACGATACAAAAATTGCAAATAGCGTACTCTCAAAAGAACAAGTTGACGATATGCAACACAATCTAGATAAATTGTCATGTTGGGCCCAAATTTGGCAAATGAGTTTCAATGCGGATAAATGTAAAGTACTACATATCGGATACCTAAATGAGAAAGCAAACTATTCGATGAATGGCACTCAGCTTAAGAATGTAAACAGAGAAACCAATCTGGGAGTAACAATATCGAGTAACCTAAAACCGAGTCAACAATGTTCAGAAGTTTTAAGAAGGCAAACAAAATAATTGGCTTTATAGGCAGGTCATTTGAGCATAAATCCAAAGACATTATCCTAACCCTTTACAATTCCTTAGTCCGCCCTCTTCTGGAATACTGCGTTCAATCCTGGTGCCCTTATTACCAAAAAGATATAAACAAGCTAGATCGAGTTCAACGTAGAGTTACCAAAATTATACCTAGCCTAAAGAACAAACCATACGAAGAGCGTCTTAGAGAATTAAATATATTTCCTTTAACCCAGCGCAGATTAAGAGGTGACTTTATTCAAGTGTTCAAAATCATCAAAGGCATCGACAATATGAACTGTAGTAAGTACTTCACTATCGACCAATCTAATTACACGCGGGGAAACGGTTGCAAAATTATTGGTAAACCTTTTAACTCACACGAATCTAAGAATTTCTTCTTCAATCGAGTTGTCAACTTGTGGAATGGGCTTCCCCGAAACGTTATAGACTGCATCACCGTTGATTCATTTAAACTCCGCGTAGACAAATATCTCGCATCAAACCCGCGACTGACTGCGTTTGTAAATGAATAACTTTATTTTATCCCCCCCTCAGTTACTAACCCATCTGTCCCCTACTAACTTCCTAATCCTGCCACGGACATTAGTTCCAGGGCAGTAATTCCCTTTCCAATGTTTCCTTACCCACTCTAAACCACTGTTTGGACACTTGATCCTCAGTGTTTTGGAGGACAAGCAACCTAGAAGGGTCACTAGATCTGTTGTTGCTTGATTTCCTTTGTACTCCTTTGTACTGAACAATATGAATGCCAACCAATGCTTCGTGATCAACTTATCTTAACAACTAACATACATGGGTTATATAAGACCTTAACCCGTTGAGCCCCGGCTAGTTATAATATTTTGTTCACCCCAGTCCCAAGCCATTTTCACTTCTTTTTTTTGTTTGCTAAAATGGAAGACAAGGATGAGAAATTAAAAATATTAAAATACAAAAATCACCTCGGATTTTTTTTTTTTGGGGGGGGGGAGCATCAAAAAATTTGTTGAGCCAAAATGGAAGAGAATGGTGAGAAATGAATAAAAAAATAAAAAAAACTCACCTCGGTCATTTAGGGGGCGGGGGGGGGGGGGTCGAAAGTTCGTCTACCCCGCATGACCACCCGCCCGGGAGCACTAGGGTGAAAACTGAGTATGGCATTGTACGGCATACATCCTAAGGAGTGTCTCACATAAATCTCAAGCCTCTAGCTCCTATACGACCGGAGTAATGAAGGTTCAAAGTGGCGGTGAACTAACGGTGTAAAGTATCCCCACTAAGCCCACCACCACCAGCCGCGCGGCTGTCTCGGCCCGCTCACACCTACTGGGCCGGCTCCCACACACACTACGGTACCTCCCCCTCCTATTCTCCCGCCATTTCCTACCTTACGAGCCACGTAAGTGTTTTTATATGTCGGACGCACGTGATGCGTCGCTGGGAGTTGGTGATCAAACACTGCCGACGCATCACGTGCAACGCTGGGTCTCACTGGGTTAATGCACAATACAACTGGCCAGCATTAAGCTGATTATGCAGAGTTAACCAGAGGGGGTATAATATTAATAAAAGGTGGTGAAAGATATGGAAAATGAGAGAGATAGGCAGAGGAAAAGGTTCTCAGGTGGAGAGAGGGGGCAGGTATCAAAGGGATAAGAGGGATGCGTTCTAGAAACCAGATCTGAGGGAGAGAGTGGCAAGAAAGTTGTATATATACTAGCACTAGCTCGAACCGCATAGGAAAAGCGGTAAGAAGTCCTCTAGCCAATGCCAAAGAAGCTAGCCAAACATGACATCACCAAGCATGGTAAAAACTTCTCCAACCAATCCCCACGAGGCCAACCAGCCGTGACGTCATCGAGCCTGGCAAAAACACTGCGCGCCTCCCCGCACTCTGTTCTACTCTCTCTCTCTCTCTCTCTCAAATCTTATCATTACTACTTCATGATAAAACATATACTTTGCAATTAAATATATAAAGCCTTGACATGGGAGAAAACAAAGAGCCTTTCTGGACTGCCCATGACACGAGCTTTCATATGAAATAAAGCACACAATGATACATCAACTGTAGCCACATCCACTGCCCTGGCGATCCTAGCGAGTCACTGTAGGACAAGCCATGCGGTTCTAACGGAGTGGTTAACGTCACCCCCCCCCCCAGATTTTTCTCAGAGGCCCAAAGCTCAAAACAAATCTGATGGTTAGAACCCATGCTATAACTCTACTTCCCATCACCCAGCGGCAGTAAAATATCTGGCACAGTTCTTAACAAAACATTTTACAAAATTATAACCCTCCCCATCACCATAGGTTAAATTATATGTAGTTATGCTCCTCAAGAGCGAGCTTCTCTAGCCCAGCATTCTGAGAGGAGTGCAACTCAGAATTACTGCTATAACATACTGAAAAATTCAACTATCAAAGAAAGAGTTTTTATTTGATTTTTATGTTTTTAATTTGTTTATTTCGGCTGCACTATAGGGGCAAGCCTAGTTTTTTCTTCTATACCAAACGCTCAACTCCTGCTTTACGACCTAATACGCTGGGCTACAACCGCGAGCCAACAAGCACCAAGCGCAAAATACTATTCAAACTAAAGCAGGAGGCTTCCCGTGTGTCAATCTACCCAGGATCATACACCCTTGAAAGACAATCTGCAACCACGTTGTCACAACCGGCAATATGGCGTATGTCCAGGTTATCTTCCTGTAACATTAGCGACCACCTGGTCAGCCTCATATTCCGATTGTGAAACTGGTCCAAGAACCTGAGAGGGTGATGATCTGTGTAAACTACAACGACCGGACCATAGGCTGGAACATAGACCTCGAAATGCCTCAGTGCAAGTACAATTGCCAGCAGCTCCTTCTCGACAACAGAGCAGCTCCCCTGGGCTGAATTGAACTTCTCCGAGCAGAAACTAACAGGATGCTCCAGCCCATCATCGTCCTTTTCCACAAGGACGGCACCAGCCCCCACACCACTAGCATCCGTTGCTAGTTGGAAAGGTAGGCTAAAGTCAGGGGCCCTGAGGATCGGGTGAGTGCACAACAGGTGTTTTACTACTCCAAACGCCTTCTCACACTCAGGCGCCCATTTGAATTTCTTATCCTTCCAGTTATCCTCCACCTGAGCTTGACTGTCCTGTTCTCATTCTCCACCTTTACTGCTAAACGTCATCACAGGCACAGTGAGAGGCTCAGAGGGGTGCCTCACATACTCCTTCATGAGATTAACGTGACATAACTGATAGTGCTTCCGTCTGTCTGGAGTGGCTACCAAGTAATCCAGGTCCAATAGCCTCTCAACCACCCTATAAGGACCAGTGTACTTCGCGGATAAGGGATGACCTACAAGGGGCAGTAGAATCAACACCTCCTGACCCACGTGAAACTCCCTGAGTTTAACCTTGAGATCGTACCTGTCCTTCATGAGGGCCTGAGAGCTAGTCAAATTACGGCCAGCCAACTCCAGACTGCGCAACATCCGTTCTCGACTGTCGAGGACATACTTGAGCATAGAACAAGGTTTTTCTGCGCCCTCCCATATTTCTTTAACCATATGGAGAGGCCCTCTGACACGGTGTCCAAAGACGAGCTCATTAGGGCTGAATCCCAAACTTTCCCCAGGTACCTCCCGTGCAGCAAATAAAACATATGGCAGGCCAAGATCCCAACCCTTCCCACTCTCAAAGCAACAACAACGAAGCACAGATTTTAAGGCTGAGTGCCATCGCTCTAACACACCCTGGCTCTCCGGATGATACGCAGATGACACAACCGTAACAATCCCATGCTGCGGCATTGCTTGAACAAAGAGGCTAGAAGTGAAGTTGGATCCTTGGTCTAACTGAATCCCCTGTGGGTAACCATACCGGAAAAAATACACTAGCAAGTTTCGGACCACCGTCTTCGCTGACCCATTTCTCATAGGGTACGCGTCAGGGTACCTTGTTGCTACCTCCATGATGGTCAGGGGATACTTGTAAAAATCTCCCGACTGTGCATCACTGTCCTCCTTCAACTCGACAGCACCATTCAAGAACCTCCGGGTCTTCTAATTGCAATTTACGAATGTCCGAAGGAGCAAGCTTATCTAAGTGTTTGCAAACCAACTCATGCCCCCCTCCTACACTGAATTTAGCCTCCGGTTGCTCTCTCTCTCTGTATCGTTGCTGTCTCTTCGTCTTTGTAAGCCCATCCTCTGCCTTCTTAGTAACAGTTAATGGGTCTTCTCCAGACTCGAAAATTGGTCCTAATAATGAGTCCCCGAGAATGTCCGTTGATACTAAACTCTCAACCGCATCAACTTCCAACCCCTTCTCGGTACCTTTCCTCCGCTTGTCTAAAGACTGTTGACCAGAATGTGACTCCCTGGATGCAAGAGATCTGGTGACAACACACGCCATAGGTTGCACCGGACACTTCTCAACCCACTCCTGCTCCTCCCTACTCACGTCGGCCGGCTTCTCGGCAACGACCAAGGGTGGAGCCTCAGAAGTAGGCCCCGCAAAGTCGTTGCCGAGAAGGAGGTCGACGCCCCCAACAGGTAACTTCTCCACAATTCCTACATCCAGGTCACGAGTCACACCATCAACTTCCATCTTCATTCTTACAAGCGGGTATGACCTTGTTGCATTAACTCCCTGAACCACAACCACCAGCGCCGTATTTACAGGTTTACCAGTGAAATTCTTCAACAATGTTTGTGATGCCCCCGTGTCACGCAAAATTCTCACCTCATGTCTTCTACCCCCCCACTCCACACAACCGAGTCCCCTGTGGTCACTAAAGGCATCACGGACAGGGAATAAGCCTTCGGGATCCTTCTGCACTGGCAGTGTATTTACCTCGGAAGAATTGCCTCTAACAAACTCCGATGTCCTCTTGAACACTCCAATGCCGTGAGCAAAAGACATGGCTGCCGGAGGAGGTCGACTATGGCACTCATTTGCCTTATGACCCTCCTGGTGGCACTTAAAACACATAAATTTCGGTTTCGGCCTATACTGTGATGTAAAAGGCCCCTGACTTTTCTCATACGGCGTGGTGTTAGGTTTGGATTCAGTTTTAGTTTCATTGCTCTTTTGTTTAAATGTGTCATTGCTACGGGGAGGGGGAGGATAACGGTCCCTAGCACTTGCATCGTACTTCTGTGAGGACCCGCAACCCCGAATCAACGACAGCCGTCGATCAGCCATTTCTGCTGCTTCGACTAGAGTTCTTGGGTTTTTCTCCTTTAAGTTCAAAGTTAGATCACCGCCCGTGCTCTTAAAGAACTGCTCCAACATCATTAATTGCTTATTTCCATCAAATGTTGTTACCCTCTCAGATCGGAGCCAGTTCCCCATAGCATCGGACAAGTCCCGGGCGTGTTCCAAAAAGGTGCTATCTCTTCCCTTAGTTACACCCCGGAACTTCAAACGGTATGTTTCTGGTTGCAGTTCGTAAGCCCTCAGGACAGCCTCCTTGAGATCCTCATACACAATACATGACTCCAAAGGTAACGCATCGTAGGCTTTAAGACCCTTGCCTATTAATCTAGAGGATACAAGTGCTGCCCATTTATTCTCTGGCCACTGGTGTTCCGGGCACTTCTTCTCAAAGCGTGCGAAAAATTCTGTTACACCACTCTCATCAAACAACGGAACCAGTTTCAATAAGTGCGAGAGAGATTGATCATGAGCATGGTTACCAGCCCCAAGTCGCTGTCCCGTTGTCTCTACTCGCGACTTCTCTATGTCCATGTCGGCACAGTACCTAGTGGACTCTAAATCAGCTTGGATTTTTGCTTGACTGATAGTTTTTCTCTCTTCTATCTTGGCTAATTCTATTTGCTGCTGATGCTGAAGCTCAGATACCCTGATAGCCTTTCTCTCTTCGATCTTAGCTGATTCTATTTGCTGCTGATGCTGAAGCTTAGCTAATTCGAGCTTAAACAATAATTCTGGAGATAACCCTTGAGGAGGTGAAGGTGCTACAATGTTTGAAATTACCGGTGGTCCCCCCAGGGGCAACCCACCCTGCCAGTCACCACCCAACTGTGGAAGCGTACTCGGGGTCGGCAAACCACTGGGATGGCTGGGAGTCGAGTGTAGGGGAAGCATGGCCGAAGGGCTCTGAGCACTCAACCAATCTCGCTCACCAGTCACCCTGCCCAGTACACACGTTATCAAGTTATCCCTGGTCATGCTGCTAGTACCCGCATGACCGATAGATGTGGCCAGGCATTGAAGACCGTACCGATCCATACCCTCCAACCGCTCGGCAGTAACAGGCCATTTCAAAAATATCCTAGCATCCTCCTCACAGTTCACCTGATTAACACTAGATTAGCGGGCTAGCGGTTTATTTATATGTACCGTCCAGCGGGGTGTTTTTAGCCAAAATAGGGCTGTTTACGGGATCATTTTCATGCCTAAATAAGACCCAGAGCGTAAAACAAGTATCTATCCCTGAAAGGGCATTAACAGAGCTTTCCAATGACACCATAACGATCCTTTTATGATGGCTAGTTTTCTTGCAACAACCGTGCAACGCGAGTGCAAAAAGCATGTAATTCGGCACTTTCCTCATACAATTCCGTATATATATTGTCTGGTACCAGCTACTCTCCTGCCACCACTTGTCTCTTTCTCTCAGCAACATTACGTGCTGAAATTGCCACACGACCTATGTCGAGCGCCGCCAGATAGTCCAGATTTATTATAATCGACTTATGTTGCGCGCCGCTAATTAAGGGTTAACCATTTCATCATACTGCTGTTCCTCAGTTTCGACATTCCGTACTGTGTCTCCATTCTCCTCTGATCCGGTATAAGACATGATGCTCACAAAAATTTCCCACCTCAATATTCAGAAAAGAAGCACCCCAAACTCTTATACCTCAATATACACACACAAATTCTCGGAAATACTCAAGGGCTATACTATGTTGCAAAACAAAATTATTCTTGCTGATCCCCGCAAAATATTCCCCAAAACAACAAATGTTCCCTGCTAATAAATGTAGGTTCACCAAATCCTAGGTAAGGTCGCCATTTGTTACAACTGAGGTTTAATATATCAGGGCTCTTATTCATTGGACTAGTAATGGCATAAATGCTACAACGGAAAGCGCTAGATCCAACCTCTGATGTATATTCCCAGTGAACAAAGAACACAAATACTCTCCAGAGTTCTATATGCAATAATAGGTTATCAAACTCTCAATAAATGTGCATCTACTCTAGGCTTAATGTTATGTGAAAACAGCCTATTACTACCTATAACCGAAGGTGCTTGGTTATGGTATGCAAAGTAAGGTGGTAAGAGAAGTTACAGCTTACGTTACTTTAATCAATAAATGTCAGGCACTCCTGCATGAAAGAAAGTGCACTAAAGTCCTTCAACACCAACAAAGAATCTTCTTTAAATGTTAGATGCTATCAATATGCTCGAATCGGAAATGGAACCCAAAAAGGCAGGCAGCGGAACAATGCTCGTGCAGGCTATGCACACAAAAGGCAGGATATATAATGCAGTCGGAGCCAAGAATATCCTAAACGCTACAACAATAATAATCGCCACGACAATGCGGTATTCCTATCAACAAAAAGAGCCTAAGTCGTTTGTGTCTCAATACATCAAACTAGGCTGCGAAATGCTTGTGTACTCATAAACGGGTATGCATAATAAGAGTAATTGGTTTAATATACTTAATGTCTACTATGACTGATAAAGTCTAGCTAGAGTCAATGATACGAGATACTGGTGCGCATGGCATGCCGCATAGCCTAGTGCAAATCTCAAGTCTGTGCGTCAAATATTACGTTATAGGGAAGGGTAGCTCTCTTGAGAAACCTTAATACCGAAGTATTAAGCATTCTCCTGGCGTACCTCAAAGACAAACAACCGAGCCTAGAACAGTGCAGAATGGTATAGGCAAAAAGCCCTCATTCGTGCATGCTCTACTCTCAATGGCACACAGACTAGAATTTACCCAATCAACTCCAGTTCTCAGGTATGTCGTGCAGCTTTTAACTAAAGCCAGCACCCATCGGAAACAATACCTTATAGTATCAGACTCCTAGTCTAGCATTATCTAATCCAGCAGAACACTAATACTTATAGGAAGCGGTACTGAACAATATGAATGCCAACCAATGCTTCGTGATCAACTTATCTTAACAACTAACATACATGGGTTATATAAGACCTTAACGCACAATACAACTGGCCAGCATGAAGCTGATTATGCAGAGTTAACCAGAGGGGGTATAATATTAATAAAAGGTGGTGAAAGATATGGAAAATGAGAGAGATAGGCAGAGGAAAAGGTTCTCAGCTGCAGAAGGGGGACAGGTATCAAAGGGATAATAGGGATGCGTTCTAGAAACCATATCTGAGGGAGAGAGTGGCAAGAAAGTTGTATATATACTAGCACTAGCTCAAACCGCGTAGGAAAAGCGGTAACAAGTCCTCTAGCCAATGCCAAAGAAGCTAGCCAAACATGACGTCACCAAGCATGGTAAAAAACTCCTCCAACCAATCCCCACGAGGCCAGCCAGCCGTGACGTCATCGAGCCTGGCAAAAACACTGCGCGCCTCCCCGCACTCTGTTCTACTCTCTCTCTCTCTCTCTCTCAAATCTTATCATTACTACTTCATGATAAAACATATACTTTGCAATTAAATATATAAAGCCTTGACATGGGTGAAAACAAAGAGCCTTTCTGGACTGCCCATGACACGAGCTTTCATATGACATAAAGCACACAATGATACATCAACTGTAGCCACATCCACTGCCCTGGCGATCCTAGCGAGTCACTGTAGGACAAGCCATGCGGTTCTAACGGAGTGGTTAACGTCACGATATATATATATATATATATATATCTAATATTATATATATACATATTATATATATATATATATATATAATATATTTATATCTAATATTATATATATATATATATATATATATATATGGTTTATATCTAATATTATATATATACATATATATATATATATATATATATATATATATATATATATATATATATATATATATATATATATATATATATATATATATATATATATATATATATATATATATACCGGTATATATATATATATTACTTGTTATATTTGTACGTTTCGCCTACACATTTAGGCATCTTCAGGTAAATTATAAAAACTACGGAGAAGTTGTCTTCACTCACCCTCATTTTGTAAGAAAATCATTAAGGAAAATTGAAAATATATATATATGTACTTACCATTCTTCCTGTAAACTTCCTGTAAGCATTCCTGTAAGCATTCTTGTGACATCTTTTATATAAAACAAGTCACCACACTACACTGTCAAATAAAACTCACTAAAGAATTGCCCAAAATGTGCAAAATACGTAACTATAATTCGTGATTATAATGTATTTATTTCTTAGGCAGTATTTATTGATAAATATATTTGTCTTTCAAGCAAAATATAGTGTAAAATCATCAATGATACCTAGACAAAACTGCATCAATGCTCAAGTGGTTAACCAAGATTCACTCCTCTCAGTCACCAAAAGTCACAAGTTTTTTTTTTTTTTTTTTTTTTTTTTTTTTTCTATATTCCAACTTACTTCCTCTCGGGCATAGGCTGAGAGCCTTAACATTCACCGCTTTACAATGAACAGTGAAGCCCGTGAGGTCTTGTTCCAGTCTAGGGAGTGAGACATGTGAAGCACGTAGAGCACAACGAGCACCTGCCATCTTGCCTTCACATGAGGCACGGTGCTCACTCATGGCCCGAAACGACCCCATCCCTGAAGCCATCTCGTTCCCGTGCTTCACTGTCTCACCCACTACACTCGGACTCTCACACTTACACACACACAACGCCACCTGTTGAGCAGATAACTCACCAGGCATTGCACCCCTATAGCATATTTTGAATATGGGAATATTCATACAGTGCTATTTAATCAGGGAACAATGAGGGTATTTTATTGACGTTTCGGTGGGCTTTGTGGTAATGCACTGATACTAGGTACAGCACAAATTCCATCCCAATAATATCTTCCCATTGATACATCGGGATTTGAACCCGGGACCTTTGGATTACCAGGCCAGTGGCAAGACCACTCCACCACACCTCCCCACAAGTAACATATTATATACATATATAATTCGAATTATTCACTAAACACTTTCACTGGGTAGATGAAAAAATGCATGATTGCCTGCCTATAGCTAGGCATGGCGGGCCAGAGGGAGGGACCCAAAAATTTAAAGGGCCGGGACCCTGCCTCACAGTCTGGGGGCCGGGAAACTATTGAATTAACAAAGGCCCGGGCTCCTCAGAGAGGGACGCTATGGGGTTGCTAGATACTTTATTTTGTAACTTACTGTTTGTTGCCTAACTTACCAGTCCAAAATGCGTCAAAATCGCGTCATAAACTTATTTTTGGCGAATATTTCTAACTTACAGATGGCATCATGACGCGATTGCGTCATACGATCACTCTTGGGCTACTGTCGATATGACGCAATCGCGTCATAAAAACGCGAGAGGGTTAACATGGTGGATCTTCCGCCTGGACTACGGGTTATTGTGTCTAAATTACTACATGAATATGAGAAGGTTTTATATCTTAAAACACTTTGTTATTCTAATATATATATGTACCGTAAGCTAATATCAGTGTAAGGTATAGCTTGTTTCAGTATGAGTCTTTTACTAAACTTAAATATTCAGTCCGGCGATCGACGATTTGTAAATAGTCATAATTATGTAATCAAATATTAAGAGTAGGGACCTCGGGTTTGTTTTAATCTCTACCTAGCACCGATATATGTATATACGCATCACTATATAATTTATAGGTTTAAACCATCTTAAACCAGAATAAACTGGAAATATTGAACTTCGCACGAGTAAGAACAAAGTGAAGGCGGAATCCCAATAGGCGAATTGGCGACGGCGAATGACAGGCGAATGCTTTTTTTTTGTCTATATAGTATATTCGCCGGCGAACCAGGTTTTCCAAGAAGCGAATCAGGCGAAACAGGCGATGGCCTTGCCAAAGAAGTACGAGTACTGTGCGATGACGGGACTTGCGAGGAGATAATAGCGAATTGTGTACGACAATTAGAGGCGAAGCAGAGCGAATGCTGCGACAATTGCGATGCCACTGCAAGTGTCCTGCAATTGTACAAAGTGATACGAATGTTGTGCAAATATGGCAAATGCCCAACGAATGTCCAACATAAACACTGTCTCAATTAACCTTCTGACTTCCATATACCCTTCCTAATCTGAATAAAATCGTCTAACAATAGCCATAACACAAAAAGGAAATGCGTATTGTCTGTTCTGAGGTTTAATAGGACTGAGCACAACCTTCCACTGCACAACACAACACTAAACTAACCGTGGTATTATATGGTCTTGTTGGTTATTATCATACTTGGTTGTTATTATTGAGGATTTAGCTTGTTTTCCTGCCATTTTCGAGCAATATATTTTAGTATGTCCCCTAGGCTAACAAAAAACGGCTTTCAAGTCTAATAATATAAATATAGCCCACCCAGACCCCCTGCAAGCTAAATTTGTACAGTTTCCAATAGAAATATGTCCCGGCCGAAGACCGATTTCTTTTAAGTCACAGGCTTGCTATCGGTCGCCCAGAATAAAATTGATTCCTGAATGTGGTAATTCGTCTTATTATCGTCAAACTAATGGAGTGAAACGACTTAAAATCTCCAATCTAATAGAGCGAAACTTGGGGGAGACTAATTCGACCTTCCTCGGACCAAATAGGGTTAATAAAGATAGCATTTACCCCTTGGTTTCCTAGAGGGCCTTCCATAGCTAAGGAGCGTTGCTTAACGTTAGCCAGAAAGTCCTCACACTACTGAAAGGGTTAACTGTAGTGTTGCGTCATATATACAGTCTTTGTTTATGGCAGTCTAATGTTACACCTTTATATCATAGCAAATGGAGTGTGTGTGTGTGTGTGTGTGTGTGTGTACTAATAATAATACCACTGTGTGGTAATGTGTGTGTGTGTGTAATATGTGTGTGTGTGTGTTAATGTGTCTGTGTGTGTGTGTGTACTAATAATAATACCACTGTGTGGTAATGTGTGTCTGTGTGTGTGTGTGTGTGTGTGTGTGTGTGTAATTTGTCTACCGAATATTTTACAAGCTTAACTCGAAGGGGGCTCTATTTTTTTTTTTTTTTTTTTTTTTTCTTTTTTTTTTTAATATTTGTATAGGGTTCTAGGGAGCAAACTGTATGTTTTGTTGAAATATATACATAACTAAACACTGGGTTCAACCATGGTATAATTATTATTATACAAACGATAGTAATTGTTGAAACAGATACATAACTAAACACTGGGTTCAACCATGGTATAATTATTATTATACAAATGATAGTAATTGTTGAAACAGATACATAACTAAACACTGGGTTCAACCATGGTATAATTATTATTATACAAATGATAGTAATTGTTGAAACAGATACATAACTAAACACTGGGTTCAACCATGGTATAATTATTATACAAATGATAGTAATTGTTGAAACAGATACGTAACTAAACACTGGGTTCAACCATGGTATAATTATTATTATACAAATGATAGTAATTGTTGAAACAGATACATAACTAAACACTGGGTCAACCATGGTATAATTATTATTACAAATGATAGTAATTGTTGAAACAGATACATAACTAAACACTGGGTTCAACCATGGTATAATTATTATTATACAAATGATAGTAATTGTTGAAACAGATACATAACTAAACACTGGGTTCAACCATGGTATAATTATTATTATACAAATGATAGTAATTGTTGAAACAGATACATAACTAAACACTGGGTTCAACCATGGTATAATTATTATTATACAAATGATAGTAATTGTTGAAACAGATACATAACTAAACACTGGGTTCAACCATGGTATAATTATTATTATACAAATGATAGTAATTGTTGAAACAGATACATAACTAAACACTGGGTTCAACCATGGTATAATTATTATTATACAAATGATAGTAATTGTTGAAACAGATACATAACTAAACACTGGGTTCAACCATGGTATAATTATTATTATACAAATGATAGTAATTGTTGAAACAGATACATAACTAAACACTGGGTTCAACCATGGTATATATTATTATACAAATGATAGTAATTGTTGAAACAGATACATAACTAAACACTGGGTTCAACCATGGTATAATTATTATTATACAAATGATAGATATTGTTGAAACAGATACATAACTAAACACTGGTTCAACCATGGTATAATTATTATTATACAAATGATAGTAATTGTTGAAACAGATACATAACTAAACACTGGGTTCAACCATGGCATAATTATTATTATACAAATGATAGTAATTGTTGAAACAGATACATAACTAAACACTGGGTTCAACCATGGTATAATTATTATTATACAAATGATAGTAATTGTTGAAACAGATACATAACTAAACACTGGGTTCAACCATGGTATAATTATTATTATACAAATGATAGTAATTATTGAAACAGATACATAACTAAACACTGGGTTCAACCATGGTATAATTATTATTATACAAATGATAGTAATTGCATCATGGGTTCAACCATTACACATTAATACTAATGATAATGTGTAAACATATACTTTATAGTGTGACCTTTAATATCGCTTTCGGAGAGGATGGGGTGCATCCTCTACTTAACCCTCTCCGACATATGACGCGATTTTGAGCCTATTAGGGATACTTTAAAGCCTTTGTTACCATCAGGGGTATTTATAAACCTTTGGTTTAGTTACTTCAAGTTCTGCAGTTCTCTTTGAGTTAGCTGTGGGCAGAAAACTAATTTTGGAGAGGTATTTATAAGAGTGAGAGAACTCTATTTCTTATTGCTAATCTGGCAACCTCTGCATCATATTTGCGTGAAAGGGTTAAGTTGTCGCTATAATTAACCCCTTCTGTACCGGCGACGTCCTTTTCACTATATTGTGGCTCTTATTAGACGATTTTAATCATCTTAGCAATGACGTCTACCAATTAAAATGCTACAGACTAACTCAATTAGTCCTGTTAGCTACCGTACCTTATATCACGCCTTCCTAAGCTTCATAAAATCGTCTAAATGTAGCTGAAATAAAATACAAAAAACGTCACCGGTACAGAATGGGTTAATAGGAGAGAGAGAGAGAGAGAGAGAGAGAGAGAGAGAGAGAGAGAGAGAGAGAGAGAGAGAGAGGAGAGAAAAGGTATAAGGTTGTACAAATATATAATATAATGACTTAATATCGACACTGTGACCTCGCTGGAGCATATAATACTAGGGAAGCGCGGGTTGGCCAAGATAAGAATGGCAAAAAGGTCTATTCGTACAGAAAAACCCACCTATCGCCTCATTTTGCCATCAGGCGCAACATATTGCATGGCATTCGTATTGCATTGACAATAATTCGTCGATACATTTGCTGCATTTGAGCTACTGTCGTAGGGTTATCGCCCTATTCACTCCAAAACAGCGTTGCCAATAATTGGAATTCGCCCCATTCGCCGGCAGTGGCGAATCAGAAGAACTGTGTGATTCTTGTGCGAGCCAAGACGAATGCCGTGAGACACGAGGCGTGTGCCACACGATTATCGCCACAAATTTCAATTCGCCTCGTTTTTTTAAACATTCTAAAATTTAATGGCAATCTGAGGAGACTCTACGAGAGCTTTAGCGAGGTTTGTGCGACAATTGTGTGCATTCAGCGATTTGTGGACGAATACCGAACACAGACAAAAAATTAATTCGCTTGGCATTCGCCGTCGCAAATTCGCCTAGTGGGATTCCGCCTTGACCGGGCTATA
The DNA here is from genome assembly GCA_032716605.1 of Paralithodes platypus. Taxonomy (NCBI): domain Eukaryota; kingdom Metazoa; phylum Arthropoda; class Malacostraca; order Decapoda; family Lithodidae; genus Paralithodes; species Paralithodes platypus. The sequence continues at coordinate 44,543,019 of CM064575.1, forward strand.
ACGGTCAGCTCCATTGTGTTAAGATTGGTTTACTATAATATTTTGCTTAATTTTAGTGAAGGGTCCAATTTGTTTACTTTCTATCTAGTTTATCATGGCTGCCGCAGTATTCATAGTATCCTTTCAGTAGTGGCTTGCTTGTGTGGGTTAGCTCAGCGCTTGGTATCCACTGTTGGTACAGTACTTAGCATGACTCTTATATGAAATTTAGTTTATTAATTAGTTATTAAATATTTGTTTTATATTCACTACTTGACTTCACAAATATATAACCATATAAGCTATCTAGCTCCACAGGATATATACATTTAATTAGACTATACAGTATATACATACATTTTATTAATTCTTAAATAGATGTAACAATGTCTAAAGATGGAAATAAAAGAATAGTATGTCTTTACTCTTTAGTCAATATCCAAATACTGTATATAATCATGTGAGCTCTCACGCCCCACAGAATATATAAATGTAATTGGAAATTAACTTTGATTTATTCTTTTAAGTTCGGGCCACGCCCTCCTTCTTATATACCAGCGCCTCACGCCAGGCGGCTCGCTGATTGGTCGAGCCGGCTGGCTGAGTGAACAGGTATCAGCGCGGCAGCTTTGATTTTGTGGTTTCCACTCTTCATGTTTTATTTAACTACATTAGTAACTTGACAAAGCATTTCCCACATTTTTAAGTGGCTGACGGGAGTATGGGGCTGGCACAGTGGTAATAGGATGCTTTTTGCCGGAATATATGGTGCTGGAGGTAAAACATTTTGTTTTTGTTTAAAGAAACAATGAACGGAGGAAGGAAAAACACAGATAAAACAAAAAGGTCCATGTACCTAAAGGCATCCTCCATTCATAAAATGTTTGTAACAACTGGATTTAAACATTTGTAGATTGTAAGTTTGTGGCAAGCAATTCGAGGGAAGTGAATTCCAAAGAGTAGTAGCTCTGGGGATAAATGAATTCTGATAAGCAGAAGTTCTGCATTGTGGAGGAGAAAGTGTAAATTCATGGGCGCTCTCAGCTGCCCTAGTTCTACGGGGAAAGATGTGGAGAGGCGGCACAATTGAAGCAAGTTCCTCGGAACAATTGCTGTGAAAATATCTGTAGAATAATGCAAGGGATGCAACGTTTCTTCGTATGGATAATGTAGGAAGGTCCTGTGTGATTGCAGGGTTATTGATTAATCTAATAGCTTTATTTTGAATTTTGTCCAACTGCCTCAATACAACCACTCCACTTCCACTCCACAGAGGTGAACAGTAATCCATCTGAGAACGCACATGACTTTTATATATTACGGCCAACTGCTCGTCAGTGAAGAATTCTCGAACTCTGTACAGGAGTCCCAGTTTTTTAGAGGCATTCTTAGCAATGCTTCTAACATAATGTGTCCAGCTCAAGTTAGTAGTTAATGTTACACCAAGAATGTCAATACTAGGGGAAGTGGGAATATTTACATCATTAAAAAATATATGGGAGTCAGTGAGATTCTGTCGGTTAGAAAATTGAATGTACTTGGTTTTCTGTGCATTAAAGGAAACTAGATTCTTTTGTCCCCTTACCTTTTGATACCTTTTGATGTGTTCGCCGCTCTTCTAGCGGCACCAAGGAGCGTGACGCCCCTCGTTATGGGTGGTGATTTGGTGCAGTAGACTGTTTGAAGCGACAGCTCGCTCCCTTGCGAGGATGGGCTCGTCGGCACTTTTTGCAGTTCGACATCTAGGGCTCTCTTGAAGTTGTCTAACGAGATGTCCCTCATGTCTCTTACTCGCCGTGGGAGTTTGTTGAAGAGATGTGGGCCTCTGTGTGATAACCAGCCCTCTTGCAGAGAGCCCATAGCACCCCTGTTATTCATCCGGGGGATTTCGCATTCCCAGCCTCTCCTATCACTGAATTTCATGAATATCGGAGTATGTAGGTTTGGTACTAAACCCTCTGCGATTTTCCATGTGTATGTTATTAGGTAACGTTCTCTTCTACGTTCCAGTGAGTACAGATTCAGTGCTCTTAAACGCTCCCAATAGTGTAGATGTTTTATCGAACTTATATGCGAAGTGAAATTTCTTTGTACACTCTCTACGTCATTTATTTCACCTGCTTTGTATGGGGATGTTAATACGCTACAGTATTCAAGCCGCGGTAGCACTAGAGATTTGAAGAGCGTTATCATAGGCAATTCACCGCGTGTTTTAAAAGTACGCAGAATCCAACCCGTTAGACGTTTCGTAGCCTGGTTATGTACTTTGAAACCCATATTTTCAGACATTAATACCCCAAGGTCTTTCACACTGTCTTTCCGTTCTATTATGTGGTTAGATTCTGTTAAGTAATTTGTAATTTCTTAAACACCATTATTATCTCTGTACCGTATTAATTGGAATTTTTCCTCATTGAATTGCATGTTGTTTTCTCTGGTCCACTGGAACACTACATTCATGTCTTCCTGCAGTCGGCCCGTGTCCTCTTGTGTGTTTACTATCTTGCTTAATTTTGTGTCATCAGCAAAAGACGACACCGTACTGTGTCTGGTGTTGGTATCTATGTCGCAAATTAGTATGAGGAACAGAAGGGGCGCTAGCACTTTTCCTTGGGGCACTGAGCTTTTGACATCCGAAGGCTCAGAAGTGACTTGGTTTACTGCTACCGATTGTTTTCGGTTTACGAGGAAATTGTATATCCACCGTCCGATTTTCCCAGTTATACCTTTTGCTTTCAGTTTGTGGGCTATTATACCATGGTCACATTTATCAAATGCCTTAGCAAAATCGGTGTAAATGACATCCACGTTTTTCTTTTCTTCTAGCGCTTTAAGAATTTTGTCATAGTGTTCCAAAAGTTGTGAGAGACATGATCTTCCCGCTCTGAACCCATGTTGACCGGTGTTGTGTAGTTCATTTGTCTCCATGAATGTTGAAATTTTGCTTCGCAGGACTCGCTCGAAAACTTTAATGATGTGAGAGGTTAGAGCTACAGGGCGGTAGTTTTTTGGTAGTGCTTTATGCAGTGGGGCAATTATTGCGTTTTTCAAGCTATCTGGTATGTCACCAGTGTCTAGACTCCTTCTCCACATTATAGCCAGGGGTTTTGAGAGGTTTTCCTTACATTTTTTCATTAGGATCGAATTCCATGAGTCCGGGCCTGGTGCCGAGTGGGATGGCATGTTGGAAATGGCCTCTTCTATGTCTTTTGGACCGAAATCAATATCCAGCATCTGAGGGGTTTCCGTGGGGGAGGTTTCCATGAAAAATATATTTTGGTCTCTGATGACTTTTGTTTCATCAGGCTCACTGAATGCCATTTCATACTGCCTGCTTAAGAGTTCGCTCATTTCCTTTTTGTCCCCTGTGAAAGAGCCGTCCCCTTTGCTCAGTGGGCCGATGTTTGATGTTGTTTTAGTCTTTTGTTTGGCGTATGAAAAGAAGTATTTGGAATTTTCCTTTATACCTGCAATAGCTTTCCTCTCCTCTTCCATATGTTGTAGTTCATATGATATTCTTAGCCTTTGTTCAATTTCCACAATTTCTCTATCTATTTCGACCTTTTGCCTATCCTGTAGATTTTGATGTGTGCGTCTTTGTGTGAGAAATTTTCTTCTTCTGTACAGCCTCCTCCTTTCCCGATCTTGTTTGCTTCTTCGTTTTGTTTGTCTTGCAGGTATGTGGTGGCTACAGATTTGGGTCATGGTTTCTGTTATTAAGACTAGACATTCTGCTGGTGTCAGGTTATCCATTAAATCTTCCCAGTCTATTTCCTCCATTTCTTGATTTACCTCTTCCCACCTAATGTTTTTGTTATTGAAGTTAAATTTACTGAAGGGGCCGGATTTTGTTCTCGATTCTGAGGTTGTCTGTACACTTTCTAAGGTTGTTTTGATCTCAATTAATTTATGATCTGAGTATGTTGTGTCCGATATGTTAATGCTGTGTACTAGAGAGTCGTTGTTAGTGAAGACCAGGTCTAAGATATTGTTTTCCCGTGTGGGTTCAGCAATATGTTGGGTAAGACTAAAAAAATCACAAAGTTCAAAAAGCTCTCTCGTATTAGTATTTGCTTCTCCGGTGTTATTTGCCACTAACTGGTTTTCTAGTTGTCTCCATTTAATGTTTGGTAGGTTAAAGTCTCCTAGCCATATAATATTTGGTGTTGGGTTCCCCAGGGTTTCCACTTCTGATTTTATTTTGTTGAGCTGGGTTTTGAATTCTTCTCGGGATGAGTCTGGAGGCCTGTATGTAATAATAACTGCTAAATTTAGGGATTCTATTTTAACTCCAAGTATTTCCACCACTTCATTACTGTTATTTAGGAATTCAGTACATATCAGTGAGTCATGTATGTACAAGGCTACACCTCCATGTGATCTATGCATTCTGTCCGCCCTATGTAGGTTGTAACCAGGAATCCATACCTCACTATCTTCCTGATCTTTAATGTGAGTTTCTGTGAGAGCCGCAAATATAGCGTTTCCTTCTTCTAGCAGGCCCCTAATAAATGGTACTTTGTTCGTGGTTCTATTTTTTAGGCCTTGGATATTTGCAAACAAGATTGGGGAGGGATTGTTTGGAGTACTATGTGTACCTAATAGTCTTCGGGATGTATTGGCCACTCTTGGGAGGCCAGGAGGTGCTCGAGGTGTTCTATGTGCTCTTCCATCTCCCTCCGTCTCTTCATCTTCATCTGCCCTTTCCCTCCTTGCCTTTTTCCTCTGTCTCGTCCTCGCATAGCTAGAGAGTTTTTTGGGCTACCATTCGTGTTAGGTCTAGCATATCTCCATTCTTTAATTTTAGAAAGGTCCTGGTTCAGAGATATTTCAGTGTTTATTTTTGAATTTATAAGATCGGGTTGGGTGAAAGAATTGGTAAATGTGAAGGAACTGTGGATTGTTGAGTCATCTGCGTAGGAATGTATTGGATTATGAGTGGTAGATATGAGATCATTGATATGAATGAGGAACAGAGTTGGGGCCAAAACTGATCCCTGGGGAACACCAGCATTTATTGAGTGAAATTGAGAATAAAGGCCATCTACCATTACACATATTTTTCTGTTATGAAGATAAGAAGAAATTAGTGGAACTAATGATGCAAGGTCGTAGTGTGACATCTTCGACAATAAGGATTGATGCCAGACTCTATCAAATGCCTTTGATATATCCAGTGCTATTGTATGTGTTTCACCATGTTGGTCTGTAGCTTGGTTGATTTGATGCGTAAGAAGGCAAAGAATGTCTGCAGTTGATCGACATCGTCTAAAACCATATTGCCTATAACTGATTAATTTATTAAATGTGAAGGAACTGTGGATTGTAGAGTCATCTATGTAGGAATGTATTGGATTATGAGTGGTAGATATGAGATCATTGATATGAATGAGGAACAGAGTTGGGGCCAAAACTGATCCCTGGGGAACATGAGAGCGAGTTAGAAGGTAGCTGATCTCCGTACTGTTTAATCTGAATGCCGGCAGGATCAAAGCCAGGCTGCTGATTGGCTGCCGCTCTGGGGAGGTTTTGGTGACATTCTTGACAACCTTTTCTAGCATTTTCCTGGGCAAATGCTGATCGGTGATTGGCCCTCATCATTATTATTTCAATCATTATTATCATTATTATTATTAAACAATTTATAAACACTGCTGAGGGGCACAGGGCCTTGGGTGGGGCTTTGGTTTCCCGGGCGTTTCTGCACCCTCCTCAGCTCCCTGCCTTGGAATGGCTTCGGTCACCTGGGCTTTATTAGTGGTTAGCAGGGAGGGTTCTGTGGGGGCGCTCGGTTATGGCCTTGGCCTTGCTCGGGACCTTGGGGCTGCTCGGCCAGACAACCTGGGGAACAGTAACAACAACAATAACAACTCTAGTGTTCTGATCTATCAGTTTGACCTGAAAAAGATCTAAGGCCAAAAGTTCTCATAGTAAAGGTCTATCTTAAACAAAAAAAATCTTACCAATTCGCCATTGTCTTCTCTACGAACAAAAAGGTCCACATGGCATACTAATTATCTAATTACAGTAATTATGATAATTTAAACATATTACAATCAGGTGAAAATACTAATACAAAGTAAAAGTAATAGTGGTAGTGATAGTATGGACGATTGCCTCATACATACACTGGTACAGGTATGTCAAGTGAATATAACACAGAAGACTACAGGACCTATGGCCAACTTTAACATTATATCTCGCAGTGTCTTGATTTGGTATTATATATGAGCATTTTAAAAACAATGAATATTGTAATAAACTTATATACGCTAAGCCACAGCTTAACAGCACTATTGACCTAATTGTCATAGGTTACTTAAAGGTGGGGGCTCATGGGTTGAGATAAACATGGAATGATAATCGCCAAGCTGTACATAATTATCTTGCAAAATGCAATGGCACTGAAATAATTATTAACAATGGTATAAAGGATTTTGTGGATCGTCTATACCGGGCCTGTGACGTCACAAGAGTGTAAGTCCACCATCCAGTCTAGGCAAAGGATACTGGTGTGCCGCCACTATGACGCCACAGGCCCGGTATAGACGATCCGCAAAATCCTTTATACCATTGTTAATAATTATTTCAGTGACATTGCATTTTACAAGATAATTATATGCAGGTTGGCGATTATTGTTCCATGTTTACCTCAACCCATGAGCCCCCACCTTTAAGACATAATGATAACCTTGTTACATAAAATAGTTATTAGTGAATAGATATAATTGCTGCTATATTGTTAATCGTATAAGACTAACTAGGGGAAAATACGCTTATATATGTAGAATGAGGTAATTATGATATATTCTGAAGAATCATTGTTAGTAGACTGTATACAGTTATAAGGGATATATTTATAATATACAAACATTATCTTTTCCTTTGATTGATTAATGATAGAAATGTTTTATAATTATATACCAAATGGTAGGTTTGTGAAGTGGTCGTGCTACTGAGTTGGTAACTTAAATTTGTGCACACCCAGGAACGTCCACAGACATTCTTTAAGGCTGCCCCGGGCAAATTACTCAGACGTTTTGTTTTTCCCGCTGAAAGCACTGGTCTAGGAAGACATCTGGCGGTACCTAGTGGATTTACACAGTACTAGCACTCATGCCAGACACATTCAGACTCTTTTGAACCACCGGTATAGATGCACAGAGCTATTGCACGCCTTTGAAAAAGTCCGATCACTCTCCCCATGTAGTGGACCGGCAAGCTCTAACTAATCCCCCTCCTGGCGGGGGGAAATAAGAAAAATAAGAAATAAGAAACTATATTATACAAAGCGAAAGTTTAGTCAGTAGAAACTCGCGCTAAGGTCCGAACGATGGGGATGTCGAGCATGTGTGCAAGTCGTCCTAACACCGCTGGCCTCAGCCCAGAAAGACTTGCATCAAAACTACTAATTTCTTCTTTTCACTGTCTGGGCCGGAGACAACCTAGGGAGGAAATCTTGGTGTCTAAGTAGAGAACAGAGCGGGTACTTTCTCATATACATACTGTTTTCTTTCAAACCCTTTTTAACAGAGATAGAAAAAATTCAAAACGGCATTAAATCGTGAAAACAACCCAGTGATGCAGCACAACTTAGGCTGAAGTTTGAGGGTTAAGGTCAAGAGTTCAACGATTTAAGCCTTAATAGATGGCATGCTTCTAATTACCGTATCACCGCCCGTGGGCAAAATTGACGTTTTATAGGTGGCTGTAAATCAGTATATAATAATATATATATATATATATATATATATATATATATATATATATATATATATATATATATATATATATATATATATATATATATATATATATCAATTAGTAAAGAAAAAACAAAATGTTTGGAGACTCGCTGGATAGCGATGTCCACGTAGAAAGCAAACTTTCGTTTCAAGACCATATCTTGACTCGAAAGAGATAGCGGGAAGTAACCTGTTTGACGCTGGAATATTCCTGAGTCGTGCTCAGGCATTTTCATAATGATTTATGTTTTTTTACTCGCTCTATCTCGCACTAAGCAAAGGGTTGCGGAAAGAAAATAATGTGGTATGAGGTTTGTGTTCTGGTCCACACATCACAATCTTGATCCTAGCTGCTCTGAATCGGTCACAATCAAACGCTGAAGTGGGAGTGTCTCAGTCACTCGTGGAGAAGCAGCGTGGTAGATTCTGGCAACTCAGCCAGGTTTTGGTACCACTTTGATAGCAAAGACTGCAGGACATTTTAATAAATACAGCCCATCAGAGGATGGGGACCGCCATGTACCACTGAAGCTCCCCGCCTGCCAAAGGACTGGGACCGCGTGTGAGGTGTTAAAATCACAATGTGGTAAGATAAAATGTTATTATATATAGAATTTGAGCTGTACTTAGTTTCAGATTATTACTACGAAGTCCAACAACATGCCATATTAAAATTTTTGCTGTCTCTCATTGGAAAAATAGTCTCATTTCAAAATATGCATTGTGACAGTCCCTAGCCTGTAAAATGCGATGAGGCTCTCCTGATGGATGGCGATAGGCACCACAGAAGCGCAATTTTCAAAGGCATTAAAAAATCGCAGCTAAGGTGGGATACGTATGTAAATTTGGTGACAACTAGAACTAAGTGTCAACTCTCGATATCCATCATCATAATATACTTACGCCTCACAAACAGGGTGGGTGCCCAACTACGAAAGGAGTTGAGATAAGGGATCTAACCCCCCACCAAAGGTGGCTTTGTAGAGCCTTTCCTAGCTGATGCTGAGAGGATTGGGTTCTAGTCATATGGTGATGGGCTGGTCTATCAGAGTAAGAGCTGAGCGATCTCTGCCATACCCATAGCTTACTCTAACTGTTCCTTTTACTTATATACTTTCTAGATCTCAAGTGACGGCGTCTCTTCCATGGATTGACCTCCCTACTGCCAACCTAGAGGTCGGTAGATTGGGAACCAAAGCATCACATTTTCCTTTGCCCCTCAACTTTCCCTTCATAATTGCTGAGGGGCACAGGGCCTTGGGTGGGGTTTTGGTTTCCTGGGCATTTTCACACCTTCCTCAGCTCCCTGCCTTTGAAGTGGCTTCGGTCACCTGGGCTTTATTAGTGGTAAGCAGGGAGGGTATTGTGGAGACGCTCATTTATGGCCTTGACCTTGCTCGGGACCTTGGAGCTGCTCAGCCAGACAGCCAGGGGAACAGCAACAACAACAACCTCACAAACACACTCTCATCATTGTGCAGGTAATGACAGCGCTTAACAACTGTCCATCAATCCCAGATATATCCTATATTCCATGTATATATACGAGAGAGGGAGTGAGCCCAGATCAAGCGAAAGCACTTTACAAGCAGTAAGGAGCAAGAGAGGGGAGGAGAGTATGTGTGCATTATTACTCCCTCCTCTTTCCAACTCTCAGCCCCGACCATGTGTATCTGACTCTATTCTTTGTAAACACATTCTCTACACCTACTTTCTGGTTCCTAACTCTTCACCTGTACCTAGAGCTTCAAAGCTATGCACATGTGGCTCAATAATATTGCTTTATATGGAAGATATGTGGGATACTACGTGTCAGGAGTAACTGGGATTAGGTTTAGGATCTATGTATAAAGAATTAAGTTTATAATCATGCTCTTTATGTTCTTCAGTAGCTCGCATTTACTCAAATTATTATCAAAAGATATTCACTGCGGGTGTTAGTTGTTTGTGTTAATGGTGTATTTTTGTCTGAAGAGGTACAGTAAAGGAATTGTTAATCCTGTGAATCTGTTGCTGAATATATTAAGTTTATGTTTCAGTAAAATAAATTGTTTATACAGTAGGAGTTGTTAGCAGTGTAAGCTTCAGATGCTACGTTTTACTTTTAACCATTCTTATTATTATTATTATTCTGAATTATCCCTGAATCATCCCTGTACAACATCTGGTTATTTTGCAAAAATCTTGCAAACGAATGCCAAAATTGGTAAAAAAAGGCGCATATTTGGCTGTTTTTGCAATGTGTGACGCTGCCCATGAGTGAGCCAGCCTTCTCTCACAGCTCAGTGTGTGCCCGCCGCCTATGGTTGGCAGTTGGAGCCCCCCTTCGCTGTTGTACCGATTTTGGCCTTCGTTTGCAAGATCGTTGCAAGATAACCAGATGTTGTACAGGGATGATTCAGGTGTCATTGGAAAGCTCTATCATTGTACTTTCACATATAATTGTATTATGCTTTGGCTCATGCTTATGTAGGCAATTATGCCTGCAGCGTGAGTGTTAAGGGAATTTTTTTGGTTACTCATGTGAATCTTTTGCTGTTATAATAGGTTGAAGCTTCAATCTTTGATAATGACCAATAATTAGGGAAAGGTTCGTTACGGACTTGAGGCCTTAGTGATTCACTATTATAGTGTGTTGGTTGAATGATACATTAACAAAGTCATCTTCACAGATATGAACGGGAGTTGGGGGAAAATCGTTCAGGTGCTTGGCCTGATCACAGTGCTGCCTGGATCCTCAGTGAGAGCTGCCTGCACTACTGGTGACTGGAAGTTATGACCGTTATATCACCCTACTGGGATGTAGTGACTGGACGTGACTAGTGTTTGACGTTGTGGATGACTACTTGTGGGGTGGTACGGGAAGTAAGTGACTATTCTGTGTGTGACTTTAAACTCATGACTTCATATCTGGGGCAACAGAGGCAGTTATTTTATCCAGGCTAGCCACACCACTGCTGGCTCTGGTCAGGCATCAGACGGTTCTTCCCGCTTTGGGTAATTCATAAATTTTTGCAATTTTAAGCTAAATTGTTATACTTATACAATATTATGTTTATTTGTATCGCTGTGTGTATTTTCTTCCTGGTTACCAGTGAAATATGAGAGGGTTGGAAGGTGAATAATATAGATATACTTCTACAGTATTTCAATCCAACAAAACTAAGTGATATGAGTGATGGCAAGCTTTACTGGAAATCCAAGAGTGTTTTAATGTAGATACAATCAATTTCATATATATTACGAATATTAAGCACAGTAATTATGAACATTGATCGAAAGTGCAGTTATCAACTTTTTTAACCTATATGTAGCTGTGACACTATACACAAATCCTCTCCTTCTTTCTTTTTCTCCCGCCATCTTCACTCTCGCCGCCATCTACACTCTCGCTAGTTGCCTACGTGCGCCAGCTACTTCAACTTCTGACCACTAGAACACCACAACCAGATTGTTTTGGAGAAATAATATATATATGTTCGGATAGGGAAAAGTTTTTCAACTACGCTAATGTACTTTTCACTATGTTTTGTAGGAGTCGTATATGTGGCGGGAATTGCACCTGGAGTGAAAAATCGGCATTGGCATGGTCGTATCCTGGGGTAAATTTGATTGCTTGTCTCACCTTTACTATATTCCCTGTCTGTGTGACATCTGAGATGAAGTCAAAATGACGAGAAAGTGGCAGTACAACTTCGCGGAGCGGAACTGCACCAAGCTAAGCAGTGAGACAACCAAGTCACAGTTGGTCTGGGAAGGAAGGTTATACTGAGATAGTTGCAAAACTGTTTGTGTAACTTATAATCTGGAATATGATTTCTAGACTTATAGTCTAGTAATTCTGGCGCAAATTTGGCCAAACCCGTCACTAATTGCAAAAGAAACTAAACCAGTTTTATTTTGGTGGACTGAGGAGTTAGAAATAACATACCAAAAATCCCACTTAGTCCAAATATTGGAACCTGCTAAATTTTACCATTGAAAATTGTATACCTATGAGCCAGTTTTCCTGCATACATCATGACTCAACTCGGCCAATTTTCACAGTAGGAATCTAAAATTGGTACCTACACCTATGTTTTCATAGCTAATCTTTCATAAAAACATGATTTCGAATGGATTCAGTCATATTTAAGGCCACTGTTAGAGGTAAGCCCATGGTTTTAACCCTTTACCCACCAGCACGATAACCTAAGTCAACATGTCAGATGAGTGGCTTCATCACTAGCCCTTGGAATAAGAATTACTCCCCTGAGACATTTTTCAACAGGTGGCAGCATCCTTTAATGGTTGCCTGGTGAGCCTGAATCAAAATCATCAGGAGTCTGAAAGCGAGACACCTAGAGCTGAGCGTGAAGTAGTCAGTGTTAGTGAGCGAACAAGACAGTCGTGCACATAGTGAAGTCTGAGTGGTATCCCAGAGTTATTGCATTATTATTGTATTGTTATTGTATTGTTATTGACACTACTTTTTTTTCAGGGTTGGTATGGCTGAGTGTGTCTTCTGTACTGAATCACTATCTAATGGATCCCCGGTAGTGACGCTGACAGAGAAAGGTTGTGAAGGAATTGCTAGTGCAGGAGTCGATGACAATGTACAGGTCGTGCCAGGTCAGCAGGTGCATACAAAGTGCCAAAGAGACTACAACAGAGATGGTGGCAGACGTAAACGTATCTCATCAGCTGACAGACGTCTTAGTCTCCTCTCAACTGATCCAAAATTTAGTTATCAAGATCACTGTTTATTCTGTGGAAATGGTGACCAATACCAAGGACGGCAAAAATATCATGTCCTCATGCCTGTCCGCACGTTCGACTTTCAGGACACTGTTAGGAAGAAATGCGGAGAACGTAATGATGAATGGGGAGAAACTGTGTTGTCAAGAATAAACTTTGTCCAAGATCTACGTGCTGCCGATGCTATGTATCATCAGTCTTGTAATGTGAACTTTAGAACAATGAAACAAGTCCCTGAATGCTTTCGAAGTGACGCTGCTCAATCCTCCAAGAGAAGGAAGGTTGGGTGGTCCATTGCTAGCAAAAGGGAGCAGGCTTTCTTGAAAGTGGTTGACAACCTGGAAGCGAATGATGAAGAACTTACCACTGTTCAAGATCTCATTTCACAAATGGCCAATGTCCTACAGAATTCTGAGATTGAGCCATATGGACAAACGCACATGAAAGAGAAACTCAAAGAACATTTTGAAGACAAAATTGTCATCACTGAGATCAATGGGAAGAAAAACATCGTCACATTTCGACAAGAGGCTGCTTCAATTATCAGTAACTTTATTAGTCAACCCAAAACTTCTGATACTGAGGCTGAAAAACTTTGGTTGATCGAGACAGCGGCAAAACTGGTAAAGTCTGACATAAAGACAGTAGTTCAAGACAAGGACATTGAAATGTCTTCTGTTGATATGACTTGTACATTCTTACCCAACTCTTTGCAACATTTTTTGGACTGTCTTTTGGTCGGAACGGACGAGGATCTCAAGTCTCTAAGAGTGTCTTCAATTGGACAAGCAGTAATGCAGGCAACTAGGCTCAGAGTTCTTCTAGCCCCATTGCAGTTAGGCCTAGGTGTGCAATTGCACTCACACTTTGCTTCTCGTTATCTCGTAGACACATTATATAAGCATGGCTTTTGCAGTAGCTATAGTGAAATTCAGAAGTATGAAAGGTGTGGTGCTACTCAGAGTGGGAGCATTTAATTGGGGCTGGCTGAGTGATAGAGATCCTGTTGTAAGGGAGACTGGCCAGTGCAAGACTGGATGCAGCACCAATCACTGTGGGTGCAAAAAGGCGGGGTTACCATGCACTACTGCATGTGGAGAGTGCAGAGGTGTGTGTGAGAATGGAGGAGATGGTGAAGGGACTGAAATGAGTGCAGATGAGAATGACACCCAGTAGTGAGGACAACTGGGAAAAAACTATGGTCTTAACGTCGGTCTCAATGTCTCATGGTATGGGTGATAACTTGGTCAGTCTGTTGTAAACCTGGTGTCCTACGATATTTTGAGGTCAATGATGTATCTCTGTATGTCCTGTATCATGAGGTTGGCAGATATTTATTCAGCAGAAAGGACCAAACACATTCAAATGAAGGTAGAAACAGTGGGTGAAATTAGAGGTCAATGGACGGGGTAGGCCTATTCATGGTACTAGTGATTATCAACTGAAAACATCAACTTTTTCCCTCTTATTATGGAGAAACTGTAATACCACATCAGCAATTCAACAATTTATGTTGTTAGTTACAGATTTATAGTAATTATATGTACTTTTATATGTGTGTCCTAATGTCGCCAGGGCCCTAACTGTGAAATATTTTTGAATGCAAGTTCCAATACTTCGATTAATTGGGATTTTTAATATGTTATTTAGTACAGACCAAGCCCCTAAATAAAGTTGGTTTTGTTTCTTTTGCAATTAGTGGTGGGTGAAACTCTAAGTTGACTGGACTATTATAGGGAGACTGGCCGTTTGTTTGGTCTATTAATTAATGTATTCATATATTTTTTTAGTTTCCTCCCTAGACCTCCACCAAGCTTAGAAAAACACCCCCTAGACCCCCCTTCAAGATAAATTTATAAATTTTTCGGTAGGGCCGGTTCCTTTTAAAATTGCAGGCTCGCTATCGCTCGCCAGGAAATAATCGACACCTAAATGGCACGAAAGGTCTTAAAATTGACAACGAAATGGGGCGAAAGGTTTTAAAATCGACTAACTAATGGGGCAAACATCTTAGCATCTGAAAACTTATGGGGCTTAACATTAGGGAGAAGGGGGTCCAGAAAAACGGTCTGCCTCCCCTTAATCCTGTTTGGTGATTGAATCTACAGATTAGAGAATGCGTTTATCTGGAGGGAGATTTGAAAGATAAACATTAAAATTAATATAAATTTTCATTACAAGCTACATGGTGGGCTCTGAATATTACAAGCTACATGGTGGGCTCTGAATATTACAAGCTACATGGTGGGCTCTGAATATTACAAGCTACATGGTGGGCTCTGAATATTACAAGCTACATGGTGGGCTCTGAATATTACAAGCTACATGGTGGGCTCTGAATATTACAAGCTACATGGTGGGCTCTGAATATTACAAGCTACATGGTGGGCTCTGAATATTACAAGCTACATGGTGGGCTCTGAATATTACAAGCTACATGGTGGCTCTGAATATTACAAGCTACATGGTGGCTCTGAATATTACAAGCTACATGGTGGGCTCTGAATATTACAAGCTACATGGTGGGCTCTGAATATTACAAGCTACATGGTGGGCTCTGAATATTGATAATATAAGCAGTGTAGAAGCGTTCTGTATTCTAAGCACTTTGAAAAGAACAATATCTTATTACCTACAAAAGAGATGATCACTAAAAAAAAAACAATTACAACTTTTTCTCCGGGCAGACCTCAACCATTTGTATTCATTTTCCAGTCGTGGCCACAGAGCAATACATCACTCCGGCCTCTGCTGTGTGACTCCGGCCTGATTGCTGCTCTGCCGGCCTGTCAGGTGCAGGCCGGAATACATCTTCTTCAGGAATTTGTATTTGCTATACACATCGCCTGGAATTAAACCCTTGACCAAGTGATCAACAAGGAATCGGGCTAGATACATACATACATACCAGGTAGGCCTACACATGTTTGTATTATATTATGATGTAAAAACACATGGAATTACCCCCTAGACAACCTGAAAATACGTATCAGCATCTAACTCTCAGTTTTCTCTGGGCATGAATTCGACTTCTAAGAGTGTTTTACAGTATAATTACGCCGAGGACCATTTTGTGTTTATAGATAATATATATCTACATACAAGATATAATAATAAGTAATCGCATGTATCCCCACATAGGATTTCACAACAGTCTCCTTAATTGAGGTCTCTATGAACAGCTATTTCTAGAGAGGTGATGTGTGTGAGGAGACTGCCAATCTGCCTCTCAACCGTGACATTAGGGTGGCGTACTAGTTATAGCATGTTATTGTTCACCAGGTGAAGGGTTGTTGAGTGTTGTGTTAGGGATTCTATCAAATAAATAGTTATGCCAGGGTTTTTACCGGGTTTGAATTGGTGTTTGGTAAGGTTCTACTCGACTGGAACCCAAGTCGCAGGATCCATATCACAGGATACCATACCCGGATTTTTACAAGATTACCCACGCAACTCACGCCGTGGTGTAGTGGATTGAAAGCTTGGACACTAGTTCTGAATGTCGGAGGTTCGATCCCGACTGGGAGTATTTAAACATTTATTAGGTCACGTATATTTGTGAGATATACTTGATATTTATGACTCGTTTTTGGCTGGCCGATAATTAAACTGAAATTTCTATAACCCGAGTTGCGTGGGTAATCTTGTAAAAAGACCTGTATGGTATCCTGGAATATGGATCCTGTGACTAGTGCATGAATTGAATTACATTCTCAAAGTACGATTTTCCTTCTTCTTAATAAATATAGGAGAAAGTTAAGACTACTTTATCACGCCGTGGTGTAGTGGATTAAAAGCTTGGACACACGTTCTGAATGTCAGAGGTTCGATCCCGGCTGGGAGTATTTAAGCATATATATATATATATATATATATATATATATATATATATATATATATATATATATATATATATATATATATATATATATATATATATATATATATATATATATATATATATAAATAAATATATATATATATATATATATATATATATATATATATATATATATTGAAATAACGAGACCCACAGGAGAACCACGCAGAGTAGCCGCAGTCAGAGAATCCAGAAACAGCAGGAGAAAAGGATTTAGAAAGAAGAACATTTTCCATTCTCCAGAGAACGGGAAACACAAGTACGGGAAATCTGACCCCTGGACCCATTCTCTAATTCCCGGGCAAACAGGTGAGTTGCCCCCAAAAGGCAGGTCAAGCCCCACCAGTCATCACCTCACCCGGCCCCACCAATCACAGTGCGGGGCTCAAACAGCCAAAGCAGAACTTTCCCCTGAATACTATGATCAAAATGTGTTTATGCAAGCTAAGCATAAAGAGCCCTGGGAGTATTTAAATCATTGGGGCCCTTCAACCTCCAGAAGCTGCCAGACGAGAAGGAAAGTGAAATGGTGATAAGAAGTGCCACGGAAGAAAATCATTACATAAACAATCCAAATAGCCAGAACAATGAGTGAACAGAAAATCACGAATTACATCATCAGGCTAGATAGTATAAGTAAGAAACAGAGGTCAAAAGGACGAGAACCTCAGTGCGATGTCATTAAGCACCATAATATATTTTTCATGTAATTATTAGCCTCAACATAGCCAATTTTTATGTTTTTACTATGCCCCTATTAATGCGAGATCATGCAACCTGACCAAGAGAAATACCCCAAATATAGCCTGACTGAAACTACAGGAAGTCAGTTCACACTCAGTAGGCTTACTCCGTCCGGATTACATTGTCCGGGAGTATTACCCACCTACAAGCAGTCCGTCCGGATTATACTGTCCGGGAGTCGCTCACCCTCACGCTCTTTCTGGATTATACTGTCCAAGAGTCGTTCACCCCCGGAGAGAGAAGGTGCCTGCTCTCCTGTGCCCCCCTGCCCTTGGATTCCTGACGAAGTGGTCCCCTGACGTCCAGCCGCTGTGCCCGGAGCTCTACGACACCCCGACCCTCGTACTTGGCTCTTCTCCTCCCCCACTCTATCCTAAGTGTTTCTGCGTATCTCAATTTGTGGCTATTGTTGAAGGTAAGGTAGAATATGTGAGTATTCCAGAAGTGTGAATAAGTTGATCTGTGCCAAGGATCTGTGCCAATTAATTGTTCTATTTCCTACCTGTGTACACGTTACATAGTCATTTTGTCCTCCCATAAATCTTGATCTATACAAGTGAATTCATAGTACCAGATATTGCTCTGTGTGCCCATTGAAGTGTAATCCTCAATATATTGATTATAATCATAAATTGTGCACCCGTTATATAAATTAATCTCGATCCAGGCTTAGAACGGAATACTCTCAGATTTCACCTTTATATGTTATTTATTCTCTTGTGTATCCAAGTTGAGGCAAGGTGTATACCGTGAAGATATTCCCTACTTTACTACCAATTACTTAGGCCCTATGCCCAAATTTTAATCTATCTATCTTTCCTTATTGAAAAGTCAATAATTATGTTACTGGAGCTATCTAGTTTATACAAGTTATTAGAGCTATTAGTTTATTCGGGTGGATGGGACTCGTTAATAATAATAATAATAATAATAATATTTATTCAGTTAGCAATTTACAGAGTTGGTACCACATAGTTTGTTACAAATATGACATGTACCAGCCTTGCATAATTCCAACTAAGGATAGCCCAATAAGGCCGTTAGGCGTATTTCCATTGGGGTCCTTGTGGGATTAGGTTAGCTGGGGAAAATGGGGAGGATAAAGAAATAGATACTTTAGAGAAAGTATTTCTAGGGGGTTATTTTAAGATACCTTACATCCTATAGTAAATATCAGTAATCCGTAATCAGTAATCATTTCAGTTTGGTTTGTCTATCTCTTATGTCGCATTTAGTAGTAGACATAAGCTTGGTGCTCCCTTCTCGCAGCTGTCCGGTTCAGGTGTTCCTTCAGGCTACGTCTGAAGGAATACAGTGTTCTCTTTTCACGGACTGACTGGGGTAGGTCGTTCCAGTCTTTGATGGCGGTGAAGAAGAATGTTTGCTTACCCTGTCCTTGGATTCTCGGGACCTTAAAATTAAACATCCTGTTTCTTGTATTATGTCCACTCCTCTCATTTGCTTTAACAAAATCATTCTTTAGGTACTCTGGAGCTCTGTCATAGAAAATTTTGAAGGCATTAGTGAGCCTGATTTGTTTGGCCCTGTCAGCGACATTGAGCATACCTAGTGACTGAAGTTGTTCCTGGCCAACATGTGATCTGGGTCCTAGGTTCAGCATGAACCTAACCATTTTATTTTGAGTGACCTGAAGTTTGTGCTGTGCTGATTTAGATGATGCAGAGTACCAGGATGACACAGAATAGTCAAAATGACATTGAACAAGCGCTTGGCAGAGGGTCTTTTTGGTCGCCGCGGGCAAGCATCCCACCTGTCTATACAGGTATTTTATACGTGCTCTACACTTACTCAGGATAGATTCCAAAATTGTTTCACCTGACAAACTCGCGTCCAGTTTTAGTCCGAGATATTTAACTTGTGACACTGTTGTTATAGGAATATCATTACAGTTGACCGAGAAGCCCACAATGTCTTTCAGTTTGCGTTTTGTTCCATATAAGATGGCTTCCGTCTTGCCCAGGTGAAGAGATAGTCTATTGTCCACTAGCCATTCACTACATGATTCTAGTTCTTTGGAAAGTGAAGCGGCAATACTTATTGGGTCTTTTCCTGAAACCAGGAGCACGCTGTCGTCTGCATACAGTAATAATTTACATGAGACGCTCAGTTCCATGTCGTTCACATAACAGAGAAAGAGTAAGGGACCAAGGATGCTTCCCTGCGGGACCCCACAGTTAATTGGCATAGGATCAGATATATTATCGTCAATTTTGACTCTTTGAGTTCTACCACTAAGATAAGATTTAAACCCGTTCACAGATCCTATGCCCATTGCTTGTAGTTTATTACATAGGATATCATGGTCTACTGTGTCAAACGCTTTTTGTAGATCAAGAAGAACCATACCGGTGTAGTTACCTTTAGACATTTCTTTACGAATGTGATCCGTTAAGTGGATGAGACAGGAGTCTGTCGAGTACATGCATCTGAAACCTGATTGAAACTTATAGAATAGATCATTTTGTTTGAGGTAGTGTTCAATTTGGGTGTATACCGCTCTTTCAAGGATTTTAGATACAATACATAATATGCTAACTGGTCTGTAGTTACCAACTTCTAGTTTATTTCCTTTCTTGAATAGAGGGGTTACAATAGCTTCCTTCAGTTCAGCAGGTACAGTGTTGGTGTTAATTGACAAGTTGATGATGTGGGTTAGGGGGCCTGCTATACCAATGGCTCCATCTCGTAGAAATTTGGCAGGAATTTTGTCTGGTCCTGTGCTTTTATGTACATTTAGGTTAGACAGCTCGTCAAAAGTGTATTTTGGTGTAACATTTTGCAATCCAAATGTGTTTGGGTGTATGTCTTTATCTCTGTAGAAATTTCGAAAGGTGGCCGTTGTTGTCGTGTATTTATTGAGAGGTTGAGGTAGGTTCTGTGCAAGTGTGTTTGCTAGGGAGGTGAAGAAGGAGTTGAAGTAGGTTGAAATTTGTCGTTTATCGTGGCAAATCTGATCATTAATGGTGAGAGCAATATTAGTGTTAGACGAATCCCTTGTCTTGTTGCTGTAGCCTGTTGTTTTTAGGTGCCTCCATAGTTTCTTTGGGTTATTCTGATATTCCTCTGCCTTATTGTGAAAATAATTAGTTTTCGCTGATTTTATTTTCCTACTTAGTTTATTCCTGGCCCTGTTGAACTCATGTTTCAGACCTTGATCCTGTCTATGTTTCGCTAGCCTTTTTAACAGATTGTCTCTGTGTTCCAGATGGTGTAGTATGTCATTGTTGATCCATGGGTCTGACCTTGCTTTAATTCGTATGTCTTTCAGAGGAGCTATTTCGTCTAGAATGTTTGTGATGATGGTTCTGAAGCCAACCCATGCGTCATTAACGTTTGTACTTCCAAACACTGGAGACCAGTCTGTATTCCATAAAATGTCCAGAAATGTTTCTTTATTGTAGTTTCTGAGTGACCTTGTTTTGATAATCTTGTGATTCTCTAGGGTAATTTTTGTGGTTTTTCGTGTGCAATATGTGACGAAGTGATCACTTATCCCAGTCTGATTAGGATATTTTGTCCTCTCTGTTACAGTTTATGTGGTCTATTATTGTGGCAGTGTTCTCAGAGATACGTGTGGGGGTTGTGATGAGTTGTTTGTGATTGTGCATTGTCAGCATATGCCTATATTCTCGTACAAGCCTATCATTTCGTTGTTTGTAACACAGGTTAAAATCCCCTAGTATGATGGATTCATTCCGAGGGTCTAGCGATGACAACGTTCGTTCAAATTTGGTCAAGAATTGTGTGTCGTCTGGTGGCCTATAGCATACCCCAATTGTGATGGGTCTTGTCCTCGGCAGGTGTAGATCGATCCACAGAGCTTCGTGATTTTCTACATGGAGGTCTGTCCTGGTTGTGTGTGTGAGGTTGTTTTTTACATAGAGACATACTCCTCCCCCATGCCTATTGCGATCATTCCTAACCATATTGAAACCTTGAATGTTTATTTCACCATCGTTTATACTTGAATCCAGCCAGGTTTCTGTGATTGCAATTATTGAAGCTTTGGCCTTATTAGCTAACAAGTTTAATTCTGACAATTTATGGTACATTGATCTGGCGTTAATGTGGATAAGATGGAGCCCTTTGTTGGTGAACACTCTGTATTGATCTTTGATTTTGAATGTGTCCTGGCTGGATTCTGAGTTGTTAATACTAATTGGTTTATTTACATTAATATTCGGTAATGAATGCAAGGCATATATGTTGCATAGGAATTCCCGTTCTTCACTGTTGGTCTTCTTAGAGATGCACTTCATGTGAGCTACAGTTTTACACTTAACACAGTTTATGATCCTTTGTTTTCTTGTTATGAGTGATTCACATATTTCACAAATGATTTTAGGACCCTTAATAGCTATTTCCCTACATTTATCGCATTCCACTTCTTTTCTGCTAGTAACGTAAGTACATCGATCGTGTACTGTTTCATTACAACTACTACATTGTGACGTTGTACTCCTTTTGTTGAATCCAATATCGCACACTATACATATTTTCCTGTTACTGTTCATCGTACGTCTGGCGGTGTGGTGATCAGCTGTGCGCCGTGAGCGGCTGATGGTGTGTGAGCGCGTGAGATGAGGACAGGTTGTGGCTCCCCCTTGCCCCCCTCCCACCCCTACCTGTATTTGTTGTTTTATGTCCTTGTTCTTGGCCGTTGTTGCTGTTACTTCATTGTCGATGTGTTTGCTAGAGCTTCCTGTTTGTTTGGGTGTTCTGGTTGCATGTTGTGTTACTTGGGTCACCGATATCTGTGGTAGTGATGATACAGTTGAGGGTAATGTTGAGTAGGTAGAATGTTGGCACTGTGCTGGCGGTTGCCCTGCGGTCTTGGTTGTGAGTTGGAGCGTGACGGGAGACTTGGGTGCCTGGTGGCCCAGTTTGTTATAACGAATTTTACTGCTAGGGACTGTTGAAACGTCGGTGTCTGCCTTACTTGTTTGGTGGTGAGGTTTCTTCAACGTTGAACTAGGGCCGGGGTTGGTCTCTACATCTCCGCAGCTAATTAGAGTGTAGCACAATAGGTGTTGTAGCGAGGTTGTGCCAGAGTATTTGCCCAGTCGCGGCGTCTTCCCGATATATGAAATAGACCAGGCAGGAATGGTGACAGAAATTTCACTCGTGTGTGATTTCTGTGTGACGAGGTCCCTCAATACTTGTTTAGTGTTGACCTGGTACACTACCGGTCCCCTCTGCACCTGTATATCAGCACAGCCCCTCTGGATGTTGAGAAGGATGATACATAGAGAGAGGGCTACGCCCGCATCCTTCATCCCTCCCGCCATTATAGAAGACTCGTTAGCCTTGGTCGGCAACTCATCTAGGGGAGACAACCTTATACAAATCCGGGCAGATGGGACTCGTCAGCCTTGGTTGGCAACCAGTCTAGGGGAGTAAACCTGATACAAATCCGTACTGCTTACCTAAGGGTAAGTGGATGGATTAGCCGAACACCACTGTCGAAAAATAGTGCTAACAAGATACACAGAGTGCCTCGGAGTCGGACGGATCCTAAATTGAGTGGTCAATCCTGTAAGTCCTTCACTAAACTGGCTCGGGTTGTCCCTCTCATAGGGAATAGGTCCGCTTGGGGGCATTCTGTGTATGGCCACCCTCGTAAGGGGAGTAAGGCGTCCGGCAATAGATAGATAGATAGTTTATACAAGTGCTTGTGAATTAATCTAATCTATGTGTGCGGGTTGTTACTAATTCTTTTCACACATTTATAGTAACTCTCGTTCAAGTTATTTTATATTCGTGTCTCCGTATTATTTTAGAGACCGATGCTCCATTTAATTTACTATTACAACGGTAAATGTTCAATTGCATCTTGTGTTATATAATCCGCGTTACGTCATGTCTTTGGTTCACGTATTGCCAAATAGGGATTTGCTAATGTATTCAAATTTCCTTTTCATACTACTATCGTAGTATTTCACACAGTACAACTTCGTCGTGTATGCCCTTTTTTATTCTGAGTTCTTTTGAATTCTAATTTACTGTAATATCCAGTCGCATTTTAATGGAGTGTATTTTCCTTTTTTTACATTAATTTGCATTCATTCCAAAAACCCTGTTATAGTGATTCATTGATCTAAATTTGAATTTGAATTCTATATACGTGTGAATTTATCTCATACCCGGTCATTAACTATTTTCGCACCTCGGGTGTTGATTCTTTCACAAAACCGCTTAGACAAGTTAGTTCTAATTTAAACAACCTTGCCTATAAGATCCTTAGTATATCTCTAACGTTCATCTGTGCATTATAATCGCACTAAATAGAATTGTGAGTTTATAACTAAGCAATCTATCTGACCTAGGGTCGAACGCACTATACCTGTTTACCTTACCTGTGTGAACACCCCGTTAATCCCCTTGATAAACGTGCACCGCTCTGCGCCCGTGAACGCTTTCCCAGGCCGGTTCGCTTTGTACCAGAAATCTTCACGTTAGACGCTACGTTCACATATGTGTTATCATCTTATTGAATTTCTATGTACATGGATAACTTATTTTTCCTGCATATTCATATTACTGATACTGTGTGTGTGTAACTTGACTTGTAATATTTAAGTTATCATTATAGACCATTCTATATTTGATACATCACTGATTTTCCTTTATCGTCTGCCATACATGAAAGATCGATGGAGTCGAGTTTATTTTTCCATGCCATTTAATAAATTACAGTGTAAAGTAACCTGTGTTCTTATTGTATGAATGACGCCTTGGGACGAAGAGTTATTGCAAGATTTATAAAGCTAGACGTGACCCTGTCGAGCATATTCTATCTCACGATATCCTATTACAGGGCTGGTCTATCAGAGTGAGACCTGAGCGATCTCTGCCATACCCATAGCTTACTCTGACTGTTCCTTTTACTTATATATTTTCTAGATCTCAAGTGACGGCATCTCTTCCGTGGATTGACCTCCCAATCTACCAAGATTGGAAGCCAAAGCGTCACATTTTTCCTTTGCCCCTCAACTTTCTCTTCATAATTGCTGAGGGGCACAGGGCCCTGGGTGGAGCTTTGGTTTCCCGGGCGTTTCCTCGGCTCCCCGCCATGGAGTGGCTTCGGTCACTCGGGCTTTATTGTGGTCGGCAGGGAGGGTTCTGTGGGGGGGCGCTCGGTTATGGCCTTGGCCTTGCTCGGGGCCTTGGGGCTGTTCGGCCAGGCAGCTTGGGGAACAGCAACAACAACAACAACAGGATTGTTAACGAGATTATACCAAGTCGAGTTGAAATACCAACCCGACATTTCACTGGTGGCAGCGGTGTCTCGATACGGCATATCAGCTTGCTTAAAAAAACATTCCTTGCTTGCATTCACAACTTCGCCAATCATTATGGCAGTCAAATCACTCGATATCCCGGCATTTAAGCCCGAGGAAAATGACATTGGAATTTACATGGAAATGGTCAAACCCGTCCTGGATCTGATGTTCCAGGACCAAGACGCTTCCAAGATTTACACAGTAGTAGTTAAAATGTTTAAGTTAGGTAAATATGCTGGGAAAGTATCAGGGTATGTGCGTGACCAAATGCCTGGTTTAACCTGTTCACAATTTGAAAATTATGTAAAAACCGCCATCAACCCTGTTCTAGGACAAATAATCTCGGACAGGCATTTTCATCAAGTCCAATACCATGGAAATTTGGACGACACGATCAGTGAGTTGACACACCGCGTTCACAGAGGAAACCCCCGCCCAAAGGAAGAAGATTATTTTCAGGGCCCTGCTGAGGATCTCACCTTTGGCAGTGGCGGATCACTTCTCCATTGTTGAACCCACTAATTTTTTTTTTTTTCTATGTGATTAAGGGAGGCAAAAGGCATAACTACCTATAGCGAGTGCCTCCCCAATAGTTGAAAGAGTGACAGGGCCAAAATCAAGGGACGTTCGAGCCAAAATGCCTGGACACACGGAGTTTGAAGCAATTTAAGTCATAGGAAGAGGGAAAGACTGATGAGTTAATGATACGAAAGGCCTTCCTTTCAACTTTGTCTAGGAGAGCGGTGTGAGAGGAACCTCCCCACACATGTGAACAATACTCAATACAAGGGCGCACTATGCCCCTGTACAGAGCAAGAAGCTGTGCAGGGGAAAAGAACCCCCTAAGACGGTTGCGCACACCCAGCTTCTGGGAGGCTGCCTTAGCAAGACTGGTAATATGGTCCTTCCAAATGAGAGCAGAAGAAAAAGAGACACCAAGAATATTGAGAGAAGATGAAGGGTTTGATTTTTGTATTGTTGAAGAATAGGGATAGTCCGCTGGGAGATCCTGACGGGTAGATAGATGGAAAAATTGGGTTTTGGAAGCATTAAAGTTAACAAGGTTTTCTCTGCCCCAATTGGAAATAGTATTTAGATCAGAATTTAAGAGTTCTATGGCTTCATTACGTTTGTCGTTGAGGGATTGCTGGCTGGGGCGTTCTGAAAAACTAATGGAGTAGTGTAAGGTTGAGTCATCTGCGTATGAATGGATGGGAATTAAGGTACAGTTAAGGAGATCATTTATAAAAATTAGAAAGAGAATAGGAGATAGGACAGAGCCCTGAGGAACACCGGAGTTTATAGGTTGAGGAAGTGAACAATGGCCGTCCACAACCGCGGCTATGGAACGGCCGGAAAGGAAATTAGAGACAAAGGCACAGATGGAGGGATAGAAACCGAAGGAGGGTAGTTTAGAAATTAAAGATTTATGCCAGACTCTATCGACATCGACATCGACATTACGACACGGACATGCTGGTCGTAAGGCGGATTGTGACCCTGAGGCAAACCCGGGGTCAAGATATGGTAGCCGTCATACAGAAAGTCACCACAAACCTGTCCACCGTACCTGCCCCTAGCCCTATGGCACCCCAAGCCAGTGATAAGGCTGAGGAAAGGGCCAGGATTCACCCAACAGACTGGAAGCCATGCAACAATCAGTGTCTGTTGATGTCCTTCACCGAGCTAACAAGGAGAAGGACCAGATCACCCAGTTGGTGGGCCCAGATTCCCTGGATTAAACCAAGGCGGATCGCCACCATTACGGAGGACGGCACAGCCGGATTTGATGAAGGCTCCGAGGTAGACAATGGAGAGGACCCCGAACCAGAAATGGAGGCACCACAAGATCTGGATTTTCAGACCGCCCCCGTACAAAAATAACTGTCAAAATGGCGGGGGCTCATGAGGCGGCAGACTCAGCCAAACTGCCCATCTACAGGAAACTCACTCTGAACGGGGTGAAAGTCTGCCTACTGATCGATACGGGAGCATCCCGATCATGCCTTTTCTCTCCCCTCTTTAAACAACACAAGAAAGCCTTAGGCACTATCCAACCTTCCTCAATTATATTAGTAAATGCCGATGCCAAAATTATAAACAAATTTGGACAAACACTTCCCCTATATGTGAATACCCTTCTTCCTAACCACGGAACAAACCACTCTTTTGTGGTGTATAATCCCAAGGAGACCCTATACGATGGATGTTCGGGTCTCGAGTTACTCACTTAACTGAGTGCTTCCCTCGATTGTGGGAGAAGAACACTGACGTTCCCCCCCCCCCCCCCCAAAAAAAAAAAAAAAAAAAAAAAAAAAAAAAATAGTGCCTCTCATCGAGGCACCCAACCAA
The DNA here is from genome assembly GCA_032716605.1 of Paralithodes platypus. Lineage (NCBI taxonomy): Eukaryota > Metazoa > Arthropoda > Malacostraca > Decapoda > Lithodidae > Paralithodes > Paralithodes platypus. Next base: position 44,569,760 of record CM064575.1, read on the forward strand.
AACCCCAGACTAGAGATACCCCCCCGCCCTTGCCCTCCTTCACCCAAAATCTTGCCTTTAATCCAGCCCATTCCTACCCACACACTCCCCAATCCTGTTCCTTCTCCTCAAACTTCGATTTCTTCCCCTTGCATCTTTCCCATCACTCAAACAGTCACTGCCAAACTCGTGACAACCCCCCCCCCCCACACACACACACACACACACCATGAAAAATGGATCCCCATTGTATCCACCTTGCCTGGGGATGCCATTATGACCCCTCACGTCCAAAGCCCCTTTGATAGGGACTGCATAACCGTTCCTAGTATAATTTCTAATCGATTGAATTGCATCAAAATCACCAATATATCAGACCAGCCCATTACCCTACCAAAAGGTTTAACCATTGGAGAACTAGAGCCTTACGAGGAAGAGCTAGCCATTCCAGCTGATACTCCCTTTCACACTCCTTTACCCCTACCCTCTCTCTCTCTCTCTCTCTATATATATATATATATATATATATATATATATATATATATATATATATATATAAAAAAAAATATGGAGGTTTAAGTGCCCAAAATCTACTGCTGAAGTACTCATAACTATATATATATATATATACGCTTGTTATTGTGTGTTCCATGACTGAGAGACACGTGTTCTATGTGGGACTACCTAATGCAGTGACAGACCAATTCATTACTTTGTTGTATTATGTTTCCATTGCTTATAAGAGTGACCTGAACTTGCACACACGTGATATTTGTGTAATATATGCATCATTATTATACCGTTGATTGCGTTTGGGATACATTTAAATTAAATAACTTAAACCAAGTAGATTGTATATACATGTAAACTAAGTTATTTCTACTCTAAAAATATGGGTGTACTTTTATAGATGTAAAACTCCCTCCGAGCGAGTAAATTCCACTGTTGTACAGGAGAAAGGCGCTACTTTAATCTGGCTTTGATCGAGACTATAGTACACTGAAGTGATATCTTGTACTTCTATGAGCATGTTTCACAGTACAAACTCGTTGTGTTGTGTGTTTTTTTCCTATGTGTATGAAAGAGACAAAAGGCAGTTTGCCTGTAAGGATTGTCTCCGTCAAAGCCGAGTGATAGGGCCGAATTCATGGGACGTTGCGGTCGAAATGCCTGGACACACGAAGTTTGAAGCAGTCATAGGATGAAGGAAGGATTGATTGAGATTGGGAGTTCCAGAGTTCACTTGTTGAGTAGAAGAAAGACTGAGAAAATTTGCCAATTCTTTGGTTGGAGACCTGGACAGAATACGAGTGGAACTGTGTTGAATGGTGGGTGCGTCACACTCGCCGCAAGGGAAGAAGTATGCACTGGGAGAGCTCTGAAGAACACCGATTGTTGTAATTGGGATAGTAGAGTGAAGGAGATGCAACATTGTGGCGTGTAGAAAAAGATTGTAGGGATCTAGTTAGAGGACGTGAGTTGATGAGACAAAATGCTTTGGACTTTACTCTTTCGAGAAGTGTGGTATGGGTGGGCTCTCATCACATATGCGAACAATACTCAATACAGGGGCACACTGTGCCCCGATCTCCCACCGTCAACAGCTCCGCATCGCCACTGAAAAAACTAGATCATAATTTGAGTATTTCATAACCCTATTCCCTTTATTCATTGCATGCACAGTAGTTAAGTGCTTGTTTAACCTCCACATAGTTCTGTAGTTGCCGTGCACGTTATTTTATTGCTTTTCTGACTGATAAACATTGTTGTTTACATTTGTTATCCTAGCTTGTAGCAGACGACGCGCACCTCAAATCGACCTATCTTTGTATTTTCTTATTAACTCTATTAGTTATCGTATTCAGTATCCTACTGTAGCTATATATATATATATCTGTAATTTTAGTTGTTGCTTGCATGATCTTGTAGTAACCTTTGACTGATAACTTTGTTTATCTAAATAAAATCCTGCTTGACTAGCCTACAGTGACACCAGTGCCATCTGTTGATACAGTATATTAACCCCTTGTGTGTGGTGACACTTTATTATATAATCTCTATTTGGTGAATTGTATATTTAGTTACATATTCTATTATATATATATACTAGCAGGGGTGCCCGGCATTGCCCGGGTAATCACCATAATCACCATCACTACTACTACCATAATCACCATCATCATCACAATACTACTACTACCATAATCACCGGCCTCGACCTCCCTGTGCCTCATTAAACGGCGACCTCGATTTCGGCCGGCTCGAATGACCTCCGATTTTGGATCTGACCTCATCCGTACCCCCATGTTGGGAGGCTGCGAACAACGTTCGTTCCATACACCTTTTCGATCGGAGGCCTCCTTCTGCCCTGAACGTCCCTTTTTCCGATTTCGCGCCCATTTGCTCCATCCCTTTCACCATGGGGACCCCTCTATGACCTGACCCAGGTCAATTGACACCCACATGCAAAGTTTCAGCTCCCCAGGTCCAAAACTGCGGCCGCCTATAAAGAACACAGTACACAGTACACAGCCGGGAAACACAGTACGCCTGAACCCAGGCCCCACCACAGAGACGCAGTCCTGGAGAGCCTCAGGCCACTAATCGCCGGGCAAAACAAGCCTTTTTTTTAATCACGCGTGATTAAAACTTGGCAACCAGCCGGGTTTTCATGGTGTAACCGAGAAAACCCGCCGGGAAAGGCAACCCACCCCGTACAGATTCAATCTGAACGCACCAAATAGACCGTGGAATTAGCCAAAGCACAACTAACCCAGGTCACATCAATAGTCCGAGGAATTAGCCAATACACAACTAAACCAGGACACATATATAGTCCGTGGAATTAGCCAATACACAACTAAACCAGGACACACATGACACAGTAGTACATATTTATAACATAAATCAATAACACTTGTGCATGTGGCAAAGCTACGAGAGGCTGGCTAGGCCTAAGCAGACGGAAAAACACAGTAAACATGTCGTAATATAAACAAAAAGCACTGAATTATGTCACAACAGGAACCCCCGTCAAAACACCACTGTAGCAAATAATTCCCGGTAAAGGGAAAAACTGACTCGGGACCCAGAAAAAACTTCACCAAGTGAAGAAAAATACGCTGGGAACGTCAGAGAATAAAAAGCTACATCATCAGAAAGATAAAAGGCAGCAATAATAACGCGTAATGAAAGCCGCCTGCATCACAAAGCTAGCTAACCGTGAAAAAGTTCACATGTCCACAACAGGACCACGAGGGTACACCCGAAATAGATGCCCCAAACACACGACCCAAAATACACTGCACTGCGGGCAACCCGCCCAGGACCCTCCTGCTACGCATATCCTAACCTTACTCGATACATCCCAGAGTAAACAAATGAGAAAAAACTCACTAGGGACGCAACAAATGCGGAACGAGCGGAGCGTGGGGAGGCACGTCCGGGTTGGTTGAGCGCAGAGCAGAGAAGGAAGAATGACGCCTGAGTCAGCGTCTGGTCAAAGATCCACACAAGTACATCCACGAGTATATGGAAAGCTTATGAATAGTTATTCTTATTTTCTTTTTGTTTTTTATTTGTTACAAAGTTTTTTCGTAGTGAGAACCCAATTTCATAATGACTGAACCATGAGTGAGGTTGCGTGCGCTCATGATGAAGGCTCCTCAAATTTGTTATGCTCTGCACGGTAGATTGAAAACTACGGCGGACGAGTGTTTGAAGAGGGTGCCTTATGTAATAGGCATAATCGTCAATGATGGAGGGGCCACTATTAAATAGAACACACAGACAGACACACAGACAATCGAAAATATCATATAGATTTGTGTTGCTTTTTAAAGTAGGTTATCACCCCTGGTAGCCTATTTCTTCGTATTTCATCATTAATTTATGTTTTCGGTTAGTCTAGGCTAGCTATCATCCCTGGTGGCCTATTTCTGCGTACTTCAATTTTTAAATTTTCAGTTAGGCTATCACTGCTTGTGGCCTATTTCTGCTACCGGTATTTCATAATTTTGTTTTCGGTTAGTCTAGGCTATCATCCCTGGTGGCCTATTTCTACATACTTCAATTTTTAAATTTTCAGTTAGGCTATCACCGCTGGTGGCCTATTTCTGCGTACCGGTATTTCATAATTTTTGTTTTCGGTTATTTTTGTTTTTGTTTTCGGTTAGTCTAGGCTATCATCCCTAGTGTCCTATTTCTGCATACTTCAATTTTTAAATTTTCAGTTAGGCTATCACCGCTGGTGGCCTATTTCTGCGTACCAGTATTTCATAATTTTTGTTTTCGGTTATTTTTGTTTTCGATTAGGATAGGCTATCTATCACCCCTGGTGGCGTATTTCTGTTTAAATAAAAAAATATATATTTTCGGTTCGGCTATCACTGCGTATTTAAATTTAATTTTGTTTTGTTTTAATTTTTGGTTAGGCTATCACCGCTGATAACCTATTTGTGCGAATTTCAAATTTTTTGTTTTCGGTTAGGCCTATTTAAGTAAGTGAAGCGACCTGAAGTGAGTGAAGTGTTTTTAAAGTGAGATAAGTGTTTTTAAAGTGAGTTAAGTGTTTTTAAAGTGAGTTAAGTGTTTTTAAAGTGAGTGAAGTGATCTGAAGAAAGTGATCGTCACCGTGCCTCGTTCCTGTACGAACTGCGCCAGTAGGTTTGGTGCTTCCATGTTTGCTCCTGCCGATCCACAAGTCTGCCGACTCTGTCAGCAACGAGAGGATTTGACAGCGAAATTGGATGAAGCCCAAAACAAGATCAACGCCCTCACCAGGAAGCTGAAATCACTCCAAGAGTTTGTAACACTCAACGTTGGAGTATCACAAACTCCAATTGTTTCAACTCCAGCATCTACCACTGCCCCAATGCCATCTGCCAACAATCCAACACCTGCAGTAGCCACTGCAGCAGATGCTTCTGATGAACCTGAGCCGACATCAAACCAGGACAGCCGCCCTGTTCACCTTAGTCTCTCCCCCACTCCTCGTACAAGAAGCCTGCTAGCACGAACAGTACCAACCCCTCGCCCCCATTCTAACCACTCCTCTCCCCGACCTGTACGCAGAGTCTCGCCACCACAGGTTTCTGGATTTACACCAGTGAGGAACGGTGCACGGCCAACGCAGAAAAGGTCTGATCTACCAGTCACAATGTCAAACAGATTTGAGATCTTGGTAGACATGGAAGACGAACCAGAAGAGACCAGGCTCGTTGGGGATTCCATCCTACAAGGACAGGTCGAAGAGTTCAGCGACAGAGTCCCAAATCGACGAAAAAGATTTTGCATCCCAGGAGCTGGACTGGACGACATTGTGGAAACCTTCGAAGATACGACAAAGGATGCAAACGAAAATACCCTTTTTGTCATCCATGCTGGTTCAAATTACGTCATGCGCACCAGATCCGAAGAGTTGATGGAGAAATATCGCAAGATGATCCAGCACTACAAAAACAAGACAAGGAATATCATCATCTCAGGCATTCTCTCCAAGATGGACGCACCTGACAAATTCTACGACAAGGCCTTCAGCACAAATAGCCGACTAAAATATTTGTGTCTGAAGGAAGAAGTTGAATTCATCAACCTCTGGGATAATTTCTATATCTATATATTTCTGTTCCGCAAGGATGGCACTCATCTAAACCCTGTGGATTCAGCACGCACGGGTCATTTCCTACACGAAGCAGTCCGCAGCCATGGATCAAAAAACGCCATCCGAGAAGAAGCAGCAGTGACATAAATCATCTAACGCCAAGCAAAAAACAAAGGCAATCGAGGACCACCAGCGATAAGGACCGAAGACAGCGAGGACCGAGGACAGCCATGAACATAAATGTAGATCCGACAAGAACCAAAAATATTATTAAAGAGCGTTCCGTGAGTTCTAAAATAACAAATTTAAAGGTTTTCTATGCAAACGCTCGTAGCATACGCAATAAATTTTCAGATTTAGAGGAGCTAGTGTTTACAGAAAATTATGATGTGATTGGCATAACAGAATCTTGGCTTAATACAGAAGATAGAGACTTTTTAGCAGAGTCTTCACTTCCCGGTTATGTAATGTTTGAGAAAAGCCGAATAAATAGAAATGGAGGTGGCGTTTTACTTTATATCAAAGAAAGTCTTAACCCTACCATCTTGTCAAAACATCAAATTGTGAACGTCGACACATCTTTTGTGCTAATAAAGAATAATACTTGAATAATACAAAAATAATACATGTGTCAATATACAGACCTCCAGCTTAATCAGTGCAAACTGACCAAGAAATTTACGAACAAATTGCAGATGTAAGTAACTCACAAGATACCGTAATTTTTGGCGACTTTAATTTACCTGTGACCAAGTGGGGCGATACTCTTACTTCACACTCCGGACATGACTTGTATACGAACTTCCAAGAGAGTTCGCTTTATCAATTTGTTTGAACGCCGACCCGTGGTAATAACGTTCTTGACATTGTACTTGCAACAAAAGAAGAATTAATATAGAATTTGAATGTTGGTGATGAATTCAGTAACAGCGACCATCGTACGATAACTTTCACTTTAAACTTTACTAGTAAAGAACCAAATAGTAGCATCGAAAAAGTCCCTAATTTCAAGAAAGCAAACTTTCATAAACTTAGAGCTATGTTTAAAGAAACTGACTGGAGCTTTTTAATTAACAATAACGACATAAATACATCATAGAAGTTATTCGAAACCACTTACCTAAAAGCAGTGCAATACTGCATACCATCGAAAATACGGCGTCCAGGTCATAATAATAAGCCCAAATGGTGGAAAAAAGATATTTCAAACTGTCTGCTTGCTAAAAAGTTTGCTAATGATAGATTAAAATCCTCACAAAATGACGAAGAACGGGTGAAATTTGTAGAGCTACGACGCAAAGCCAAAAAGTTAATTAAGCAAAATAAAAAGACCCTAGAGTTACATATTGCGAATCAAAGTAAAACAAACCCGAAAGAATTCTATAGTTATATCAGAAAGAAAAAAGTAGTTATTTCAAATGTTGGACCGTTAGTCGATGAATATGGAGAATACACCAAAGACGAAGTACAAATGAGTAATGCCCTCAATACCTTCTTTGCATCAGTTTTTACAACAGAAGACCTCAGTGATATCCCTACACCATCGCCGATTCAGATTGATAATTCAGATGTTCTAAGCAATATCACCGTTACAGAGAGAGAAGTATTGAATTGTTTAGATAAACTCAAGGTAAATCAAACGCCTGGACCTGATACAATCTCGCCTAGAGTTCTAAAGGAAGCTAAGGATGAGCTCTCCAAACCACTAACATTACTATTCAATAAATCCTTACAGTCTGGAACTATATGCCTGATCAGTGGAAGCTAGCCAACATAACACCGATTTTCAAAAAAGGCAGCAAATCCCTACCCAGTAACTATCGTCCAATTAGCTTAACCTCAGTTGTATGTAAAATGCTAGAAACGGTCATAAGAGACAGACTCGTAAATCAGTTAGAGGAAAATAACATACTTAAAGATACTCAACGCGGCTTTCGTAAAAAACGTTCCTGTTTAACAAACCTCTTAGACTTCTTCCACGATATCCTCAACCTCTACGATGAGAGTATAGCTGTAGATATTATATACCTTGATTTTCAAAAGGCCTTTGACAAAGTTCCCCACAGACGTTTACTGCTAAAACTAAAAGCGCATGGAATACAAGACGGTGTGTTGAAATGGATAGAAAATTGGCTCAGCGACAGAAAGCAAAGAGTAGTCATAAACGGTAAGGCATCTAAATGGACCAATGTAAGTAGCGGGGTACCTCAGGGATCGGTACTAGGACCAATTCTCTTTCTAATTTACATCAACGACATAGATGAGGGTCTCACCTGTACAATCTCAAATTTTGCTGACTATACAAAAATTGCAAATAGCGTACTCTCAAAAGAACAAGTTGACGATATGCAACACAATCTAGATAAATTGTCATGTTGGGCCCAAATTTGGCAAATGAGTTTCAATGCGGTTAAATGTAAAGTACTACATATCGGATACCTAAATGAGAAAGCAAACTATTCGATGAATGGCACTCAGCTTAAGAATGTAAACAGAGAAACCGATCTGGGAGTAACAATATCGAGTAACCTAAAACCGAGTCAACAATGTTCAGAAGTTGTTAAGAAGGCAAACAAAATAATTGTCTTTATAGGCAGGTCATTTGAGCATAAATCCAAAGAAGTTATCCTAACCCTTTACAATTCCTTAGTCCGCCCTCTTCTGGAATAGTGCGTTCAATCCTGGTGCCCTTATTACCAAAAAGATATAAACAAGCTAGAACGAGTTCAACGTAGAGTTACCAAAATTATACCTAGCCTAAAGAACAATCCATACGAAGAGCGTCTTAGAGAATTAAATCTATTTCCTTTAACCCACTGCAGATTAAGAGGTGACTTAATTCTAGTGTTCAAAATCATCAAAGGCATCGACAATATGAACTGTAGTAAGTACTTCACTATCGACCAATCTAATTACACGCGGGGAAACGGTTGCAAAATTATTGGTAAATCTTTTAACTCACACGAATCTAAAAATGTCTTCTTCAATCGAGTTGTCAACTTGTGGAATGGGCTTCCCCGAGACGTTATAGACTGCAGCACCGTTGATTAATTTAAACTCCGCCTAGAAAAATATCTCGCATCAAACCCGCGACTGACTGTGTTTGTAAATGAATAACTTTATTTTATCCTCCCCTCAGTTACTAACCCATCTGTCCCCTACTAACTTCCTAATCCTGTCACGGACATTAGTTCCCTTTCCAATGTTCCGTTACCCTCTCTAAACCACTGTTTGGACACTTGATCCTCAGTGTTTTGGAGGACAAGCAGCCTAGAAGGGTCACTAGACCTGTTGTTGCTTGATTTTCTTCGTACTCCTTTGTACTCCTTTGTACAGAGCAAGAAGCTATGAGGGGTGAAGAACCCACAGAGATGTTTGAGCACACCTTGAGAAGCTGTTTTTAGCAAGAATAGCAATATGATCTTTCCAAGAAATATCGGATGAAAAAGATACACCTAGAATATTGAGAGAATATGAAGGGTTGATTTGTATATTGTTGAAGAATAGTTGATAGTCTTGTGGAAGATTGTGATGGAGAGATAGAGGCAGAAACTGGGTCTTGGAGGTGTTGAAAGTAACAACATTTGCTCTATCCCAATCAAAAATCATTGATAGATCAGAAGATAGGCTTTTTATGGCCTGGTCATGTTTGTTTTGGAATGCTTGCATGCTGGGTTTATGTGAAAAACTAGTTGACTAGTGTAAGGTAGAGTCGTCAGCATATGAGTGGATAGGATTAGAGGTACAGTTGAGTAGATCATTAATGAATATTAGAAAGATAATTTGAGACAGGATAGACCCTGACGACCACGGGAGTTGATAGGTTGAGGAAGTGAGCGATGGCCATCCTCAACTGCAGCTATGGAACGGTCTGAAAGGAAATTAGAGACAAAGGCACAGATAGAGGGATAGAAACCAAAGGAGGGTAGTTTGGAGATTAGAGATTTGTGTCAGACTGTATCGAAGGCTTTCGATATGTCTAGCGCAATAGAAAAAATCTTACCGAAGTCCCTAAAAGACGATGACCAAGAGTTAGTAGGATAAGCAAAAGGATCACCAGTAGAGTGGCCCTTAAGGAAACCATACTGGCGATCTAAAAGTAGATTATGGGAAGATAAATGTTTAAGAAATTTTGATTTAAGAATAGTTTTAAAAACATTAAAGGTGCAAGAAATGAGAGCAACTGGACGATAGTTGGAGGGTTGGGAGCGGTCACCCTTCTTCGGGACAGAATGAATAAGAGCAAACTTCCAGCAAGAAGGAAAGACATTAGAGGAGAGACAGAGATGAAAGAGTTTGTCTAGGCAGGGAGTCAGCACGGAAGAACAGTTTTTGAGTACAACAGGAGGAACACCATCCAGTCTGTATGCTTTCTTAGTATTAAGCCCAGAGAGGGAAGAAAGTAAATCTTTAGAAGAGATTATGATATTAAGCATAAGTAAGTGAGAGGCGGGTGGAGAGGGAGGAATAGTACCGGAATCATCCAAGGTGGAGTTTTTAGCAAAGAGTTCAGATTTGTCAAAGGAAAAAGTGACGGTGGTCCCGTCAGACTGGCAAAGAGGAGGGAAAGATGTGGAAGTAAATTTGTTGGAGAGGTTCTTGGCTAGATGTCAGAAGGTTTGGGAAGAGCTAGAATTGGAAAGTTCAGAACTTTTTTTATTGACGAAGGAGTTTTTGGCTAGTCGAAGGACAGATTTGGCTTGATTCCGGGCAGATACATATATAGCACAAGATTCTTGAGTTTGAAGCCGATGGTACCGTTTGAATGCTTCCTTCTTGTTGCGGACAGCAGTAGAACAAGCGAGAGTAAACCAAGATTTGTTTTGTATTAAACTGAGAGAAAAAATACGGAATATATGCCTCCATGCCCGAGAGGATTACCTCGGTTATGCGCTCGGCACACTCCGATGGTCCCTGGCCACGGAAGCAAAAATATTTCCATGGGAAATAATAGAATTACTGCCAAAGAGCCTCCCAGTCGGCAGCGCCAAAGTGCCACAAGCGCATCCAGCTGGGAGGATCGGGTGGCTGTACTGGAGAGATAGGACAGGTAACAGAGATAAGGTTGTAATCGGAGGAGTGCAACGGAGAGAAAAGGTTTACAGCGTAAGTACAAGGATTATAAGTTAGAAAACAACCAAGAATGTTGGACCGATCTCCAAGGCAGTCAGGAATTCAAGTAGGGTGCTGGACTAACTGCTCTAGGTAATTTAGGATAGGAAAGATGTAGGCTTGTTCATCAGGTTGGTCAGTGAAATGGGAGGAGAACCATTGGTGGTGGTGAATAGGCCTAGGTGGTTGGTAGGCCTAATCAGCATAGTTATTTTGAGACAGCCCAAGTCATGACAACTATTTATTATCATGATAAATATGCGAGCTAGTATCTGTATATCGAACTAATGCAGGTTTCATGTGGACATACATGTTAGTGAGAAGTCTTAACGGGTTATATCTAATATCTATTTGGCCTATCTCATATAGGATGATCGATTCTTCATCTTAATATAGATGTGCTTTATTTTTGGCACTCACATAATCGCTTAATCAATCAATCATTGAGGTTGGTCATGGCCATCCAAAATTATTCTCTAGTCTTATAGTAGCCCAAGCTATTAGCTAGCACAAAACAATACTATTGCAGCTTTCTTAATAACTTATAATTAACCCTGAACCAATAATAGCACTAATATAATAGTAAAAATACCACATATAGCAGAGAACTAAGAGCGTAGCCTAAATATTGTAATCTAACACAGTCCGAAACAAAGTTCACAGCTATGTAAATAATAAACACATATATACAATTCATAGCGGAAACGTGTGTGTATCTGTCTGTATACATATGTGTGAATGCGTGTGTGTATGTCTGTGTGTAGCTCAAGCAAATGAAACAATGTTGCCATATTTGTACAGTAGAAGCTGACCAATTTCGGTGGGGTTAAACTATTTTAAGCCCATGTATCTTACGCTATTTCTTCCTTCTCCTATTCTCTTCTTCCACTTTCTTCTCATTTAACTCCTCCTTCTCCCTACCAATCTCCACCAATCCTATTCCTTTTCCTCCTCCACATTCTCCTTGTGCCCCTCTCCCTCACTCCATCTTCCTTTTCCACCTTTCCTTACTTCAGATCCTTTCCTTCTCTCCTTTCTTCATTTCTCTCTTTCTCCCTCTTCCTGTAGGCTCCTCCTTGTTCTTCTTCTTTTTCTCAGGCCCTTTGGTTCTCGATATTGGTTGGTTAGGATTCTTTATATACTATAGTTCCTTGGATCTTTCTCTTTGACTCCCCTTCTTTGATGCTGCATCTTGTTACCATGTGTCATTCCCCTTTTACACGGAAACTGGTTGAGATGAAGGGCCCCCAACCAACGGTGCACCGAGTGGCCAGCATAACCACACAGGCCACCTCCAAACCCCAAGAAAGACAACGAGGACATCTACCTGAGTCCCCCGTCCGAGTACCCCGGCATCTACCTAAGTTGGCCATGCCAAGCCATCCACCCCACAGTTCTCTCTCACGCCAGCAGCCCTCAAAGAGAATGGAGTGCTCTCTCAGCCAGTCACAAGCCGTGTTCCTCAGCCAACCACAACCGCCCTGGGACCACCAATTAGAACCCTCCTTTTACGTAGCCTCCACCAGAAGTGACGCTCCCTGTATTGTTCCGCCAGACTGGGAGTATGATGAAAACTCCCTTATGCAATCTACTCACCAGCGCCCCAAATATTACAGGGGCCAATGGACCTGACAGTGCCTGACCAATCCATGCCCCCGAGGATACAAACACAATCCTCTATATATATGTCCTAGGATAATTAGAAGACCTGCAAGACAGTTGTTGCATATTTAGCCTAAGTATTTTCCATTTTTCACAGCAACCCTGGACTTTCCAGTTGCCCCAATTAGTATTGTAATAATACCTTGGAACCAGGCCCATGTTATAATACCTGAGTTCCAGGGCTAGAATGTATATGTACCTCACAACAACCACTTTTCCTCTTTTCTCAATACCCCCCCCCGAGTTCATTGACACCTGAATCAAGAATAATTTAGCATAGGACCTCAGGGAAACCTGAGGAAAGTATGCAAACCATCACCTACCAAACAGTCTTACACCTTCGGGCTCAGGCTTCTTGGCAAGTGTTTTGGTCTGCCCCAGCCTCCCCCCCCCTCTGCCCCTCGAGAGTGCCTCGTGACGTAGCACCTACCGGATTCCTGCAGGGCTACCCGTCTGCTGCCTGGCGCCCTGAACTGAGGACCTCTGCTCGAATGACGTAAACAGGCCTGGACCTAGGCCCCCTGTTCGAATTACGTAAACAGGCCTAAACCTAGGACGCCTGTTCGAATTACGTAAACAGGCCTAAACCTAGGACCCCTGCTCGAGGAGGTAACCAGCCGTGCAGTATTGGCTACTACCCTCCACGCCGGCCAGACCAGCACTCTCGTCCCCTGTCCTCCCAAATACTTAAGTGTTTCTGTGTCTCTCTTTGTTGATTATTGTTGTGAGGTATTGATTATGTAAATATGTGAACCGTGTTGTGTCCTGATTTAATTGTGATCTGTGCCCTAGATCACCTACTTGCATAATAGCTTCATCCTTCTGAACCTGTGTTATTCTGTATTAATTTTACCTTTAACCCTTCTTTGGCGGCGCGCAACTTATGATGTGTGAAATAAATTTGGACTAAGTGGCGGTTAACAACTTATGTCGTGTGCCATTTTCAGCATGTGATGTTGCAGAGAGAGAGAGCTGAGCGGTGTGAGGAACGTAGTAAGGCTATGACCGCCGCCCACCACCGCGGTGGGCCAACTGAAGTGAAAACCACCCTTCCATCCCCTCTCACACTCGCTACACAGGGAATTATGTAGGGAAAGTACCTAATTACATGGTTTTTGCACTCGTGTTGCGCGATCGTTGCAAGAAAACCAGTGGTCGTACAAGGATGGTTGGGGTGTCATTGGAAAGCTCTGTTTATGCGCTTTCAGGGATAGATACTTGTTTTAAGCTCTGCATCTTATTTAGGCATGAAAATGATCACGTAAACAACCCTATGTAGGGTAAAAACACCCCGCTGGGCGGTACATATAAATTACCGCCTAGGCCGCTCGTAAGGTGTTAAACCTTGATCCTTATTCAAGACTATTTATTAACTTATAACTTACGCATACGTTACATATCAGTGTTACTAAAATATATTCAGGCCCCCACGCTCGCAGATTTCCTGACTACGTGTATGTTGATTTATTATTTGTGAGTTGAAGCCCTAGTATATTCCGTGATCAATCCATTTATATAATCACTCTTTACCTAGAACCTATGCCCAATTTTCCAACGAGTGCATAGTGTAATTCCTTTATTCTTTTGCTAATTAATCGCATATGAAATATATCTTATAGATGTGCTTTTATGTGCTTGTAAATCTTGATGTTGTGATACTTCGAATACCGGTGTTTAGGAATTCTTTCCTCTGTGTTTCGCCTCACTTTCATCCACCATACACTAATTGTGCCTGTGTATTTTATTCACCTCGTTCTGTTAACCCGTTCCGACTCGAGTCTGATACTGCATGTTTAAAGTATCAATGAGTAGGACTTCGTCGCCTATGTCCATGTACTAATTGTGCCTGTACATTTTATGCACCTCGCTCTGCTAACCCGTTCAGAGACGAGTCTGATATTGATTTAAATATCAATGAGCTAAAATTTGTTATTAGCGCCAATTTAATTACTACGTACGATCTTTTGATCGATATCTGTTAACCCGTTCTGACCTAACCCATTTAGATTAATTTATAGTGTTCAGTCAAGTCTGAGTCTATTGGACCTCAGTTAGTTATTTTGTTTATCTTCGTGTGTTGTCTTCGTCGCGAGTATTGAAGATTACATCTTGACCTAATAAATACCATCCAGTAGACGTATTGAACCCCATTTTCACTCTTATCAAATTCACGTTATAACTTTGCTTTACCTAAGAAAAATATAGAAACACAAATTCCTAAGCTTGGTTCGTTATTGTAGCATATGTTCAAGTAATATAATTCTGTGATAAGATATAAATTCCCTTTTGAGCTATTTTGATACTTCTCATTAATTATAAATATTAATCTCAGTCCTTTCATGAAAATTAATTTAACATCGCATTCAGCCTAAGAATATAGTTGCACTAACTAGAAAAAGTATTTATCACTGTCTCAGTTCAACTGGTGACCTTCCCAGTGACCTGACCTGAGGGCAAGCTCACGCGGTCAGATTTAAGGTTCAGCTGAACCGTCTGCGTGACTCATCTAAAACCTTGTGACAACCTCTTTATAACCTCAACTCTCTACATTGTAACTCTAGGATCATCACCTAGGGTATTGAAGTCTATCTTGATTACGGAAGATATGGGACACTCATTTATTATTGCATTGAAGGTTAATGCTTATTTATGTGTATAATGCCTGTTACGTCCTGGGATATATAAACACTGGGCTCTTTCTATTGGACTAGGTATGCGGCAACAAGCAACAACGGAAAATGCTAGATCCAACCCTTATCTATAAACCCAGGCAACAAACCACCCTAAACCGTCAAGAGTCCTGCCTGGACAACGAGGTATCCTATGACTCGGTTACAGGGTGCACGCACTATAGACTGCTGATAGTCAAGCAGGCTATATAAAAGATCACACAATTAAGTTGACTTAAAGCTTCAAGGAAAAGATAGATAACAGAATTAAATTGCAGAAACAATTTAATAACAAAATAGAAGAAAGTACATTTAACGTTACGTTAATTAATACAACTAATCACCCCTGCGTGAAAGAAGGTGAAAGCAAACAGTCCTCAAAACATCGTACAGGTAGACAAGATGCGGGTTTCTAAACTGCATGCGGCTACTGTAGGATCTGATGCTTAGCAAAGAGAGTACGTTACGGATTTAGAAAACTCTTAACTCATAAGCAGGAATAAATACTAGTGATAGGACATACAGTGTATAATGGCATAGGTATAATTAAATAAAGGCAGCAACTCGCAACATAACCACATACAGGTGTGCTTCTCACTCTTAGTCAGGCAAGCCTGCTCGGACAGAGTCTCTAAGCCACACCCTGACTCACAATGCTCACAAAAACGGTAAACTGTGGCACAATAACAAGCATACAGAGACCCCTAGCTGTTAATCTGCCAGGTGGCAGAGGTCTAGCCGGAAGGATATAGGCTTCGGATACCCGGGCTGAGCCACCTGCTCTAGCCTAGGGACGTTCCCAAGTCTGTGCGCCAAATTACTCTAATTGAAATGGTGCTCTCTTGAGAGACTCAGATCGCAAGTATCTGACTCTCTCCTGGCGACCCTAAGACAAAAGCAAGACGTGCTAGCGCAGTGCTGAGTGGACTAGGCAATGGCCCTCACACAACACAACTCTAGACACACAGGGACACAGACAAGAAAATGCCCCCAGACTCCCACGGGTATCCTAGTAAAGTCGTGCGGGTCCACGGGACTCGCACCAGCAGACTTTACTTAAAGGATCGCAAAAAGCCTCCCCTCCGGTCTAGCCCCTGCTAACCTGACACAAGAACACACTAGCAAGCATGAAACCACCAAATATGAGACAACAAAAAAGCTTCCTAGGTCTCATTAACAATTACATCTCTGCATAAGGCCCTAAATCCTATCTAGTTATCTGAGAGCTCGTCGTTAATACAATAATAAATATAAGGTCTATCTAGGGGATGGGATAATTAAATAGATTGGTGAAGTAGTGGAAAGAAGGTATACAAAGTAAGAGAGAATGTTTCTAAGTGGGGTGGAGAGGGATAGATATCAAGGGGGTCCGAAGGGTACGAAAATGAGGTGAGCTCTGAGTCTTGAATCTGTCTGGACCCCACCCTAGGCATGAAGAATTACATCCCAGGCTTGGCAACACTCAACACAGTTGCCTGGTCAAAATCCTCTACCCCGTGCGTGAGTCGAAACTAAGCCTAACGTTGCAATCAAATGCATGTGGCAACGCTTCAGGCTCGTCCCAAGCTGGACTCTCCGCGCGAAGCAACGTCCCCAAGCCGGTCTCTCTCTCCCGCTCGTCTCCTCCCACTCTCACTAGACTCACATCTTATATATTATAATGAAACGATCAACTATCGAGAATAAAATATACTAAGATGCGTTGGTTAAGAATAAGGGCAGCTTCAAGCTGTGAAACAACATAAGAATATCCCAGACATTAGTTACATTGTCGTAGGATATATACTAAGGGAAAGCCTACCGGCCGGCTACCACCAGCCGGTTTCTAAACGGCTGGGCAGCCGACGCGCGCGCATGCCCGCACGTGTTTACTATGCAGAAGCGTCACACCTCCCCCAAGATATAAGACCCTTGACTAAGTTCTTCATATCTAACAGAAAGCTTCTCATAGTACCACACACTGTTGCGACACAAGGCACTATATATAAAAAAATAAATAAAGACTGTTGCGCTCCACCGAGCAAGTTCAACTTACTCAGCGACAATAAGCGAAAACATTCAACTTAGATACTGCTACAACATCTTATACAAAATTCTACACGTTATAAAAAATAAAGAGTTTTTATAAGGTTTTTGCTTTTTTTTTATTTGTTTTTTTCGGCTGAACTACAGTGACAGCCTATTTTCCTCCACACTCAACCCTCAATCCTGTGGCAGTCTAACCAACATCATCCACCCTTGAAAGACAATCCGCTATCACGTTATCAGAACCGGCAATATGGCGTATGTCCAGATTATACTCCTGAAGCATGAGTGACCACCTGGTCAGCCTCATATTCCGGTTATGAAACTGATTCAAGAATTTCAGAGGGTGATGATCGGTATAAACCACTACGACTGGTCCGAAAGCAGGAACATAATTATACATCGAAGTGCCTGAGCGCCAGCACTATCGCCAGGAGTTCTTTCTCAATGACAGAGTAATTCCTTTGTGCACTATTGAATTTCTTACTGTAAAAACTCACTGGATGTTCGATACCTTCATCATCTGTCTGTAACAAGACAGTCCCAGCCCCTACGCCACTGGCATCAGTCGCCAGCTGAAAAGTTCTGCTGAAGTTCGGGGCCCTGAGTATGGGGTGGGTACATAACAGGTGTTTCACCAAGGAAAACGCCTCTGCACACTCAGGAACCCACCGGAACTTCTTGTCCTTAGATAATAAGTCAGTTAAAGGTGCAAGTACAGTCGAATAGCCTTTGATGAAGCGACGATAATAGCCTATCATACCTAGAAACCGCATGATTTGTTACTTAGTCGTAGGCTGGGGAAACTGATCGATGGCTTTGATCTTTGTCTGTGGAGGGCACACCTGACCCATCCCCACCTCGAACCCCAGGTACAAAACTGTGGCTTTGACAAAATCGCACTTACCCAGGTTTACCACCAAACCTCTTTCATTCAGTTTATTAAAAAGCTGTCCGATGTGAGCACAGTGACTGTTAAAATCATCGTCGTATATTATGACATCATCTAGGTACACCGTACAGTTGGGAATGTCGGCTACAATGTCGTTCATTAATTTCTGAAACGTTGCAGGGGCATTTTTCAGCCCGTATGGCATAACATGGCAACGATATGTGGCACCGTCCACCACAAACCCACACACCTTTCGCACTCGCTCAGACAAGGGCACTTGCCAATAACCCTTAACAAGGTCTTTCTTAGTGAGGAACTTGGCTTTTCCTATCTTATCCACACTGTCGTCCACGCGAGGGAGAGGGTAGGCATTTGTGGGGGTTAAACCATTCAACCTGCGGAAATCTATACAAAACCGCACCTTGCCATCTGGTTTGGGCTGCAGTGTGACTGGGGAAGTCCACCTTACTGCACCCTCAGAAATCAGCCCACGTTTCAGCATATAATCCAGCTCTTCCCTAAGTGCTGGTAATTTAATAGGGGGAACACGGTATGGCACTGATTTAAAGGGCGGGTGGTCCCCAACATCGACATCGTGCACCGCTTGAGTAGTGAGGCCAGGATGCTCCGCGAAAACAGCTGGGTTTGAATCAAACAAGTGCTGCACAGCTACACGCTGTTGCTCAGGCAGGTGCAATATCAACTCGTGAGCCACTTGTCTAGAATTCCCCGCCCACTGATCCGCGGAAACATGACAATCCCAATTATCCTCCCCCGCAGCTTGACTGTCCCTTCCTCCTTCTCCACCTCGATCGCTGCAGATCAACACCGGGACAGTGAGAGGCTCAGAGGGGCGCCTCACATACTCTTTCATCAGATTTACATGGCAAAGTTGGTTCTTTTTCTTATGATCAGGAGTAGCTACTAAATAGTCTAGATCAGAAACCTTCCTTACAACCTGATACGGACCAGAATACTTGGCAGACAAGGGGTGTCCCACCAGAGGCAGTAGTATCAGTACCTCCTGATCTACTTCAAACTCCCTCAGCTTCACCTTCTGGTCGTATCTGTCCTTCATCTGAGCTTGTGAACTCTTAAGGTTCCGACCTGCTACCTCCAGCCTCTTTAGCATTCTCTCACAGCTTTCAACAACATACTTTAGAAGCAAGCATGGCTTTGTGACTCCCTCCCAGATCTCCTTGACTATGTGGAGGGGCCCCCTGACCCTGTGTCCAAAAACCAACTCGTTCGGGCTAAATCCCAAGCTCTCCCCAGGTACTTCTCTCGCAGCAAATAAAACGTATGGGAGACCTAGATCCCAGTCCTTCCCATTTTCCATGCAATAACACCGCAACATACTCTTGAGAGTCGAGTGCCACCTTTCCAAAACTCCCTGACTCTCGGGATGGTAGGCAGATGACACCACAGACACTAACCCATGTTGCTGCATGGTCTGCTTAAACAGAGCAGAAGTAAAATTGGGTCCCTGATCAGACTGGATCTCCTGAGGGTAGCCATAACGAGAGAAATAGACAAGTAGGTTTTTGACAACAGTCTTAGCCATCCCGTTGCGCATGGGGTAAGCATCTGGATACTGTGTCGCTACATCCATTACAGTTAGTACAAATTTATTGCCGGCACTAGTGGGGGGCAAGAGGCCAACCATATCGATAACTACTTTGCTGAAGGGCGGCCCAATGACAGGGATGGGTTGTAACGGGGCTCTCGGGATGACCTGATTGGGTTTCCCAACAACTTGACAAGTGTGACACTGTGACACCCATGACACGACACTCGCCTTTAACCCAGGCCACCAGAAAAGCTTGCTCAGAGCTGCCTCCGTCTTACGTGCCCCCAGGTGCCCTGCCAAAGGCACATCATGAGCTAATCTCAATAAGCTCTCACGGCACACCCTCGGTACTACTAACTGGTCCACTAATCCTGACCCGCCATCCCACTTTTTCTTGGGATCCTGATGTCTCCGATACAAGATCCCCTCGGACAAGAAAAATTCACCAGGCTGTGCATCCCCATCGCTCTCCAGTTCGACAGCACCATTACCACACGCCCTGACATCAGGATCTTCCAGCTGCAAGGAACATATATCAGCAGGTGCGAGATTATCCAAGTTCATCTTATATAATTTATTTCCACCTCCAATGTCCCGCTGAGCCATCCTTTCCTCACGCTGCGCATAACGATGCTGTCGCAGAGTCTCTTCCTGCCCTGCACCTGCACTAGCAGTGACAGGCCCCGGGGCCTCTCCAGACTCTAACATAGGTGCCAATAATGAGTCACCAAGAAACACTGCCGGCTCAAAACTCTCCAATTGACCAACACTTCCCGTTTTCTTGTGACCTTTCCTCCGCGGTATGATAGACTGAGGTGGTGGCTGCAAGGCTCCGGATGTCTGAGAACGCGTCACAACACACGCCATGGTTTGTACGCTACACTTCTCAACCCCCTTCTGTTCCTCCCTACTAACGTCGGCCGCCTTCTCGGCAACGACCAAGGGTGAAACCTTAGAAGCAGGCACCTCAAAGTCGTTGCCGAGGAGGAGGTCGACGCCCCCAACAGGCAAGTTCTCTACAATTCCTACATCCAGCTCCTTCGCCACACCACCCACCTCCAGCTCCATCCGCACCAGCGGGTAGGACTTCGTAGCATTGATCCCCTGAACTACCACCACCCGAGCAGCGTTAATCGGTCTACCAGTAAAGTTCTTTAACAAGGTCTGAGAAGCCCCCGTATCACGCAATAGCTTAACTCTTCGCCTTTCGCCAACCCACCTCACAAAACCATGCCCTCTATGACCCCCAAAGACGTCGTGGACAGGGTTCGAGCCTTCCGGACTCTTGAACACAGGCTGTGTCCCACCCTCTGACGAACTACCCTTGGCAAACTCAGAAGATATAGGCGACACCCCTATGCTGCGGGCCAATGACACAACCTTGTTTGGTGGCTTGTTCGGACAAGCATTTGCAAAGTGACCCTCCTTGTGACATGCAAAGCACTCTTTACTCTTTGGTTTCCCTTGGGAGTGGGAGATACCATTAGACTTCTTATACGGGACAGTATTTGGTTTATGTTCAGTTTTATTGTCAGTGCTAGATGGTTTTGTGTATTTATGTGTATCAAAATTCTTGGGAGGGGGAGGGGTACGATCCTTTTGCACCCGACTCACTCCTAGCTGCTGCTCCGCACCCTCGAATTAATGACAGTCGGAGGTCAGCCATTTCTGCTGCCTCCTGGAGAGTTCTAGGATTTTGTTCCTTTATATTTAATGTTAAGTCCCCGCCTGTGCACTTAGAGAACTGCTCCAAGAGAACCAGCTCACTCAACTCCTCAAAAGTAGCTGCCCTCTCAGAATGCAGCCAATGTCGTAGTGCATCAGACAAGTCCCGGGCGTGTTCTAGGAAGGTACTATCCTTGCCCTTAGTAACACCCCGAAACTTCAAGCGGTAAGTTTCTGGTTGTAACTCATAGGCCCGTAGCACAGCCTTCTTTGGCTCATCATAAACTACACAGGACTCTAAATGTAGTGCATCATACGCTTTTAGCCCCTTTCCTAGGAGTCTTGATGAAACTAATGCTGCCCACTTTTCCTGGGGCCACTGGTGTTCCTGACACTTCTTCTCAAATCGCATAAAAAACTCAGCCACACATAATTCATCGAACACAGGAACTAGTTTAAGCAGGTGCGACAATGATTGGTCCCGATGTCTGTTACCTCCCCCAATATTTCGCCCTGTTACCTCCACTCGAGATCTCTCCAGCTCCCTGTCAGCCCGATACCTAGTAGACTCTGCCTGCAGTTCAGCCTCTCGTATAGCTGTTCTCTCTGCAGCCTCAACCTGAGCTCTAGCAGCCTCAACCTGAGCTCTAGCAACCTCAACCTTGGCCATCTCAAGCCGAAACAACAAATCTGGAGTCAACCCTTGAGGAGGGGAAGGTGCATTTAATGGAGAGGGTCCCTGTGATTGAATTCCACGCTGCCATTGACCATCAACTTGGGGGTATGTACTAAATTCAGGCACCCTGACGTTTGATATGGGGTTAGAGTGGAGGGGGGGCTGGGGACCGCGGTCCCCAGTCGCCTCTCCACCCAGGTCTCTCCCTTCTAAACCCAATATCAAAGTCCTCAGCTGATCTTTCCTCATGCCACTTAAACCCCGGTGACCCTGAAGACCTGCCACACACTTTAAGCCATACTTATTCAGCTTCAACACCCTGGCAGCGGTAAGGGGCACCTCTATAAATCTTCTAGCACCCTCCTCGCTATCGACTAGCCACTCCACAGGTCTTTCTCCCTCCGAGCCCGTATCGTGACCTGACCCATCACGGTGTTCTGATGTATTAGACATGTTTGTGTACTGCAGTAATTATCACGGTTATAGAATGTGCCTTATCTCCTATGCAAGTATGTATATACTAATGTTATTTAAAGTCTTTAATGTGTTATATTGGTTGCTCCAAAAAAAAAAACTCCATGTCCACTGTATTCCTCTAATCATAAGGAATCTCAAAACAAATGACCACTCTATTCCTCTGTTCAGTAAATCCTATGCAAGGTCGCCATTTGTTACGTCCTGGGATATATAAACACTGGGCTCTTTCTATTGGACTAGGTATGCGGCAACAAGCAACAACGGAAAACGCTAGATCCAACCCTTATCTATAAACCCAGGCAACAAACCACCCTAAACCGTCAAGAGTCCTGCCTGAACAACGAGGTATCCTATGACTCGGTTACAGGGTGCACGCACTATAGACTGCTGATAGTCAAGCAGGCTATATAAAAGATCACACAATTAAGTTGACTTAAAGCTTCAAGGAAAAGATAGATAACGGAATTAAATTGCAGAAACAATTTAATAACAAACTAGAAGAAAGTACATTTAACGTTACGTTAATTAATACAACTAATCACCCCTGCGTGAAAGAAGGTGAAAGCAAACAGTCCTCAAAACATCTTACAGGTAGACAAGATGCGGGTTTCTAAACTGCATGCGGCTACTGTAGGATCTGATGCTTAGCAAAGAAAGTACGTTACGGATTTAGAGAACTCTTAACTCATAAGCAGGAATAAATACTAGTGATAGGACATACAGTGTATAATGGCATAGGTATAATTAAATAAAGGCAGCAACTCGCAACATAACCACATACAGGTGTGCTTCTCACTCTTAGTCAGGCAAGCCTGCTCGGACAGAGTCTCTAAGCCACACCCTGACTCACAATGCTCACAAAAACGGTAAACTGTGGCACAATAACAAGCATACAGAGACAATAAACCCCTAGCTGTTAATCTGCCAGGTGGCAGAGGTCTAGCCGGAAGGATATAGGCTTCGGATACCCGGGCTGAGCCACCTGCTCTAGCCTAGGGACGTTCCCAAGTCTGTGCGCCAAATTACTCTAATTGAAAGGGTGCTCTCTTGAGAGACTCAGATCGCAAGTATCTGACTCTCTCCTGGCGACCCTAAGACAAAAGCAAGACGTGCTAGCGCAGTGCTGAGTGGACTAGGCAATGGCCCTCACACAACACAACGCTAGACACACAGGGACACAGACAAGAAAATGCCCCCAGAATCCCACGGGTATCCTAGTAAAGTCGTGCGGGTCCACGGGACTCGCACCAGCAGACTTTACTTAAAGGATCGCAAAAAGCCTCCCCTCCGGTCTAGCCCCTGCTAACCTGACACAAGAACACACTAGCAAGCATGAAACCACCAAATATGAGACAACAAAAAAGCTTCCTAGGTCTCATTAACAATTACATCTCTGCATAAGGCCCTAAATCCTATCTAGTTATCTGAGAGCTCGTCGTTAATACAATAATAGATATAAGGTCTATCAAGGGGATGGGATAATTAAATAGATTGGTGAAGTAGTGGAAAGAAGGTATACAAAGTAAGAGAGAATATTTCTAAGTGGGGTGGAGAGGGATAGATATCAAGGGGGTCCGAAGGGTACGACAATGAGGTGAGCTCTGAGTCTTGAATCTGTCTGGACCCCACCCTAGGCATGCAGAATACATCCCAGGCTTGGCAACACTCAACACAGTTGCCTGGTCAAAATCCTCTACCCCGTGCGTGAGTCGAAACTAAGCCTAACGTTGCAATCAAATGCATGTGGCAACGCTTCAGGCTCGTCCCAAGCTGGACTCTCCGCGCGAAGCAACGTCCGCAAGCCGGTCTCTCTCTCCCGCTCGTCTCCTCCCACTCTCACTAGACTCACATCTTATATATTATAATGAAACGATCAACTATCAAGAATAAAATATACTAAGATGCGTTGGTTAAGAATAAGGGCAGCTTCAAGCTGTGAAACAACATAAGAATATCCCAGACATTAGTTACATTGTCGTAGGATATATACTAAGGGAAAGCCTACCGGCCGGCTACCACCAGCCGGTTTCTAAAACGGCTGGGCAGCCGACGCGCGCGCATGCCCGCACGTGGTTACTATGCAGAAGCGTCACATGCCCTTATGTATACTTTCTCGACTTACCTGAATTAATACTAGACTCTCACTATTGAGTTATTCTAGTATCAGTAACTTGTTCTGAAGCAAGAACAATACAGTTATATTGTTACTATTTAGGATCTTCATTTCTGATCCTCATTATTACCCTCATCTCATGCTTATTAAATAAACCCTTTATATTATGTCCTTCCTTGTGTTGTTATTGAGTACTACATTGAACTATTGAATACTATTTTTACTGCATATAGAATCTACTCGGTACGTTCCTTTTTTAGTCCATCAAACTATATTTGGATTTGTTTCACGAACTGTATCAAGGGAACTAAATTATCAGAACCCGGCACAACACTGGTAGCCAGCGGTGTCTTGATACGGCGTACCTACGGATATTCTAGAAATTTTATTTATTTTTTTATTTTTGTATTCA
Organism: Paralithodes platypus; assembly: GCA_032716605.1. NCBI lineage: Eukaryota > Metazoa > Arthropoda > Malacostraca > Decapoda > Lithodidae > Paralithodes > Paralithodes platypus. Next base: position 44,594,614 of record CM064575.1, read on the forward strand.
ATTGACAATATCTTACTCTCATCATGGCAGCAGCACTCAGGTTCGAAATCCCGGTGTTTAACCCACTGAGCACCAGCTAGTTATTAATAAATGTACCACCAGGGACCAGACGGTTTTGAATTTTGTTTTTTCCAGAAACAATAGCGAATGGGTTAGGAATGAAGGAAAAACCACGAAAAACCGATCAAAAAACTAACAAAATTGTCCTACAGAGCTCCCAAAACGGATGTTTCAAGAGTAAAAAATTGAAGGCAATTTCCCCAAAAAAACATGTTTTTGCGCGCTCATGCACACGCGGTTGGACTTTGAGAGTTTTCAACCATCGGCATGGGTGTGTGGGATACTAAGTCTTACACAGTTCCCACACAAATCTGAGCCCTCTAGGTGCCATAGGACCGAAGTAATTGGGACCCGAGTAACACTGACGTAACTGTTGCGTCGCTGGGGTTTAGCGTTACATACATTGCTGACGCAAACGCTGCATCGCTGGGGCTCAGTGGGTTAAAACCGAGGAGCATGACATTTATACTTACCTGGAAATAGTCAAGCCTATCCTAGACATGATGTTTAGGGAAGATGACGCTTCCAAGATACACACAATTGTGCTTAAACTGGGAAAGTATGCATCAAAGGTATCAGGATACGTGTGTGATAATATGCCAGGGTTGACATGGGCCCAATTTGAAGTTTATGTCAGATCAGCTGTTAACCCCATATTAGGTCAGACGATTGCTGACAAAAAGTTTCATGCAGTCACATATACTGGCGATTTGGATGGGACCATCGACAAGCTACAACAACTGGCAATGAACGCTTTCCATGAAGAAACGAACTCCCAGAGACGAAAATTAGTGTTCAAAGCTCTAGTCAGGATCATCCCTGACCCTGTGGCCAGACATTTCTCCATCATTGACCCCACTAACTATGATGAAGATCTGCTCACAATTAAGAGGATCATGGCAATGCATATCCCACAAGAGCCAAGTCAACCCAGTTCCACCAACAAGATAGCCGCAGTGATTAGCAAAGTCACTACTCACCCTACTCCTAGCCCTCTCATTAACAGAGGCCCCGCAGTTCCCAGACCCTCAGACAGAATTGAAGAATGGGCACGGATACGCCCTGCAGACTGGAAGCCTTGCAACTCCACATGCTTGCTTTGGTCAATCAAGAGGTCTTTTGGGGAACTCACAAGGAAAAGGAACCGAGCTCCAAGTTGGTGGGCCCAAATAATGTGGGTCAAACCACGACAGGTGTCCGCTATCACGGAAGATAGCATGGCGGACATAGAGGAAGAAGACATGGAAGACGCCCCAGAGATTTCAACGCATCAGCCGGAACCAATCCAAACAGAAGACTTGGATTTTTAGCCCCCCCCTCCCCCCCCCCCCCCCCCCCCCCCCCCCTCCCCACACAAATCGTCGCGATCATGGCGGTGGCTCATGACAATACACCCCAAGGAGGACTTCCGGTGTATCACAAACTCACTATGAATTGGGTGAAAGTGCGGCTCTTAATTGATACGGGGGCTTCCCGTTCCTGTCTTTTCCTTCCTTTTTTCCATAAACATATCAACATTTTCGGAGACATTGTACACTCCCACATAATCTTAATCAGTGCCAACGAACAGGTTATTCCAAACCTGGGTCAAACTCGTCCATTGCACGTCCAACCCCCCCCCCCCCCCCCCCCCCCCCCCCCCCCCCTTCCCCATCAAGGGGTGCAACACTCATTTGTAGTGTACCCCAGTAAAGCCAACTACGATGGCTACTTAGGCCTAGATTTACTAGCAGCCCTCCACGCCTCCGTAAATTGTTGGCGCAGGACTTTGTCTTAAGACTATCAGTCCAAAAAAAAAAAAAAAAAAAACAAAAAAACAACACCCCCTAACGTCAAACAACCAAAATCTGTCCCCGTAACCTTCAACCCTTCAGGCGACACCAAAGCAGTGCCACCTAAATCCCCTCCAACCCCCCCTACCAATGATATCCCTGCCTCTAAAGCCTTATCCCAACCCCTTAAAACCCCACCGAATTCAGCATTCCCCCCATCCACCAAACACCCCTCTTCACCTAACCTTGGCTTAAATGACCTTTCCCAACCAACACCCAATCCTGAACCTCATTCCTGCCCTACCCAGATCCTTTCTCCTGCCATAATCTCTAAATCAACAACCATTCCACCTCATCATGAAAAATGGATTTCTTTGGTCTCCAGATTCCAGGGCACTGCCCTTCTGACCCCTCACCTCCGAAGCCCTATCAATGGGGCCTGCCTAACCGCTCCCACTTTGCTACCTCAACACATAAATTGCATAAAAATTGCAAACATATCAGAATGACCTATCAAGCTACCAAAAGGTTTAGAAATTGGAGAACTAGAAATGTACTCCGAGGAACTAACCCCACCTGTAGATCCTTCCCCCCCCCCCCCACCCACCCTTTCATAACCCTCTTCCTGACATACCCACTACTCTAACCCACCACCAACAGTCAGACCTCAAAAACCTCCTTCTTTCCTTTCAAGATATTTTCGCCACTTCCAACCGAGATATGGGTAACACCCATGTCTTAGATCACCCCATTCAGACCGTGGGCCAACCCATCAGGAGGAAAAACCCCATCCAAAGACTCGAAGAAGAAAAACAAAACCAAGATGTGCTCACAACAGGCATAGTTAAACCCTCCCACAGCCCTTGGTCTTCACCTGTAGTACTCGTCAGAAAGAAAGACGGATCCACCAGATTCTGTGTCGACTATCGCCAGCTAAATGACTTCACCATTAAAGACGCTACTCCCCTTCCTAGGATCGATGACTCTCTCGATTCTCTACTAGGAGCCAAATGGTTCACTACCCTAGACCTGCAAGCTGGTTATTGGCAAGTACCTGTCCTACCAGAACATCAACAGAAAACAGCATTCTCCACTAGCCAAGGGAAACTATATGAGTTCACTGTACTTCTGTTTGGGCTCTGCAACAGACCAGCCACCTTTTCCAGACTAATGGAGTCTGTGTTGCAAGGTTTAACCTGGGAAACATGCTTGGCTTACCTCGACGACATCATCGTGTTCGGCACTACCTGGGCAGAATATCTCCAACGCCTTAAACAAGTATTCCAGAGGATTAGAGAGGCCAACCTGAAACTTAAACCATCCAAATGCACCCTGGCCCAATAACAAGTGAACTTTTTGGGTCACGTAGTGTCAGAAGATGGTATCGCCCCAGATCCAGCAAAACTAGAAGCCATCAGTAAAATCACCCCCCCCCCCCACTAACGTAAAAGGTGTATGTGCTTTCCTCGGCCTTGCCTCTTATTACAGAAGATTCGTAAAGAACTTCGCAACCATTGCTAAACCTCTGCACGATCTAACCAAGAAAGAAGAACCTTTTCTATGGACAGAGGCTATATTGCAAGCTTTTCAGACTCTCAAAACCAAATTAGTTGCCTCCCCTGTTGTATCCTTCCCTGACTATACCCAGTCTTTCCGACTCTACACTGACGTATCCCAATTCGGAATAGGTGCAGTTCTAGGCCAATCCCGTGATGGGAAAGAGCCCATAATTGCTTGTGCAAGCCGCTCCTTGAACCCTGCAGAAGTCAATTACCCAGTCACCAAAAGAGAATGTTTAGGCATAATTTGGGCCTTACAACATTTTAAAGCATACCTGGCCGTAGTAAAAGTAACAGTCATAACAGATTATCATGCTTTGCAATGGCTACGAAAATCAGACACCAAGAATGCCTTAACTGTTCGTTGGAAAGAATCCCTGGAAGAGTTTGGCATAGATATAGTCTATCGACCAGGGAAATTGCATACAAATGCAGATGCTCTTTCTCGCCTCCCCATGCAACATCAACATACCAAACTGGAGGAAGACCCCCCCTCACACCATCCACGTCATTCACCATCAAGGCCAAGTAGAAAACAGCCAACAAGAATTATTAAGCAACTATCAACGGAATCACAAGCCCGACTGGATCCCTAGACAAATGTTTAACCAACTATCCAGACGTGGGGATAACTTATTCACTCTAGAAGGGAAAATTGTGATCACCCCCCAAAACGCATTTCCAACTATGCAATCAATACACATGAATAATGGCATCCATTTAGCTCAAAAACGCCTCATCGCCACTTTTCAGCAAGTATACTGGACACCATCTCCCTAACAAACCGCCAAAAAGATAACAGAAGCCTGCAGAGCATTTGCCTTGGGAAAAAACCGAACCAGGACACCTGGCCCAACAGGAAAATTAGTTGCATCTAAACCATGGCAACTCTTGCAGTCAACGTCATGGGACCCCTCGAAAATAGCCATGGACACAAATACATCATCACCTTCGTCGACACCTACTCCCAGTATGTAATAGCCTGCCCAGCCAAAGAACACTCCACTTTTGCAGTGGCAGAAGCACTAATCCAACATGTGTTTCCCTACTTCGGATTGTCCGAAGCCATTCACTCCGACAATGCACCAGAATTTACCAGTCACGTGTGGTCACAACTGTCACTGATGTGTGGCTTCATAATCAGTCACTCTTCTCCCTACTGGCCCCAAGGGAACTCCACTTGCGAAAGGAGCCATAGAACCATTGCAAATCAGATCCGAACCCGGCTGCAACAAATAGACTCTAAAGACTGGTCCAGCCAAGTAAGGATTGTGCAATGGGGCATCAACACCTGCCCAAGAGAAGATGGAATTACCCCCAACGAACGAGTTATGGAAGTAACCCCCCTTCTCCTCCCATTACGTCATCTGGCTGTCCCGTACGAACCATCCTCTAACTTCGACCAAAATCTACTACACCTGAAGAACCGACTTCGTCAAATAAGTTATGTGCAAGACCTTCAACCTGATGAGACCCCCAGAGCTAGCCAACATCACATTGGTGACCTCGTCATGATTGTACACCTGCCAATCCCCTCCAAAATGAAACCTAGATTCAAGGGCCCCTTTGAAATCTAATCTGTGCCCAACTGTTATCAAATTACCATTAATTATTTTGGGGAACCACGCACGTATCGTAACAGGCGTGTACGTAAATTTCAGCCTATCAATGACAATGATGTAATGCTTGCTAATCCAAATCAATATGACAGGTTACCCAATGACAATAACCCCAACTTAGAATCCACAGAGTCCACCCTTCCTGAGCTGCTTCCTCCTTCTTCTCCCTCTCGTCAATTCAAACATCCTTCTGAGCTACCCAAAGCACGTAAAACTCACCCACCCAATCCTAGCCCCGTGCAACATACTCCAGTTCCTACACCTGCCCCCCCCCCCCCCCCCTATTCCCACCCGCACTGTCTCTACCCCACCAATACTCTCTACTAAAACCACTATCCCTGCTCCCACTGCACCTTCTAACTCCTCAACTGCTCACCCATCACCTTCTATAACCATACCTTCATTCTCTCAATCATCAGGTACTCAACCAACCACTCATATCACCATCAATCTACCTTCTACTTCTCGACCCCAGGCTAGTCCTTCCCCTCCTAATAAGACACCTCAACCCTCCACTTCTCAATTCCATGCTAGTCCTTCCCCTCCTCCTATAATATCTCCTCAAATTACTTTACCTACCCCTCTTATTCCTGTCATAACTAAACCAACTAAACTAACTCCAAACTAACTCCAAACTAAAAACTACTAAACCTCCTGCTCCAACTATATTACATACCACTTCTACAACATTCACATCTATATCAACTTCACCTCCCCTCAACACTAGCACTCAATCCTCTCCTTTGATCAGACCATCCCCACATAAATTAAATCGGCCTCCTCTTTCTCACAGCTCAGCTTCTTCCCCCTCCCTTCAGTCTTGTGTAAAGCAACCTGTTCTAATATCAACTAAATCCTCAGTATGTACGAGATCCGGCCGACGTGTGACACCACCTCAACGATGGGCGCCAACCTTCCACCCCTCCCACACTAAAGGCCCCCGGCCAACCCAGCCTCCTACAGTTAGTGCGACCAGACCCAACCAGCAACGCACTAACAACAAGGCTTTCACTACATCATCAACCTCCACCACTACCAGACCACCTCACATAAATCCTCCTACCAGTACTCCTTCAGCCACGGCCACTAACCCTTCAACTCCTCCTCCACAAACCCAAGAGGACACGATGAAAGTTATAGGAGTGGGTTTTCTCAAGGACAAAAAACCCATCACCATCCCCACTACGGCTACACTGCTGCAACTCGCCAGGGCCTCCAAGAAAGACTAACAAGTCAAAGTGACAGTTGACCCCTCCACACCTACGGACGTCCCCTCTGCAGAATGGTTCCTCATCCTAAAATATGCCTCAACCCTCATCACATCTACATCCAGGACCTACCAAATTAGATCGCGAGGTCGCGACTTTTTTGATAACGAAGGTGGTGAGATGACGAGCCCCCAACCAACGGTGCACCGAGTGGCCAGCATAACCACACAGGCCACCTCCAAACCCCAAGAAAGACAACGAGGACATCTACCTGAGTCCCCTCTCCGAGTACCCCGGCATCTACCTAAGTTGGCCATGCCAAGCCATCCACCCCACAGTTCTCTCTCACGCCAACAGCCCTCAAAGAGAATGGAGTGCTCTCTCAGCCAGTCACTAGCCGTGTTCCTCAGCCAACCACAACCGCCCTGGGACCACCAATTAGAACCCTCCTTTTACGTAGCCTCCACCAGAAGTGACGCTCCCTGTATTGTTCCGCCAGACTGGGAGTATGATGAACACTCCCTTATGCAATCTACTCACCAGCGCCCCGAATATTACAGGGGCCAATGGACCTGACAGTGCCTGACCAATCCATGCCCCCGAGGATACAAACACAATCCTCTATATATATGTCCTAGGATAATTAGAAGACCTGCAAGACAGTTGTTGCATATTTAGCCTTAAGTATTTTCCATTTTTCACAGCAACCATGGACTTTCTAGTTGCCCCAATTAGTATTGTAATAATACCTTCGAACCAGACCCATGTTATAATACCTGAGTTCCAGGGCTAGAATGTATATGTACCTCACAGCAACCACTTTTCCTCTTTTCTCAATACCCCTTTTCCCCCCGAGTTCATTGACACCTGAATCAAGAATAATTTAGCATAGGACCTCAGGAAAACCTCAGGAAAGTATGCAAACCATCACCTCCCAAACAGTCTTACACCTTCGGGCTCAGGCTTCTTGGCAAGTGTTTCGGTCTGCCTCAGCCTCCTCCCCCCCCCCCCCCCTGCCCCTCGAGAGTGCCTCCTGACGTTGCAACTACCGGATTCCTGCAGGGCTACCCGTCTGCTGCCTGGCGCCCTGAACTGAGGACCTCTGCTCGAGTGACGTAAACAGGCCTGGACCTAGGACCCCTGTTCGAATTACGTAAACAGGCCTAAACCTAGGACCCCTGTTCGAATTACATAAACAGGCCTAAACCTAGGACCCCTGCTCGAGGAGGTAACCAGCCGTGTAGTATTGGCTACTACCCTCCACGCCGGCCAGACCAGCACTCTCGTCCCGTGTCCTCCCAAATACTTAAGTGTTCCTGTGCCTCTCTTTGTTGATTATTGTTGTGAGGTATTGATTATGTAAATATGTGAACCATGTTGTGCCCTGATTTAATTGTGATCTGTGCCCTAGATCACGTACTTGCGTAATAGCTTTATCCTTCTGAACCTGTGTTATTCTGTATTAATTTTACCTTTAAACCTTGATCCATATTCAAGACTATTTATTAACTCATAACTTACGCATACATTACATATCAGTGTTACTAAAATATATTCAGGCCCCCACGCTCGCAGATTTCCTGACTACGTGTATGTTGATTTATTATTTGTGAGTTGAAGCCCTAGTATATTCCGTGATCAATCCATTTATATAATCACTCTTTACTTAGAACCTACGCCCAATTTTCCAACGAGTGCATAGTGTAATTCCTTTATTATTTTGCTAATTAATCGCATATGAAATATATCTTATAGACGTGCTTTTATGTGCTTGTAAATCTTGATGTTGTGATACTTCGAATACCGTGTTTAGGAATTCTTTCCTCTGTGTTTCGCCTCACTTTCATCCACCATACACTAATTGTACCTGTACATTTTATGCACCTCGCTCTGCTAACCCGTTCAGAGAGAAGTCTGATATTGCTTTAAATATCAATGAGCTAAACTTCGTCATTAGCGCCAATTTAATTACTACGTACGATCTTTCGATCGATATCTGTTAACCCGTTCAGATCTAACCCATTTAGATTAATTTATAGTGTTCAGTCAAGTCTGAGTCTATTGGAACTCAGTTAGTTATTTTGTTTATCTTCGTGTGTTGTCTTAGTCGCGAATATTGAAGATTACATCTTGACATAATTAATACCATCCAGTAGACGTATTGAACCCCATTTTCACTCTTATCAAATTCACGTTATTACTTTGCTTTACCTAAGAAAAATATAGAAACACAAATTCCTAAACTTGGTTCGTTATCGTAGCATATGTTCAAGTAATATAATTCTGTGATAAGATATAAATTCCCTTTTGAGCTATTTTGATACTTCTCATTAATTATAAATAATAATCTCAGTCCTTTCATGTAAATTAAATTAACATCGCATTCCGCCTAAGAATATAGTTGCACTAACTAGAAACTATCACTATCTCAGTTCAATTGGTGACCTTCCCAGTGACCTGAGCTGATGGCAAGCTCACGCGGTCAGATTTAAGGTTCAGCTGAACCGTCTGCGTGACTCATCTAAAACCTTGTGACAACCTCTTTATAACCTCAACTCTCTACATTGTAACTCTAGGATCATCACTAGGGTATTGAAGTCTATCTTGATTACGGAAGATATGGGACACTCATTTATTATTGCATTGAAGGTTAATGCTTATTTATGTGTATAATGCCCTTATGTATACTTTCTCATCTTACATGAATTAATACTAGACTCTCACTATTGAGTTATTCTAGTATCAGTAACTTTTTCTGAAGCAAGAACAATACAGTTATATTGTTACTATTTAGGATCTTCATTTCTGATCCTCATTATTACCCTCATCTCATGCTTATTAAATAAACCCTTTATATATGTTCTTCCTTGTGTTGTTATTGAGTACTACATTGAACTATTGAATACTATTTTTACTGCATATAGAACATACCCGGTACGTTCCTGCCAAGTATATTTAAGTCCATCAAACCATATTTGGATTGTTTTACAGACTGTATCAAGGGAACTAAATTATCAGAACCCGGCACAGCACTGGTGGTCCTGGCTTTTTAGCTTAAGAAGTAGTTGATATTGGTCACCGCAATCAACCCAATTTACAGATGTCTATATCTTATTATTTAACTCCCTAAAAGCGGGTATGCTTGTTTACAAGGCCGTATTGCTGGATGGTTATATTTACCGAAAACGAGCTTCATTCTATGCTCTTTTTCATACATAAGCAAGAGCTAAAGCGTAATACAATTATATTTCCGTGAAAGGGCAATAATAAAGCTTTCCATTGATACCTGAATCATCCTTGTACGACCACGGATTCTCTTGCAATGATAGAGTAACTGGAGGTGAAAATACCCTAAAATAAGTTTTTTATCACGGTTTTTACCTTGTTGCGTGAGGTACGGAGGTGAGGACGAGACATAGTATGTGTCAGTGACCGCCCCAAGGTGGTGGCGAGCGGTCAGAGGCCGGCTATTGCCTCTCCAACGCGCGGACTCTCTCTCATAGCTCATAATGTCCTCAAAATGGCACCCGTCATATGATGGGCACCTCAGGGGTGGCCAATATTCTCTCTCCCGTCATATGATGTTCACCGTCGGTTGAGTGTTAAGCACCTTACCCACAAAAATTAATATGCTGCATACACACGGTTAGAAAGCTTTGAAAGCTTTATTTAACTCTGGTGATCACGATAAGGTGAACCATAAGTTGTAGCGGATACGCAATACATTAAGCATACAGTTTGTTCAGGTATTAGTTTTCCTCTAAATACCCCCTGGGGGTAAGGGGTCAGAATATGCCTCATGTGCCTCCTGCATGTCATACAAGGCAACCAAAGAGGTTAGGTCGGTTGGGCCTGCAACCCTCCACCCAGAGTAAAATCCTAAAGCAACAAACAACGATAGATCAGCCTCAGACACTGAGGCTGTTGAATAATACCGACTGGACAAGGACTGCTTAAGGATTGCGACATGGAATGTAAGAGGCGTGAGTAATGACACAAAAGAGAGACAGGTTCTGGAAGTATTAGCAAATGCCAGGCTGGATATATGCTGAATGACAGACCAAATGGAAGGGTACATGTGTGAAAGAATGGGAATGTGGAGTAGGTGTGTGAGCTGGAATGAATGAGAATGAGAGAGCAAAAGAAGGTGGGTGTTTGTTTGTAAGTAACAAGTGGAAGAAGCATGTAAGTCCCTTAAATGCTATGGTTCTGTGGTTGGAAGGATTGTGTGAGTGAGAATGAAAGTGGGAATACAAACGTGGGTGGTTGTGTGTGTGTATGGTTCGAATGAGGATAAACCTGAAAGAAAGAAAGAGGAGTTCTGGGTGAATGTTGAGCCGTGCCTGGATAAGTTTGGTAAGCATGAAAGAATATTTCTGATTGGGGATATGAATGGGAAGGTGGGTGATAGTAAAGTAGAATAGGTGGTGGAAGGAAGGGGTATACCATCAATAGTAGATGGAATTTGGATGTGCATTTATGGACGTATGTGTGGGGAGGAGGCTGTTTATACCCAACACCTTCTTCCAACACAGAATGATACACAGGTTCACAGGGAAAGTGGAATAGAGGAGTGAGAGAGAGACTAGAACAATAGGCACTGATTGATTACATAATTATGTGTGGAGGAACGAATGAAGAATCTTGTGCTAGTTGCTAGGGTATATAGGGGTATGGGTGGTGGGGGTGGGGGGGGGGGATAGGGAGGTCGTCTGACCATCATGTAGCATTAGCTAATATTAGGATACAGAAGAAGTTGGTGAATAAAACTAGAGTAGGGTGGGAGGGAGGTAGAGTGGTGAAGAGGGTGGAAAGGTTACAGGAGGAGTTCAGGGAAGAGTTCAAAAGAACAGTAGAAAGACCATTAGGTAGATTTGACTTGGAGGGTATGGAGGAATTGGAAGAGATGAGCAAGGTATTTAAGAAAGAGATGTGTTCAGCATGTGAGGAGGTATGTGAAGTTAGGAGAAGAGGGAGGGGAGTGAAGGGACCAGCATAGTGGATTGGAGAGGTGAAACTAGCAGTTGAAGATAAGAAGAAAGCCTATATAGTGAGTGGTTTGGTAGTAGAGGTCATGAAGATTTGGAGAGACAGAAAAGGGAAAGGTACTCTGGAGAAACTGAGAGTGGTGAAGAGAGTAGTAAAGGAAAGTAAGAGAAGAGTAGATGAGGAAATTGGAAGGAATTTAAGTGTAACGTGGAGGGAGTGTAAGAAACTGTTCTGGAAAGAGGTCAAGACAGTTAGGGAGGGTAGCAAGGGAAGTATTAAGAGTGTGAAAGATAAGAATGGGCGAGTGCTAGCCGAGAAGCAAGAGAGAGTTGAGAGATGGAGGGAGCACTTCAACGAATTGTTGAACGTAAGGAATGAAACACCAGCAAACATAGTTGGATGTGGTATAGGAGGGAGAAGAATAAGAGTAGTTGAGGATGAGGTGGGGATCTGAAAGTCAGAAGTGTGTGAAGCCTTGAAAAGAGTGAAGATTGGGGAAGCATTAGGAATAGATGGTGCATGTTGGTAAATGCTGAGGTATGGTGGTGAGACAGTGATTGAATGGGTATGGAAAATGTGTAAGGTAGCATGGGAGAAGGGAAATGCGCCTGATGACTGGAAGACAGGCATAATAGTCCCCTTGTATAAGGGTAAAGGGGAGAGAAGAGTGTGTGGTAATCACCGGGGGATATGTCTTCTAATTGGAGTAGGGAAGATGTACAGTGGGGTAGTTATCGAGAGAGTGAGAGCGAGAATAAAGAAATGGGCACCTTGAAATGTGTTGTGGAGAAATATCTGGAGAAGGAACAAAAGTCCTATGCTGCCTTTATGGACTTGGAGAAGGCCTACATCAGAGTTGATAGAGAAGGTTTCTGAGAAGGTAGTGAGAATATACAGAGTACCTGGCAAGTTGCTGAAAGCAGTGAAGAGCATGTAATACTATTAGGGTGCAAAGGCAGCAGTATGTGTAGAGAATGAACAGAGCGAGTTATTTTATCTGAATGTTAGGTGAAACCAAGGATGTGTGATGTCTCTATGGTTGTTTAATATATATAAGGATGAAGTCATGAAAGAAATGCAAGAATGAGCAGTGGATGTTGGTGTAAGTTACCGCTGATAAGGGAAGGAAATAAGTGGAAATTCCCTGTACTCCTGTTTGCTGATGATACAGTTCTGATGAGTGATAGTGAGTGGGAGTCTTGCAAACATGTTTGGAACAGTGTGTGACAAACGTAATCTGAAGGTAACTGCGGGGAAGAGTAAGGTTATGATCTTTGAAAGGGGTGCAGTCGCAATGTGTGAAGTGAGGTTAAACGGTCAGGTTATGGAGAATATCAGCTCATTTAAGTATTTGGCAGTGTGTTGAGTAAAGATGGGAGTATAGAGGAAGAAGTGTGGGAGAGGGTGCATCAGGGAAAGAGGGTTGTAGGAATGCTGAAAGCAATAACAAGAAATAGGGTGGTCAGCATGTAAATAAAGAAGTCCTTGCATGAGAGTGTGGTTATCCCGACATTGACGTACGGGAGTGAAGCATGGACATTGTTGGAGAGACACAAATCAAGAGTGAGAGGGGTGGAAATGAGTTACTTGAGAAGTGCGTGCAGAGCTACAAGTAGGGATAGGCAGACGAATGAGGAAGTACGAGATCGGTGTGGTGTGGATGTAGATGTGCTGGAAAATGTGAGAAGGAACACCTTGAGATGGTTCGACCATGTGGAATGTATGGGAAGCGATAAAATGACTAAGAGAGTGTACAGGAATGAGGTCAAAGGACAGAGAAGGAGAGGTACACTGATAGAGAGGTGGATAGAGGATGGAGTTAAGAGGTATATGCGTGAAAACGGTGTTGGATGGGAGGAGGGGCGTCAACTGACAGGGAACAGAGGTGCATGTGGGAATTCATTCTTGGCCACTCCTTCGAGGATCATGTGTCTGGCAATAGATACATAGAGATAAATCTCATAGGGTATCTACCAACACAATGCTAGCTGATGGTCTTAACTAACTGCATCACAATTGTTGGTCTGGAGCTCGACACAGAGATTGGTTTACATTAAAAAATTACCATGTTTAATCGCCTGCAGTGAAACGTGGTACACATTTTACTGAACAAGTTTGACACATAGATGACATATTTTGAAACATTGCTTTTAAGCCCATACCCTATTCAGTGTCTTCCCTCGTCCATATTCACTGTTTTGTATAGGCTAAGCTATTTGTGTTATGTAGGCATTTGTACAGTGAGGAACCTCTCATATTTTCCATTAAGTAATCGTATCATGTAAGATGATTTATGAATGCAATGCAATATACAATAATAGCAAAACCACACTCTTCTCCCAAATTACATATATATTGCATCCATACACCTGTTCTTATATACTGTAGATGCATTTGTGTAACTAAGAAACAATTTGGTTCAAGAACTGGCTGTACCACCACCTGTGTGTATAAATGTAAGGTAAGGTGACCAGAAAACACATTAACAGTAGCCCATCCGACGTTTGGGGGATAGTATGGTAATTTGGGATAATTATTATCAAGTTTTAGCCATTGCCGAAACAAATATTTTTCGTTCCCTCCTTAAACTAAATAATTATATGCATTCCCAAACCACTTTTATGTTAAAGAGGACCCTCCAGACTCCCCTTCAAGCTAAATGTATGAATATTTTGGTTTAACAATGTCTCATCCGAAAACCAATCTTTACTAAATTGCAAATTCACTATCGTTTGTTTCCTACATCATGTTGTATATTGGCTTCCTATATCATGATGTATATTGGCTTCCTATATCATGTTGTATATTGGCTTCCTATATCATGTTGTATATTGACTTCCTACATAATGTTGTATATTGGCTTCCTATATCATGATGTATATTGGCTTCCTATATCATGTTGTATATTGGCTTCCTATATCATGTTGTATATTGACTTCCTACATCATGTTGTATATTGGCTTCCTATATCATGTTGTATATTGACTTCCTACATCATGTTGTATATTGGCTTCCTACATCATGTTGTATATTGGCTTCCTATATCATGTTGTATATCAGCTTCCTATATCATGTTGTATATTGGCTTCCTATATCATGTTGTATATTGACTTCCTATATCATGTTGTATATTGACTTCCTATATCATGTTGTATGTTGGCTTCCTATATCATGTTGTATATTGGCTTCCTATATCATGTTGTATATTGGCTTCCTGCTGTACATAACATCATCGAATTATTGACTTTCTATGTTATGTAGTATGTGAGTTTCGTATAAGTAAGTTCTAGTATGGTCCCGGCCGCCTCCTCTCCCACTAACCATATTAACTCCCTAGTGATCATCTTAGCTTCAAGGCTGGAGATGGGAACCCAGAGTAGCTTTATGATCCTATACCTTTAACAGCCACTCACTTCAGTACAGGGGAACCAAAGACATAGACTGAGGAGTGGGCAAAGAGACAGAGATGCCTTGTAGTCAGCTGGATAAGGAAATATGCAGAAGAGGGTAAGTGAGAGATGGAATACATAGATCAATAGATACCATTGACTATACTGATAGAATGATCTACAGATTGATAGTTTAATAATCAAGAGCATTGCAACGTCCCAAAGCTGCTCGTCGGTGCAGCTTTTTCTTTAGCAATATAAGGGGACTTCACTCTAACATCAATTCTGTACACCAATTTCTTCAAGCAGAATCCTCTACTCTCTTTTTTTTGACAGAGACTTAAGTAACATCCACATCTGACACGTCTAGATTTAATTTTCCAGGTTATCAACTGCTCCAAAATTTCAGACCTAAAGGAGGTGTATGTTGCTTCGCAAAATCTGAAATTGCCCTGGAGGAGGTTACTAGTTTCAATTGTCCCTATTTTGATTATTCTATATACAAATTAATTTCTGCTGGTAAATTTAAATACATATGTTGCATCTACCGTTCCCCAAATACTCCTCCAGAGCAAAGTCTTTTTGATTATCTGTCCTCACAACTCAGTGTCCTCAACTTAAATGCTTCTTCTGAAATCACTGTGTTGGGTGATTTTAATGTCCATAATGTTGAATGGCTCACTCATTCAGCCAGGACTGATGATGCTGGTCTTGAATGTGAGCTATTTGCAGACTCATTTAATCTCACTCAACTAGTCAACCAACCCACCCGTGTACCAGATAATCCTAATCATAATTCCCACCTACTGGACTTATTTTTAACAACCAATTCAGAAAATTATGATGTTACAGTGAGGTCCCCACTTGGATCTTCTGATCACTGTCTGATACAGGCCACCTGTCTATCACCTACCACACATTCCCACTCTGAACCTGTTTTGGTGACTAAATGGCATTACGATAGGGCAGACTGGGAGGGTCTTCAAGGCTTCTTTATTGATATTCCCTGGACCTCTTTCTTTTCTAATGATGCACACTCCACCTTGAGCCACATACAAGATTTTGTAAAAATTGGAATGGAAACTTTTATTCCTCATCAAAAGTACAGTAAAAGATCTAATTCACCTAAATGGTTTGACCATAATTGTGCTAGAGTAACTGAACAAAAAGCAATAGCCTACAATGCATACACAAGATCAAAAACACATGAAGCCTTTAATTACTTTAGAAACATCAGAAATCATGCCAAAACTGTATTAAACCTAACTAAATCAAACTTTCTCCACAAGCAGGCAAATAAACTTCTAAATTATCCAAATGATAACAAAATATTTTGGTCTACTCTTAACTCATTTAAATCCAACTTCACTTCTGCTTCATCCATTCCACCATTAAAATCTCCGACTGGCAATCTTGTAAGTGACCCACGAGGTAAAGCTAACCTTCTTGCGGATATTTTCTCCACCAACTCAACCTTAGATGAAATAAATCAAGATGTCCCTGTACTTAATTTTAATTCGCCTGAAATTCCCTCACTTAAGATCCACACCAGACATGTCAAAACTATTTTGCAGAATCTCTCGGTAGATAAGGCTCCTGGTCCAGATGAAATTCCTCCAATAGTACTTAAGAATTGCTCCTTGGTGCTCGCTCCTGTATTGGCAAATATTTTCCGTCTGTGTACTCATACCTCATGCTTCCCAGTACCCTGGAAAGAAGCAAACATCCATCCAGTTCCTAAAAAAGGTGCCTCTTCAGATCCATCAAACTACAGACCAATAGCTATAACTTCCACTCTTGGTAAAGTCTTTGAAATTATATTAAATAATCACATAATTAAGCATCTTGAGAATAATAAATTAATCAGTGATAGGAAATATGGTTTTAGACGATGTCGATCAACTGCAGACATGCTTTGCCTTGTTACGCATCAAATCAACCAAGCTACAGACCAACATGGTGAAACACATACAATAGCACTGGATATATCAAAGGCATTTGATAGAGTCTCGCATCAATCCTTATTGTCGAAGATGTCACACTACGGCCTTGCATCATTAGTTCCACTAATATCTTCTTATCTTCATAACAGAAACATACGTGTAATGGTAGATGGCCTTTATTCTCAATTTCACTCAATAAATGCTGGTGTTCCCCAGGGATCAGTTTTGGCCCCAATTCTGTTCCTCATTCATATCAATGATCTCATATCTACCACTCATAATCCAATACATTCCTACGCAGATGACTCAACACTCCACAGTTCCTTCACATTTACCAATTCTTTCACCCAACCCGATCTTAAATTCAAAAATAAACACTGCAATTTCTCTGAACCAGGACCTTTCTAGAATTAATGGATGGGGACAAAAGAATCTAGTTTCCTTTAATGCACAGAAAACCAAGTACATTCAATTTTCTAACCGACAGAATCTCACTGACTCCCATATATTTTTAATGATGTAAATATTCCCACTTCCCCTAGTATTGACATTCTCGGTGTAACATTAACTACTAACTTGAGCTGGACACATTATGTTAGAAGCATTTCTAAGAATGCCTCTAAAAAACTGGGACTCCTGTACAGAGTTCGAGAATTCTTCACTGACGAGCAGTTGGCCGTGATATATAAAAGTCATGTGCGTTCTCAGATGGATTACTGTTCACCTCTGTGGGGTGGAAGTGGAGTGGTTGCATTGAGGCAGTTGGACAAAATTCAAAATAAAGCTATTAGATTAATCAATAACCCTGCAATCACACAGGACCTTCCTACATTATCCATACGAAGAAACGTTGCATCCCTTGCATTATTCTACAGATATTTTCACAGCAATTGTTCCGAGGAACTTGCTTCAATTGTGCCGCCTCTCCACATCTTTCCCCGTAGAACTAGGGCAGCTGAGAGCGCCCATGAATTTACACTTTCTCCTCCACAATGCAGAACTTCTGCTTATCAGAATTCATTTATCCCCAGAGCTACTACTCTTTGGAATTCACTTCCCTCGAATTGCTTTCCACAAACTTACAATCTACAAATGTTTAAATCCAGTTGTTACAAACATTTTATGAATGGAGGATGCCTTTAGGCACATGGACCTTTTTGTTTTATCTGTGTTTTTCCTTCCTCCGTTCATTGTCTCTTAAAAAAAAAAAAAAAAAAAATACATATAGCTAGATTGATTGAGAGAGATAAGGAAACAGAACATAATCATAACTCCGGCACTTGGCATAACATAAATTCAAGTGTTTATATTAATTCACATTGGCATACATAAGTTTTACTACGACTGGCAAGGGACAATCTGTAAAAGAAAGAAAAGTATCAAAACTATACTTTGGCTGATATTAGACTATTTTTCCCAGATTATGAATGCACTCTCTTAGTCTAGGATTTAAAAATTATTGAAACTACATCTATAAATCAATGAAAGATTTACAATGTTATCCTGGTTAATCTTAGACGATATTACGCTGATTATAAAAGACTGACCAAAGTGTCAGAAGGACAGTTGTACAGCCGTGGTCGGGAATACTTGAACATCTCGTATCACAAAAACAAGAGAGTGTGCATTAATTAGTGAATCTTAGTAGTATGATCTTTATGGCTCAAGTTGTTTATTAAAATAGTTCGCCAAGGTATCATAAATGTAATTATAATAAGTGTCCAGACATTCCTTTCTACAAACAATTGCTCCAACCATAAATCGAAGAACAGGTGAATGTAGAGAGAACAATAGGCTTGTGTTCTAAAAGTATATATTATAATAACAATGGCGAAATGTTTCCTGGCCAGGAATCAGGTGGCATACCTGGGCCACATAGTCAGGGCATCCGTCATTGCACCCGACCCCCAGAAGTGCCCCCCCCCCCCCCCCCCCCCCCCAAAGACAGTAAAGGACGTCCGCTCATTCCTGGGTATGGCTAAATACTACCCCCGCTTCGTCAAAGTCTTCTCTATGATTGCCGCCCCTCTCAGCGCCTTCATTCAGAAAGGCGCACCTTACCACTGGGGTCCTACAGAACAAAAGTCTATGGACACCCTGATACATGCCATTACCAACCCCCTGGCTGTAGTTCTCCTCGATTTCTCCAAGCCTTTTTGTATTGACATGGACACCAACCAAGTAAGTCTGGGCGCCGTTCTAGCTCAGGTGGATGGCTTAACCGAACACATTATTTCCTGTGCCAGCCGAACGCTGTTCCCTTCAGATTTTCGGCCTCACATCATTCCGTTCATACGTCGGTGGCTCAGCTATGTAAGTCATAATGGACAACCAATACCACCGCTGCCACCAATGTTGTGTTTACCGGAATAGAACACCAACACACAATTAGGTTCAGCTCAACCGGGTTAAACTGACTATGCAATGATTCAAACAAGTTGTGAACAGCAACAATATGGTTTATCTCACTCTCTTACGTCTATCTGTACAAGGTTATAAGTGTACAATGGTCCGTTAGATTAATCCTTTGTGGTACAGAAAGGTCACTTATACTCTGCAATTTCTTTCCCCTCAAGTGTTATGTAATGATACTCTTCCCCAAGGTGGGGTAAAGGCAACAAATACACAACAATAATATAAAACAGTATTGAACAGGACAATCGTAGGAATGGAATGGATCAATCAAGAATACAATACACAATATAAAAAATACTCAAATAGCTCAGATGATAAGAGAATATGGAAGTTAAGGTAGCAAGGGGTAGAGTGGCAATTTATTGTGGAAAAATAAAGGCTAACTGGGGTGTCACAAGAGGGGTTCACCCTGTAGGGTTGGTCAGTGGAAGTTCTTACGATAGGGGGTATCAGACAGAGCGATACCCCAGGTTTAGCATGTCTCACTTGCTCTCGTGTTCCCGATTTCAACTCCTCTGAGTTCTCAACTTTATGGCTCAAACTATCCTGTCATTCTCATACTAAATATTTCTGTGCTGTCTATCTTTCCCCTAACTCTACCGACTTTCTCAAATTCTTTGACTATCTAAACTCTAAAGTGGAACACATTCTATCCATCTCTCCCTTCTCTGAAATCACCATCTTAGGAGATTTCAATGTTCACCACAGCCAATGGCTCTCCTCTCACACAACTGACCAACCTGGTGAACAAGCCTACGTCTGTTCTATCATAATTTACCTATAGCAGCTGGTCCAACAACCCACCTGTATCCCGGATCGCTTCGGAGATCGACCCAACATTCTTGACTTATTTCTGACTTCTAACCCTTCTTCTTATACTGTCAATCTTTTCTCTCCTTTGGGCTCCTCCGACCATAAACTTATCTCCGTCACCTGTCCTATCTCTTCAGTACGGCCACCCGATCCTCCCAGCCGGTGGCACTTGTGGCACTTTGGCGCTGCCGACTTGGAGGCTCTCCGGCAGTACTTCTTTGACTTCCCATGGAATGACTTCTGCTTCCGTGGCCGAGGACCCTTGGAGAGAGCTGAACGCATTACCGAGGTAATCCTCTTGGGCATGGAAGCGTACATTCCATTTTCTTTCTCTCAGTCTAATGCAAAAAAATCTTGGTTTACTCACGCTTGTTCTACTGCTGTCCACAACAAGGAGGAAGCATTCAAACGGTACCGACACCTTAAGACTCAAGAATCTCATTCTTCCTATGTTTCTGCCCGAAATCAACCCAAATCTGTTCTATGACTTGCCAAGCACTCTTTCGTCAATAATAAATGCACTGAACTATCAAACTCTAGCTCTTCCGAAGCTTTCTGGCATCTAGCCAAAAACCTATTCAACAATTTTCCCTCTTCGTCTTTCCCTCCCCTTGTCCACTCTGATGGCACAACCATCAATTCTTCCTCTGACAAAGCTGAACTCTTTGCTCAAACTTTTGCTAGAAACTCTACCTTGGATGATTCCGGTGCTATTCCTCGCTCTCCACCTACTTATGCCTAATATCCTAAACTCTTCGAAATATGTACTTTCTACCCTATTTGGGCTTAATACTAAGAAGGCGTACGGCCCGGACGGTGTTCTTCCTGTTGTACTCAAAAACTGTGCTTCCGTGCTGACCCCCTGCCTAGGCAAACTCTTTCGTCTCTGTCTCTCCTCTAACGTCTTCCCTTCTTGCTGGAAGTTTACTCTCATTCAACCTGTCCCAAAGAATGGTGACCGCTCTCAACCCTCCAACTATTAGTCCGTCAGCTAATGTAAGGAAACAATGTTTTTGTATAGAATCTTTGCAATAGGGTTCAATTACCTCCAAATACATAATAGAGCAGGAAAAATGTTGTTGACATTTTTTCTGTTTGGTCCCATTGTCATTTTCACTATAAACTCGATGGAGACGTGAAAATTACAAGAAAAACACTACCGTAACATTATTAATTTTACAAACCCAAGCATATGACCCCTCAATATGATCAGTATGACCAATCCTGCAATGGTGTAATGTTTTAAAATGAAAACAAGTGAATTTGAGTGAATAGTGTCGGTCTATATGCCATTTAAGGCATTTGGGGCATAACAAAAATTAATTATTTTTCACCTCCCAAAAGCTCCATTGTGAGAGTCCATAAAATTGTTCTTACGTATTCATACATGTCTGAAATTTCAATATGTGCCTGTGCAATGGTGTCATGGACCCTTCTCACAATTAAGAATCTGTTTTTAAGTCCAGTGCATTAAATACAGTATGATCCACCCTTAAAGTTAATGAGCGTTGAGCATGTACATAAGTGTGAGTATGTACTTGGAATTACTTTCCGAAGTCCAAGGCACATACTCTTCACTCTTATTCAGAGTCCTCCACAGAGGTAGGTTGTTGTGTGTTCTGGCACTTGTCCTCATCTCCTTCACAGTTGCAGAGTTCTGTGCAGACCAGATTGTTAGATCTGTAGGAACATTTTCGTGAACATGTTTTGCTGCTTGACTGAGCCCTGATGGAACCACAGTTGCATCTAGCAAGCTGCAGAACTGCATCAGGTGCTGGTGGTTCCTTGTTCTGCACTGGCAGCAGCCTATCACCCTCTTTCTGCCACCCAAGTGTCAATGGGTCGGGTGTGGTTGGATGTAGGACAAGGTCCTGAGACCAAATGTTTGCCTGCAGGTGTGCACGCCGGATGTGCTCCAGCCATGTACCAGTAGTAGGTGGTACTTTGTCCACTCCCTGGTCAGGTTTCAGCAGTTTGAAGAGGTGTCATCTGAGAGCATTTGCCTGTGTGATGTGCAGATACTTGGGGCAGAAGAGTGCAAAGAGGAATTCTTCACAGCCCCTGACCACTTCAGCAGATGGTTCTGCACCCACTCAGATCAGTAATTGCAGCAACCACAGGAAGATGTGCAACAAGGAATGCTGTGAAGCATCCCTTTTTGCCCTTTCCTTGCATGTGCCCTGTAGCCTAGTGTCGCATCCAGTTAATGAATGCCAGTTGATTAAAGCAACTGCCTTCTCCTGGCCAAGATCTTCATAGATGGGTTTCAGCATAACCTTGTGACGGCGCTCTCCAGTGCCCATGATCAGTGCTGCTTTGCTGCCAAGATCTGGCACCCTGCGAAGAGCCAAGAGGATCACATATGTGTCTTGTGAATATTATAGGTTTGACTCCTGTAAGGAGATAAAGAAAACCTAATATTTAGTAGTGGCCCCGTAATCATTGACGAACATGCCTATTACATAAGGCATCCTCTTCAAACACTAATCCGCCGTAGTTTGAATCTACCGCGCAGAGCATTTAAAAACTGAGGAGCCTTCATCATGAGCGCACGCGACCTCACTCATGGCTTCAGTCATTATGAATTGGGTTCTCACTACGAAAAAACTTCGTAAAAAATAAAAACAAAAACAAAATAAGAATAACTATCTAATAAGCTTTCCATCATATCGTGGATGTACTTGTGTGGATCTTTGACCAGACGCTACTGCAGGCGTCATTCTTCCTTCACTGACATATCAAATAAACCAAAATCCTGAATACATCAACGAATGGGAAGGGGATGGTCGGGAGGGCCCCAGTCGTCAATGATTACGGGGCCACTACTAAATATTAGGTTTTCTTTATCTCCTTACAGGAGTCAAACCTATAATTTATTAGTGGCCCCTCCATCATTGACGAACATGCCTGATTTCTAAGACTGGAGGGGGACATTCGTAATAATATCATAACTCTAGAACAGCAGATAATCAAACAACCACATAGTATTCTTACTCTTGTAAAAAAGAGATATTCGGGTGCATAAACTTTATACAGCCTAAATCTTCAAAAAGGGGTACAAGCAGGAGCGTGCTTCAAAGAAGCCTGCTTGAAAAAGGGTTAACTCTGAGACTCTGTACACAGATCTGCTAGTTAAGAAGGCACCCCACTTAAATTAAGTGGTGAAAACTAAAAACTTACATGTGCACATATAAACCCCATTAACTAGTGGATATATTCCTAAAAATATAACCAAACATAAATAAATTCTTGTACATTCATAGAAGTACTGAACTCGTGTACTTATGGAGAAGTAATTACTTCAAAAGTAAAAGTCGTAGTTGCAACTACCGAGATTTCTCAAAAATCTATTGCTTCACAGCCAAAGCTACTTACAACAAGAATTGTTGTAACACTACTATTGGCCTTTAGCACAATTTCCTGCAATAAATACTACAGAGAAATTTTATAAAACAATGCCTACAAACAGTATCCCAGCTCGTATGTTCCGAACACATACTCCGGAGGGGTCTAGGGTGTCCTATGTCACACTGACTGCCCCCCTCCCTTTTTTCTTGAAATTAAACAAAACGTGACTAAAAGGGCCACCTAGACCCTCTGCCGTAAAGCTATACATGGCAAGGAAGGTTTGTCCAGAGCTACTGAAAGGCATCGCGTCAAAAAACTCCTGATTAGAGGCCCACAACTGTGTGGACTTAATAACTTCCACCGAAAGATTATTAAGGAAACGTAAAGAGGCTGTCCCCTTGCGTAAATCGTGGGTCTTACCCACAACGCCGGGATTCTTCTCTTTAAAGTCCTTGACCAAGAGAGAAGCCAGTGTACGCTCCATCAAGCGTTCAATCGGACTTGCGACCCATAAAGCACCCTGGTGATTTAGAGGTGCCACTCTTAAATATTTGGTTAGAGCTTGCACTGGGCAAAAAAGATGGTGCACCTTTCCCCTTTTTTAACGCCGGCACCGTGAACTCTGAAAACACGTGTTCACTGTGCTCATTCTTGGCTAAGAATCTTGGGGAAGGTGCAATGTGAATACACTCATGAAGCCTATCAAACCTGAGACAAATAGGTGTGTTGCTCATCGCCGCCAGCTCAGATACTCTGTTCCCGGTAGCCAAAGCCATAAGGAATACTGCCCTTTTGTAAAAACTGCAGTCTTTGGTACATACGTGAATGAGAATAACTACGATGCTTTGTCCAGCGACCATGTAGGCCTGAGCTGACGGGGAGGTGGGCGGAGTTTAAAACCTGCCCTCATAAATCAATTTCAGATAAATGTTTCTGCATGAACAGATACATTAAATAATTAACAACCAACGCCACCGAGGGCACAGTTTGGTTTGTTCTAAGAATCCAAGACATAAAAGCTTGCCAATGCGATTGAAACTGTCGCTTTGTAGACTGGGTATATTGATTCGTGAATATCTTGGTCACGTCGCTACCATATGGTGCTAGCCACTTGGCCTCCTGAATGTCCATAATGAACAAGTCCGCGAGGTTTCTAGGTTGCCAATTGTGTTCTAAGTGGAACAACCCGTCCGGGAGTGACACTGGGTGCGGGCACCACGTGTACAAATGCTGGTACCAAACTGCACCGGCCACAGGGGCGCGATTAGCGAGACTACGCCTCGCTAATCCTGTAGTTTGTTGACTATGTGGCACATTAGAGACGCGTCTGGCGGCGGAAAATAGATAAAAGGAACTCAACCTGTTCTCGTCCGTCATCAGAGCGTCAGGTCCGCCCGCCGGCGTTATCGTCCGGCGGGTGAGGTACAGTGGGAGTTTGCAAGTCTTCTCAGACGCAAACAAATCCACTTGTGGATGGTCATGCTCCGCACACGCAAGAGCGCCCATTCCACTGAAGTGCTTTGTCTCTGAGACAGAGCGTCTGCCCAGACGTTTGCAACGCCTGGGAGATAAGATACGTGAAGATGAATGTTCAGCCTGTTGGCTAGTATAAAAATCTTTTCTGACACGTTTAGCCACTTCCGAGATCTTATTGACCCTTGTTCCTGAATACAGTGAACCACATTCAGATTGTCCATTCTGAAGGCCACCGACTAGCCCCGTAAAGCAGAGCCGTGAGCCTGAAGGACAGATAAGGGGACTAGAAAGTCTTTGACATTGATGTGGAAGATTTCTAAATGGGACCAAAACCTTTGACCCTGATGCCCGAGGTTTGACTACAAGCCCCAACCTATCGTGCCTGACGCATCCATGTCCACCCATACCGACGGCGGAGGAGAGGTTCATGACATGACTGCGTGCAACCTTTCTCTCGTCGCCCAAACCGCTAGTAAGTTGTGTAATAACGTTGGGATAGGCCATACTATCCCCGCCGGTAATAGTGGGAAAAATGTGTTGCCCTCCAAGATTAAACGTTAGACTTTCAACCGGCCCAACTTCACAGTTAGCTGAACCCCGTTGAGAGAACCGACTAGAGATTCCCAAAGTTTCTGTGTCGTATTCAGACTGTGGAGAAACATAAACAGTTTTTGCGAAATCTGTTTCGAGTGTCCACACTCTGACTCAGAGTGAGAGAAGCTGTGTCCTCGACCAGCCCTATCCCCTGAAATACTCGTGGGGGAACAAGGGTTTGACTTTTACTAAGTTGACCTTGAATCCTAGAGATATGAGATGGTTTAACGTAACGTAGACATGACTGATGCGTAACTTTTCTGTTTCTGCCACCACCAGTTAGTCGCCCAGATACCACCAGACCCTGATCCCTTGTTCTAACAAGGGCATCAGGGCTTGCGGGGACCTTGCTTGAATGCTTGTGCCAAATTGAAAACAGTCTTCCAAACTGCTGGTGAAATCAAAGAAGGAATTAGAACTGGAGACAGAACTACTTGGCTTGCAATACGGTCAAGAAGTTTCTTCACTAAGAACATCCTCAGATCCTGCCTTGCTCGAACTGCCTCTAATAAGGCCGTCCGAATATCTCCTAAAGACTTGGAAGGAAGTCTGGAGAAGCAAGCGCCGGGAAAGTTCAATGGCTTTCCTGACTTCCGCGGCTTCTATTGCCTGAGAAGAGCGTAACAGAGACTTTGTTACTTGCTGGGAACCATATATTGCGAAAACAGTTTAAACGCTTTTCCTCTTAACCTAAACTCGCGGTCTAGGTAAGCTGGGGAAGGCGTGCTAATGGCAGCCAAGCAGAGGGGACTCCGCCGGCACCAAAAACCGGAAGAGAGAACCAAGAATGGCGTTCTGGAGGGATTTGGTGGTAAGAATAAGTCATGGTTATAATAACTTGGAATGTCCGTAATATGAACATCCAAAACATTTCCATAACATTGCTACCCCTGACTCATCAAGCCCGTAAAAAGAGGCATAGCTCCTGTTTTTTGACTGGCGCCTTGTCTAAAGGAGGGGGAGATATGTCTGATATGACTCGCACAGTGGAAGTAGTGAGAGCTGTTGTGCCTGGCACATTGGAAATTGGGCCTGACACAAGCGGATGGCTAGGTATTTTCGCTAAAGCAAAGGATGTAGCCAGAGGTCGCACATTCGTCGACATCGCGGGATCTCCCGTATCAGGAGTTTCCGGCGTAGGGCCCAAGAACCTATTAAGTGCATTCAATAGTAGTCCATCAATCTCTTCCGCCGGTACATACCTAGCCGATGACGAACTCCGTGGAGATTCGACAGTACCCTGAGAGTCGCCTAGAAGGTGACTGGACTCTTCAACCTCCATCTCTGAGACCAGAGATCGTTGTTCTTCATCCGTTAAGTCTGGCTTATCATGGGAAGATCCCGCCGAAGCCGGGACCTCCACATGTTGCCATGTTAAAACTGGGGTAGAAGATAGTACATAGGCATCCCGTGGACGTCAGCACTAGTTGAGTCACAAAGGGATGTGTTCTGTCCTGCCAGGACTGTGAGTATCGCCATACACCTTGGCTGTGGCTGTCCCTCGCTTGCGAGCTCGGTATACTCTCTAAAAGAGAGCCCTGTAAAGGTTTATGATAATTAAAAGCTCCCATAGCTCATTAACACATTGAAAGCAGAGCTGTTGAGCAAAATCATAAAGTATACTAATTAATTTAATTTATATTTAATTGTATTAAAATAAATTACTATAAATAAACACAATATTATCCTAATATAATCATAGAAAATATATATGGTTATTATTATTCAGTGATTAAATTATTTCATTAACAAATGAAAATAGTATATAGGGATACCTGATCTTAACGGCGTTGAACATACAGCAATGAGAGGTTCAAGTGCCGACATGGCAGAGACTGGGGGAAAACTACCCCGCCCCCGGGAACTACCTGGTCACCTGGTGCAACACCGGTACTCCGCCCTGGAAAGAGAATTTTCCGGGGAATAATGCTCATAGGGTTACACCCAAAAAATGGTACAAAATATGTGTCACAAGACCGCCGGTCAACGAACCGTAGCACTCCACCACTACTTTTCGTTTTCCTTTAGTTTCATATTAAAGATTTCAGGATATATTTACCTGTCCAGAAGATTTTTAAGCATATCTTTTGAATCCTCATAAAGATGAAGTATATCTTTAATAAAGATGAAGTCTTTCAAGTATCCTTTACAATTGAAACATTAGTAAGATTCCGGCATCTTTTTATCCCATAAAAAGTCTAAGCCTATCCTAATCTCTAATCCGGCTTCTCCCAGAAGCCCTCATAGATCGCCGTCTTGAAGGCCGTGATACCCTATTGTATCAATCAATTGTTTGGCAAATGATCGCGAATTGCTAATCAGTTAATATAACCACCCGAAGGTATAACCGCCGGGTTTTATATGCAATGTCAAACCAATTGTACCTGCCCCAGACCTTTTTTGTAAAAAGGTCGCCGGGAGAAAGACTAAACAAACAAACAACATTGTTCCAATTGTTTATTAAGGATTTCAGCATATCTTTTACCTGTTCGAAAGAATTAAGCATAACTTCTGAATCCTCATAAAGATGAAACATATCTTTATTAAAGATGAAGTCCTTCAAGTATCCCTTTACACTTGAAACACTAGTAAGATTCAGGCATCTTTTTATCCCATAAAAAGTCTAAGCCTATCTTAATCTCTAATCCGGCTTCTGCCAGAAGCCCTCATAGATCGCCGTCTTGACGGCCGTGATACCCTATTGTATCAATCAATTGTTTGGCAAATTATCGCGAATCGCAAATTCGGTAATATAACCACCCGAAGGTACAACCGCCGGGTTTTATATGCAATGTCAAACCACTTATACCTGCCCCAGACCTCTTTGTAAATAAGTTCGCCGGGATGGAAAGACCAAACAAAATAACTGTGTGGAGCCCCCCTCACCGGGAATAACACAGGAAGCCTGATCCCAGGCTTGACCACAGAAAACGCAGTTTCTGATGAGCCCTCAAGCGACCAAACTCGTCGGGGTAACTTACCTATTTTAGCCATCCTGACTAAAACTCGGTAACCAAAAACGGTGTTCTCGGAGCAACGAGAAAAAAACGCCGGAAAGGTAACCCACACCAAACGAGACATAACAGGAGGGCGTAATGCATAAAGCAAAGAATAACACAGGAAGCCTGATCCCAGGCTCGACCACAGAAAAACGCAGTTTCTGATGAGCCCTCAAGCGACCAAACTCGTCGGGGTAACTTACCTATTTTAGCCATCCTGACTAAAACTCGGTAAACCAAAACGGTGTTCTCGGAGCAACGAGAAAAACGCCGGAAAGGTAACCCCCACCAAACGAGA
Source organism: Paralithodes platypus (assembly GCA_032716605.1). NCBI lineage: Eukaryota > Metazoa > Arthropoda > Malacostraca > Decapoda > Lithodidae > Paralithodes > Paralithodes platypus. The sequence continues at coordinate 44,623,096 of CM064575.1, forward strand.
CATTTTAACACATTTTATACAAAGTGTGTGCGCAAAAATAGGGATACCTGAACAGGAGGTCGTAATGCATACAGCTAAAACCGGGGCAAAGGTAGCCATGACAGAGACTGGAGGGAAACTACTCCAGGTTCTGCATAGACCCGCCGGGACCCAGCTCTGGTAAATTTAAAATTTCCAGGAATTAATGCTCATAAGGTTAACCCCCTCATGTTCGCACACAGGTGTTAAATAACCCGCCGGGTAACGAGACGTAATACTCAACGACCACAGCTCGCCACGCGGTGGGGTTTCCTAAGTAAAAGATTTCAGAATATCTTAATTTGTCCAAAAGATTTATGAATACCCTCTGACATAATATATAAAGACCATCATGGCGTTTATAAGTGATTAAGTCTTTCCGGTGGTGTTTGTTTCCATATTAAATATTGGAAAAAAAAACTAAAAAAAACGCCGGCCCCCGAATTATCTCGTAGATAAAAAACTGGGAAGCCTGACAAATATACGAGATCTAACTTCTGCCGAAGTATCTTTTAGATCGCCGTATGTTGAAGGCGGCGATACAAAACGTATCCCTCAAATGTCTGGTTAACTAACTGAATTGTAAATTCTCATCCGTGCAAGAAACACCCGCCGGGTGTGAATAATAGTTTAAAAAACGTTAACCCCAAATGTGCCCTAAAGCTCGGTATGTTGAAGGAGGCGATACACAAAGCATCCCTCAATTGACTGGTCAACTAAACTGAATTTTGCAAATTCGGTCATCCCAACCTTCCAGGTTGCACCCACCGGGTGAATTAAAGTTTAAAAGTTAACCCCAATTGTTCCTATCCCCACTTCTTTGAAACAGATCGCCGGGGAGGAAATACAACTACAGCATAGTTATATATTGGCTTTGCAAAACCGAAAAAACTACAAACAACACGTGTCCGTATGAACACTGTTAGATGGGTACAGCCAACCCGCCGGGATGAAACAGGCACCCCAGAGACGCAGACCTGGGGAGCCACAGACACCCACTCGCCGGGGAAACAAGCCTGTTTTAAACCACGCGTGGCCAAAACTAGGCAACCAGCCGGGGTTATCAAGGTGAAACCGAGAAAAACCCGCCGGAAAAAACCCACCCCGTCCAGATACCATCTGAACGCAACACCGGACCGAGGCGTAGCTAAAACACAACTAACGCCGGGCCCAACATAGTCCGTGGAATTAGCCAAAACACAACTAACCCAGGACACATAAATAGTCCGTGGAATTAGCCAATACACAACTAAACCAGGATACACATGACACAGTAGTACATATTTAGAAAATAAATCAATAAGACTTGTATATGTGATAAAGCTACGAGAGGCTGGCTAGGCCTAGGCAGACGGATAACAGTAACATGTCGGAATATAAACAAAAAGCACTGAATTATATCACAACAGGAACCACCGCCAACACACCACTGTAGCAAACACTTCCGGCAAAGGGAAGAACTGACTCGGGACCCAGAAAAAACTTCACTAAGTGAAGAAAAATACGCTGGGAACGACAGCAAAAATACGCTACCTCATCAGAAAGATAAAAGGAAGCAATAACGCGTAATGAAAGCCGCCTGCATCACAAAGCTAGCTTAACTGTGAAAAAATTCACCTGTCCACAACAGGACCACGAGGGTACATCCGAAATAGATGCCCCAAACATACGACCCAAAATACACTGCACTGCGGGCCACCAGCCCAGGACACTCCTGCTACGCATATCCTAACCTTACTCGATACATCCCGGAGTAAACCAATGAGAAAAAACTCACTAGGGACGCAACAAATGCGGAACCCGCGGAGCGTGGGGAGACAGGTCCGGGCAGGCTGAGCGCAGAGCAGAGAAGGAAGAATGACGCCTGCAGTAGCGTCTGGTCAAAGATCCACACAAGTACATCCACGATATGATGGAAAGCTTATTAGATAGTTATTCTTATTTTCTTTTTGTTTTTATTTTTTACGAAGTTTTTTCGTAGTGAGAACCCAATTCATAATGACTGAAGCCATGAGTGAGGTCGCGTGCGCTCATGATGAAGGCTCCTCAGTTTTTAAATGCTCTGCGCGGTAGATTCAAACTACGGCGGATTAGTGTTTGAAGAGGATGCCTTATGTAATAGGCATGTTCGTCAATGATGGAGGGGCCACTAATAAATATATGTACTACAAGTCTGATCTTGCACCTTCTGCAGCATGTAGAATCATTAGAGTGTCTGTCTTATCTTGTGTGCTGACCCCGCTAGTGACTGGGCATTCAAAGTTCATCATCACACTCTGGCGCGTCGCAGTCATCAGCTTTGCAGTAGTGCTAGTACCTATGAGTTGCTCAGCTAGGTACAGAGTGAGTGAATCCTTGGTGGCGTTGCTTGTGAGAAATGTGCAGCCCAAACAGGTACACACTGTTCTTCCTCCACCTTCTCAGTTGTGGTTTCTTCTGGTTCCTCACTCTGTGATGAGTGTGTTTCTGAGCCAACCTGTTGACTGTCTCTATTGCAGAAATGTGCCACCAGCCACCCAATGTCATTGGTCTGTGAGGTACTGTACTCATCATCATACACTCCCATCTTGTAGTTGGGGTGGTGTCGACTTGTTCTGGGCGTTGGATTTCCCTCGATCGTACATGAAACCATCTTGGTGACACTTGGTGGTACATCTTGTAGCCCCTCAGATGTTGGGCTCTGACTCTTGATCTCCACTGGGCCCAACACTGTTTCACCCTGACCTGAGCGCTGGTACACTCCAAGGGCCATTCCATGGAAACTGCCTTTTCCATCTGGTGTGTCAACTTTCTTGTCGATGTTGTCCATGGATGCACAGATTCTTTTGTTCCATAGAAGGCCTGGTGGCACATACACGTCATATTGTCTGATATTTTTAGAGATGGCATTGGCAATGGTGTTACATATTTTTGTAACACGGTCAAATGAGACCCAAGATCCACACTGGCTCAGCAGTGATACTGCCTTTTGACTTATAAAGTTGTGGTACATGTAGAGTGAGAGTCCAACAGCATATGGACTTTTGAACATGTTGTGGAACGTGGATTCTGATGATACAGGGGTCAATGTAATTTTTCTTTCTGTCTTGCAGGCCTGTATTACTGGCTGAGACAGAATCAGGCACGAGTTGTGCAGCTGTTGTTTACGTGTCTCAGATGTTGCAGCTTTTGCTCCTTGCAAGATCCACCTAGTCAGGGTTATCAATTCATCTAGTTCACTCATTTCACTGCATCCGACCAGTGAACCATCAAAGGACCATGGACACTCTCTCCTTGAACGTAGGACAGCCTGTCAGATGAGTTTTGTGCACCGGAAGATTGTGTTTATGTCTCCTTTTATGTCTCTCTCCTGGAATGCCTGGCAGACCGACCAGCTTTCTCGGAATGTATGATTGCTGGCTTCTTCCCTCTTGCATTAGTGATTACGAAATATGTGATGGTTTGCTGGATTTTCTCAGAGTATCTGACGAGTTATCTGCATGTTGTGAACTCCATGATCGTCCATCATATTACTGTATGATGTGGCCACATCATTCAGTGTGATGAAGTCTCCTTGATCCAGGTGCTCATGTAGTTCAGCGATTAACTCAATTTCAGCTGAAATGAATTCCATCGTGTTTTCATCAGTGAAGGGGTGCTTCTCCCTTGTACTAGATTGTTCAGGCTGTTGTACATAATGCTGCCAGTGCATTGTGTGGCAGCTGTTGAGGCACTTATGTCCTTGGAGAGAAAGTCTTCCTCTGCAAGGATGTCAGCCATATTCAGTTTCTACACTTCATTGCCACTGGCCTCCACGATCTTCTTGATTGATTTTCCAATGTCTTCACGTCTGCAGTTATGAACCGGTTCTGGCTTTGAACCAGTCCTAGCATGCTTCCCATCATATTTAGTATCTTGACAGTAGAAGCATAGATCTCGGTTGAATGAACTGACATGAGATGAGATCGTGTCAGTCTCCTCTTCAGTGAATCGTCATTTGCGCTGTTCTCTGACAGAGTGGAGCTTGATTCTGTTGGCCGGCCCAGCCCTTTCGGGGAAAATAACACACTGGAGTCCTTCATGGTCAGTTACAACGATGGGCTAATAATATGTCTTTGTTGTTTAACATCTAATTTCACTGTGAAAGTATCTTAGGTGATTTGGTTATTACAAAGTTGTAAGGGGGAACCTTAATAATTACTGTTAATTAGAATTATAAAGAATATAATCATAATGGACCAGAAATCTTATGGGAAAATATTGCAATTTTTATATACATACTTTTTATAAAATAAATATTTGTCTCATTTAATACGCTATTTGCAAGGTCGCCATATAATATGTTAAGTATATAGGGGATTATAGGTAATAATAAAACACATTAATTATTGGATAAGTGATAATAAGTATAAACGTACAGGTATATAAGTACAGATATATGATAAGGCTTATAATAAAAGCCTGAGGAGCAAGGTGATATATGACTTGTGTGGTCTAATATATCTAGGGGATATAGGAGCTTGGCTATAGAGGATGAGTCTGAGTCTAGAGTCTAGAGGGAGTAAAGAGCTCTGACTCTCTCTGGCTGAGGTCTGTTGAAGTCTAACTGAAGATGCCTGAGTAAGAAGGCATCGACTGGGTTCAAGGATGCTGAAGCAACACAGCATCAACTCAGCATTCTGGTATGACGTATGACCGGATAAATACGTTATACAGTTTACATTTACAGAGGAAATGGGTGTTGATTTAAGTGGAAGTAACAACAAATATATTATATGTTAATGAGATAGATAAAGTTATAGGGAGTTCAATGAATGAAGAATGTTTAATATGAATGTTAAGAGTTTAGAAGTTACAGGGATAAAGGCATATAAGCAGTGAGATATATGTATAGCAATATATATGTAGGGCTTATAATGTCATACTACATACTTCCAGTTCGTAAGATTAAGTATATCACAGTGCCTGTGCACTCACAACCTGTCCGGCGGGGCTGAGGGTCTTAGCTATCAAGTGCCCCCCCACCCCTCCCCCCTGCCCATTTACGAATGTCATGTGCACGTCCCACGGTACCCGGGTTGATTTCCCGTATCACATCCACAAGCAAAGTCGCTAACTTCCTCTTCGTAAGGCGTATACCCATTCTATTTACCCAGAGAGCGCCCAGTTTGTTAGGCCGGGACACTCCAATAAAATTTAGTAAAGATTTCACCGGGCATAATTTTATGGTGAGAATCTCCTCTCTTGAGCGCCGGAACCATTAACTCTGTGAAAACGTGCTTACTGTGCTCGCTTTTCGCTACGAAGTTAGGTGACGGCGCAATATGTACATTCGCATTGCGTCGTCCAAACCTGAGATAATTCGGTTCATTGCTCATCGCCGCCAGCTCAGATACCCCGTTTCCTGTAGCCAAGGCCATAAGGAACACTGCCTTCTGTAAGATTGAATCAAAAGGAGGGTCGTGACTATATTTCTGAGAATTTAATAAAGACTATAGGTTTGATTCATGGAGGGAAGTAATGAAAACCTAATATTTAGTAGGGCCCCGTAATCATTGACGATATTGCCTATTAATATAATAGTTTCCCTTCAACACCCGCGGCAGCAGTTTTGAATCTCCCGCGCGGAAGGGTCAAGGAGTACTCTCATAAGTGCACGCTTAATTCTCTTATGGAATCGTCCTTATGATTGGGTACCCTACAGAAAAAAACATTGTAATTTTTTATTTTATTTTTTTTTAACTTGATATCTGTTATATTATGGCTTTCCATGCGTGGATTTCTTGTGCGCAGCACCCAGGCTCCCTTGTCGCCATACTTCCTTCACTGATATATCAAGACTTAATAGAGATCAATGAATGGGAAGGGGATGGATGGGAGGGCCATGCATCGTCAATGATTACGGGGCCTTACTAAATATTAGGTTTTCATTACTTCCCTCCGGGAATCAAACCTATAATTTAATAGTGGCCCCTTCATCATTGACGATATTGCCTGAGTACCAAGACTGGAGGGGGACATTCGTGACAATACCCTATCCTCAGGACAAAAATAAGCCGTATAAAATGTTCAAGTTTTTTATTGTATACGGACAATAAATAGTATAAAAATATGAAAAATTGCAAGCAGGGCATGACTTCAAAAAAAGTCTGCTTGCTGAAGACCAGATCTTTACCATAAGATCTATACATGATAAACTGGGAACATCCTTGTGTCCCTAACTAGAACTATAAACTCTTTGGAATATTGTTCTAACCTTAACAGCGTATATATGTTTGTACATTCTAGTAATCCTATATAGTTGCAACTATGATAGATTTCTTAAAACAAAAATTAAAAATTTGAACCGTCATATCAGTTCGATCACAGCTCGTGATTTATCACAATCTCCGGCGGAAGGAATCCGTGGGGCTTTGGGGTATTCAGCATGCCCCCCCCCCCCATTTTCACACCTTAACCTTAATAATAATAGCACAGAGCCTACGAGACCTTCTGTTGTAAAACTACACCGGTACGTTTTGGCTTGTCCAGAGCGATCGACAGGCATCGTGTTAGGAAAGTATGGTTTGATGCCCACAATTGAGTGTTGGCAATGTCGTCTATAGAGAAATTTTGTAAAAATCTAAGAGAGACGGCCCACTTCCTGATGTCGTGGGCCCTGCCCACTACGCCGGGATTACTTTCTTTAATAACATCTACTAACAGAGATGCCAATTTTCTCCTAGTAACACGATTGCCTGCCTGGTTCACCCACAGAAAACTTGGTTGTCGAGGGTGAGCTGCCCTCATAAACTTAACTAAGGTGTCCACTGGACATAAAATATGATGAGTGTGTCCGCGCTTTAACGCCGGAACAGAAAATTCGGAGAATACATGATCTGAGTGCTCATTCTTAGCCATAAAAGTTGGGGACGGCGGGATCTGGACCTTGTCGTGCAGTCTCCCAAACCTAAGGCAATTAGGTTAGTTGCTCATCGCCACCAGCTCAGAGACCCTATTTCCTGTAGCTAGAGCCATCAGGAACACAGCCTTTTTAACACCTTACGAGCGGCCTATGCGGTTTATTTATATGTACCGCCCATCGGGGTGTTTTTAGCCAAAATAGGGCTGTTTACGTGATCATTTTCATGCCTAAATAAGACCCAGAACGTAAAACAAGTACCTATCCCTGAAAGGGCATAAACAGAGCTTTCGAATGACACCATAACGATCCTTTTATGATGGCTAGTTTTCTTGCAATAACCGTGCAACGCGAGTGCAAAAAGCATGTAATTAGCCACTTTCCCGATACAATTCCTTATATAGCGAGTGAGAGAGGGAGGAGGGAGCTGGGATTCGTGTCAGTATGTTCGGCGCGGTGGTCTGGAGCAGTCATACGCTCGCTACTCTCCTGCCACCACTTGTCTCTCTCTCTCTCAGCAACATTACGTGCTGAAATTGCCACTCGACCTATGTCGAGCGCCGCCACATAGTCCAGCTTTATTAAATACGACTTATGTGGTGAGCCGCTAATTAAGGGTTAAGTAATGAATCAAAATCCTGCGCGTTATTATATTTGCGCGAGTGAAGCAAAGATAAGGCCTTATCAAGCGACCATGTGGGCATGAGCTGACGTGGTGGTGAGCGGAGCCTGAAACACGCCCTCATAAACCCTTTCTCCTCCGCCTGCGGTATCAAGAGACCAGTGAGATCAAAGAATGGGGTTCTGATAGCAGATAAGTGATTGTTTAACGTAACAACGGACAAATGCTTCTGCTCAAATAAATAATCTAAGTATTTGAAGACCAGGGCACCTGAGGCATCGGTTTCCCCTGACTCTACAATCCAGTTCGTAAAAGCTTTCCAATGTGATTGATATTGCCTCCTGGTAGATAAAGTATATTGGTTCATAAGTTTACTAGTGACACTTTCCCCATACTGAGCTAGCCATTTGGCATTGTAAATGTCCAGAAGGCAAAATTGAGGAAGGTCTGAAGGTTGCCAATCATTTCTAAGTGGAATGCGGAAACCGGAAGTGACACCGGGTCCTTGCACCATTCGTTCAACTGGTGGTACCATACCTGAGCCGGCCATAATGGTGCGATCATCGAGACTAAGCCCCGGTAACCTCTTAGTTTATGAATTACCGTTGCACATTAGAGCAGAATCTGGTGGAGGAAATAGATAGATTGAGTTCCACTTGTTCCAGTCCACCAATAACGCATCGGGTCCCCCCTCCGGAGGTACCCCTTGGCGGGTCAGAAAGAGAGGTAGATTGTGAGTCTCCTCAGATGCGAACAGATCCACTTGTGGACGGTAAGGCTTGGCAATCATCTTGTCGAAGACGGTTTGTTTGAGAGCCCATTCTACTAAAGTGCTCCGTCGCCGGGACAGCGCATCCGCCGAGACGTTCGACACGCCTGGGAGGTATGAAGCATGCAGATGAATGCTCAGCGATTCGGCTATAGCAAAAATCTGTTCTGACACTACTAGCAACTCTCGAGACCTCATTGAACCTTGTTTCTGAATGCAATGGACCGCAATTAAGTTGTCCATCCGAAACGCTATTGATTTCCCTTGCAATGACGAGCCGTGGGCTTGGAGAAAATATAGAGGAACTAGAAGCTCTTGTTTGTTGATGTGCCATAACTCGTTCTGGGCCCAAGTACCCTGCCATTGATGGCCTAGATTGGACTGATACCCCCACCCTAGTGTTCCAGAAGTGTCTGTGTCTACCCATACCGAAGGAGGAGGAGAAACCCATGTTGTCACAGAGTACAGTGTTTCGGTCTTTGCCCATACCGACAGTAACTTGTGAATTAATCGAGGAATCAGCCATAGTTTTCCCGCCGGCAATAGTGGGAAAAATTTGTTGCCTTCCATCATTAATCTCTTTACTTTCAACCGGCCCAACTTCACAGTTAATTGGATCCAGTTGAGTGAGCCGACCAGGGACTCCCACATCTTCCTTGTCGTATTCAGAATGTGAAGAAAACGAAACAGTTTCCTGCGAAATCTGTGGCGATTGTCCACACTCTGAGTAAGAGTCAGATTGGCGGTATCCCAGACCAGCCCTATCCACTGAATTTCCCATGTAGGAACAAGAATAGACTTTGCCAAGTTCACCTTGAACCCTAGGGTTTGTACATGATTGATTACTTGTTGGACATGATTGTGACATAACTCTCTTGACTCCGCCACCACTAGCCAGTCGTCTAGATACCACAACACCATTATGCCCTGGTCCAATAATGGTAGAAGTGCTTGCCGGACTAATTTTGTGAAGATTCTCGGTGCCAGGTTCAACCCGAAAGGCAGTCTCTTAACACCTTACGAGCGGCCTATGCGGTTTATTTATGTGTACCGCACAGCGGGGTGTTTTTAGCCAAAATAGGGCTGTTTACGTGATCATTTTCATGCCTAAATAAGACCCAGAACGTAAAACAAGTACCTATCCCTGAAAGGGCATAAACAGAGCTTTCGAATGACACCATAACGATCCTTGTATGATGGATAGTTTTCTTGCAATAACCGTGCAACGCGAGTGCAAAAAGCAGGTAATTCGGTACTTTCAGTACATAATTGAGTATGTAGCGAGTGAGAGAGGGAGGAGGGAGCTGAGATTTGTGTCAGTAGGTTCGCCGCGGTGGTCTGGAGCAGTCATACGCTCGCTAGTCTCCTGCCACCACTTCTCTCTCTCTCAGCCACATTACGTGCTGAAATTGCCACTCGACCTATGTCGAGCGCCGCCACATAGTCCAGCTTTATTTAACTCGACTTATGTTGCTCGCCGCTAAATAAGGGTTAAAGACATAAGTCTCTTGCCTGACCCTCATGGCGAGGAACTTTTGGAACCGTTTGTTGATAGGGACATGCCAATAGGCGTCTTTGAGGTCTAAGGAGCACATCTAACCCAACGGCGGAAATACCAGCCTGATTTGTTTTACTGTAAGCATTCTGAAGGATGGATTTATGATGTAAGTGTTCAGATGCGAGAGATCCAATACTGGTCGCATCTGCACACTGTCCCTCTTTGGCACTAAGAAAAGTCTGGAGGTGAACACTGGGCAAGTTGGTTCTACTAGGGCAATGACCTTCTTTGAGATCATTTCTTGAACCAGAGCCTCCACCCCCGGCGAAACATGGTTGTGTTCGAGCGCCCGGCGCAGTCGAGGTCGCCGGATCCACCGCCAGGTGATACCTTTGGTTACTACAGTTCTGGCCCAGGTTCGCTTGGGCCAGGCTCTGTGGCATATTTGGAATGACCCCGTCTGCAGACTGGGTCTGTTTGGTGGAGCAACTCTCGAATCCGACACGCCTAAGCACGGCCCCGGGAGACAGAGAGTTTGGTTGTCTAGTTTTTTGGAGGGGGTGGTGGGTTGGTATCAGATGGTTGGCTAGTTTTGGCTGACGTCTGTCCCTGATTTGGTTTGGGGTGTGACTTACCTCTATAACCTGAGTATTTACCTTGTTTGGGCTTGTGCTGACTACCTCCCTGCTGTGGAGGAGGCCTGGGATCCCGGAATGACTGTATAGCATGAGGGGGTTGTGACTTATCGCCGCTTTTGGCCTTATTGGAAGGTTTCTTAAACTGTTTCCCCTTAGCCTGGGAAGTAGTCGGCCGTCACCCATCTACCAGGTTGAAAACTACACTCCACATTTCTGAACTGAGGAGGGAGGCAGTTAAGACCGGGGAAAGAGTCATCCGGCGACCAATATCTTCCGGTAACTTCTTTACTAAAAACAGTCTGAGGTCCTGGCGGGACCTCACCGCTTTCATGATAGCTACCCTAATGTCACCCAGGGATTGTATTGAATTCTGTAATAAAATCCTATGTGACAGGTCTGTGGCTTTTCTCTCATTTTGGTCTGCAATGGCCGAAATAGTCCTAGCTAGGGATATTGTAACCTGGCGAGTGACAAGGTATTGTGAGAACAATCTGAAGGCTTTGCTTCTTAACTTAAAGTCCCTATCCAGATGGGCTGGGGATGGGGTACAAAAAGGGTCATCCAATTGGTGAAGAGCCAGTTTGGGGGCTGCCAAGAAAGCAAATAAGGCTGGTGGCACCCCCTCTGCCTTATGAACAGGTAATGAGAACCACGTATGCAACTCCTGAGGGATCTGATGGGAGGTTTTAGATGTAATGGTAGAAGCAAATACCTGTGCCTCCGTTTCCCAGTCTACCCAAGGACCCAAACCTACCTGCCCCATCTGCAAGACTGGTGTATGTGACTGATCAACTACCGGAACTGTATTCAGTTCCGGCGTGAGTGCATTCAAAGCTTTAATGTCATTAACGCCATCTGCTTTGGACCAGTCTGCAAAGAGTCGTGCAGTTGAGGCCAGCAGTACTTCCGGGGCAGCTGAGAACACAAAGAAATCAGCATTATATGTACTAGGTATGGCCCTAATAGAAACGTCCAGTAATCTCCCTACCTCCCTAACTTCGCCTAGACAAATATCTCTCATCAAACCCGCGACTGACTGCGTTTGTAAATGAATAACTTTATTTTATCCTCCCCTCAGTTACTAACCCATCTGTCCCCTACTAACTTCCTAATCCTGCCACATACATTAGTTCCAGGGCAGTAGTTCCCTTTCCAATGTTCCCTTACCCACTCTAAACCACTGCTTGGACACTTGATCCTCAGTGTTTTGGAGGACAAGCAGCCTAGAAGGGTCACTATACCTGTTGCTGCTTGATTTCCTTCCTTTGTACTCCTTTGTACTCATCCTTGGCTCTGAGTTTTCTATTTTTGTTGATTTCAATAGTCCACTCACTAGGAACCGGTAGATCCCCTGAAATTGTGCTAGGAAAGGTTTCAAAGGTAGTGTCTGAATCCAAGAGAAATCCGGCCCGTAGAGGAGAGGCATAGGACCTTTCCTCTGTGGTACATTATCTAAGGGGGGAGGAGTCATGTCAGAAATTACTCGCACATTAGTGGTAGTCATAGTAGTAGGCACTGTGGTGCCGGCCGCCGTGGACGTTGTCGGGGGTAAAACCAAAGCAGGTAAAGAGGACTTAGGGGTGGGAAAACCTGAAGGCTCTAACGGTCTTATTGTGGAGCTACTTGGGGGAGCTACCGGTTGACTAGAGTGAGGATCAGGAGAGGAAGAGACATGGTACTGTTGCATGATCCTATGCATTATATCACTTATCTCCTCCGTGGTCACGCACTTACTATGGGAACCCCTGGAAGATTGGGAACTAGCTTCTGATCCGTCAACCATTAAACTTTAAGCCGAGGGTACATTAACTTCCTCTGGCTCTTCATTAAACTCAAGCACTTCCGGTTCCTCATTAACCTCAAGCACTTCCGGTTCCTGCTCTTCACCCGGAGGTTGTTCCTCCGGCGGCCAAACCAAATCCGAGACTGATGAGGGTAAAACTTCACTGTTAAGACTCTCCCTATCTGTTCCCTGGCTAGCTCTCCAGCACCCCCGTTCGCTCGCCGCGGGTGGCTGGGAGTCCTGAATCACCTGAGAGCTGTCAAAAGAATGAGAACCTGATGGTAAACTTCTATAATGATCTGCTAATACCCTACTTGGTCCAGCTTTGCATGGTACCTGAGTCAACTTTGGAATAGCAAAAATGAAGTCCTGTGGTACACTTAATGATTGTTCATGATGAGGGCTAGGTTCTAAGTCCTCCACCCCCACCTCTGAGTCGCCGGATTGGGCGGTTGGCGTGCTGGAGGTAGGGGTAGAGGGTGGAGGTGGCCCAGTAACCTTCCGGCTACTATTATGTTTCGTAGTGGCCGGTGTCCTCTTGTCCTCCCTACGGCGTTTGGTTGATCTGGACGACTCCGCCGATGAGTGCCTAGACTGCTTTCTGGGAGATCTCGACCTTGACCTTTGCCGTGGGGAAGGCGACCACTTCCGCTTGGTCCGGTCCGGGGGTGGGGGGGGTAGCGGGTAGCCTCGGTTATGTCACTCTCATTGCCACTAGAGCTACTCACTACCACTTTTGAAAGGGTTTTAGGTTTAGCTTTTGGTTTAGTAGATTTAATAGGAGCCGACTTAATTAACCAGAGGTGACTTTATGATTAATTGTTCCCACAGGGTATCATCATCGCAATGAAGGGCCTTATGGGCAATATCTTTAGCATAAGAGTTGAAAATGTTCTTTATCTCTTGCAATGCCGCTAAGCACGACAGGTCTTTCTTAGTGAGAAGCGCCACCTTTAACTCAGAACAGACAGAACAACGCTTAGACACCCACAAGCCTCGAGAACGATCGAGGCATTTCACGCATCTAACGCAAAGTTTGTGAGCAAATACAGGCAATAATGAGCAAGTAGGAGTAGCACACAGCTCAAACAGAGGCATAATGGAAAAAAGGGTTCCCCCCCGCCGGAATCAGCCACCCACCAGCCGCCGGTTTTGTTGTCACTGAGGCACTGGGTCTTATCTGGAAAATAAAATTTCCAGGAATCAATGCTCATAAAGATAACCTGCGAGGTGTTAAGACATCCTACCTCAAGTCCGCCGGAAAATTAGCTATAGCCACAGCTACTCTAACCTTCCGCTGGACTCGACCATGGAAAAACTGAGGTTTCTCCGTTTAAGCTGATTGGACTGCTTACCTGTGACAAAGTGTCACTGGCCCTAGTGACCTTAAGTGTTTAACTATCCGTGACTATTGAAATAGAAAGGTAGGTAACGTGCTTGCACGACATATCACAACACCTGCACACTACACTGGAACGCCGGGCGAAGGAAGTCTTGCCGTATGACAAATCGGTCAGGGCGAGTCCCTTCGGCGGGCCGAGGTTACTCCCGTAGGAATTTGCATTTTCTGCCGGAAGGATTGTGGTTCAGCGCACCACGCCGGGACATTTGGTTGTTCCCTTACTCGTCTGCGAGACGAGAAAATGGAGGCCCTATCCAGAAGGCCGCCGGAGAAAGAACAATCAAACATATTAGAGGGGGGGGAACTTATATGTAAAAATTTCCCCCTCCAAAATCCCACATATATATATATAGGGATGTCTCCCAAGTGCCCCCCAATAAACGTGTAGAGCACACATGTAACACAATACCGGGGCACACATAGGCATAATCACAAATACATAGAATTTATAATCCTAAATTACCTGTTGCCTACATTGGATACCCCTAAAGAGGCTGGCCACGGGGCCCGACGAAACATCACAGGGTTAACAGACGCTTCGACGATCCACCAGCAGAAGCCCAGAAGCAAATACGGACTCTAAAAGGCTCTGCACTACGTACAGCCACCCTTGAACTAGAGCATTTGCTAACAAAAACAAAATATATATGGAACTGCGTCAAAGTGACGGACTGAAGCATACTCTTGCAGAATGGTAGCCTCCTAGCTATAATATCAAAAGCTAAAGGCGTAAAACAACACAACAATTACACACGTGGCGCCCGGATCCCGGGATACGGAAGCGCCTTGTTACAAAAGTACCCTAATTTACACACTTCCTGCGGTCGTACCAATGGAGCAGCCCATGCTAACTAATCTAAACCTTGTTCAATACAACGCAGATGTATACAAATGAGTAAGGACTCACGAGAAGCGCAGGAACGACGAATGAAGCTGGAGCACTAGGGGACACCCGCCCACCTGATACGACCGCGGAAGGGAGAAGGAAGTATGGCGATAAGGGAGCCTGCGCCTGAGTGCTGCGCACAAGAAATCCATGCATGGAAAGCTATAATATAACAGATATTAAGTTAAATTTGCTTTTTTATTTTCTACAAAGTATTTTTCTGTAGGGTACCCAATCATAAGGACGATTCCATAAGAGAATTAAGCGTGCACTTATGAGAGTACTCCCTGATCCTTCCGCGCGGGATATTCAAAACTGCTGCCGCGGGTGTTGAAGAGAGACTATTATATTAATAGGCAATATCGTCAATGATGAAGGGGCCACTATTAAATAAAGCCTTGTCAAGTGACCAGGTAGGCATGAGCTGACGGGATGGTGGGCGAAGCTTGAAACATGAAACCGTTCGCCTCCGCTTGCGCTACCGAGAACCCCGTTAAGTCATAAAAGGGGCCTCATATTGCGGACATGTGATTTTTAAGTGTTACTACTGACAATCGTTTATGTTCAAATAAATAATAAAGATAATTGAAAATTAAAGACACCAATGCTTCAGTTTGGTCAGTTTCCACTATCCAAGTAGTAAAGGCTTTCCAGTGCGATTGGTACTGACGTCTGGTGGAAGGAGTGTACTGATTAATAAATTTATTAGTCACACTTTCCCCAAAAGGAGTTAACCATTTGGCCCTTTGACTGTCCACAATGCAAAAGTGAGCGAGGTCTTTAGGTTGCCAATTATCTCCAAGTTGAAGTACGAGATCGGGAGTGACACCGGGTTCTCGCAGCACGTCTTCAACTGGGAGTACCACACCTGAGCCGTCCACAGGGGCGCGATCAGCGAGACTATGCCTTGATAATCCATTAGTTTGTGAACTACTTGACACATCAGTGATGCGTCTGGCGGTGGAAACAGATAGAGGGAATTTCACCTGCTCCAATTCGTCAGTAATGCGTCGGGACCCCCCGCCGGAGTGACTCCCCGGCGGGTTAGGTTGAGAGGGAGTTTGTGGTTCTCCTTTGACGCGAATAAGTTCACTTGTGGTCTGTATAGCTCTGCAATCATCTTTTGAAAGATGGTTTGCTTGAGCGTCCACTCTACTATTTTGCTCCGTCTCCGTGAGAGAGCATCTGCCCAGACGTTAGCCATGCCCAGCAGATAAGATGCGTGAAGATGAATGTTTAGCTTGTCGGCTAACACAAATATCTTGTCCAACAACTCTACTAGTAAAACTTTCAAATTTACATGAAACTCCTTGGATTGGGACCAAAGACCCTGACTTTGATGCCCGAGGATTGACTGTTAACCCCAACCCAATGTCCCTGAAGCATCGGTATTGACCCATACTGTAAGCAGAGAAGTCCACGTCATAATTGAATGCAATGTTTCCGGCCTTGCCCAGACCGTTAGTAAGGTGAGGATTAATTTCGGGATTTGCCACGACTTTCTCGCCGTCAACAGTGGAAATTATCTGTTTCCCTCCAAGATTAACCTCTTTACTTTCAACCGGCCCAACTTCACAGTAAGTTGAATCCAGTTGAGAGAGCCGACAAGAGACTCCCACACCCCCCTCGTGGTAGTCAGGCTGTGAAGAAAAGAAACAATCTCTTGTGGAATCTGTTCCGATTGTCCACACTCTGACTGAGGGTTAGGTGTATTGTGTCCCATTTCAGCCTCACTCACTGAATTACCCTTGTCGGAACAAGATTCGACTTTGCCAAGTTGATATTGAACCCAAGGGCTTTGACATGGCTTAGAATGGAATTGACATGGTTGAGGCCTTGTATCTCAGACTCTGCTACCACCAGCCAGTCGTCTAGGTATCACATTACCATGATCCCTTGTATTAGTAGTGGTAACCGAGCCTGTCGGACTAATTTGGTAAAGATTCTCGGTGCCAGGTTCAGACCTAAAGGCATCCGTTGAAAGACATAAATCTGATGCTTGATCCTCATTGCGAGGAATTTTTGAAACCTTTTGTTGACTGGGTAATGCCAATAGGCTTCTGTCAGGTCTAAAGAACCCATCCAACCATGCGGAGGAAGCTGTGACGCTTCTGCATAGTAGCCACGTGTGGGCATGCGCGTGCGTCGGCTGCCCAGCCGTTTAGAAACCGGCTGGTGGCAGCCGGTCGGCAGGCTTTTCCTTAGTATATATCCTACGACAACGTAACTAATGTCTGGGATATTCTTATGTTGTTTCACAGCTTGAAGCTGCCCTTATTCTTAACCAACGCATCTTAGTATATTTTATTCTCGATAGTTGATTATTTCATTATAATATATAAGATGTAAGTCTAGTGAGGGCGGGAGGAGACGAGCGGGAGAGAGAGACCGGCTTGGGACGTTGCTTCGCTTGCCAGCTTGGGACGAGCCTGAAAACGTTGCCATATGCATTTGATCGCAACGTTAGGCTTAGTTTCGACTCACGCACGGAGTAGAGGATTTTGACCCGGCAACTGTGTTGAGTGTTGCCAAGCATGGGATGTATTTTGCATGCCTAGGGTGGGGTCCAGACAGATTCAAGACTCAGAGCTCACCTCACTGTCGTACCCTTCGGACACCCTTGATATCTATCCCTCTCAACCCCACTTAGAAACTTTCTCTCTTACTTTGTATACCTTCTTTCCACTACTTCACCAATCTATTTAATTATCCCATCCCCTTGATAGACCTTATATCTATTATTGTATTAACGACGAGCTCTCAGATAATTAGATAGGATTTTGGGCTTTATGCAGAGATGTAATTGTTAATGAGACCTAGGAAGCTTTTTTGTTGTCTCATATTTGGTGGTTTCATGCTTGCTAGTGTGTTCTTGTGTCAGGTTAGCAGGGGCTAGACCGGAGGGGAGGCTTTTTGCGATCCTTTAAGTAAAGTCTGCTGGTGCGAGTCCTATGGACCCGCACGACTTTACTAGGATACCCGTGGGAGTCTGGGGGCATTTTCTTGTCTGTGTCCCTGTGTGTCTAGTGTTGTGTTGTGTGAGGGCCCTTGCCTAGTCCACTCAGCACTGCGCTAGCACGTCTTGCTTTTGTTTTAGGGTCGCCAGGAGAGAGTCAGATACTTGCGATCTGAGTCTCTCAAGAGAGCACCCTTTCAATTAGAGTAATTTGGCGCACAGACTTGGGAACGTCCCTAGGCTAGAGCAGGTGGCTCAGCCCGGGTATTCGAAGCCTATATCCTTCCGGCTAGACCTCTGCCACCTGGCAGATTAACAGCTAGGGGTTTATCATCTCTGTATTCTTGTTATTGTGCCACAGTTTACCATTTTTGTGAGCATTGTGAGTCAGGGTGTGGCTTAGAGTCTCTGTCCGAGCAGGCTTGCCTGACTAAGAGTGAGAAGCACACCTGTATGTGGTTATGTTGCGAGTTGCTGCCTTTATTTAATTATACCTATGCCATTATACACTGTATGGCCTATCACTAGTATTTATTCCTGCTTATGAGTTAAGAGTTCTCTAAATCCGTAACGTATTTTCTTTGCTAAGCATCAGATCCTACAGTAGCCGCTTGCAGTTTAGAGACCCGCATCTTGTCTACCTGTACGATGTTTTGAGGACTGTTTGCTTTCACCTTTTTTCACGTAGGGGTGATTAGTTGTATTAATTAACGTAACGTTAAATGTACTTTCTTCTAGTTTGTTATTAAATTGTTTCTGCAATTTAATTCCGTTTTCTATCTTTTCCTTGAAGCTTTAAGTAAACTTAATTGTGTGATCTTTTATATAGCCTGCTTGACTATCAGCAGTCTATAGTGCGTGCACCCTGTAACCGAGTCATAGGACACATCGTTGTCCAGGCAGGACTCTTGACGGTTTAGGGTGGTTTGTTGCCTGGGTTTATAGATAAGGGTTGGATCTAGCGTTTTCCGTTGTTGCTTGTTGCCGCATACCTAGTCCAATAGAAAGAGCCCAGTGTTTATATATCCCAGGACGTAACAAATGGCGACCTTGCATAGGATTTACTGAACAGAGGAATATAGTGGTCATTTGTTTTGAGATTCCTTATGATTAGAGGAATACAGTGGACATAGAGTTTTTTTTTTTTGGAGCAACCAATATAAACATTAAAGACTTTAAATAACATTAGTATATACATACTTGCATAGGAGATAAGGCACATTCTATAACCGTGATAATTACTGCAGTACACAAGCATGTATATTACATCAGAACACAGTGATGGGTCAGGTCACGATACGGGCTCGGAGGGAGAAAGACCTGTGGAGTGGCTAGTCGATAGCGAGGAGGGTGCTAGAAGAATTTTAGAGGTGCCCCTTACCGCTGACAGGGTGTTGAAGCTGAATAAGTATGGCTTAAAGTATGTGGCAGGTCTTCAGGGTCACCAGGGTTTAAGTGGCATGAGGAAAGATCAGCTGAGGACTTTGATATTGGGTTTAGAAGGGAGAGACCTGGGTGGAGAGGCGACTGGGCGCCCCGGTCCCGAGCCCCCCCTCCACTCTACCCCCGTATCAAACGTCAGGGTGCCTGAATTTAGTACATACCCCCAAGTTGATGGTCAATGGCAGCGTGGAATTCAATCACAGGGACCCTCTCCATTAAATGCACCTTCCCCTCCTCAAGGGTTGACTCCAGATTTGTTGTTTCGGCTTGAGATGGCCAAGGTTGAGGCCGCTAGAGCTCAGGTTGAGGCCGCCGAAAGACAGGTTAGCAGGCTGAGGTTGCTAGAGCTCAGGCTGAGGTTGCTATACGAAAGGCTGAACTGCAAGCAGAGTCTACTAGGTATCGGGCTGACAGGGAGCTGGAGAGATCTCGAGTGGAGGTAACAGGGCGAAATATTGGGGGAGGTAACAGACATCGGGACCAATCATTGTCACACCTGCTTAAACTAGTTCCTGTGTTCGATGAATTAGGTGTGGCTGAGTTTTTTATGCGATTTGAGAAGAAGTGTCAGGAACACCAGTGGCCTCAGGAAAAGTGGGCAGCATTAGTTTCATCAAGACTCCTAGGAAAGGGGCTAAAAGCGCTATGATGCACTACCTTTAGAGTCCTGTGTAGTTTATGATGAGCTAAAGAAGGCTGTGCTACGGGCCTATGAGTTACAACCAGAAACTTACCGCTTGAAGTTTCGGGGTGTTACTAAGGGCAAGGATAGTACCTTCCTAGAACACGCCCGGGACTTGTCTGATGCACTACGACATTGGCTGCGTTCTGAAAGGGCAGCTACTTTTGAGGAGTTGAGTGAGCTGGTTCTCTTGGAGCAGTTCTTTAAGTGCACAGGCGGGGACTTAACATTAAATATAAAGGAAAAAAATCCTAGAACTCTCCAGGAGGCAGCAGAAATGGCTGACCGCCGACTGTCATTAATTCGAGGGTGCGAAGCAGCAGCTAGGAGTGAGTCGGGTGCAAAGGATCGTAACCCTCCCCCTCTCAAGAATTTTGATACACACAAATACACAAAACCATCTAGCACTGACAATAAAACTGAACATAAACCAAATACCGTCCCGTATAAGAAGTCTAATGGTACCTCCCACTCCTAAGGGAAACCAAAGAGTAAAGAGTGCTTTGCATGTCACAAGGAGGGTCACTTTGCAAATGCTTGTCCGAACAAGCCACCAAACAAGGTTGTGTCATTGGCCCGCAACATAGGGGTGTCGCCTATATCTTCTGAGTTTGCCAAGGGTAGTTCGTCAGAGGGTGGGACACAGCCTGTGTTCAAGAGTCCGGAAGGCTCGAACCCTGTCCGCGACGTCTTTGGGGATCATAGAGGGCATGGTTTTGTGAGGTGGGCTGGCGAAAGGCGAGGAGTTAAGGTATTGCGTGATTGCGTGATATTGCGTGATACGTGATACGTGATATTGCGTGATACGATAACCTTGTTAAAGAACTTTACTGGTAGGCCGATTAACGCTGCTCGGGTGGTGGTATTTCAGGGGTCAATGCTACGAAGTCCTACCCACTGGTGCGGATGGAGCTGGAGGTGGGTGGTGTGGCAAAGGAGCTGGATGTGGGAATTGTAGAGAACTTGCCTGTTGGGGGCGTCGACCTCCTCCTCGGCAACGACTTTGCGGTGCCTGCTTCTAAGGTTTCACCCTTGGTCGTTGCCGAGAAGGCGGCCGACGTTTGTAGGGAGGACCAGGAGTGGGTTGAGAGGTGTAGCGTACAAACCATGGCGTGTGTTGTGACGCGTTCTCAGACATCCGGAGCCTTGCAGCCACCACCTCAGTCTATCAAACTGCGGAGGATAGGTCACAAGAAAACGGGAAGTGTTGGTCAATTGGAGAGTTTTGAGCCGGCAGTGTTTCTTGGTGACTCATTATTGGCACCTATGTTAGAGTCTGGAGAGGCCCCGGGGTGTCACCGCTGGTGCAGGTGCAGGGCAGGAAGACACTCTGCGACAGCATCGTTATGCGCAGCGTGAGGAAAGGATGGCTCAGCGGGACATTGGAGGTGGAAATAAATTATTTAAGATGAACTTGGATAATCTCGCACCTGCTGATATATGTTCCTTGCAGCTGGAAGATCCTGAAGTCAGGGCGTGTGGTAATGGTGCTGTCGAACTGGAGAGCGATGGGGACGCGCAGCCTGGTGATTTTTTCTTGTCCGAGGGGATCTTGTATCGGAGACATCAGGATCCCAAGAAAAAGTGGGATGGCGGGTCAGGATTAGTGGACCAGTTAGTAGTACCGAGGGTGTGCCGTGAGAGCTTATTGAGATTTGCTCATGATGTGCCTTTGGCAGGGCACCTGGGGGCACGTAAGACGGAGGCAGCTCTGAGCAAGCTTTTCTGGTGGCCTGGGTTAAAGGCGAGTGTCGTGTCATGGGTGTCACAGTGCCACACTTGTCAAGTTGTTGGGAAACCCAATCAGGTCATCCCTACAGCCCCGTTACAACCCATCACTGTCATTGGGCCGCCCTTCAGCAAAGTAGTTATCGATATGGTTGGCCCATTGCCCCCCACTAGTGCCGGCAATAAATTTTTACTAACTGTAATGGATGTAGCAACACAGTATCCAGATGCTTACCCCATGTGCAACGGGATGGCTAAGACTGTTGTCAAAAACCTACTTGTCTATTTCTCTCGTTATGGCTACCCTCAGGAGATCCAGTCTGATCAGGGATCCAATTTTACTTCTGCTCTGTTTAAGCAGACCATGCAGCAACATGGGATAGTGTCTGTGGTGTCATCTGCCTACCATCCCGAGAGTCAGGGAGTTTTGGAAAGGTGGCACTCGACTCTCAAGAGTATGTTGCGGTGTTATTGCATGGAAAATGGGAAGGACTGGGATCTAGGTCTCCCATACGTTTTATTTGCTGCGAGAGAAGTACCTGGGGAAAGCTTGGGATTTAGCCCGAACGAGTTGGTTTTTGGACACAGGGTCAGGGGGCCCCTCCACATAGTCAAGGAGATTTGGGAGGGAGTCACAAAGCCATGCTCGCTTCTAAAGTATGTAGTTGAAAGCCGTGAGAGAATGCTAAAGAGCTTGGAGGTAGCAGGTCGGAACCTTAAGAGTTCACAATCTCAGATGAAGGACAGATACGACCATTAGGTGAAGCTCAGGGAGTTTGAAGTAGATCAGGAGGTACTGATACTACTGCCTCTGGTGGGACACCCCTTGTCTGCCAAGTATTCTGGTCCGTATCGGGTTGTAAGGAAGGTTTCTGATCTCGACTATTTAGTAGCTACTCCTGATCGTAAGAAAAGAACCAACTTTGCCATGTAAATCTGATGAAAGAGTATGTGAGGCGCCCCTCCGAGCCTCTCACTGTCCCTGTGTTGATCTGCAGCGATCATGGTGGAGAAGGAGGAAGGGACAGTCAAGCTGCGGGGGAGGATAATTGGGATTGTCATGTTTCCGCGGATCAGTGGGCGGGGAATTCTAGACAAGTGGCTCACGAGTTGATATTGCACCTGCCTGAGCAACAGCGTGTAGCTGTGCAGCACTTGTTTGATTCAAACCCAGCTGTTTTCGCGGAGCATCCTGGCCTCACTACTCAAGCAGTGCACGATGTCGATGTTGGGGACCACCCGCCCTTTAAATCAGTGCCATACCGTGTTCCCCCTATTAAATTACCAGCACTTAGGGAAGAGCTGGATTATATGCTGAAACGTGGGCTGATTTCTGAGGGTGCAGTAAGGTGGACTTCCCCAGTCACACTGCAGCCCAAACCAGATGGCAAGGTGCGGTTTTGTATAGATTTCCGCAGGTTGAATGGTTTAACTCCCACAAATGCCAACCCTCTTCCTCGCGTGGACGACAGTGTGGATAAGATAGGAAAAGCCAAGTTCCTCACTAAGATAGACCTTGTTAAGGGTTATTGGCAAGTGCCCTTGTCTGAGCGAGCGCGAGAGGTGTGTGGGTTTGTGGTGGACGGTGCCACATATCGTTGCCATGTTATGCCATACAGGCTGAAAAATGCCCCTGCAACGTTTCAGAAATTAATGAACGACATTGTAGCCGACATTCCCAACTGTACGGTGTACCTAGATGATGTCATAATATAGGCGAGGATTTTAACAGTCACTGTGCTCACATCGGGCAGCTTTTTAATAAACTGAATGAAGCAGGTTTGGTGGTAAACCTGGGTAAGTGCGATTTTGTCAAAGCCACAGTTTTGTACCTGGGGTTCGAGGTGGGGATGGGTCAGGTGTGCCCTCCACAGACAAAGATCAAAGCCATCGATCAGTTTCCCCAGCCTAAGAATAAGAAACAAATCATGCGGTTTCTAGGTATGATAGGCTATTATTGTCGCTTCATCAAAGGCTATTCGACTGTACTTGCACCTTTAACTGACTTATTATCTAAGGACAAGAAGTTCCGGTGGTCTCCTGAGTGTGCAGAGGCGTTTTTCTTGGTGAAACAACTGTTATGTACCCACCCCATACTCAGGGCCCCGGACTTCAGCAGACCTTTTCAGCTGGCGACTGATGCCAGTGGCGTAGGGGCTGGGGCTGTCTTGTTACAGACAGATGATGAAGGTATCGAACATCCAGTGAGTTTTTACAGTAAAAAATTCAATAGTGCACAAAGGAATTACTCTGTAATTGAAAAAGAACTCCTGGCGATAGTGCTGGCGCTCAGGCACTTCGATGTATATGTTCCTGCTTTCGGACCAGTCGTAGTGGTTTATACCGATCATCACCCTCTGAAATTCTTGAATCAGTTTCATAACCGGAATATGAGGCTGACCAGGTGGTCACTCATGCTTCAGGAGTATAATTTGGACATACGCCATATCGCCGGTTCTGATAACGTGATAGCGGATTGTCTGTCAAGGGTGGATGATGTTGGTTAGACTGCCACAGGATTGAGGGTTGAGTGTGGAGGAAAATAGGCTGTCACTGTAGTTCAGCCGAAAAAAAAAATTAAAAAAGCAAAAACCTTATAAAAACTCTTTATTTTTTATAACGTGTAGAATTTTGTATAAGATGTTGTAGCAGTATCTAAGTTGAATGTCTTCGCTTATTGTCGCTAAGTTAGTTGAACTTGCTTGGTGGAGCGCAACAGTCTTTATTTTTTTGTATATATAGTGCCTTGTGTCGCAACAGTGTGTGGTACTATGAGAAGCTTTCTGTTAGATATGAAGAACTTAGTCAAGGGTCTTATATCTTGGGGGAGGTGTGACGCTTCTGCATAGTAGCCACGTGTGGGCATGCGCGCGTGTCGGCTGCCCAGCCGTTTAGAAACCGGCTGGTGGCTGCCGGTCGGCAGGCTTTTCCTTAGTATATATCCTACGACAACGTAACTAATGTCTGGGATATTCTTATGTTGTTTCACAGCTTGAAGCTGCCCTTATTCTTAACCAACGCATCTTAGTATATTTTATTCTCGATAGTTGATTATTTCATTATAATATATAAGATGTAAGTCTAGTGAGGGCGGGAGGAGGCGAGCGGGAGAGAGAGACCGGCTTGGGACGTTGCTTCGCTTGCCAGCTTGGGACGAGCCTGAAAACGTTGCCATATGCATTTGATCGCAACGTTAGGCTTAGTTTCGATTCACGCACAGGGTAGAGGATTTTTACCCGGCAACTGTGTTGAGTGTTGCCAAGCATGGGATGTATTTTGCATGCCTAGGGTGGGGTCCAGACAGATTCAAGACTCAGAGCTTACCTCGCTGTCGTACCCATCGGACCCCCTTGATATCTATCCCTCTCAACCCCACTTAGAAACCTTCTCTCTTACTTTGTATACCTTCTTTCTACTACTTCACCAATCTATTTAATTATCCCATCCCCTTGATAGAGCTTATATCTATTTTTGTATTACGACGAGCTCTCAGATAATTAGATAGGATTTTGGGCTTTATGCAGAGATGTAATTGTAAATGAGACCTAGGAAGCTTTTTTGTTGTCTCATATTTGGTGGTTTCATGCTTGCTAGTGTGTTCTTGTGTCAGGTTAGCAGGGGCTAGACCGGAGGGGAGGCTTTTTGCGATCCTTGAAGTAAAGTCTGCTGGTGCGAGTCCTGTGGACCCGCACGACTTTACTAGGATACCCGTGGGAGTCTGGGGGCATTTTCTTGTCTGTGTCCCTGTGTGTCTAGTGTTGTGTTGTGTGAGGGCCCTTACCTAGTCAACTCAGCACTGCGCTAGCACGTCTTGCTTTTGTTTTAGGGTCGCCAGGAGAGAGTCAGATACTTGCGATCTGAGTCTCTCAAGAGAGCACCCTTTCAATTAGAGTAGTTTGGCGCACAGACTTGGGAACGTCCCTAGGCTAGAGCAGGTGGCTCAGCCCGGGTATCCGAAGCCTATATCCTTCCGGCTAGACCTCTGCCACCTGGCAGATTAACAGCTAGGGGTTTATCATCTGTATGCTTGTTATTGTGCCACAGTTTACCGTTTTTGTGAGCATTGTGAGTCAGGGTGTGGCTTAGAGACTCTGTCCGAGCAGGCTTGCCTGACTAAGAGTGAGAAGCACACCTGTATGTGGTTATGTTGCGAGTTGCTGCCTTTATTTAATTATACCTATGCCATTATACACTGTATGGCCTATCACTAGTATTTATTCCTGCTTATGAGTTAAGAGTTCTCTAAATCCGTAACGTATTTTCTTTGCTAAGCATCAGATCCTACAGTAGCCGCATGCAGTTTAGAGACCCGCATCTTGTCTACCTGTACGATGTTTTGAGGACTGTTTGCTTTCACCTTCTTTCACGCAGGGGTGATTAGTTGTATTAATTAACGTAACGTTAAATGTACTTTCTTCTAGTTTGTTATTAAATTGTTTCTGCAAATTAATTCCGTTATCTATCTTTTCCTTGAAGCTTTAAGTCAACTTAATTGTGTGATCTTTTATATAGCCTGCTTGACTATCAGCAGTCTATAGTGCGTGCACCCTTTAACAGAGTCATAGGATACCTCGTTGTCCAGGCAGGACTCTTGACGGTTTAGGGTGGTTTGTTGCCTGGGTTTATAGATAAGTGTTGGATCTAGCGTTTTCCGTTGTTGCTTGTTGCTTGTTGCCGCATACCTAGTCCAATAGAAAGAGCCCAGTGTTTATATATCCCAGGACGTAACAAAGCGTTAACTTGATTTGATTCACAGTGAGCATCCTGAATGATGTGTTGTGAGTTTTAGTGATTCAGGTGAGGCAGGTCTACAACAGGCCTCATCTGAGCACTGTCCCACTTTGGCACGAGAAAAAGCCTGGAGCCACCACCAAGTGATGCCCTTGCGTACCACTGACCATGCCCAAGTCCACCGGGGCCAGGCCCGCAGACACGTCCTGAATGATCCAGTCACGCAACTGGATTTGTCCGGCAGAACTACCCTCGAATCCAACTCGCCCATCACAGGTTTTTAATGGAATGTGGTAGGTGTAGACGGCTGGCTGGTAGTAGAAGGCCTTGACTCTTGTCCTGGCTTACTCTTTGTCTGACCTTTGTACCACTTACCGGAACTCTTACCCTGTTGTTTGCTTTTGTCAGCATGACTGCTTCCCGGCGTGGAAGGGGTTTTGAAGTTCGGAAAAAAGTTAGTCCCACTTGGTTGACTCTTGTGACTAAATTTTGGTTTAGTGTAAGGCTTAGGAAATGTATTTGACTCCGTCCGCGCCGGGGAGGTAATCTGTCTAGCAGAGTCTACGAGGCTAAACACAGTCCTCCAAGTATCATGACAGACAAGATTTGGTGTTAAAACTGGGGAAAGAATTAATCTTTAAACGGCGAGCTGTGTGTAGTGAACACCATACTACTGGGCGGCCATATTAGGCTCCATTCCCGCCTATAATCGTCATTTTACGATAAATATCGTTATTACTTATTCATATGCGCCTACTGTATTTTACTTTTAATATGAAGATATTAACATGTAACAGCAATAAAACAAGCGGGAATAGCATTTGAGGGTTAAAAATTGCGAATTATTGCCGACCGCTCATTCATGAGGTGAGAGACACGCGAGGCACACACCCTCCCCTCTCGAAGCTTAGTGAGAGACTGAAGGCTGTCTCTCTCACACTTTCTTTCCTCACGCAGTAGACACACGCAACACCACACCTTGGGACCGGTTTGGAGATATTGGCGCGATAAATACACCGATAAACAAGGGAATAAGAGAAAAATAGGTGATAATTGAAGGGGTGGGGAAAGGAGGGGGTTTTGACACATGTGATGGAGTGATAGGAGGTATGGAGGGGAATTATCTCACTTAAACACCTATTTTTTTTTTTTTAAGTGCTACTGGGGCCTTTTAAAAAATTTTTTTTAGGCCTTACCTCTTAAGAGGATCGTCGCCTTTGCCCATCAAATCCTCTTAACCCGGCAAGCGCGATAGGCCTCACGGAAGGCTTCCTATAGGGAACGCGATAGGCCTCACGGAAGCAGGACCATAAAAAAAGCCTTCCCAAAAAAAAAAGGGCCTATCAAAACAAAGGATTTTGTCTCTAGGTGAGATAATTCCCCTCTAGTACTAATCCATGTGTTTCTCACCCCTCCCCCTCCCCTCCTTCCCCACCTTATTCCTCCCTCCCCCCCCACCTCAATTATCACCTATCTATCCACTTATTAACATCATTTATCGGTTATTTTTCTCTCCCGCGATAATGTAGCACAAGTGGGTTGCATAAAAGATCGTTATGCAACACCCAGACACCGGCACACACCGCCCCCGCTCGTCTCAGTTGACTCCCAGACAGCGAGAGGGGAGGGCTGCCTGTGGCTCTCTCTCGCCTGAGATTATGACCGGGTGGCCAATATCTTCGTTTTTCACCACCCAAATGCTTTTCCCACTTATTTTAGCACTCTTGAAGGTTCATATATACATCATATATGTAAAATAAAAGCATACCGAAAACAAATAATGGTTTATATTGTAAATATAACGAATTCTGTCAGAATCCAGGGCTAGAAATGCACAAATAACTACCCTAGCACCTAGGTCTATATCGCGCTTGTCAGGTTAAGAGTGTTCTCGCCGTTCCCAGGTTAAGCGGCACCCAATCTCTTCCGGCAACTTCTTTACCAGATAAACTCTTAGGTCCTGGCGCGTACGGACCGCCTCAAAAAAGGCGACCCTGATGTCACCAAGCGATTGAATAGAGTTCTGGAGAACAAGATGCCTAGAGAGAGAGAGAGCCTTCTTAGCATGTGAATCAGTTATTGCTTCAGTTGTCCTGACCAGTGACTCTGCGATCTGGTGACTGAGCAAGAACGGAGACATGCCTCAGAGCCTTTAGCCTCAATTTATAGTCTTTATCAAGCTGAGTTGGAGGGGGACTAGAAAAAGGGGTCTTGGATTGCCCACCAAGACAACTTAGGGACAGTGAGCAAATCAAGCAAAGATTTAAGTACACCCCCAGCTATAGCGACGGGCAGTGAAAACCAGCTGTGCTGTTCATGGGGGATTTTGATGAGACGACTTACTTGTAAAGGGTACTTCACACAGTCAGGAATACGAGCTAGAATCACTAGGAGTAATGACCCCTGTTGATTCATGGGAATACGACCGCGAGTGTCTGAAATTCCCCGTGCACTCACAACACCGTAGGAACCAGTGGGAGTGTAGGGTGAAGGTGGGGTGTAACGAACATGGGGGTGAAACGAACAGTGTCCATAATATCTGCCCTATCAATAATAAAATAGTTTCCCCAACACCTCAAAAGAAGAAAACGGAGCGCTTGAGGATGACGGGAAACTATTGTATACATCGCGACAGCCAGAGTTTTCAGGTCAGTTTTTCTATTTTTTAGGTGATCGATGTAATATTTCGCGTTCTAATAAAGTGCTTCTTGACTGTGAAAACGTGCTGATTCTAGTGGTGTGATGCTTAATAGTGAAATGTACTTAGCTGCAATGACCAGTCCAACCTGTTGAACGTGACTTTACAATTACCTCGTGGCAACAACTCACCTTGCTTACGAGAGAGATAGAGAGAGAGAGAGAGAGAGAGAGAAACCAGCCAAGTTTGTGTGGACGTGGAGGGGCAAACTACCGGACGAGACGGAACCAGCCCCCTTCTCCCTACTGCCCCAACCACTCACGGGGCTCGTTCACCTGCTTCTCACCTGTAACTGGTCGACGTGTTTCCTGCCTTCTTTCTGGTCCCGGCACCTGCTTCCTACCTCCTGATTGGTTAGCTAGGTCCAGGGAACGATATATAAGACGGGGATTTGATAATTCAAACTAGTACATTTCTAGCTGGGGAACACGAGCAGTGTGGTGGGGAGACGAGACAGACTTCAAAGGCTTGTATATTATTATGTGTTAAGTTGCATCCGGGAGCGACCTCTTACACGTTAGTTAGGGATTATTTGTGACTATTAATTAACCCGAGGTATGTCGAAAACATACACTCATTTGCTTTAAGTAGTCAGGTCAAAATACAGTTTAACCCCCAAAAAATTGATACAAAAGGTTTCTCAACTGATTCTGGTAGGTTTTAGTGTACTTTTTAACATACTAAAAGTTTACCAAAGTAGGACCCCCGGAAAAGTTTATTTTTCAAGATGGCGTCCAAGATGGCCGCCGAAACCTCTTAACCCTTATTTAGCGGCGAGCAACATAAGTCGAGTTAAATAAAGCTGGACTATGTGGCGGCGCTCGACATAACTCGAGTGGCAATTTCAGCACGTAATGTGGCTGAAAGAGAGAGACAAGTGGTGGCAGGAGACTAGCGAGCGTATGACTGCTCCAGACCACCGCGGCGAACCTACTGACACAAATCTCAGCTCCCTCCTCCCTCTCTCACTCGCTACATACTCAATTATGTACTGAAAGTACCGAATTACCTGCTTTTTGCACTCGCGTTGCACGGTTATTGCAAGAAAACTATCCATCATACAAGGATCGTTATGGTGTCATTCGAAAGCTCTGTTTATGCCCTTTCAGGGATAGGTACTTGTTTTACGTTCTGGGTCTTATTTAGGCATGAAAATGATCACGTAAACAGCCCTATTTTGGCTAAAAACACCCCGCTGTGCGGTACACATAAATAAACCGCATAGGCCGCTCGTAAGGTGTTTTAATGATCATAACTATGTAACTATCAACTCAAATTTGATGATCTTGGTGTCTATCCCTAGGTTTTTTAGGGCAAAGAACACATTAAGATCATAAAAAATTATGTTGGCCTATTATGTAACACAAAAATCCAATATGGCGTCAAAAATGGCCGCCAACACCTCCAAATGACCGCAAGTCCATAACTATTGACTCAAATTTGATGATCTTGATGTCTATCCCCAGGTTTTTGGGGGCAAGGAACACATTAAGACCATTAAAAATGAAAGTGGGCCATTATCTAACAAGTAAGTCCAATATGGTGTCCAACATGGCACTACCATGTGACCAACGTTTCAGTCTAATTTGATTAAACTTGGGTCTAGATTTATCCCCTGGTTTGGGGGGACAAGGAACACATTCTAACCATTTTTTATATCACATAGCTGAAAAAACTGGAAACTGGGTAAGTTAAGATTTTTGGCTGCAGTGGCTTTCCATATTTTCAGTGCTGCCATCAGTTGAGAAACTTTTGTAGCAATGTTTTGGGGGTTGAGGGGGCATTTTCCATATATTGACCTGAAGAATGTGTCGAATTGGATCTAACTGAATAACTAATTCTCATCTTTCTCTTTTTCAGACATGATTCAACAATGAGTGCAAGCACAGCCAGTCAAGCTTTTTGTCCAATCTGCAAGGAGGAGATCGAGGATTCCAGTGATAACTGGGTTGCAATTCAGTGGAAGGGGGCGAAGGGAATAAATGAAGCCAGTGTAAAGCGAAAGGACGATCTTGTAGTTGAAGCCGGTACTAAAGTGCATAAAAGCTGTCGTCAACAGTACATAAATGATAAAAACATTAAAAGCCATGTTGCAAAGAAAAGTAGTGGTTCTGTGCCACCAAAGAGAACCACAAGACAATCAAGTGGAGGTTTTGACAGTGAAAAGGATTGCGTATTCTGTGGATGTACAATTGACTTGGACAAGGGACACTTTAGCTGGGTATGGACTGACAAATTTGTGGAGACAATTTAGGAGGTCTGTGAATCCCGTTCAGATGATTGGGGACCTACTGTAAAGGGTCGGATTGAATACTATTTACGAGATTTACATGCAGCAGACGGACTTTATCATCATTCGTGTAGTGGAAATTTCCGGTCCTTCAAGTCTGTGCCTTTAGAGTTCCAGAATGCCCCAGATGCCAAGCGCATCCTAAAGATGAAGATAAATATGAAGCATTTCAGAAAATGTGTGCTTACCTAGAACTGAACAGTGAGGAACAACTAACTGTTACATCTTTGAGCCTCATAATGAAAGGGTATCTTTGCAATCCTGATTCGGAACCGTATGACAATTACAGTTTGAAAAAGCGTCTTAAAAAACGCTTTAAGGACTCAATTCATTTTTCTGAAGGAGAAGGCTTGGACGATATTGTTACGATGAGAGAACAAACGTCGCAGATTCTGAGATCATAATACAAGCAAAAGTGTCAGGAAGGCGATGAAGAGTCCCAAAAATGCGCTATTATTGAAACTGCTGCTAAGTTAATCAGAAGTGATATCAAATCTCAGGTTTCTACCGTGACGAATCAGTATCCAAGTAGTGAGGATTTAAAACTTGATTCAGCCCTATCGTTCATTCCGACTAGTCTGGCGACAGCACTGGAAACATTGTTCGTTGGGAAAGACACAAGACGCAAGGTTGCGGCAGTTGGTCATGCCATAATTCAGGCAGTTCGCCCACGAGCTGTCATTGCACCACTACAAGTGGGACTTGCTGTGCAAATCCATCATCTGTATCGTTCGAAGTTCATTGTGGATACTCTTCATGAAATGGGATTCTGTTGCTCATACACAGAAGTGATCAAATTTGAAAAAAATGCAGCGGATTGTGTGGAACCTGATGTCCTAGGTGGTGATGTAGATTTGCTGGAGATGTCTGTCCTCTTTGCCGCTGATAATGTTGATCACAATGTTATCACTATTGACGGCAAAGGGACATTTCATGGAATGGGTGTCATTGCCTCTGTCACCCCTGGAAAACGGACGAACCATCTCATTCCGCGAAGACAGATCTCAGAACTGAAAACTGAAAACAAGACAAAAATTCCTATCTTGGAGTATAGGTTTGCAAGGCATGCTTGTCATGAGGTAGTCTTCGAGGACCTGCCGAGATTTCTTGACTGTGACAAGAGGATCGATATTCTGTGGGAAGTCTCCCTCGGCTTCAAAGAGGCAACACCGAATTGGCAGGGGATGATGCATATCTTGCATCAGGGGAGCCAGCACCCTGGGCAGTCGTCAGTCAAATTCTTGCCTATGATCAATATGTACTCTGGAGACAAATCGTGCATTGTGTCTACATTAGACTTTGTTTGCAACCTTGCCATGAAGCACAACCTTCCCACCATTGTAACTTTTGACCAGCCCTTGTATTGGAAGGCTGCCGAAATCATCATTGATGCGCCACAAAGTAGTCACCTGAAACTTATTCTATGGACAAAGGTGTTTGTGCATTAGGTGATAGTGGACAGCTGAAGGTCATGAATTCAATTTCATAATGATTCAACAGCTCAGTGATATCCAAAGTTGTCTTAATGTGTTCCTTGCCCCAAAAAACCTGGGGATAGACATCAAGATCATCAAATTTTAGTCAATAGTTATGGACTTGCGGTCATTTGGAGGTGTTGGCGGCCATTTTTGACGCCATATTGGATTTTTGTGTTACATAATAGGCCAACATCATTTTTTATGATCTTAATGTGTTCTTTGCTCCAAAAAACCTAGGGATAGACACCAAGATCATCAAATTTGAGTTGATAGTTACATAGTTATGATCATTAAGAGGTTTCGGCGGCCATCTTGGACGCCATCTTGAAAAAAAAACTTTTCCGGGGGTCCTACTTTGGTAAACTTTTAGTATGTTATAAAGTACACTAAACCCTACCAGAATCAGTTGAGAAACTTTTTGTAGCAATTTTTGGGGGGTTGAGGGGGTATTTTCCATATATCGACCTGACTAAAGATTTTGTGATTGGAGAAATCATTTTACTTTACTGTTTAATTTACTTGGAGAAATCATATATGTTTAATTTACTTGGAGATATCATATATGTTTAATTTACTTGGAGAAATCATATATGTTTAATTTACTTGGAGAAATCATATATGTTTAATTTACTTGGAGAAATCATATATGTTTAATTTACTTGGAGAAATCATATATGTTTTAATTTACTTGGAGAAATCATATATGTTTTAATTTACTTGGAGAAATCATATATGTTTAATTTACTTGGAGAAATCATATATGTTTAATTTACTTGGAGAAATCATATATGTTTAATTTAATTGGAGAGATATATATTTTGAATTACTGTTAAATTTTGGTGATTAGAATTAATGTTTGATTCAGAGATGATTTGTGAGTGAATATTCTACTTTACATATTAACGATTAACTAACTGGATGTAAAGCTATTGTCATTCATAATTAAGGATTAAGCCTTGTATAAGTTAAATGCCTACCTGACTATTATTCTTTAATTTGTACTTTAGTGAAATCAGAACGTATGCAAAACAATCCTGAAACTCTATCATAACTTTCATTGCTTATTAATTTGATTAATTGTAAAATACCTTATTTACGTTTATAAATATAATTCCCTTTTATATGTGACTTTATAATATTTCCTTACCATTTTTATTTAGTCAAATGTCTTTCAGTAATAAGAATAAATAAGATAAAATACTAAAGGAGAATAATAATAATAAACTAAGAATAACGAGATAACATAGAAAGAGTAAAACATTCTTTAGAGGGTTAACAAACTTAAATTAATTATATATAAAAGATCTTAATACTTTGCTGATAATCAAGATTAATTGAGATATTCTAGTGTCTTAAAACTTTGCTTGCATACGAACTTTTGTATTCGTTATAAATAGCCTATTTCATATTAAACTTTAAATGTAACTTTAACTAGTTTACTGATTAAATATAATTGAAGTGTATCAGAGTATAAAGGATAACTGTCCCAACAACTGAGGGAAAGCAAGTGACAACAGAACTAACTTTAATATTTTACGTTCTTTTGGCCTTCAGCTGTTTTGCTACACTTACACCTTAACTGTTCTACCTTCATTTATTTAGTTAACCACTTCTAAATCAAGATACGTAACAGATTAACTGGCGACCTTGCCAGGATTCGTTTTGTATAAGTTTCACTAAGTTTATATCATATCATAATCATGCCTGAAATTATTAATAAGGAAGATGTTAAGAATTACTTAGATTCGTCACCCGTTGCCATCGAAGTGATCGATGTGATCACTTGTCCAAGGCAGAGTTAATAGTACTAGCCTCGTATCTTGAGCTAACGGTCTCGGACATGTCAAAGCCTGAAATAGCCCAGATCATAAAGTCAGAGTTATTTGGGATTCACGAGGGCAGTGAGCATAACGGGGACGAGGGCGGTGAGCATGGCGGAGCCGAGGGCGGTGAGCCAAATGGAGCGGCTGGTGAAGGACTCGGTAATGGGATACAGATGCGGTGTGGTGATCATTTGCCAGAGGGATTTACCCCTGAGCAATATCTTGATTTAGCTAGGTTAAATGCTGCCCAGGCAGATGCTCAGCTGCAAGCACAAACTCAAACTCAAATACAGGCACAACAAGCCCAGGCACAACAAGCCCAGGCACACCAAACTCAGCTACAGCTAGATCATGAATATCGCATGGCCCAATTAACTGCTCAAACCGAGGCCAAAAACCATGTGCTTGCTCCCCCTCCGGGATTAACCATGACTAGTGTAATTCCCCCGTTCACCGAAGACAATGTTCAGGACTTTTTTGTGTTGTTCGAGGAGATTGCTACAGGTATGGGGTGGACAAGCGATCGGTGGCCATTTATGTTGCAAACGGTGTTGACGGGACAAGGTCAGGAAACTTACATATCAGTAGAGTCTGAGGTTCGGCAAGACTATGACCATCTCAAAGCAGCCATTCTAAAAACCTACAAACTGCTGCCTGAAGCATATAGACAGACTTTCAGAAAGACTCATACAAAATTTGAGGAAACTAATACAGTGTTTGCTAGGACCATGAACAAAGCTTTAAATAACTGGCTAACAAGTTAGAATGTCACTGAGTATAAGGGTCTGAAAGAGTTAATCTTGCTTGAGAACTTCCTATGGAAGGTAGATTCACCAGTAGCCTATCATTTGAGAGGGAAAAAGTAGAAACTCTTGCCGAAGCTGCAGACATGGCTGATACTTATGTACTAAATAACAAATTTTGTGGGAAAAAGCCCTATGATAATATTAAGTTCTCCAATCACAAATCTGATAAATCTAGTCACTCGCAAAAGCCTGTAACGTCTCCCCACGTAAGCTAAACTAAAATGCTACCCCAACTAAGAATGTGACTCTTGGTAATGGTAACAGAGGTGGGGCCCAAACTAATAATAATAATGCTTACAAGGGGAATGTATCCCCGAAAGTTTTTTTTTTTTTTTTTTTTTTTTTCTATATTCCAACTTACTTCCTCTCGGGCATAGGCTGAGAGCCTTAACATTCACCGCTTTACAATGAACAGTGAAGCCTGTGAGGTCTTGTTCCAGTCTAGGGAGTGA
This sequence comes from Paralithodes platypus, assembly GCA_032716605.1. Taxonomy (NCBI): domain Eukaryota; kingdom Metazoa; phylum Arthropoda; class Malacostraca; order Decapoda; family Lithodidae; genus Paralithodes; species Paralithodes platypus. Next base: position 44,658,679 of record CM064575.1, read on the forward strand.
GACATGTGAAGCACGTAGAGTACAATGAGCACCTGCCATCTTGCCTTCACATGAGACACGGTGCTCACTCATGGCCCGAAACGACCCCATCTCTGAAGCCACCTCGTTCCCGTGCTTCACTTGGACTCTCACACTTACACACACACAACGCCACCTGTTGAGCAGATAACTCACCAGGTACCACCAGTGTACTATTGTGGCAAGAGAGGCCACTTAGCTTATCAGTGTTGGGCTAAGGAGAGAGCCGAGAGATCGGGGGACAGTAGCCGCCGTAACTGCCTCCCCAAATAACCCAAACCACCCAAATGTGCCTTTAAGGCAGGACTCTCGACAGAAGGAGTACCTAGCTAACTTAAATAATTATCAAAGCGACCCAAATGTGTCTTTGATGCAAGACTCCCGACAGAAGGAGTACCTAGCTACTAACTTAAACCCGACAGGATATGGAGTAGTAGCGTGTGTGATGCCACCCACGAGGGTTAAGCCTGTAGACGTTTTCCCAGCAGTCCAGGGTAAATCTGCAGTAAAATTCCCATCGGTTCAAGACAGTTACCTTCCCTTTATTTCATCTGGTTATGTGAAATGAATGGGTGTGTACATGAGGTAAATATCTTGAGAGATACTGGTTCTACTAGCACCCTCATGGTGAATCCTTACTCTGAATGCCCAACTGGTGAATCCGTAATAATGAGAGGTGCTGGAGGTCTGTTTTCTGCTAACTTGGTGAATGGTGAGATTGAGTGTGATTTGCTGAAGGGTGAAGCCTGTATAGCTTTGTGTAGGCCTCAGGACATCCCTGTGCCTGGGGTAACACTCCTTTTGGGGAATGATGTGGCTGGTGAGAGGGTCCGACCAGACCCCGCTTTGCCATTTTCCCCTGTTGACAAGCCACTACCCGGTGAGCTTGCTAAGGAGGTACTCCTTTTGGGGATTGATTTGGCTGTTAAGAGGGTCCGACAAGACCCCATCTTGCAATTTTCCCCTGTTGTCAAGCTACTACCCAGTGAGCTTGCTAAGGAAGTACAAAATGTTTTCCCCATGAATGCTGTCCCTTTATCTATACCAAATGTAGCAGTTCCCTCTGATAGTGTACCAACTGTGCCTGATGTGCCAAATGTGCAAAAAAATGAAAGGGATAAAAGAATAATGAATGATGCTCTAACTGTGCCTGATGCAGAAACTGTAGTAGATGTGTCTGACACATTTATGGCAAATCTTGAGCCTAATAATGATCATGAAACTCCTCCTAATCGTCCTAGTGGCCTGGTAGAGTTGCAGCGAGATGACATTGAGTGCAAAGAGTTAGCTGCCAGTGCCGTGAGTGAAGAAGAGTGTGAGAAGGAGAAGGAGAGGGGTGAATGCTTTTATATAAAGAAAGGAGTTTTGTGGCGTAGGTGGAGACAGCCACGTAGACCTATTGATGACTGGGCATGGGATGTGCATCAGGTAGTCGCTCCCAAGCCTTGTCGGAAAGACATAATAGAAATGGCCCATGAAATAACCTTAACAAGGCATTTAGGGGTGAGAAAAACTCGAGAGCGCATTAGAACCCAATTCCACTGGCCCGGTATGCGTGCCGATGTAGTGGAGTTATGTAAAATGTGTCACACCTGCCAGATGACAGGTAAGCCCAAACAAAATTTACCTGAAAATCCTCTGGTGCCCTTGCCGGTTAGGCTAAGAAAACATTGTGAAGAAAATGTAGGTGATAGGGATAAGGGGGTACCTTTGCATTTGTTAGTTACCCATGCAGTTCCAACAGAAACTCCGGGATTATCACTAAACTTGGTGGCTATCCCAATCAGGAGGAAGCCTAAGCAAGTATTTCACATAAATATGTTTAAACCCTATCATAAGTCCCCTGATTCCTCTCCTCCAGATTCTCCTACTGTGGCAGTAATAAGGATCTGTGGACATCCTGGTGCGGGTGATGTTTGTAGTCCTTACCCACAGATCCCGCAGCAGACTGTCCCAGATCCTGAAGATATCGATTTTGACTTGTCTTTTGGTCTATCCAACTTTAAATATAATTCAGTAGCCTGGGGGGAATTACCAACTAAATTATGTCATCTTCCCTCAGAGAAAGCTAAAGAACTAATCAGTGTTTTATCACAGTCTCCCAGTGTGTTCCGTGATACTCCAGGGCTCACCTCGTTGGCCGTGCATGACATAGATGTCGGGGATGCAGCACCCTTCAAATTATCCCCATACCGTGTCTCACCACAGCGCAGGAGTATTCTGCAAGTTGAATTAGATTTCATGTTGTCCAATGCCATAATTACTAGAGCCTTAAGCCAGTGGAGTAGTCCGGTCACACTTGTGCCTAAGCCAGATGGGAGTTATAGATTTTGTATGGACTACAGACAAGTCAATGCCGTAACAAAGAATGATACTTATCCACTGCCACGTATTGATGATTGTATTGACCAGATTGGCACTGCCAGTTTTATAAGTAAAATTGACCTTATGAAAGGATATTGGCAAGTACCTCTAACACCCAGAGCAAGGGAGATTTCATGTTTTGTGGTAAACAATCAAGCCTTCTGCTGTGAAGTAATGCCTTATGGCCTGAAAAACGCTCCAGCTACCTTTCAGCGCCTCATGAATCAGGTGACTGAAGGGGTACCTGGGTGTGTGGTGTACATTGACGATATCCTTCTTATTTCCCATCCATGGGGAGAACATCTCAAACAAATCAGACTGCTTTTTGCTAACCTTGCTGAAGCAAATCTTGTAGTGAACTTAAAAAAGTGAACTTTCATTAAGAGTACTGTCCAATATCTTGGGTATATAGTAGGACAAGGTCAGGTTGCACCTCCTCATGCTAAAGTAGAGTCAATTTCTAATTTCCCAACACCTACCAATAAGAAAGAAATCCAAAGATACTTAGGGATGATTGGATACTACAGGAGGTTTATTTTAAAATGTTCAAGGTTAACAGCACCTTTATCAGATCTTCTCCGAAAGGATGTGAAGTTTGAGTGGTCCTCCGATTGTGAGGAGGCTTTCAGTGCTACTAAATACATTCTCTCTAATTATCCTGTTCTCCGTGCCCCTGATTTCACCAGATCTTTCTCCCTAGCTGTTGATGCAAGTAATACTGGGGTCGGAGCAGTGTTACTCCAGGAGGATGACTGTAATTTATTGCATTCTGGTTGCTATTTTAGTAAAAAGTTAAATTCTGCTCAACGTAATTATTCTGTCATAGAAAAGGAGCTGTTAGCATTGATTTTGTCCCTCCAATACTTTGGTGTTTATGTTCAATCTGCCCCTGGTTCCATTACTGTATATACTGACAATCACCCATTAAAGTTTTTGCACAAGTTCCAAAAGAAGAATCAGAGACTGACACGGTGGAGCTTGTTGCTGCAGGAGTACGCCTTAGATGTCAAACACATCAAGGGGGTCCAGAATGTGTTGGCAGATTGTCTGTCAAGAATCTGAGAATGTGTCCTATACTTTCCTCCTATTGAACTCTTTTCTAGCGGTGGAGGTGTAACATCCGTACCGACCGGATGTCATGTGGCCAGACCAACCTGTTGAACGTGACTTTACAATTACCTCGTGGCAACAACTCACCTTGCTTACGAGAGAGATAGAGAGAGAGAGAGAGAGAGAAACCAGCCAAGTTTGTGTGGACGTGGAGGGGCAAACTACCGGACGAGACGGAACCAGCCCCCTTCTCCCTACTGCCCCAACCACTCACGGGGCTCGTTCACCTGCTTCTCACCTGTAACTGGTCGACGTGTTTCCTGCCTTCTTACTGGTCCCGGCACCTGCTTCCTACCTCCTGATTGGTTAGCTAGGTCCAGGGAACGATATATAAGACGGGGATTTGATAATTCAAACTAGTACATTTCTAGCTGGGGAACACGAGCAGTGTGGTGGGGAGACGAGACAGACTTCAAAGGCTTGTATATTATTATGTGTTAAGTTGCATCCGGGAGCGACCTCTTACACGTTAGTTAGGGATTATTTGTGACTATTAATTAACCCGAGGTATGTCGAAAACATACACTCATTTGCTTTAAGATTTTGTGATTGGAGAAATAATTTTACTTTACTGTTTAATTTACTTTGAGAAATAATATATGTTTAATTTACTTTGAGAAATCATATATGTTTAATTTACTTGGAGAAATCATATATGTTTAATTTACTTGGAGAAATCATATATGTTTAATTTACTTGGAAAAATCATATAGGTTTAATTTACTTGGATAAATCATATATGTTTAATTTAATTGGAGAGATATATATTTTGAATTACTGTTAAATTTTGGTGATTAGAATTAATGTTTGATTCAGAGATGATTTGTGAGTGAATATTCTACTTTACATATTAACGATTAACTAACTGGATGTAAAGCTATTGTCATTCATAATTAAGGATTAAGCCTTGTATAAGTTAAATGCTTACCTGACTATTATTCTTTAATTTGTACTTTAGTGAAATCAGAACGTATGCAAAACGATCCTGAAACTCTATCATCACTTTCATTGCTTATTAATTTGATTAATTGTAAAATACCTTATTTACGTTTATAAATATAATTCCCTTTTATATGTGACTTTATAATATTTCCTTACCATTTTTATTTAGTCAAATGTCTTTCAGTAATAAGAATAAATAAGATAAAATACTAAAGGAGAATAATAATAATAAACTAAGAATAACGAGATAACATAGAAAGAGTAAAACATTCTTTAGAGGGTTAACAAACTTAAATTAATTATATATAAAAGATCTTAATACTTTGCTGATAATCAAGATTAATTGAGATATTCTAGTGTCTTAAAACTTTGCTTGCATACGAACTTTTGTATTCGTTATAAATAGCCTATTTCATATTAAACTTTAAATGTAACTTTAACTAGTTTACTGATTAAATATAATTGAAGTGTATCAGAGTATAAAGGATAACTGTCCCAACAACTGAGGGAAAGCAAGTGACAACAGAACTAACTTTAATATTTTACGTTCTTTTGGCCTTCAGCTGTTTTGCTACACTTACACCTTAACTGTTCTACCTTCATTTATTTAGTTAACCACTTCTAAATCAAGATACGTAACAGATTAACTGGCGACCTTGCCAGGATTCGTTTTGTATAAGTTTCACTAAGTTTATATCATATCATAATCATGCCTGAAATTATTAATAAGGAAGATGTTAAGAATTACTTAGATTCGTCACCCGTTGCCGAAGTGACATCGATCACTTGTCCAAGGCAGAGTTAATAGTACTAGCCTCGTATCTTGAGCTAACGGTCTCGGACATGTCAAAGCCTGAAATAGCCCAGATCATAAAGTCAGAGTTATTTGGGATTCACGAGGGCAGTGAGCATAACGGGGACGAGGGCGGTGAGCATGGCGGAGCCGAGGGCGGTGAGCCAAATGGAGCGGCTGGTGAAGGACTCGGTAATGGGATACAGATGCGGTGTGGTGATCATTTGCCAGAGGGATTTACCCCTGAGCAATATCTTGATTTAGCTAGGTTAAATGCTGCCCAGGCAGATGCTCAGCTGCAAGCACAAACTCAAACTCAAATACAGGCACAACAAGCCCAGGCACAACAAGCCCAGGCACACCAAACTCAGCTACAGCTAGATCATGAATATCGCATGGCCCAATTAACTGCTCAAACCGAGGCCAAAAACCATGTGCTTGCTCCCCCTCCGGGATTAACCATGACTAGTGTAATTCCCCCGTTCACCGAAGACAATGTTCAGGACTTTTTTGTGTTGTTCGAGGAGATTGCTACAGGTATGGGGTGGACAAGCGATCGGTGGCCATTTATGTTGCAAACGGTGTTGACGGGACAAGGTCGGGAAACTTACATATCAGTAGAGTCTGAGGTTCGGCAAGACTATGACCATCTCAAAGCAGCCATTCTAAAAACCTACAAACTGCTGCCTGAAGCATATAGACAGACTTTCAGAAAGACTCATACAAAATTTGAGGAAACTCATACAGTGTTTGCTAGGACCATGAACAAAGCTTTAAATAACTGGCTAACAAGTAAGAATGTCACTGAGTATAAGGGTCTGAAAGAGTTAATCTTGCTTGAGAACTTCCTATGGAAGGTAGATTCACCAGTAGCCTATCATTTGAGAGGGAAAAAGTAGAAACTCTTGCCGAAGCTGCAGACATGGCTGATACTTATGTACTAAATAACAAATTTTGTGGGAAAAAGCCCTATGATAATATTAAGTTCTCCAATCACAAATCTGATAAATCTAGTCACTCGCAAAAGCCTGTAACGTCTCCCCACGTAAGCTAAACTAAAATGCTACCCCAACTAAGAATGTGACTCTTGGTAATGGTAACAGAGGTGGGGCCCAAACTAATAATAATAATGCTTACAAGGGGAATGTATCCCCGAAAGTTTTTTTTTTTTTTTTTTTTTTTTTTTCTATATTCCAACTTACTTCCTCTCGGGCATAGGCTGAGAGCCTTAACATTCACCGCTTTACAATGAACAGTGAAGCCTGTGAGGTCTTGTTCCAGTCTAGGGAGTGAGACATGTGAAGCACGTAGAGTACAATGAGCACCTGCCATCTTGCCTTCACATGAGACACGGTGCTCACTCATGGCCCGAAACGACCCCATCTCTGAAGCCACCTCGTTCCCGTGCTTCACGGTCTCACCCCTACACTTGGACTCTCACACTTACACACACACAACGCCACCTGTTGAGCAGATAACTCACCAGGTACCACCAGTGTACCTATTGTGGCAAGAGAGGCCACTTAGCTTATCAGTGTTGGGCTAAGGAGAGAGCCGAGAGATCGGGGCCGACAGTAGCCGCCGTAACTGCCTCCCCAAATAACCCAAACCACCCAAATGTGCCTTTAAGGCAGGACTCTCGACAGAAGGAGTACCTAGCTAACTTAAATAATTATCAAAGCGACCCAAATGTGTCTTTGATGCAAGACTCCCGACAGAAGGAGTACCTAGCTACTAACTTAAACCCGACAGGATATGGAGTAGTAGCGTGTGTGATGCCACCCACGAGGGTTAAGCCTGTAGACGTTTTCCCAGCAGTCCAGGGTAAATCTGCAGTAAAATTCCCATCGGTTCAAGACAGTTACCTTCCCTTTATTTCATCTGGTTATGTGAAAATGAATGGGTGTGTACATGAGGTAAATATCTTGAGAGATACTGGTTCTACTAGCACCCTCATGGTGAATCCTTACTCTGAATGCCCAACTGGTGAATCCGTAATAATGAGAGGTGCTGGAGGTCTGTTTTCTGCTAACTTGGTGAATGGTGAGATTGAGTGTGATTTGCTGAAGGGTGAAGCCTGTATAGCTTTGTGTAGGCCTCAGGACATCCCTGTGCCTGGGGTAACACTCCTTTTGGGGAATGATGTGGCTGGTGAGAGGGTCCGACCAGACCCCGCTTTGCCATTTTCCCCTGTTGACAAGCCACTACCCGGTGAGCTTGCTAAGGAGGTACTCCTTTTGGGGATTGATTTGGCTGTTAAGAGGGTCCGACAAGACCCCATCTTGCAATTTTCCCCTGTTGTCAAGCTACTACCCAGTGAGCTTGCTAAGGAAGTACAAAATGTTTTCCCCATGAATGCTGTCCCTTTATCTATACCAAATGTAGCAGTTCCCTCTGATAGTGTACCAACTGTGCCTGATGTGCCAAATGTGCAAAAAAATGAAAGGGATAAAAGAATAATGAATGATGCTCTAACTGTGCCTGATGCAGAAACTGTAGTAGATGTGTCTGACACATTTATGGCAAATCTTGAGCCTAATAATGATCATGAAACTCCTCCTAATCGTCCTAGTGGCCTGGTAGAGTTGCAGCGAGATGACATTGAGTGCAAAGAGTTAGCTGCCAGTGCCGTGAGTGAAGAAGAGTGTGAGAAGGAGAAGGAGAGGGGTGAATGCTTTTATATAAAGAAAGGAGTTTTGTGGCGTAGGTGGAGACAGCCACGTAGACCTATTGATGACTGGGCATGGGATGTGCATCAGGTAGTCGCTCCCAAGCCTTGTCGGAAAGACATAATAGAAATGGCCCATGAAATAACCTTAACAAGGCATTTAGGGGTGAGAAAAACTCGAGAGCGCATTAGAACCCAATTCCACTGGCCCGGTATGCGTGCCGATGTAGTGGAGTTATGTAAAATGTGTCACACCTGCCAGATGACAGGTAAGCCCAAACAAAATTTACCTGAAAATCCTCTGGTGCCCTTGCCGGTTAGGCTAAGAAAACATTGTGAAGAAAATGTAGGTGATAGGGATAAGGGGGTACCTTTGCATTTGTTAGTTACCCATGCAGTTCCAACAGAAACTCCGGGATTATCACTAAACTTGGTGGCTATCCCAATCAGGAGGAAGCCTAAGCAAGTATTTCACATAAATATGTTTAAACCCTATCATAAGTCCCCTGATTCCTCTCCTCCAGATTCTCCTACTGTGGCAGTAATAAGGATCTGTGGACATCCTGGTGCGGGTGATGTTTGTAGTCCTTACCCACAGATCCCGCAGCAGACTGTCCCAGATCCTGAAGATATCGATTTTGACTTGTCTTTTGGTCTATCCAACTTTAAATATAATTCAGTAGCCTGGGGGGAATTACCAACTAAATTATGTCATCTTCCCTCAGAGAAAGCTAAAGAACTAATCAGTGTTTTATCACAGTCTCCCAGTGTGTTCCGTGATACTCCAGGGCTCACCTCGTTGGCCGTGCATGACATAGATGTCGGGGATGCAGCACCCTTCAAATTATCCCCATACCGTGTCTCACCACAGCGCAGGAGTATTCTGCAAGTTGAATTAGATTTCATGTTGTCCAATGCCATAATTACTAGAGCCTTAAGCCAGTGGAGTAGTCCGGTCACACTTGTGCCTAAGCCAGATGGGAGTTATAGATTTTGTATGGACTACAGACAAGTCAATGCCGTAACAAAGAATGATACTTATCCACTGCCACGTATTGATGATTGTATTGACCAGATTGGCACTGCCAGTTTTATAAGTAAAATTGACCTTATGAAAGGATATTGGCAAGTACCTCTAACACCCAGAGCAAGGGAGATTTCATGTTTTGTGGTAAACAATCAAGCCTTCTGCTGTGAAGTAATGCCTTATGGCCTGAAAAACGCTCCAGCTACCTTTCAGCGCCTCATGAATCAGGTGACTGAAGGGGTACCTGGGTGTGTGGTGTACATTGACGATATCCTTCTTATTTCCCATCCATGGGGAGAACATCTCAAACAAATCAGACTGCTTTTTGCTAACCTTGCTGAAGCAAATCTTGTAGTGAACTTAAAAAAGTGAACTTTCATTAAGAGTACTGTCCAATATCTTGGGTATATAGTAGGACAAGGTCAGGTTGCACCTCCTCATGCTAAAGTAGAGTCAATTTCTAATTTCCCAACACCTACCAATAAGAAAGAAATCCAAAGATACTTAGGGATGATTGGATACTACAGGAGGTTTATTTTAAAATGTTCAAGGTTAACAGCACCTTTATCAGATCTTCTCCGAAAGGATGTGAAGTTTGAGTGGTCCTCCGATTGTGAGGAGGCTTTCAGTGCTACTAAATACATTCTCTCTAATTATCCTGTTCTCCGTGCCCCTGATTTCACCAGATCTTTCTCCCTAGCTGTTGATGCAAGTAATACTGGGGTCGGAGCAGTGTTACTCCAGGAGGATGACTGTAATTTATTGCATTCTGGTTGCTATTTTAGTAAAAAGTTAAATTCTGCTCAACGTAATTATTCTGTCATAGAAAAGGAGCTGTTAGCATTGATTTTGTCCCTCCAATACTTTGGTGTTTATGTTCAATCTGCCCCTGGTTCCATTACTGTATATACTGACAATCACCCATTAAAGTTTTTGCACAAGTTCCAAAAGAAGAATCAGAGACTGACACGGTGGAGCTTGTTGCTGCAGGAGTACGCCTTAGATGTCAAACACATCAAGGGGGTCCAGAATGTGTTGGCAGATTGTCTGTCAAGAATCTGAGAATGTGTCCTATACTTTCCTCCTATTGAACTCTTTTCTAGCGGTGGAGGTGTAACATCCGTACCGACCGGATGTCATGTGGCCAGACCAACCTGTTGAACGTGACTTTACAATTACCTCGTGGCAACAACTCACCTTGCTTACGAGAGAGATAGAGAGAGAGAGAGAGAAACCAGCCAAGTTTGTGTGGACGTGGAGGGGCAAACTACCGGACGAGACGGAACCAGCCCCCTTCTCCCTACTGCCCCAACCACTCACGGGGCTCGTTCACCTGCTTCTCACCTGTAACTGGTCGACGTGTTTCCTGCCTTCTTACTGGTCCCGGCACCTGCTTCCTACCTCCTGATTGGTTAGCTAGGTCCAGGGAACGATATATAAGACGGGGATTTGATAATTCAAACTAGTACATTTCTAGCTGGGGAACACGAGCAGTGTGGTGGGGAGACGAGACAGACTTCAAAGGCTTGTATATTATTATGTGTTAAGTTGCATCCGGGAGCGACCTCTTACACGTTAGTTAGGGATTATTTGTGACTATTAATTAACCCGAGGTATGTCGAAAACATACACTCATTTGCTTTAAGATTTTGTGATTGGAGAAATAATTTTACTTTACTGTTTAATTTACTTTGAGAAATAATATATGTTTAATTTACTTTGAGAAATCATATATGTTTAATTTACTTGGAGAAATCATATATGTTTAATTTACTTGGAGAAATCATATATGTTTAATTTACTTGGAAAAATCATATAGGTTTAATTTACTTGGATAAATCATATATGTTTAATTTAATTGGAGAGATATATATTTTGAATTACTGTTAAATTTTGGTGATTAGAATTAATGTTTGATTCAGAGATGATTTGTGAGTGAATATTCTACTTTACATATTAACGATTAACTAACTGGATGTAAAGCTATTGTCATTCATAATTAAGGATTAAGCCTTGTATAAGTTAAATGCTTACCTGACTATTATTCTTTAATTTGTACTTTAGTGAAATCAGAACGTATGCAAAACGATCCTGAAACTCTATCATAACTTTCATTGCTTATTAATTTGATTAATTGTAAAATACCTTATTTACGTTTATAAATATAATTCCCTTTTATATGTGACTTTATAATATTTCCTTACCATTTTTATTTAGTCAAATGTCTTTCAGTAATAAGAATAAATAAGATAAAATACTAAAGGAGAATAATAATAATAAACTAAGAATAACGAGATAACATAGAAAGAGTAAAACATTCTTTAGAGGGTTAACAAACTTAAATTAATTATATATAAAAGATCTTAATACTTTGCTGATATTCAAATTTAATTGAGATATTCTAGTGTCTTAAAACTTTGCTTGCATACGAACTTTTGTATTCGTTATAAATAGCCTATTTCATATTAAACTTTAAATGTAACTTTAACTAGTTTACTGATTAAATATAATTGAAGTGTATCAGAGTATAAAGGATAACTGTCCCAACAACTGAGGGAAAGCAAGTGACAACAGAACTAACTTTAATATTTTACGTTCTTTTGGCCTTCAGCTGTTTTGCTACAGTTACACCTTAACTGTGCTATCTTCATTTATTTAGTTAACCACTTCTAAATCAAGATACGTAACAATTATATATATATATATATATATATATATTGTGACCTGTATAATGATAGATTCACATAAAGAGACACATGTACTTGGCATGCTCCACACTGTAACTAGTGTGTAAATTAATATAGATGGGAACTGCAGTATTACTGGTCGTCCATATCCTCTCTGTTGCATGCTAAAGCTGCGTTTTTCGTTACCACCACTGATTATCTATTGGGCTTTTGGCAGAAAATACGAAAAATTATCTGTGATATCCGAGAGATGTTTACATACAGTATTCTCATCGTCCAGCATTACTGCTTCATAATTATCAGCCAACTTAAAATAGTAATAGCCCTATATAACATTTAATTATCACTAGAACAATACACTATACCATGTATAGGAAGTATTGTGGAGAAAGAGGTTAAAATTAGAGAACAATACAACATAAACTTACGCATATAATTATGTATGCTGGAATATAATTGAAAAGTCGCTAGATAGTCCCCAGACACTAAAATCTTGTATGTCACTAGACTAAAATATGCTGAAGCATCTATAATAATCTTTATCAATCGAAACATTTCTACAATTCCTTAAAATGGTGAAAATCTCTTTAATGTAGAATGTAGAATGTAGATACAAGGTGCCATTGTAAAGGCTTATCCCTCAATACCTTCACCTGGCTATGATAACAGGTGCCGTTGTAAAGGCTTATCCCTCAATACCTTCACCTGCACAAGGCCAGATTTCGAAAATATTACAATTATTTCAATGTTCAGAGATCATCGGATTGGTTTGAAAGTCGATGTAGACAATTTCAGTTCCATTAGTTTCGAAAACAGTCACATAATACGCTACTTATAGTGTTTAATAAAAGAAACATTCCTTTCCCCGAGACCGTACAAGCGAACGCATGCTGTTGTTCTTCTTTTTGTTTTAAGAACGACAACACTTGGTGAACATTTTGGAGTTCCTAGTTGTATATTAGAACATAATTATATTTTACACACTCTCACAAGTATAAAAATTTATATACTTGTTAAACGAGATATACACAAAAGTCTAATTTCGAATGATCATGAATGTTTGGGCTACCCCCTGAGGGTAAGGGGGCCTTCATCTTATGGTGGAGGAAAAAAAGAATATGCCCCACGCGTCCTACTGCATGTCGTACAAGGCGACTAATAGGGGGAATGGGGGTAGATTGTAGGCACCAATCGAACAGCTATACCAAGGAGAGGCTGTAAGCATTTGATAAGGAATCGCTGAAACTCCTGTTTCATTTGCTTGGCCTCTCTTACTGATTCTCTTTGTGCCTCACTTACACTGAGAGTTGTTGTTGTTGTTGTTGTTGTTGTTCCCCAGGCTGCCTGGCCGAACAGCCCCAAGGTCCCGAGCAAGGCCAAGGCCATAAACGAGCGCCCCTACAAAACCCTCCCTGCTTACCACTAACAAAGCCTGGGTGACCGAAGCCACTCAAGGCAGGGAGCTGAGGAGGGCACGGAAATGCCCGGGAAACCAAAGCCTCACCCAAGGCCCTGTGCCCCTCAGCAATTATGAAGGGAAAGTTGAGGGGCAAGGGAAATATGTGATGCTTTGGCTCCCAATCTGCCAACTTTTAGGTTGGCAGTAGGGAGGTCAATCCACGGAAAAGACGCCGTCACTTGAGATCTATAGTCAAACTCAACTGAAATGAGCTCCAAGGAGGTCAAGGTCGCCCTGTGCGGTGGTGCCAGATTTCTACCAAAACAAACCTTTTAGAATACGGGAAACCAAGGAAAACCACATTTAGAAGGGAAACTTGAAATAAATGTAAAAGACGTTTTTATGTCTGGAAGGGTTATTGGTATTCTTGTATAAAAGTTACAGAAACGAAATAATAGGTAGGCTATATTTGTATATACCTATTTACATTGTACAGCATCTCCCTTGCCTGGCTATGAAGATGAGAGTAACTTTTGCGAGTTTTTCCTTCCATGGTGGTCGCGCTATGAATGAGGGTTAGTGACCGTCTGACCTGGGTGATGTTGTTGTCGTAGTTTGAGGCCATTTAAAGCGTTGCCATTACTCGTATCCAGCTCTCTCTCTCTCTCTTTTGATGGGATTACATTGTGCTATATTGCATTTTGGAGATTGTGTATGTATGTGTGTTTGTGTGTGTATCTGTAGGGGTGTGTGTGAGTGCGTGCTTAGCCAACAGAACCGCATTGACATTACTTGGCATAGTCGCATATCCTACCACTCCTTCAATCTATTTATAGCTGTCCCCAGAAAAATGGCAGCATGTTCTAAATAGCGTGCCATATGTTGTATAAATTCCTTCTATATATCCTTAAAATGATATGTTTCTTAACACCACATAACCTTTAAAAATTGTAATATAATATATATAGTCATAAAAGCTAAAATTAATTTGTTACTAGCCTGAAAAACTAACATTTGTTGTTAAAGCTTTGAATATTTGACAACACCGCACAGGGCGAGGGACACCACCTTGTAGCTCATTTCATAGGAGTACAAAGTACAAAGGAGTACAAAGGAAATCAAGCAACAACAGATCTAGTGACCCTTCTAGGTTGCTTGTCCTCCAAAACACTGAGGATCAAGTGTCCAAACAGTGGTTTAGAGTGGGTAAGGGAACATTGGAAAGGGAATTACTGCCCTGGAACTAATGTCCGTGGCAGGATTAGGAAGTTAGTAGGGGACAGATGGGTTAGTAACTGAGGGGGGGATAAAATAAAGTTATTAATTTACAAACGCAGTCAGTCGCGGGTTTGATGCGAGATATTTGTCTAGGCGGAGTTTAAATGAATCAACGGTGATGCAGTCTATAACGTTTCGGGGAAGCCCATTCCACAAGTTGACAACTCGATTGAAGAAGAAATTCTTAGATTCGTGTGAGTTAAAAGATTTACCAATAATTTTGCAACCGTTTCCCCGCGTGTAATTAGATTGGTCGATAGTGAAGTACTTACTAGAGTTCATATTGTCGATGCCTTTGATGATTTTGAACACTTGAATTAAGTCACCTCTTAATCTGCGCTGGGTTAAAGGAAATAGATTTAATTCTCTAAGACGCTCTTCGTATGGTTTGTTCTTTAGGCTAGGTATCATTTTGGTAACTCTACGTTGAACTCGTTCTAGCTTGTTTATATCTTTTTGGTAATAAGGGCACCAGGATTGAACGCAGTATTCCAGAAGAGGGCGGACTAAGAGGGCGGACTAGGAGGATGACTATAGAAGATATATAAGTAAAAGGAACAGTAAGAGTAAGCTATGGGTATGGCAGAGATCGCTCAGCTCTCACTCTGACAGACTAGCCCGTCACCACATGACTAGAACCCATTCCTCTCAGCATCAGCTAGGAAAGGCCCTAGAAAGCCGCCTTTGGCGGGGGGATAGCTCCCCTATTTCAACTCCTTTCGGAGTTGGGCACCCGCTGAGAGTAGTCCAGCATGCTCTCAAAAACTCCTCCTCCTCCTATCTACTTCACTACACTTAACATGCACACCTCACTTCCTCCTTCAAAATTAGTTAAAAAACATGATGAACATAGGCCCAGCCTCGATCGGAGTTCCCAAGGGGGGGGGGGGGGGGGACCATAAATACCCCCACACATGCCCGACCTTCCCCTGACGACCCCTCTAAATGCTCTGGACCACGGCCTGTCACTCTTACTATTAATTTTTGCAATATTTGCGGCCTTTCATCTAATTTTCACTCTGTTGAACACCATCTCTCCTCCTCCAAACCTGATCTTCTTTTCCTCTCCGAAACCCAGGTATCTGAGACAACTTCCAGCAGCCCCTTCTCTGTATCCTCCTACTTTCTCTATCCTAATTTCAAAGCCAAAAGCGGATGTTGTGCATACGTGCACAGCAAACTCACTTGCTCTCGTGTTCCTGATTTCGACTCCTCTGAATTCTCAACTTTATGGCTCAAACTATCCTGTCATTCTCATACTAAATATTTCTGTGCTGTCTATCTTTCCCCTAACTCTACCGACTTTCCCAAATTCTTCGAGTATCTAAATTCTAAAGTGGAACACATTCTATCTATCTCTCCCTTCTCTGAAATCTCCATCTTGGGAGATTTCAACGTTCACCACCGCCAATGGCTCTCCTCTCACTCTACTGACCAACCTGGTGAACAAGCCTACGTCTTTTCTATCATAAATGACTTACAGCAGCCGGTCCGGCAACCCACCCATATCCCGGATCGCTTCGGAGATCGGCCCAACATTCTTGACTTATTTCTGACATCTAACCCTTCTTCTTATACTGTCAATCTTTTCTCTCCTTTGGGCTCCTCCGACCATAAACTTATATCCGTCACCTGTCCTATCTCTTCCGTACGGCCATCCGATCCTCCCAGCCGGCGGCGCTTGTGGCACTTTGGCGCTGCCGACTGGGAGGCTCTCCAGCAGTACTTCTTTGATTTCCCATGGAATGACTTCTGCTTCCGTGGCCGAGGACCCTCGGAGAGTGCTGAACGCATTACCGAGGTAATCCTCTCAGGCATGGATGCGTACATTCCATTTTCTTTCTCTCAGTCTAATGCAAAAAAATCTTGGTTTACTCACGCTTGTTCTACTGCTGTCCACAACAAGGAGGAAGCATTCAAACGGTACCGACGCCTTAAAACTCAAAAATCTCATTCTTCCTATGTTTCTGCCCGGAATTAAGCTAAATCTGTTCTTCGACTTGCCAAGCACTCTTTCATCAATAATAAATACACTGAACTATCCAACTCTAGCTCTTCCGAAGCTTTCTGGCATCTAGCCAAAAACCTCTCCAACAACTTTTCTTCCTCGTCTTTCCCTCCCCTTTTCCACTCTGATGTCACAACCATCACTTCTTCCTCTGACAAAGTTGAACTCTTTGCTCAAACTTTTGCCAGAAACTCTACCTTGGATGATTCCGGTGCTATTCCTCCCTCTCCACCCACCTCTCTCCTACTTATGCCTAATATCCTAATCTCTTCTAAAGATGTACTTTCTACCCTCTCTGGGCTTAATTAGGGGTTAGTCCCCTACGGGGAACCCCTATTGTAATCATTAAACCTGGGTTTTCATCCAAATTCTTCTTACGCGCCGGTTTCGACGCAATAACTCCAGAACCGCTTTTTGGATCGGGATCAAACTTTCACAAGAGGTGCGTTTTTGTATTGGGCAACTTTTGATATGCTAAACATCCGGCATGGTGGCCAAACAGGTCCGTGGCAGCCGATTTCCCGAAAAACTTGACGCCTAAATACCGTCTCTCCCACTCACAGGAAACGACTGGGCTTTGGCATACGCACTCCCCTACTAATGCTCCGCAAATTTTATAGAGAAGGTTTTGCTTTTGCACGTGGGTTTTTTTCTGGCAATCTTGAAAAAAACTCAAATTCCACTTAAAATTCCACATCTTGAAAACTACGCCGATGATCAAAGCCATGCTTGCGTAGTTGGGTGAGGCTCGCGATTCCAAACGTTTTGATACCAAAAGAATATAAATGGGTGGAATAGTTTGGCCGCAGCATTGAAAACTGTCTATTCTTAAATTACTTTAAAACCGCATTCGCTACCCACACAAAGTTTACCGTCTACAGTCTATAGGCTTCCACGCATCCCCCAGTTTTGCTTAATAACATAATCTCTTTATTATTCAGATCTATAACTTTTTTGTTATTTAACTCTCTCAAAACAGTTCGAGTCCCTACGAATTCCAGCAATTATTTAGCCAACCTACCTATACATACCTACCCTACCGAATAATAATGATAAATTCAAATTAATTTTTGGTGAATGACAGAGTATTGGCTAAGGTTTTTAACACTTCCTCCCTTTGCCAAATGCTTAGTTTAATAACAATGATATGGACCTTTAAAGTTTTGGCAATTGCCCGTGTGACTCGTATTTTAACCCTCCTAAAGTGTTACCACGAAATACCGCTAGATCCTTTCTCAAAAGTCGCTAGCATGTTGCTACATAGCCAAACAATGTTAGGATAATGCTGCAATTTCTAAAGAGTTTTGGTTTGTTTGTTTTGTAAATTTTACAATGTAGTATGACTAGAATGTCTGAAATTTTCAAATTATCCCTAGTAAATGTCTCTAGATATAAAAGAAATGGCTGCTAGATTGAAGTAAATAGCTCTACATTTAGCGGTAATATGTAGCTTTACAACTGGTAACACTGCAACCACCACCTCCCTCCCAGTATGTCTCCACAAAATACCGCTAGATCCTTTCTCAAAAGTCGCTAGCATGTTGCTACATAGTCAAACAATGTTAGAATAATGCTGCAATTTCTAAAGAGTTTTGGTTTGTTTGTTTTGCAAATTTTACAATATTATATGACTAGAATGTCTGAAATTTTTAAATTATCCCTAGTAAATCTCTCTAGATATGAACAAAATGGCTGCTAAATTGAAATAAATAGCTCTACATCTAGCGGTAATATGTAGCGATACAACTGGCAACACTGCCTAGCCCTTCCTTCCTACCTCCCTCCTCCCTCATCTAGCAAATGTATCAACAACCACTCTAGTGAACTTTCGGTAATTAGTTTATTCAGCTTAATACTATTTATCCACATAAAATAGAAACCTATCACGATTTTTGTCTAATACAACCATAAACAATGCTATTACATATTATTTGAACATGATGTCGAATTTAGCAGCTGCTTTTACCTTGAACAGTAATGACAGAACCGAAAGCTTCTCTTGCCGTGTAGTACTCAAAGAAAGCAGGGTCCATACCGAACTGTTACCAAGTCAGAGATTCAGAGGTAACTTTCACAATGCATTATAACCCTAGACAGACACCAATATACCACTAAATCATACAAATATCACTACAAAAAAGATAGGAAAATATTATATTAATGTCCTAGGTATTTGAAATTATGCAAATGAGTAAAATGCATTATGATATAATGATAATGGCATTGATTAGCATCTGGCAACAGTGTTGCAGTATAATTTTCTGAACGTATGCGAACTCCCATTAATATACACATCTATCACTATTTAAATGTAATACAACCATACACAGTGCTATTACATATTATTTGAACATAATTGAGCCGTGGTGGTCCAGTGGTGAGCACGCTCGCGTGTGAATCTGAAAGACCCGGGATCGAATCCCTGCCACGGCGGACATTTAGTGGGTGCGGTAGTACGTCCTAGCATGTTTCACATGCTTGCACCCAGTCAGGGGACATCCTGTCGACGTATACAGACAAAACACACTTAACAAAGCCACTCCAACACCTTCCTCTCTCTCCAACACCCCTTCTCCCCTCTCAACACTCTTCTCTGAGCTATTGCCGATAAAAATGGCATGTTCAGTCCTGTACAGAATCATAAGATTCAGAGTCGTAAAGATTCCAGGACGAGCTCATCAGCGGCGGATCCCCAGATCGACCGTGGTGATTGTCACCTAAACATCTACAAAACAAAACAATACAAAACAATATAAGATGGTTTTTCCTTTAAACCATTTTCTATATCTATTCACAACAAATATAGGCCTAGCCTAGGCAGCGCTACCGGTAGGTACGTATTTAGCAGTTCGAATTTTGATTGAGAGTGGGATTAGGCCTAGGCCTAGCCTAGGGCTTAACATGGGATACTGTTTGGGGGTTGGGAATAGGCTCAGGCTGCTTTAGGCCTAATTAGGTAAAAATAGTCAAATCGAGACAATTGCACAGCCAAGATAGGCTACCTTTCATTACTGCAGTTAAGCCCAAACTTATTTTACAATGGAAAATAATGCATGAGGAGGGCTGGGTAGGCCTATTAGTATTTTGTGAAATACCGGTAACTTAAATTAGGTTAGGCTATAGTATACTTCATTAGGTTATTAGGCCTATGAGAAAACAGGCCTAGGCCTAGATTAATTTGATTTCACTGCTCAACATATTTTTTTTTTTTTTTTTTGCTGTTGAGCTCTGCATAGGGCTCAGGTAGGCTTGGGTTTTAGTAAAATTGCATTAGGCTAGGCTACATATTTTTACCTCTATTGGAAACAACAGGCCTACACAATAGTACACATGTTAAAAAAATTAGCCTAGCCTACCACAATTTAGCCTAGACTGAAAGAACAAACAAAAATAGGCTAGGCTAATTGCAGCTAAATAATTTAGCCTAGCCTCCACAATTTAGCCTAGACTGAAAAAAGAAAAAAAAATACGCTAATTGCAGTTTTGGTAAGAGTTGTAGTTGTGGGCATACCAAAAGCTTTGTTTATATAGCCTAGTTGCACGCTCGCAGTTAGGCCTACATTCACTTCTAATTTAACTGCTGGGATAAACTTGGTAAAGCCACCCTCAATCCGCCGGCTGGAAACAAAACAATTTACCCAACGCCTGGCCGTGGGATACAATAATGGGTTGAAGGGGCTATATCCCCCTATGACTTATTGTCATCATCATCTATATCACCAGCAGGGGCAAATAACCACAGTCAAATTAGACGCGAATGTAACTGCGAGAGTGCGACTACGTAAATAGGCCTAAAGGGGACGATAGACCCGCTAACACAACTCTTAACGCATTTTTTCCTAATGTATTATATTTTTTTATATTTATGACCTCAACAGTTGAAAGATGACAATTTTATGGTTTATTTTAGGCTATACAAAAACATTTGCTTTGTATCCTAACTTAGATACTCATATTTATGTTTATAATTGCAGTACGAGTGGGTTTATTCTTTTTATATGTAGGCCTAGGCTAAACAAATGTTAGTTTTTGTTTTATAGGCTAAACTAGGCTGAATTTATGCTAATAAATATTAATTGGAGGGAGCAAATCTGTCAAGGAATAGCCTAGATGTGGAAATTTACAGCCAATTTGCTCTAGCCCTTTTTGAGATACAGAGGTTAGAGATCGTTGGATACAATACTATGTTGAGGGGGTCAATCGCCCCCCATGACATATTGTCATCATCATATATATTGCCAGCAGGGGGCAAATAGCCTAGGCCTAGCCTAACTACAACAAAAATCGCCGTCAAAATAGACGCGAACTTATATTAACTACGGCGATCGACCATTGCCCGCACCGGCCGTTCCCCGGTTATTGTTGAGGTCCTGAGGAACCGTATGACTTTGACGAGCTCTTCCCTCCGCAGTCTCCGCATCCCATGTATCGTCGTACGGTACCTCTTCCCCTCCACATCCTACATCTGGTCATCCTACATATGCCTCCTAAGCCTCGCCTCGTCCCGTCACTGAGCATGTGGATGGGCGTCCCTTTCTGGCTTCAAAGATGGATTCCTTCCGACAGCTCCTACTGGATTGTCTGGGGTTGGTTGATAAGGGCACCTCGCTTCAAGACATTGCTCTGGCCCTAATACTGCGGTTTGTAGGTCTCTGGTTCACCACCTGATGACCTGCTATTGGGTTGTTGCCTTTACAGTATTACGGTTCTACGAATGACCTAGAGTGAATTTTAACCTTAACTATAAACTAATTTAATTGTGACATAGGATCTCCGCGACTACGGTAGGGCCGGAGTGGGCGAGTATTCGCCTGAGGTTGCCCTTAACCCCCAAGACAAGACAAGACAAAATTCTAGTGCTGGTTTTACTCAGATTTTGTGAGTTTTAATTTAGCCTAGCCTAGGCCTAAGAGTTCAGAAGATTTGCAAAATGCACCCCATACTAGCCTACCCATAGCCTAATAGGCCTAGTGATTTTTTTTTTGGCAGACCACCCACAAATTTTCATATAGCCTAGGCCTAGGCTAGCCTAAATTCTGGAATGCATGTTGGAATAGCCTTCCTATAAACTGTAGGCTAGGCTACTTACTTTTAATTTAAGTTTGATTCTTTGGAAAAATCTATTAGGCCTAGACCAGGGCTGGAAAGTAACATTTAAAATGACGTGTAAAACGTCGCCATAAACGGCGGGCCGCTATGTTATTGTAATTTGGGAACTTATTTCGTCTGTTGATTGACTTTGTCCTGAATTGGGGATCCTATGAATTAGCGGCTCCCGGACGGATTGCCGACGGACATTTGGCCGAACGGACATTTGGCCGAACGGACATTTGGCCGACAGACCCTAACCTAACCTAACCTAACCTAACCTAACCTAATTTAACCTAACCTAACCTAACCTAACCTAACCTAACCTAACCTAACCTAACCTAACCTAACCTAACTTAACCTAACCTAACTTAACCTAACCGTTCGGCCAAATGTCCGTTCGGCCAAATGTCCGTCGGCAATCCGTCCGGCCACGGAATTAGCACAGATGATGATGACTTACCGTACATCATAATACGTGACGGGCCGACGTGGGGGGGCAGAGCCGCAGAGACCCCCTC
This sequence comes from Paralithodes platypus, assembly GCA_032716605.1. Lineage (NCBI taxonomy): Eukaryota > Metazoa > Arthropoda > Malacostraca > Decapoda > Lithodidae > Paralithodes > Paralithodes platypus. The sequence goes on from CM064575.1 coordinate 44,680,582, forward strand.
AACATATTTGGTGTCCCACAGTAACTTTAATGGGATGGATGTAGTTACGGTCGTCATGTTTACATAGGGCGATCGCCGCGGTTAACTTCGCGTCTATTTTGACGGAGATTTTTTTCGGCATATTTAATTTTATTCACTTCCTTTTATATTTAGGCTATAATCTAGCTTTGGCACGACAATAACCCTAACCTAGTCTTTCTTAACCTCTGAAGTGCGCATGGGGGTAATTAGACACCTCTCCCTGTGCGCATGTATTTGAGGTGTTTCCGTCACTAAAATATTCATTGTACCATTAATAGCATTAATACTTATCCATATGTGCCTATTATGGGTTGATTATAAAGGTATTAACCTGAAACAACAATAAAACGAGTGAAAACAGCGTTTGGATGGTCAAAATCGGAGATATAGCCCGCGAGTTGTATAATGTATGGGTGAGGCATGCTGCTTTCCCGCCAATTTCCCCCAAGGCCACTGAGACACAGTCGATCGATACTCTCTCTCTCTCTCTCTTGCATTCGCTTGCTAACAGTGATGATCACACCCTGCAACCGGATTTCTAATGTTAGCACGAAAATATACCTCAGAATAAGGGAATAACAGGGAAAATAGGTGATAACTGAAGGAGAGGAGGAAAGTGGGGAAGGAGGGGAGGTAGAGGACTGAGATTTTGCATGGCCCAGGGGCCAAAAAAAAAAAAAAAAATCAATGTCAAAAGTTGATTTTTTTTTTCTCTGACTCCCCGCAGTCCGCCGGGGGAACTCTTAAGAGTCTCCCTGCAGTTCCCGGGTTAAAGATTCTTCTAATCTTCCAGTAGCCTATAGCCTAATTTAGGTAATTTTTAAAGGCACACAATTAAATGGTTGGTATTTTAAACGACACTACTGCAGCATTATGAGAAACAATTTATTAGAGATAATAGGCAACAATAGATTCGCCATATTTTTCTCCATAGGCTATAGTCCGCATGGAGGATTTTCGTTATCGACAAATTGAAAAATTCCCACTTCACAGACAAAATAGACAAATACACCAAAAATCGGGGTTTGGGGGCGGCAGCCCCCACCCATAATAGCCTACTATAATAGGTTAGGTAAGGTTGTTAGGTTAGGCTAGGCTAATGTCCTTTCAAAGGGGTATAGGCCTAGTAAACACTATGATAGCCTATACCTGGTCAAGGGTAAGTCCTGCTGTAGTCAACTTGAATGCTACCTTAAATTGTAATATTAGACTAGGCATAGCCTATAGATAAAATTGCCTAGCCTACTTATTTATTGTAGCCTATAATATAGGCCTAGCCGGGTAGAATGTAGAGTTCGGGCGTACCGCCACCATTGTTTACACTGCGCAGAGCGGCAACGGAAGCTTGCCATCATGTTCCCGTCTATTTTGACTGCCATTGGATACAATATGTTGAGGGGAGGGCTTTGCGGCAATTTTTTTGGTTGTTTGCCCCCTACTGGCAATATATATGATGATGACAACACGTCATGGGGGCAAAGCCCCCCCTCAACATATTATTGTATCCAATGGCATTCAAAATAGATGGGAACATTATCGCAAGTGTCCGACGCCGACACCGCTGCCGTCATGTTTACATATGTCGATCACCGTGGTTTAAGGCTGGTTCACACATAGCCGAGTCGGTGCACGAATCCAACACGAGTCACACTCGTCGATTATCGCCGTCGCTGGAGGCTGAGTCGGCCGTGAGTAGCAATTGCTCCCGAGTCAAGGAGAGTGTAACACGAGTTAACTCGAGTCAATACGAGTCAACACGTGTTCATGTAAGAGTCTGTACGAGTAACAGAGTCAAAACGAGTGTAACACGAACCCAACACGAGTGTCAAAAATTTGAAAAATAATGGCCACATTGCAGGGCACGTAAACAAAGAGTATGGACGAGTCCAACACGAGTCAACGCGATTGTTACACGGATCAACACGATTGTTATACGGATCAACACGAAAGGCAATGCGTTGACTCTCGTTGGATCTCTGTTGCACACGTGTTGACTCGTGTTACATCCGTGTAAACTCTCGTTGATTCGTCCTACATTTTTGAAATAACGGTATTTCAAATGACACTTGCTTTTTCGTGTTACACTCGTGTTTTTTTCTCAGTGGATCGTGTTTACTCTTGTTTACTCGTGTTTTCACTTGTGTTTGAATCGTGTAAACTCTGGCATCATGGGGGCACCAAATTTTGGCACTCACATTCGTGCTTTCTACTCTTGTTGATACGTGTTGCATGTGTGTTACATAATAATAATAATAATAATAAACGGTTTATTAAAGAATGGCAGCCTCATGAGCTGAAAATACACATTTTACAATGTAGTGGATGAACATGAGATGTGCAGATATGAAGATGGTAAGCTCAGTTTACAAAAAAAAAAAAAATACAATAATGATGCAGGTGCAGAATACAAATTATCATAAAATAACCATGAGAGTAAGTGATATAGAGTACATATACACATTTATTTTACTTACCCATACACAGAACATACATATATACACCAAGCGACTCGCTTGGTGTAGTGACTAGCGTCTCGGACTTCCACCCAGAAGGCCCGGGTTCGCGCCCATGCTCGGCGAATTAAAGATTTTTCACAAGCACTGAGTCGTTACCATCCCTCATGAGCAAAGGGGTGGGGTAGTAGTACAGGACCCCAATGGAAATACGCCTAATCGGCCTTATTGAGCTATCCTTAGCAAGCTTAGCATGCGCTAGCTTTAAGAACTATTATTATTATTATTATTATTACGCACATACATACGCATACATATACATACATATATAAGAACATAAGAACATGCAGTAAGTGTGCACATGTCCGTATACACAAACGCTCACGTAAGCACACAAACATACATACATACAAAAACTGTTTTGGTAGGGTCAGGGTAAAGAGGTAAAGGGTAAAGAGGGAGCGGCATTCAAGTCTGTACAAGGAAGGGTCAGGTAAAGCCTACTACAATGGGAGGTTAATCCTCGGTAGTGTAGGTGTGTGTGTGTGTGTGTTCGTTCGGGTGTGTGTGTGTGTGTGTGTGTGTGATAGAAGGCGAAATGTTGAAAAGCTGGGCGTTCTATTGTTAAGGGTGGAAATACATGGATGAAGATACACGAACACTTAATAATAGATAATGCTTATGCATAGATTTATAATCAGAAGTTGCGCTAGTGAGCAATATGTTCTCGCTCATATGTACGTATATCTACATACACATGTGCATATGACCATACAAATACACGTACAGTACATATATATATTATATACCTTATACTCTCAACCGGGCTCGAACCATTGACAGCACATACACACAGACATACATATACATAAATATATGCATATTACATGCATATATGCTCTTCTCTTATCCACCTGATACTCTCAGCCGGGCTCGAAACACAAACAGTATACACTATAGACACATATATATATATACATAAATAACGCATACATACATACACATATACGCACACATACATACACATATACTGCACATACATAGATACACATATACACATATACATATATACACATATACATAAACAAACTCAAGCAAATACATACATAATTATATTCTAATACACACACGCACACACACTTATGCATACATTATTAAAGGTGGGCGTGTATATATGGTGTGACAAGCCGTTGTTACACATTATTAATAATATTAACAATGGTTGGGATAGGACTATTTTTATATCTGTCAGTTCTTGCTCTTATTGGTTGGAGTGTGTTGAAGTGACGAGCTGCACGTGTTGGTCTAGGGGCGTCTGGTGGAAGTAAGTTTCTGTGTCATGGGTGAACAAGCAGCTTAGATGCAAACTGTTTGAGTGTGTTGTAATGGTGGGTTGAAAGTGCAGGTATGATAAGGGTGGTGAGAGCTTCCTCGTACCCTGGATATGTTCCACCCAGGATGATCCTGCATGCCCTCCTCTGCACTCTCTCCAATTGACGTTGTTGTGTCAGGGTTAGAGAGGAGGACCAGGCGGGAGAGGCGTAGGTGAGCTTAGGGAGTATGAAGGTGTTATATATACTCTTCAGCTCATTCTCCGGCGCCCCCAGGGATCTCAACCGCCTTAGCATAAACAACTTGTATGTGGCTGTCCTGACTGTGGTAGTTACATGTTTCTTCCAGTTCAGTTTGGTGTCCACAGTGATTCCGAGGAGTTTGGTGGACTCAACAAGCTGAAGGGGATGAGGACCAATTGTGACAGTGGGCGGAGGGAGGTCGGTAACGGAGGTGTTGATGTGCATGACCACTGTCTTGTCATGATTGATAGTCACATGATTGTCTGTGGTCCAGGCTTGAAGACGGTCGAGGATGTCTTGTAGGGGGTCATAGTTAGGGTAGGTGTTATCGACAGTAATGCCGACTGTCGAGTCGTCCACGTACTTCCAGTGGAATGGGGTGTCCTTTAGGGCATCATTAATCAAGATGAGGAACAATAGAGGCCCCATCTTTGTGCCCTGTGGGACTCCACATGTGATGTCTAGGAAGGTGGAGATGAAGCCTTGGTATCGCACTGCTTGTCGTCTGTCACTAAGGAAGTCGGTCACCCACGCAACCAGGGTAGGATGTAGCCCCAACTTTATGGCCTTGTTGATGATGATGGTGTGGTCAACAAGGTCAAATGCTTTCCTGAAGTCAATAAAGGCAAGGGCGAGGGAAGTCTTTCTCTTCTCAAGATTTGTGTAAATATAATCTAGGAAGCTAATAAGACAGTGAGTGGTGGAGGAGGTTTTTACGTTGCCAAACTGTTGGGGATCTATCAAGTGACGGATTTGTGAGTAAGCCCAGGTGAATACAAAGTCCTCACAGATTAGACTAGGGATGGGCGTTATGGCAATTGGTCTGAGTTCATTAAGAGAATGTGGGGAGGGGGTTTTGGGGATTAGAGGGACGTATGAAGTTTTCCAGTCTGCAGGGCATTTACTTTGCCTTAAGGAGGCATTAATTATCGAGCAAAGGGGGGTGGCAAATTCCACAGAAAATTCTTTGTATATTTTCATGTGTAGGTCTACTGGGGTTGTTGATCTTTTTTATTTGAAACTGGAAAGCTTTTTGGCCACTTCATATTCTTGAACAGTTACTGGGGGGGAAGGGGATGGGAGGAAGGCAGGGAGGTTGGTGCGGTCTAGTTTGGGGAGGGTTTGGCAGGTGGTGTCTACACGCAACAACACATACGTGTTGTTGCGTGTAGACACGTGTTGCTTCGTCAACGTCGAAATGATGACGAAAAGCGACGAATCACCAAAGAGTGTTACACGGGTTTACACGAGTTAACACGAGTTAACACGAATAACGAAGAGTTATTCAGAGTCAAACACGAGTTAACACGTATTTAGGCCACACTCATGGGTACTCGCCACGGGACCCAAAAATGTCATGCATGCATGACATTTTTGGACCCCGTGGCGAATACCCACGAGTGTGTCGAGTAAACAAAGAGTATACACGAGCGTAGCACGAGTCTATACGAGTGTTGAGGAGTATCGACGAGTCATTGCTGAATAGCAAAATTTCATCACTCGTGTTGGACTCGCGCACCGACTCGGCTATGTGTGAACCAGCCTTTAGTTCGCGTCTATTTTGAAGGCGTTTCTTTCGGTTATTTGCCTCCTGCTGGCAATATATATGATGATGACAATATGTCCTGGGGGGGTGACCCCCCTCAACCTATTATTGTGTCCAAAAGCAGTCAAATAGACGGGAACATGATGGCCAGCGTCCGCCGCCGCTCCGCGTAGTGTAAACAAGGCTGGCGGTACACCCGAACTCTACATTCTACCCCACTAATTTTCCAACTAGCATAACCGATGATTATCAATGATCAATCCCTGTCAGAAACGTCCATGCTTCCCTCCCATAAGTCAATGTCGGGATTACCACACTGTCATGCAAGGACTTCTTTACTTCCATGCTGATCACCCTATTTCTTCTTACTGCTTTCAGAGTTCCTACAACGCTCTTCCCCTGTTACACTTTCTCCCACACTTCTTCATCCATAGGCCTACTCACATCTTTACTCAACACACTGCCCAAATACTTAAATGAGCTGACATTCTTCATTGCCGTTCAACCTCACTTCACACTCTATGGTTGCACCCCTTTCAATGACCATAATATTGCTCTTCCTAGCATTTACCTCCAGATTCCATTTTTCACACACTGTTCCAAACATATTTACCTGACCCTGCAACTCCCATTCACTATCGCTCATCAGAACTGTGTTGTCAGCAACAGTAGTACCGGTACTGTACTGTTGAGGCAACTTCCACTCGTTTCCTTCCCTTATCAGCGGTACACCAACATCCGCTGCTCTTCCTTGTATTTCTTTCATGACTCCATCCAACTTTCTAACTTTCACTCTGTTGAGCACCATCTCTCCTCCTACAAACCTGATCTTCTCTTCCTCACCGAAACCCAGGTGTCTGTAGCAACATCCAGCAACCCCTTCTCTGTATCCTCCTACTTTCTCTATCCTAGTTTCAAAGCCAAAGGCGGATGTTGTGCATATGTGCACAACAAACTCACTTGCTCTCGTGTTCCCGATTTCGACTCCTCTGAATTCTCAACTTTATGGCTCATACTTTCCTGTCATTCTCTTACTAAATATTTCTGTGCTGTCTATCTTTCCCCTAACTCTACCAACTTTCCTAAATTCTTTGACTATCTCAACTCTACAGTGGAACACATTCTATCCATTTCTCCTTTCTCAGAAATCTCCATCTTAGGAGATTTCAACGTTCACCACCGCCATTGGCTCTCCTCTCACACTACTGATCCACCTGGTGAACAAGCCTACGTCTTTTCTATCCTAAATGACTAGTTAGTTCAGCAACCACCCGTATCCCGGCATCGGAGATCCCAACATTCTTGACCTGTTTCTAACTTCTAACCCTTCTTCTTATACTGTCGATCTTTTCTCTCCTTTGGGCTCCTCCGACCATAAACTTATCTCTGTCTGTCACCGTCCTATCTCTCCAGTACAGCCACCCGATCCTCATAGCCGGCGGCGCTTGTGGCACTTTGGCGCTGCCGACTGGGAGGCTCTTCGGCAGTACTACTTTGATTTCCCATGGATGATTTCTGCTTCCATGGCCGGGGACCCTCGGAGAGTGCTGAACGCATTACCGAGGTAATCCTATCGGGCATGGAAGCATACATTCCATTCTCTTTCTCTCAGACTAATGCTAAAAAATCTTGGTTTACTCACGCCTGTTCTACTGCTGTCTGCAATAAGAATTCAAACGGTACCGCCGCCTTAAAACTCAAGTTTCTCATTCTTCATATGTTTCTGCCCGCGATCAAGCCAAATCTGTTCTTCGACTTGCCAAACACTCTTTCATCAATAATAAATGCACTGAACTATCCAACTCTAGCTCTTCCCAAGCTTTCTGGCATCTAGCCAAAAACCTCGTCTTTCCCTCCCCTTTCCCACTCTGATGGCACAACCATCACTTCTTCCTCTGACAAAGCTAAACTCTTCGCTCAAACTTTTGCTAGAAACTCCACCTTGGATGATTCCGGTGCTATTCCTCCCTCTCCGCCCTCCTCTCTCTTACTTATGCCTAATATCCTAATCTCTTCTAAAGATGTACTTTCTACCCTCTCTGGCTTAACATAAGGCGTACGGTCCGGACGGTGTTCCTCCTGTTGTTCTCAAAAACTGTGCTTCCGTGCTGACTCCCTGCCTAGGCACTCTTTCGTCTCTGTCTATCCTCTAACGTCTCCCTTCATGCTGGAAGTTTGCTCACATTCAACCTGTCCCAAAAGAAGGGTGACCGCTCTCAACCCTCCAACTATCGTCCAATTGCTCTTATCTCTTGTCTTTCTAAAGTTTTGAAACTATTCTTGCTTCCAAATTTCTTAAGCATTTCTCTTCTCATAATCTGCTCTCAGATCGCCAGTATGGCTTCCTTAAGGGTCGCTCTACTGGTGATCTTCTTTCATATCTTACTAACTCTTGGTCATCCTCCTTTCGGGACTTCGGTGAGACTTTTTCTATTGCAGTAGACATATCGAAAGCCTTCGATAGAGTCTGGCATAAATCTTAATTTCTAAACTACCCTCCTTCGGTTTCTATCCCTCCATCTGTGCCTTTGTCTCTAATTTCCTTTCCGGCCGTTCCATAGCTGCGGTTGTGGACGGCCATTGTTCACTTCCTCACCCTATAAACTCCGGTGTTCCTCAGGGCTCTGTCCTATCTCCTATTCTCTTTCTAATTTTTATAAATGATCTCCTTAACTGTACCTTAATTCCCATCCATTCATACGCAGACGACTCAACCTTACACTACTCCATTAGTTTTCAGAACGCCCCAGCCAGCAATCCCTCAACGACAAACGTAATGGGCCATAGAACTCTTAAATTCTGATCTAAATACTATTTCCAATTGGGGCAGAGAAAACCTTGTTAACTTTAATGCTTCCAACCAATTTCTCCATCTATCTACCCGTCAGGATCTCCCAGCGGACTATCCCTTATTCTTCAACAATACAAATCAACCCTTCATCTTCTCTCAATATTCTTGGTGTCTCTTTTTCTTCTGCTCTCATTTGGAAGGACCATATTACCAGTCTTGCTAAGGCAGCCTCCCAGAAGCTGGTGTGCTCAACCGCCTTAGGGGGTTCTTTTCCCCTGCACAGCTTCTTGCTCTGTACAGGGGCATAGTGCGCCCTTGTATTGAGTATTGTTCACATGTGTGGGGAGGTTCCTCTCACACTGCTCTCCTAGACAAAGTTGAAAGGAAGGCCTTTCGTATCATTAACTCCCGTCCACGTCACCAACTCTCTGCAATCTCTCTCTCCGCCGCAATGTTGCATCTCTCTCGCTATTCTATCGCTACTATAATAATCAGTGTTCCTCAGAGCTATCCCAGTGCATACCACCTCCTTTACGTAGGGCACGTGTACCCGTCTTGCAACTCAATCCCACCCCTACTCTGTGCAACTCTCCAACCCAAGAGTGAAACGTTACTCTCAAACTTTCTTCTACTCAACATCTGAGCTCTGGAACTCTCTCCCAGAATCAGTCTTTCCCTCTTCCTATGACTTAAATTGCTTCAAACTCCGTGTGTCCAGGCATTTTGGCTCGAACGTCCCTTGATTTTGGCCCTGTCACTCTTTCAACTATGGGGGAGGCACTCGTTATAGGCAGTTATGCCTTTTGCCTCCCTCAATCACATAGAAAAAAAAAAAAAAAAAAAAAAAATACTGTACTGGTATATATTGAACAACCATGGGGACATCACACACACCCTTGCTTTAACCCAACATTCAGATTAAAGAACTCGCTCTGTTAATTATCCACACATACTGACACCTTTGCACCCTCATACATGCTCTTCATTGCTTTCAGCAACTTGCCATATACTCCGTATTTTCTCAGTACCGGTACTTTCCACATACCTTCTCTATCAATTCTGTCATAGGCCTTCTCCAACTCCATAAATGCAGCATACAACTTTTGTCGCTTCTCCAGATATTTCTCCACAACACATTTCCGGGCAAAAATCTGAGCTACACATCCTCTTCCCTTCCTAAGATGGCTACAGTATGCTAACCGTTTCCCCAGCAATACTGACTGAAAATGCCCAAATATATTGCATGTCCACTTCAGATTTATCTAAAATATGTAAAATTACACCAAATACCACTACAGTAGCACTGAAATCAATAAAACTCTCTAACAGGATAACTAAATGGAAGAAATACTCCAAAAGATTAATATGTTAACCCTTTACCCACCATTACTGACTGAAAATGGCTAAATAGATTGCATGTGCTCTTCAGATTTATACATACATACGTTCATAACATTTTAAGACTGAGTGCTCCACACAGATGTGCAATTTCAGTCTCTTTTTCCTAATGGCGGCGTTGCAGGCAACCCTGTTAAGGGATGCTTTACTTGTCAAGTTTTTGGATTTGAGATCTGCACGTATAGTCCGATCCCAGGTCTTACTCGGTCCACCCCTTGGTGCAGCTCCCTCCACAATCGCAGACCTGCATCTTTTCACCCAATTTTGTTCATCCATTCTCTCCACATGTCCATACCATCCCAGTTTACTTGTACGCATCTCCTCGCTAATACTCTTTATACCTAAACGTCTCTTCAGCTCATCATTTGTTATTCTGTTGACATCCTTTATCTGAAATATGTAAAATTACACCAATTACCAACTACATTACCAACAAGTGCACTACCATTCCCATTCACCTCTGATCGTACCCCCCACCCTCACACCACTCCCTCAACTTTCCTATCACCCACCTTACCATTCATATCCCCAATCAGAAATATTCTTTCGTTCTTGTCAAACTTCTCCAGGCACGCCTCCACATTCATCCAGAACTCCTCTTTCTTTCTTTCAAGTATATCCTCTGTCGGGGCATACACGCATATAATCAATACAATATTTTTAACATGAGGTTGCTTATAATAATTTGTACCTCTGCAGTTTCTCCATGGCTAACAAAAAAGGTCACATTCCTAAGAAGCCCCAACCAAAAAGGCCAAGCTTCTGTACAGAACAAATGCCACACCATTACCCTTATGGTGACCCTATCAAATAATCAAAACAACCACACTTCTTAACCCAATTCCCGCGGGGCCCCTCATATGACGGAGACGATTTTCCGGCTATTTTGTAGCCTGTGAGCCAGGCCAGCTTTTGCAAGCAGCACGGATGGACGTCAGCCGGAGCCTACAGGCCCCGCCACGACACTGAGGTTTGTGTGAGAGAGAGCTCACTTATGTGCAGCGTCACACATAGCAAAAACAGAAAATAATTGGTAATTTTTAGCGATTTCGCCTAGGCCTATCGGATTTGGTAATTTTTAGCAATTTTGCCCTTCGTTTGCAAGATCCTTACAAGAAAACCAGACGTCGTACAGGGATGATTCAAGAGTAATTTGAAAGCTATTACCGTACTTTCACGAATACATAATTGTATTACGCTCTGGCTTTTGCTTATGCATGCAAATGAGCAGGGAATGAAGGCAATTTCGGGGAATTATGCCTACTCGTACAGGAGTCCTTGGAGCGGCTTCGGTCGCGCCGGGAATTTCCACACCTCACACCACACACACACATCACACAGTTTTTCCTACACCGAGAAATGACTCTCCGGCTGTCATTTCTCGAAGACTTCTTCTAGCCGGAGACATTGAGAGCAACCCAGGACCCACCTACACATACATATGTCCAACTTGCTCAAAACCCATCACTTCGAGTTGCCACACTAAGGGTTCAGTTCTCTGCAATTCATGCAGGAACTGGACCCACTTCACCTGCACAACACTTGCCTCCAAGAAACACTACACGAACACCTGGACCTGTTCCTGATGCCCCTCCCTCTCCCAGTCAAATCCCTCGCCTAAAACCCGTCCACCTCTCCTCCCCAACCCACCTAACCTTCCCATATCATCCACTCCCCCCCTAAAAGCTGTCCACCTCTCCTCCCTAACCCACCTAACCTTCCCATACCATCCACATCCTCAACTCAACACACCACACCCCATCCTAATCCATTCCAACCCCCATCTCCTGCTCCCCAATCCCCAACCCCACCTCACCCATCCCAACCCCCAGCCCCTCCCTCACCCCCACCCCCACCCCATCCTCGTGCAGCAGCACCCAACATACATCGTGCACATAACATTAACATTCTCCAATTGAACATAGATGGCATCAACACAAAGAAACACAAACTCTCACACTTCATCAAACAACACAACATACACGTTGCCATCTTACAAGAAACAAAACTCTGCACAACACAAAAAACACCCACATTTCATGATTTCACCACCATCAGACAAGACCGGGCTGTCGGCGGAGGCGGTGGACTCATCACCCTGGTACACAAAGAAATATCATACATAGTTACCAGTGTACAAACCAAATCCCTCCTCCCCCCAAATGATAACACAACAGAAATTCAATCAATTAAAATACGCACTGGCAACAACTCCAACATAACCATCATAAACACATACATCCCCTACAGTACCAAATGAATACAGACCACACTTATAACACATCACAAACACCCCACACATCATCCTGGGTGGTGACTTCAACGCCAAGACGTCGGCCTGGTTTGTCGACAACCCCGACACAGACAGAGGGCTGGTATTACAAAACCATACTGTTAACCTCATCATCCTTAACAACATCCATCAACATACCCATATTCCTCACCAAGCCCTCTATAACACATCATCTCCAGACATCACCTTTTGCTCCCCAGAACTCGCCCCCACAACATCCTGGAGGGTGGTCAGAACCTTAGGCTCTGACCACCTCCCGATTATTATCACCACCAAAACCAGACTCACCCCAGCTAACCACAAACACACATACACCAATTATAAAAGATCTAACTGGGACGCATTCACAAATGAGACAGAACAACACTTCACAACTCTAAACAGTACACCCATCACTACCATCAACAATGCTGTACACATACTCAATAAAACTATCCAAAACACTGACAAGAAACACATTCCAAGAGGTAACAGAAAAAGACACAACCCCAACTTCACACCAGAAATTCAAAACCTCATCAGACAACACGACATACTGAAACACTCCCCAGCACCCCACACACAAGACATCACACAACAAATCCAAGCACTCAACACCCAAACTAACAACAAAATACAAGAACAACAAAAACTAAATTGGAATAACTTCCTACAAACACTTGATCACAAAACAAACCCCAAAAAACTCTACAAAACACTAAACAGCATCACACTTTCCAACAGCAACACAATACAATCACATGCTGCAATCACAACAACAGACTCTACTCCTTCATGTAAACAACAAGCAAACACTCTCATCAATCACTTCTCACATGTCAGCCACCTAAAACCTCACAAAGACGACCGACGTGTCATCCGACGTAAGAGACAATTCCCCACAGACCCTGACTATACACCCTTCACCAATCACCAGACAAAGCATATCATCAATAATCTCAAGCACTCACCCGCTTGTGGGCTAGACAACATAAGCAACATACACCTCAGACACCTGGGACCACAAGGCATACAAGCACTCACTAACATATCAAACTACAGTTATTAACACAACACAATACCAGACATTTGGAAGCATGGTCTCATCACCACATTCCCCAAACCCAACAAAGACCCCACGCTACCCTCCTCGCACCGCCCCATCACACTCCTTTGCTCCCCCTCCAAAGTCATGGAACGCCTAGTATTAAAACTAATTACACCCGACCTACCCCTAGCTCCAACACAACATGGCTTTAGGCCACTGCACTCCACAAACACTCTTCTCACAGAGCTTACACAAAGAGCTTTTGACGGCATCAACTCAGCTAGACCACCACACAGATCACTATTAGCCACACTCGACATTAGTAAAGCCTTCGATGCCATCCCCGCCACAACCTAACAAACAAAATCTACAAAACAAACATGCACAACAACACAAAAAGGTGGCTGGCCAACTTCCTAGCAGGCAGATGTGCACACGTATCTTTTGCCGGTCAGTCATCTAAAATCAGAAACTTTCCAAACGGAGTCCCACAAGGATCCGTCCTATCGCCCGCACTCTTCAATCTGTACATGCACGATATAACTACACCCAATACGCCCCAAATAAACTTAGCCTCCTATGCAGATGACATAACACTCACATGCACACACCATGACCCAAAAAGAGCAACAGATCTCCTTCAACCCTATCTCAACACACTACATGGCTGGTGCACTACAAACAGACTTAATCTAGCCCCAGCCAAATCCACCGCAACCCTGCTCACAAGCTGGACAGGAGAACACAAATACATCCCTCAACTCACCATAAACAACACACACCTAACACATACACACACACCCAAAATCCTAGGAGTAACATATGATACTCATATGACATTCGAACAGCACACCACAAACATTAAAAAGAAACTGACACCCAGACTTAACGCCCTCAGGTCATTTGCTCACACAAAATTTGGACACAACAAAGAAACTACCACCACAGTATATAAACAATACATAAGATCAGTGATGGAATACGCAAGCCCAGCCTGGGCTTCTAACCTAGCTGAAACACATCATAAGACCTTACAGACTATTCAAAACAAAGCCCTGAAGATCATTACAGGCTGCACAGCTACTGCACCCACAGATCACCTACATCAAGAAACCAAAATCCTCAAAGTCAAAGACCATCTGGACATGAGAGGCACTCAATTCCTGGCAGCAGCCTCCACGAACCAAGACCACCCACTAAACTACATGGCAACACACCCACAGACACCAAGAAATATCAAAACAACACCCAGCACACGGTATCACACACAATTACTGTCCTCTCTCCCACCCCGAACCAACTTCCAGAAGCACATCCATACTCATACCTCTTGCCGATCCATCCACTCACTCACAGACAACATGCAGCTGCAAGCACGACCTCCCAAAATCCATCCTTCCGAATCCTCCCTTCCTCGCGAGGACAGAGTCCACCTGGCCAGGCTGAGATGCGGACACCATCCAGCTCTCCTGAGCTATCAGAAGAGACTGGATGACTCCGTTGTCGACGCCTGCCCGGGATGTAACACAGCACCCCATACCATTAAACACATCATAGAAGACTGCATTTCACACAACCACCTACGCCAATAACACAATCTACACTCAATGAGAGCACTGTGGGAAAGCCCGATCATGGCCATGGCCTTCCTCAGGGACTCGGGGCTGTTCGGCCAGGCAGCTTAGGGAACAACAACAACAACAACAACTCGTACAGGATTAGTAGCATTAACCAAAATGGTCACACTCCTTAATGGTCTAAGTGGCCATAGCCAAAATGGCTACACTATATTCCTTCTGTACTTTCTCCATGCCCGATGAGATACATGATATTTTGATATATGTGGCACAGCCCTTGTATCCAACACAATACCCTGCGTGCAACCCCGCTCGAACCCCGCACAACGTTGCTTGCAACTTTAATTATCATTATTATTATTATTATTATATGAGATGCCGAAGTCTCCAATCAGGGTGCGGAAACACCATCAAGATGAATCCACACAAAACACCCGGAGGCACTGGAGAGAGACTACGGCAACTTAGGAAAAAATAAAAACATATACCGTATACTGTACTGTACATAATTATACACATATTAAACACAGATAACATATTATGCAGTGGAGGATATCAAGTATAAATATAATTCAATAAAATAGAATAAAATAAGTTTAAAATTTAAAATTAATGCTGCAAAAAAGCATTAACTCTAGACTTAAAAATGGAGATATTAGCTGAATTGACTAGCTCATTTGGCAACTTATTCCACAAGTCAACCATGGCCGGCACAAAACACCGTGAAAACTGTGTAGTAGAAAAATTAACACGGCTCATGGCAAGATCATAAGATTGCTTGTGAATCTAGTTGCACGAGCCCGGACATAGGGCCCAGGCAGAACCCCATGTAAGGGATGCTGAGGGTTGTTTAAAACTTTAAATAAAAGACTAAGGGCACCAACTTTACGTCGATGACACAGATCAAGAGACAAATGAGGTAGAATAAAACTGATGGAATTTAGCAACCTAACACTAAGAAGGTGTACGGTCCGGACGGTGTTCCTCCTGTTGTACTGAAAAACTGTGCTTCTGTGCTGACACCCTGCCTAGGCAAACTCTTTCGTCTCTGTCTCTCCTCTAACGTCTTTCCTTCTTGCTGGAAGTTTGCTCTCATTCATCCTGTCCCAAAGAAGGGTGACCGCTCTCAACTCTCCAACTATCGTCCAATTGCTTTCATCTCTTGTATCTCTAAAGTTTTTTAAACTATTCTTGCTTACAAATTTCTTAAGCATTTCTCTTCTCTTAATCTGCTCTCAGATCGCCAGTATGGTTTCCTTAAGGGTCGCTCTAGTGGTGATCTTCTTTCATATCTTACTAACTCTTGGTCATCCAACTTTCGGGACTTCGGTGATACTTTTTCTGTTGCACTAGACATATCGAAGGCCTTCGATAGAGTCTGGCACAAATCTTTAATTTCCAAACTGCCCTCCTTCGGTTTCTGTCCCTCCATCTGTGCCTTTGTCTCCAATTTCCTTTCTGGCCGTTCCATAGCTGCGGTTGTGGACGGCCATCGCTCATTTCCTCATCCTATCAACTCCGGTGTTCCTCAGTGTTCTGTCCTATCTCCTATTCTCTTTCTAATTTTCATAAATGATCTTCTCAACTGTACATCCAGTCCCATCCATTCATATGCAGACGACTCTACCATACCCCACTCAATTAGTTTTCCAGAATGCCCCAGCCAGCAGTCCCTCAAAAACAAATGTAATGAAGCCATAAAAATCTTATCTTCTGATCTAGCTACTATTTCCAATTGGGGTAG
Source organism: Paralithodes platypus (assembly GCA_032716605.1). Classification (NCBI taxonomy): domain Eukaryota; kingdom Metazoa; phylum Arthropoda; class Malacostraca; order Decapoda; family Lithodidae; genus Paralithodes; species Paralithodes platypus. Next base: position 44,697,006 of record CM064575.1, read on the forward strand.
AGAAAACCTTGTTGTATTTAACCCACTGAACCCCAGCTAGTTAATAATAAATGTACACCCCAGGACCAGAGGGTTGTCAAAAATTTGTTTTTTTCCAGAAAACACCAGGAATGGGTTAGAAATGAAGGAAAACCCACAAAAAAACGATACCCTAGGTCATTAAGGGGTCCTACGGTGCGCCCGAATGTCGGAATTACAAGAGGGGAAATGGGTAGGCAAAAACTGTTTTTTGCGCGCTCACGTGCACGCGGTTGGACTTTGAGAGTTTTCAACCATCGGCATTGTTGCGTGGGATACTTACACAGTTTCCATACAAATCTGAGACCTCTAGGTGCCATAGGACCGGAGTAATTAAACCCCGACGACACATATGCATCCTGGGGTTTAGCGTTACATACATTACCGACGCAAACGTGTCGTCGCTGGGGTTCTGCTGGTTAATGCTTTCAAAACTCAATTTATACATCTTACAACCCATCAGGATCCTCCAGAGGACTATCCCTTATCCTTCAACAATACAAAAATCAACCATTCATCTTCTTTCAATGTTCTCAGTGTTTCTTTTTCTTCTGCTCTCACTTGGAAAGACCATATTACCAGTCTCGATAAGGCAGCCTCCCAGAAGCTGGGTGTGCTCAACCGCCTCAAGGGGTTCTTTACCCCTGCGCAGCTTCTTGCTCTGTACAGGGGCACAGTGGGTCCTTGAGTATTGTTCACATGTGTGGGGAGGATCCTCTCACACCGCACTCCTAGACAAAGTAGAAAGGAAAGCCTTTCGTATCATTAACTCCCGACCACTCACCAACCCTCTGCAATCTCTCTCTCTTCGCCGCAATGTTGCATCTCTCTCGTAATTCTATCGCTACTACAATTATCAGTGTTCCTCGGAGCCTTCCCAGTGTATACCACCTCCTCTACGTAGGATACGTAGTACCCGCCTTGCAACACAATCCCACCCCTACTCTGTGCAACTGTCCAACCCAAGAGTGAAATGCTATTCTCAGACTTTCTTCTATTCAACTGCTGAGCTCTGGAACTCTCTCCCAGAATCAGTCTTTCCCTCTTCCTATGACTTAATTTGCTTCAAACTCCGTGTGTCCAGGCATTTTAGGTCGAACGTCCCTTAATTTCGGCCCTGTCACTCTTTGAAATCTGGGGGAGGCACTCGCTGCAGGCAGTTATGCCTTTTGTGTCCCTCATTCACATAGATTTTTTTTTTTAGATAAATATTTAGTTTTTACACTTGCCAATGAGATATGATGACTTGTTTTCAGATATATACTTAAAGCGCAAATCGGATTGACTTTTTACTTCCTCAAACCAGTTCTTCACCTTCTCAAACCAGTTCTTCACCTTCTCAAACCATTATAAAAGCAGGATTGACTTGGCTTGATATTTAACACCCTTAACCCTTATTTAGCGGCGAGCAACATAAGTCGAGTTAAATAAAGCTGGACTATGTGGCGGCGCTCGACATAGGTCGAGTGGCAATTTCAGCACGTAATGTGGCTGAGAGAGAGAGACAAGTGGTGGCAGGAGACTAGCGAGCGTATGACTGCTCCAGACCACCGCGGCGAACCTACTGACACAAATCTCAGCTCCCTCCTCCCTCTCTCACTCGCTACATACTCAATTATGTACTGAAAGTACCGAATTACCTGCTTTTTGCACTCGCGTTGCACGGTTATTGCAAGAAAACTATCCATCATACAAGGATCGTTATGGTGTCATTCGAAAGCTCTGTTTATGCCCTTTCAGGGATAGGTACTTGTTTTACGTTCTGGGTCTTATTTAGGCATGAAAATGATCACGTAAACAGCCCTATTTTGGCTAAAAACACCCCGCTGTGTGGTACACATAAATAAACCGCATAGGCCGCTCGTAAGGTGTTAATGGTGTAATATGACACCTTTCCTTGCCTATCGGAGATAGTGGGGGTGCTCGAAAACGCGGTTTTTGAGTCTGTTGATACCTTAACCCGGGAGCTGCGGGGAGACTCTTAAGAGTTCCCCCGGCGCACTGCGGGGAGACTCTTAAGAGTCAGAGAAAACAAAAATCAACTTTTGACATCGAAAAAAAAAAAAAATTTATATTTTTTTTTTTTTATTTTTTTTTTTTTTTTGGCCCCTGGGCCATGCAAAATCTCAGTCCTCTACCTCCCCTCCTTCCCCACTTTCCTCCTCTCCTTCAGTTATCACCTATTTTCCCTGTTATTCCCTTATTCTGAGGTATATTTTCGTGCTAACATTAGAAATCCGATTGGAGGGTGTGGTCATCACTGATAGCAAGCGAGTGCAAGAGAGAGAGAGAGTATCGATCGACTGTGTCTCAGTGGCCTTGGGGGAAATTGGCGGGAAAGCAGATTGCCTCACCCATACATTATACAACTCGCGGGCTATATCTCCGATTTTGACCATCCAAACGCTGTTTTCACTCGTTTTATTGTTGTTTCAGGTTAATACCTTTATAATCAATCCATAATAGGCGCATATGGATAAGTATTAATGCTATTAATGGCACAATGAATATTTTAGTGACGGAAACACCTCAAATACGTCAGCACAGGGGGACGTTTCCAATTACCCCCATGCGCACTTCAGAGGTTAAGGAACCCGAGTTTGTACGCTTTGAAATAGCAAACAACCTGTAGTTGACGAAGTTATAATATTGTTTGTTACCTCTTTTTCTCTCACTCTTTCTATCAATTAATCTATCTTTCTGTCTGTCTAGCTTATATGTTTATATATCTACTTATATATAACTATTGATCTCTATATCTCTATTGGTCTATGTATTGTCTTCCTTTTCCCGTGTTCTGCACTGTTCCTTACTTAGCTAATCACAAAGGCAGCTTTGTCTCTCTCCCCACTCCTCAGCCCTTGATCTGTGGCTCCTCTGTATACTCGACTGGCCGTCTAAGCCATAGAACCATCAAACTACTGTGGGTTCCCATTTCCAGCCTAAAGCTAAGAGGATCACTAAGGAATTAGTATGGTGAGTGGAAGAGGAGGCAGCCGGGACCATACTAAAGCTAGGGCATATAACGCAAATATACTGCATGACATAATAACAAAATCTACAACTTGAGAAAGGAAATGAGTATACTGAAGCCAATATACTGCATTATCTATATCTCTCTCTCTCTCTCTCTCTCTCTCTCTCTCTCTCTCTCTCTCTCTCTCTCTCTCTCTATATATATATATATATATGTTATATACTCCCATTTAAGCTTACTTAACCAACTTTATTCCTTTAATTACTTATTTACAGGGAGTACATTTACTTTAATCTTTCATCCTATTATAACAGCTTATATTATTATAATTGTATGTTCTTGTATTAGATACAGCTGGTATAGACCGAGGGGCGCCAGAGTGTATGCATTTGACCTCTCAGAAGAAGGGGTCATATGAATCACCTATGTCAGGACCGATGTCATCAAATCATAGCCACCCTCCATCACGTGAGAGGGGCATGTATAGGCTGTGATGGGGGTGTGTTTAACATGTATCTAAGGTGTGTCAGAGAGTTTAAACCACACCCAGGTATGTAATCTTGACAGGTATTGGTTAGGAATTATGTACAGCCCAAGTTGTATGGTTGTACATCATCCAGAGGGCGTAACTCAAGGTGATATTAAGGGGAGTTTGTGGTGTGGAGCGACAGAGCAGAGGACCCCCATCACTTGTTATCATAAAGGGGTCATAGGCCAGTTCGTGATTGTGAAACAGACTCTTTATACTTGTATTATATTTACTTGTTACTTAAACATTGATTTTTTTAGTACTTCTGAATAAGTCTTAAGGTATAATTTCATTAAAGCAAATGTGAATTATTCTCAAATTTCAGTTTTCCTTATTGCTTATGTAAGGTCTGATACTAAATATTATACACTGATTTATTAACCTCTCCGCGGCGCACAGGGGGTTTTCTACAGGGTAAGACTGTGCGCACCTATGATGATTTTGGGACCTATTGCCAATTTCGATAAAAAGTACATCATCGTGTAGGGAATGTTTGCGTGCATCGGCCCATATATATTTGACCCCCCAAAAAATGTCTGGGGGGGGTAGGGGAACGGTCCGTAGTTGAAAAATGTGGAGCGAATGGCACCGCGCGGCTAGATTGTCATCGAGCGGCGAGATTTCCCTGCCGAATATTTACGCGCGCAGGGGATAGAAGGAGAGGGAGGAGGGGTGGGTTACCGCGTATTATCACGTATATCTCCTTTTTCGAGCCCTTTTAGGCTATTTAGAGTATGTATACATGTGTAGGGCACCCATATAACAATGAATATGCCTCATAGTGACCAAAAATTGCAATATATAAGGGAATTATAAGAGAATATTTAGGCGGGAATGAAGATGTGTTGGAGGTTTGGCGGCAATTTATGAGCTGAGAGTGTGGTTTACGCCATACATATCACGTATATCTTGTACGTAGAGCACTGTCACGCTATAATACAGACTTGTACGTATGTATACGTGCCATATATCAAAATATATACCGCATATAAACCAATTCATGCGATATTTACGCACATTATCAATGAGTTTCTATGCGTGAACCAAGGTGTGAGTGAGTTGTGGTGGGAATGAAAGGGGGAGAGGGTGTGTTACGCCATAAATATCACGTCAATCTTGTATTTAGAGCACTCTCATGCTATAATAAAGACGTGTACATATGTAGGCGTCCCATATAACAAGGAATATACCGCATATAGCCCAATTGATGCGATATTTACGCAAATTGTGAATGTGTTTCTAGCAGACGGAAGCCTGAAAGGGGGGGTTGGGGGTGGGTGGGTGGGTGGGAGGGAGGCATGCAGGGGTGCAGTGAGTGAGTGAGTCGTGGAGAGATGGAAGTCAGGCAGATCTCTAGATAGATAACCAGCTTAGTGATAATTGTGGAGGCGCCCCAGGCGTATTGATGTTTGGTATTTTGACCCTTATGTCTACCAGATGGCTGGTGTTCGTTGCCATCAACAGGTCTACAATAACATGAGTCAGGAATGGAGAGAGAGAGAGAGAGAGAGAGAGAGAGAGAGAGAGAGAAACTGAGACATGCGTATGTCGTACATATAAATGGACTTCAGAATTGCATTTTTATGCAAGCAGACATTGCATTTTAGACACATGTGAAGTACCACAGAAACATGTAGGCCATTGACTGTAAATAAAGTACTATATTATAGACCACCAGCGACGGTGCTGAGTCAACACAGGCAGATTGCCTGTTGTGATAGAGGGCTAAATATAGACTGGTGTCTCCTTACACCTGCGAAAGGGTAGATTGCCACCAGAGAAACGTTTACTTATTTATTTCGAAGTAATATGCAATCTAAATGTATATTCGAGACCTACTGCAATTATTTGTATGACAGTCATGACTATGTATAATCCAATATACGCGCGTAGGCGAGACATAAGAAAGCTGGTTGAGCAATTTTCGACACCCACACAGTTATTATTAATTTTTATTTACAATATTATACAATACAAATGTATTTGTGAAGAGTATTTTATCCATTATTGTATTTATACCAATTTTGTTCCCAGACAGAGCTGCTGTAGCTGGAGAATCAAGGAGCGGCAAGGGTCACCTCGTGACCGCCTGACCGTGTGAAAATGAGTGGAGTCACACTGAGAGGGGCAATTTTGCTGAGTGTTTGGGCAATTTTTGACAGAATAAAGTTATATAATTACTAATTCTTGACAGAGACAAACTATTATAAACCTTGGCATGATATAATTGATAATCCCATCAATTTACAAACGTAAATTGGTGGGATAATTCATTTTTTTTTGTATATTGTCATTTCGATTGTACACACGAAGTTTTGAGTGATATTTGGTATGAGCTCCTGTGGCATGGTTGGTAAGGTCGCGGACTGGAAAACTCAAAGTGTCGTAGGGTAGTGGGATCGAATCCAGGAGGGGGTTATGGGGAAGGTTTTATATTGTCTAGAAAAAATTTTATAAATTTTTTTTTTTACAAGATCATGCCATTGTATTCAAACAATATGAAATATTCATAGAATATATCATATTGTAAGAATACAATGACATGACCTTGTTTTCTTTTTTTTTTTTTTTTCTTTTTTATTGTTTTATTTTATTATCATAGTAGGTTTGACATGATTTATTGAAACATATTTATTTTTGTACAATTCATTTGAGGTAAGAAAATAATTATATACACATTACTTAGGCTAATAACAAACATATATATTGATATACTAAAAAAATAAGGCATATTACATGTAAATCTTTGAAACTTATAAACTAAATAATGAAACATACAATTATATAATGTAAAAGCTATATCACAGGGACATCTTTGGAACTTATACATTATATAATATATATGTTACATTATGAGGTAGCGTGATCAATTAGGTCAGGTCAGGTAAGGTAGGGCGCGAGTCCAGGGCAGGGCAGGGCAGGAGGCGAGTCCAGGGCAGGGCACGGGGCGAGTCCAGGGCAGGGCAGGGCAGGGCAGGGGCCGACACTCAGTAGTTCTTGAAGGTGTGGTAGTCCCTGAAGCAGTCACCCAGGCAGAGTGCAACTTTGCACTCGGCGCACATTGAGGTGACTCTTTTGGTCACATGGGGTTTCCTCACACTGGAGCTGCAGACGGTGCACTGCACCTGCCTGTGACGAGTGCCAATCAGCTCGGTGTTGGTTGTGTAGTGTCTTTCGACACCCAGCTGGATGCGGTCAGGAACGTGATCCCCACGCCATGCCGTACGTCTGTGAGTGGTGGTGGCATACTTCTCCAGGAGTTGGTAGGAGACGTTGTACACGAACTCCCGGAATTTCAGCTTCTGGTTTGGGGCCATATCCTTCTTCACCAACCACAAGTTGTAGGCGTTCAGCATCGTTATGTCAACTAGGTGGAGGAAGAGCTTGTGATACCACTTCACAGTCTTCCTCAGACACTCAACACCTGACAGCTGACAGTCAGACTTGTCCACCAGGCGCATGTTTTTTGGTGTAGTCCACTACCATGTCGGGCTTGTAGATTGTCTTCCTGGTTCGGTAGTGGATTTTGCCAGAATCCACCTGGGCACCTGTGTGGACGGTGGAAAGCAGGTGGACGTCTCGCTTATCCTTCCACTTCAGGGCTATCAGTTTCCCACACTTCTCGAGCTGCTTGTATTTCTGCCCCTTTCGTCGCCTTCTTCGCACATGCCTCTCGCGGTGTTCCTTGGCCAGGTCGTCTTCTGAAGGTGTGTCACTGGAGGAGGCATCTGTGAGAGGAATGACATCACCTGTGAACTTTGGCATAAACTTTCTTGTCTTTCTGACAGTCCCACATGACCCCGTTTGGTTGTCATAAAGAAACTGGCAGAGAGCAGGAGAAGTATACCAGTTGTCAGTGTAGATGATGTGGCCTTTGCCCAGGTAAGGTGCCAACATTTTCCTGACGATGGCACCTGACATGCCCATGGGGTCATTGGCAGCGGCTTTCGGTATGTCAATGTCAGTGCCTGTATACACGATCATGTCAAGCACTATTCCAGTTTCACAGTCGCACAACACGAAGAGCTTGATTCCGAACCTATGCCTCTTCAAGGGGATATACTGCTTGAAAACAAGACGTCCTTTGAAGAGCACGAGCGACTCATCAATCACCAAATTGAGGAAGGGGTAAAAGTATTTCCTATACCTCTCCAACAACATGGTGAACACCTCCCGAACTTTCCATATCCTGTCAATCCTGTTAGGATTTTCGTTGTCTGCAAAGTGCATAAATCTTAGCAGCAACAAAAATCTGTCACGAGTCATGAACTTATTGAAAGTTGGGGTGGCGATGAGAGGGTCGTGCTTCCAGTAGTGTTGCAACACATGCTTCTTGATCAGAGGCATGAGGAACAACAAGGCAAAGAACGTCAGAAATTCTGCCACAGTCGTATCCACCCAGCCTCGTATTCTCGCTTTTGGAGAAAGGACGTCCAATCTGCCAAACACCCACCTGTAGTAGGCGTTTGTTTGGGCAACGATGTACGTCATTACCTCCATGTCGAAAAAGCGAGGAAGAAGTCGCTTTCGTTCGCTTGATCATCACAGGGCCAGTTGTCAGTTGTTCCTGACGTCCCAGGATTGAACTGGGGCACGTCAGGTACAAAATTGACCCCGTCAGACCAATCGAACGAAGGCATGCCAGGGATCGGAATGTCGTCTGCGTCTTCTTCTGCGTCTGAAATATCGCTTCCATGGTCGCGATACAGCACTTCATCATCATTACCCTCCTCTTCACTCGACAGACGATGCCCTTCCTCGTTTTCGTCACCGACGTCGGACTCACTCCCACTGTCCACTCCCAAATCCCCCCACCCTTGGTCCCGTGCTAGGGCTTCGTCGTCGAAACCCGGGCTGCCAATGTCCTGCGAATCACCATCAAACAGCAGGGCGGCATACTTAGATGGTGTAAGATTTTTCCGGGTCACTTTGGCACGTGCGGGAGTCTTATGGACAGGGACAGCAGAGGTGGTGGCAGGGGCGGCGGCAGGGGCGGCGGCGGCGGCAGGGGCGGCGGCGGCAGGGGCAGCAGTGGTGCGTGGCCTTGATGGCAAGATGATGGTGGTGCCTGTCGCCCTTCTCTCTGTTCCTTGGGCAGGGGCGGCAGGGGCGGCAGGGGCAGCAGGGGCAGCAGGGGCGGCAGGGGCAGCAGGGCCGGCAGGGACACCAGGGCCAGCAGTCGCTTTCCCAGTCACTTTCCCTCTCCCTTTCCCCTTCCCCTTCCCTGTTCCTTGGGCAGGGGCGGCAGGGGCGGCAGGGGCAGCAGCAGGGGCGGCAGGGGCGGCAGGGGCGGCAGGGGCAGCTGGGCCAGGGGCAGCTGGGCCAGGGGCGGCTGGTGGTGGTGGTGGTGGTAGGGGCACTGTGGCTGGCGTACGGGTTCTCTTCCCTACGCCCGTGCCTTTAATTTTTCCTGCCCCCGCAGGTAATGCAGCCCTAGGGCGGCCTCCTGCGTCGCTGGTACCGGTGGCAGGGGTGGCAGGGGTGGCAGTGGTGGCAGTGGTGGTGGTAGTGGTTGTTGCAGTGGCCTGGGTCGTGGTGGCAGTGTCCCGAAAGACCAATGACCTCTGTGCCATTGCCCTGCTTGCACGTGTTTTACGTGCTTTTGGTGCTGGTGATTCGTCCTCTGAGCTGTAGGGCGTGTCGTACTGGTAGCTAGGGTCTTTGGCAGCCACCCTCTGCCTTCCACGGCGGCTAACACCACCAGAAGGAGGGCTGGTTGTGTCATCAGGGAGCGAGCGTGAGGGACGTGTAGGCTCCATGACTAGTGCGTGGTTACTGGCGCGGTGGTGCTTGCACGAGTGCGGGGCGAGCGTTTGGCGGGGTGGTATCGAGAGTTGACATGTAGTACAATACCCACACCAATTTTCAGCCGCCTGGCTATAAACGCGCGGTTTTGGTACGTGTTCAAAGTCTCTGCTCTTAAGAGTCTACCCGCAGTGCGCCGGGGGAACTCTTAAGAGTCTACCCGCAGCTCCCGGGTTAATTATGTACGTATGGTCGGATAAGGTGGCAGCTTCTATAGAGTTATCTAATCAAAGTAATTCTACCCTTTAAGCACCATCATATGGTGGCAATGCGTTGGTCCTTTTAAAACAAAGGCTACGCCCACGTGTCGATTATTTGACCACAAACGCTACTAAGTATTTAATTCAAGTCACTGAGAGTCTGAAAAGCAAATAATTTCACTTATTACGGCTGGCGAGATTGTATCACTGGCTGGCGACTCTGGCAGCTATCATTACAGCGCTGACGCTACTACCACGTTCGGAGCCTGATCGAGTTCGTCCCACTAATGGTACAGCGGAATCCTGTGGTTCCTCAACTTTGCCTGCAGGAGGAAGTCTTCAAGGAAGGAGGGCCTATGTGTGGCAAGATTGGTTGTACCTTGGAGGATCAAGTTTGAGAGGAAGAGGCTGGAGGATGAGACATTATCAAGCCGGGAGGGTTATTGGCTATACTCCACTGGCCGTAACCCAAGGTCAAACCTCAACCCACCCTTACAAACTGCCGTCGGCGCCTAACCACAGGCACTCTCTCACCCTCAGTTTGGTTTGAAGTGCTTGAGAGTGAGGATATATAGCAGCTTGCTGAGACATTGAGGAGGTAACATGTTCTTAGAGGCCTTTAGTGATTCTTTCAATTCAAATTATACCAATCTTCGGGGGAAATTAAAATATAATTCTATAATTCATTTGTGTGTTTAAAGCTTTTCACTGTCTTTTTAATTAATAGTTTGTGCAAAATAGGTTGTATTATTGGTGATTAGGCCTGGGAATTGTTAAGCGGTGTTTTATAGAAATTTTTAATCTTTTATCTTTGGAGAGTTTATGTATTATATGTTTTATCAAGTTGAGAATTCCCTATGTCATTAAAACGTCTGTTTAAGAAAAAGCCTAAGGTTCCCGCTATCGAGTCAGTTGACCAAGAGTTATCTGATATCACTGAGGATAGCGGAGACGACTTTTCGGACGATTATTGGGGCGATAGGGAAGATGCATACAAATGTTAAATATAAACTAGCTAATATGGAATTAGAAAACTCGAATTGTGAGAAAGATCTAGGTGTGTTTGTTAGCAATGATTTGAAGCCTAGACAACAGTGTATAAGCGTTCGAAACAAGGCAAACAGGATTCTCGGGTTCATCTCTAGGAGTGTGAGTAACAGAACTGCTGATGTTATCTTAAAACTTTACTTGTCATTAGTGAGACCCCATATGGATTATGCTGTTCAATGTTGGTGTCCTTATTACAGAGTGGACATAGATTCATTGGAGAGAGTACAACGTAGAATGACAAAAATGATCCATAATATTAGAAATCTTCCGTATAAAGAAAGGTTGAAGAAATTAGGCTTACATTGGTTAGAGAGACGCAGAGTTAGAGGGGATATGATAGAGGTGTTCAAGTGGGTTAGTGGGATTAACAAAGGGGACATGACAAATGTACTAAAGCTCAGTGATAGCGAAAGAACTCGTACCAATGGTTTCAAATTAGATAAATTTCGTTTCAGAAAAGATATAGGCAAATATTGGTTTGGTAACAGAGTTTTAGATGGGTGGAATGGACTACCAAGTGCTATAGTGAGATTAAAAACGGTAGGGAGCTTTAAGATAAAATTGGATAAGCATGTGGACGAGAAGGGTTGGGTGTGAAGGGGGATCAGCAGGGTTGGGCCAATCAGCACTCTGCAGACCCCCGTAATCCTGCGTTAATCTCTAACCGTCTTGGTAAGATGATCCTCAGGGTATTAGAGTGTTGAGCCTATAATTGGGGTTTGTAATTGGGGTTGTGTGGGACAGGGATCTGCCTTGCTTAGGCCAATCGGCTTTCTGCAGACTCCCGTTTTCTTATGTTCTTATGTTCTTATGATAGTTCAGAACATAAGTATTCGGAGGTTGATTTTCAAGCAAACCCTGGTACATCGGGGGAAGCACTTCTATGAAAATGTTAATCAAGGTGTGTTAAGAAGCGGGACTTTCCGAGATCCCACTCCCACCTACTTAGAACCTATACCGACTATTATAGTTACAAAACCTTCTATAGAAAAAGTCAATATGGCTGGATCTGAACCCCAGGCTTTCAATGTAAGCGTAACACATGGACAGGCAACTAAACCGTTCACTGGTTTGGAAGAACACAGAAATATCTTCTCAGTTTCAGATGACGTAGATACGGAGATCGCAGCAAAAGGTATTACTCAGGAGAGGGCCAAAATTGACATTTTTCGCTCGAAAATTGACAAGGGAAATACTCCAGCAGGATACCTTTTGGCGTGCGATGATCTTATCAATGCTAAGACTTACGATGAGTTTAAAGTAGAGTTCCTTAAGAAATTCGGCTCTTCGGCCAAGGGAGAATTTGCGAATTTCCATGATTTCGTCGATCAGCTATTGAAGCAAAAGAAAAATTAGTCTGTGGACACAATATTGGCACAGTGTTCACAATTCGCAAATTACATGTCACATGACCTAATTCATCACACCTGGTTTGAGGATAGTAAAATAACGCTAGAGCAGCTGAGTAAGTTGTTAGGTTATGTAATGCTAGTTAGTGCCTTGCCAGACACCGTGAAACCGATCGCTAGGAGGTTTGAATTTCGGCCTACGATGTCTCTAAATAAATTCACAAAGGAACTACGGAAGTCTTGTGATACTAACGGTATAACCACCGATCAAATTCAGTTTTCGTGTGCTGCCGTTAGGAATTCCTTACCTGTTTCCCCAGCTCAATCTGGACCTAAGCAGAATCAACCTAGAAATTCCCAACCTAATAGAAATTCCCAACCTAATAGAAATTCCCAGACCTGTCCCCAGGCCAGTTCTCCTCCCAAAAACCAGAAACCCACATAGGTAGGTCAAAGTAGACAGAGTTACAGCTCTCAAACATGGAACTATCAATCCCCCCGTTATCAGAGCAACGGCGGTCGACCGCAGGCCTCTAGCGGCGGCGGCCAAGGCGTGCAGGTGCCGGCGATAATGAGTGGTGGCGCCAATGGTCAACACAGGGATGCTATGTGTTTTTATTGTGGTACACGGGGTCACATTGCTCCTCATAACATCAAAGCCAAAGAGCTATATGAATATACGGCAGGTAAGCAGCCTTTCTGTCGTAGATGTAAAACTAATGACCACCGGACCGGAACTTGCCTGGAAGTGAAGGTCGATACAGATGATTGGAGGGCGAGTCACCCTAGATCGGGGGAAGCTTCCGATCGCACCCAAGCAAATCAAACGTAAAGGATAAATGTACACAGACTCTGAAATTCCCTACTTTAATGATAAGTGCGCTCATGCATTCAGCTGACTCGTTAATTATGAAGTCATATGTAAATAATGCAGCTTTAAGTGTTTTAATTGATACAGGTTCTCCTGTGAACCTCATGTCTAGCTCTGCATTTAACAAATTGAATCCTGATATTCGTTAAAACTTGAATTCCCGGATATTAATCTACAGAGTGTTTCAGGGGATAATATTTTAATTTCGGGGGTTACCTACTCACCGATGGAATTGCATGAGGACTTAGATTTAATGACGGAGAAAGTGTACATTGTAGAGGGGTTAAACATTTTATCAGACCTTCTGTTGGGTTTTAAGACAATGAAGGATAGAACATTCTTAGTTATCTGTGAGATGAATGGTGTATCTATTAACTCGGCAGGCGGGTGCCCAACCCCGAAAGGGGTTGAAATAGGGAAGCTATCCCCCCGCCAAAGGCGGCTTTCTAGGGCCTTTCCTAGCTGATGCTGAGAGGATTGGGTTCTAGTCATGTGGTGATGGGCTGGTCTATCAGAGTGAGAACTGAGCAATCTCTGCCATACCCATAGCTTACTCTGACTGTTCCCTTTACTTATTTATTTTCTAGATCTCAAGTGACGGCGTCTCTTCCGTGGATTGACATCCCAATCTACCAAGATTGGAAGCCAAAGCGTCACATTTTTCCTTTTCCCCTCAACTTTCTCTTCATAATTGCCGAGGGGCACAGGGCCCTGGGTGGAGGTTTGGTTTCCCGGACGTTTCCGCACCCTCCTCAGCTCCCCGCCATGGAGTGGCTTCGGTCACCCAGGCTTTATTGTGGTCGGCAGGGAGGGTTCTGTGGGGGCGCCCGGTTATGGCCTTGGCCTTGTTCGGGGCCTTGGGGCTGTTCGGCCAGGCAGCTTGGGGAACAACAAGAACAATAACAACCCGGCAGCTGCAGGGAGACTCTTAAGAGGTTTTACTGAGCGACTGCGGGGAGACTTTTAAGATCCTAGGCTTAAAAAAAAACTTTTAAAAGGCCCCAGTAGCACTTAAAATTTTTTTTTTTTTCCCTCCATACCTCATATCACTTCTCTACATCTGTCAAAGTCCCCTCCTTCCCCCCCCCCCCCCCCTCTTCAATTATTACCTATTTTCCCTGTTATTCCCTTATTCATTGGTATATTTTTGTGCTAATATCTGCAAGCCGGTTGCAGGGTGTGGTTATGTGAGTAGCGAATGTGTTAGGTAAGGGACAGGGTGGGGTGAGACTCTCAGTCATGCTCTAGAGCTCTAGAGCTCGCGAGAGGTGGGGTTGCCTTGCTCTGCTCCACATTTCATGAATGGGCCGCTCCGTATTTATTCGCGATTTTGACCATACAAACACTATTCCCACTTGTTTTATTGTTGTTACAGGTTACTATCTTCATATTAAACGTAAAATAGACGCATATGGATAAGTATTAATTGTATTTATGGTAAATTAACGATTTTAGTGAGGAATGCATCGAAATACCTGCGCACAGGCGTATGATGTATACTACAGGGGCTGCGCAGCTGAGAGGTTAATGGTACTTTCATTGAGGCATCATCTAGTTCCCCAGAGGGTTTATAATTTGTATCAAGAAGGGGTATACGTAAGGGCGTTGTGGAGAGTGGTAAACCTTTTCAAGCGAAGCGTCATACATCTGGTTGTAAGATCGCGGGCACCCGATGCCGGCCCGTCCACGCGGAATGTTCCGTGATCCCAACCGCCGATATTAAATTGCATGATTATTTAGAACAATCTATGAGGGATTCTGATATGCTCATTCACTGTAATACTATAATTGAACCGCATTCTGCGAGGGTTGTTGACGTTTATGCAAACAATCTTTATTAACCCACGGGACCCCAGCGCCACAGCGTATGCGTCGGCAATGTATGTAACGCTAAACCCCAGCGCCGCATACATTGCGTCCGCTACTTCGAAATGATTTACTCTTGTCCTATGGTAGCTAGAGGCTTGAGGATGGTATGGGAAACTACCTTATGATGTTACCGAACAGTGGCGGTACGCGGCAACCCCGTAGCCCATCCGCGTGGGTGAGTAATGGCGGATGGGGAAAGCCAGCTTACCCACTTATCCCACCGCCACTTTTGTGCTTATTTATTCATATCCTATGGTAGCTAGAGGGTTCAAATTCATATGGGATATACCTTATAATGTTGCCCAACAGTGGCAATACTTATCAATTGGCAATACCCAAGTCCCGCCGCGGTGGGGAGTGGGGAGAGAGAGCGCGGGAGTGGAAGGACTGGGCAGCCTCCCACCTCCCTCCTGGCCCAGTTGCCTTGTTTACCTCGTCGCCTCGCTATGTTTATCGCTCCCCTAACACTTTCCATAACATAGTTGACTCTCCACCAAGTGGGGAAGAGGAGGAGGAGGATGACCCAGACCCCACGGCATTCCTCAAAATTCCGCCAGGTCATGTTAGGGGTAAGAAGAGACGAGATAGTGTGTCATGTTGCTACGTACACAGCAAGTTTATGTGTACACTGGTCGTCCCCAACTCCCCCTGCCTTCACCACCACCTCTCCTGTCTCCCAATTAAGAATACGTCAAAAACCCATTTTTCTAAGTCAAAGGTGCGTAAAACAATGTGTAACACTCATATTCTAACTATAAAATATACGGTAAATTATAACATCAATTAACAGAGTACGTGAGAGAGGCATGATAAAAGTGAGAGTGAGTGAAGGGGAAGTCGGGTGTCATTCAGCTGGCAGTGTGTACGTGCGTGAGTCCATGAACAAGGTGACCGCCAGCCCGCCAGCCGTCATGGTAACCACGACGCGCGCGAGTCTTGCCACACCCTCGACACTTATAAAACTTGAATCTATTCACTTATCACACTGGAACTTCACTTAAAATGACAATATGTGATACATGTTGCTAATATCTGAACTATGAAGGCACACATGATGCTCGGGTGGTGTAAATAACCGTCACTCGAAAACTGGACGCATCGTACATCTGCCATGCTGCCGCGCTCAGCTGTGTCTAGCCGGACGGGAAGCTTGAAGGCTGCCCGGCATCAGCTGATGGCTGAGGCAGCCCCCCCCCCCCCCATAGGACCACCAAATGACCGAGGTGAGGATTTTTTTGTGTGTTATTCTTAATTTCTCACCTATTTAAGCTATTTAAAAAAAAAAAAGCCAAATCAGCTGGTCTCTCGATGTAAATTTATTCTAAACTAGCTGGGGTTCAGTGGGTTAATAGTACAGTAAATTCTATTGTTTTATTGCCCGACACTTCAGCTATTAAAGGTGTTACTTTTGCCCAAGCGCTTCATGAAGTGGATGACACTAATGTTTTTCAAATTCATTTTGAATGCCACAAATGGCTTAATGAAATTGTATGCGGGTACGAAGTTATGTAATGCTTCTTGCATACCTTGTAAATTTGAAGAAATTCATTCTTTTCCCGTGGCTTCAGTGCGCACAGGGAACTCTTCTGGTATGGATGATAGAATGCGTAAGATGTATGAGGATTTACAAGGTACTGATTCTCCTGCTTAAGGCGTTATTGAGGGAATTTAATGTGTCCGTACATTTAAAGGGGGACGCGATGGGGTTTACTGACATTATGAACCATAAAATTGTGTTGAGCAACAAGAATAAAAAACCAGTTTACCTTCCCATGTACTGCTTGTCGCACAGTCAACGTGAATTGATTGATAAACATATTTCGGATTTACTTTCTCAAGACGTTATTCAACCTTCCATGTCGCTTTGGCGATCACCTCTTTTCTTAGTCCCGAAGAAAGCAAATGGGGAGTTTCGAGTCGAGGTAGATTTTAGAAGACTTAATACCATCACGGAGACCGATCATTTCCATATGCCGGCGATACCGGAAATTCTTACAAGTATGGGAATGCAGAATAGGGTTTTCTCTACCCTCGATCTTTCGAGTGGATTTCATCAAATTGGTTTATCACCGGACTCGAGACAATATACAGCATTTAATTATCCCTCCGGTACCTTTGAATATAAGCGCCTACCTATGGGCCTTAAAAATTCACCTGCGATTTTTCAGAGATTAAAGAATAATGTTTTGGCAGAATTGATCGGCCATAATGTTTATGTATATATAGACGATATTATAATTTTTTCTAGAACAATAGAGGAACATCTTATCGCACTGAGAAATATACTTTCTAAATTAAATGAGGCAGGTTTAAAAATTTAAATCAGTAAATGTGAATTCTTTAAAAAGAAACTATAATTTTTAGGGCATGAATTAACTCCGGACGGGGTAAATACCACTGCTCAATTATCCAATTCTATCACTAATTTTCCAACGCCCACTAACGTTAAACAGTTACGGCACTTCATGGGTTTATCAGGATATTACAGGGCTTTTCTAAGGGATTACGCAAGTATTGCAAAACCTCTGTATATTTTACTCAAGAAGGACGCTAAATTTTTGTGGGGGGTTGAACAAGAGGGATCTTTTACTGAGTTAAAAGCAAGCTTAACATCTCGACCGACCCATGCTTTCCCTGATTTTAAGAAACCTTTCTATATCAATTCTGATGCATCATATACAGGGTTTGGGGCTGTTCTTATGCAGTATGACGATAGGAATCTCTTACGGCCGTTAGGATTCTCTAGTCGTTCTTTAAAACCTGCAGAACAGAATTATAGTGTTACCGACTTAGAAGGTGCAGCGCTAATCTGGGCGTTAAATACTTTTCGTGAGGTGATGAACAGTGTGGTTATGAAGTAAGTGTTAGGACAGACCATAAGCCTCCAATTAAATTGTTTGATGATAAACTTCTCACGGGTAGACGTGCCAGGTGGAAGTTGACTTTAGCATCATACAACCCTACATTATTGGACGTTGAAGGCAAGCTCAACACAGTTGCCGATGTGTTATCAAGGAATCCTGTTTGTTTAGTTTCTGTAAACACACTATTGTGCAGTAAAAGTATTGCATTAGACCAAAGTAAAGATATTTTTTGAGGTAAAGTTATTCTTGCTTTAGAATCGGGTGATTTTAGTGATACTGTTCCTAGTCATCCCAACTTAGCAGGTTTTGATTATTTTAATTTTGAAATGCATGAAGGTTGTTTGTACAGAAAAGGGGATTTAAATTATAGAGTAATTCTACAACTCGCCATCCCGGATTCACAAATTAGTACATTATTACCTATACTACATGGCCAATTGGCCATGATACAATTGGGCATCCGGGGAAGCTTTGTTCGTTGAAACAAGCACAGAGAAATTATTATTGGCGAACAATGAAAAAGGATATGGATAGATATATTGACTTGTTCAACATGTGCCACTATTAAGCTTAAACTGAGCTCAGAAGCAAAAATCGGGGAATATCTGATTCCTGCGTAGCCTTTCAATGTGGTTGCTATAGATTTATTGAAGCTTCCATTGACATACGCCGGTAATCAATATATAATGCTTACTATTTGTCACTTTTCATGGTATGTCGTGTTATCGGTGTTGCAGGATAAAGAGGCGAAATCAGTCACTAATAAATTTTTAGCGGACGTTGTGTGTAAATTTATTTGTCCTAATACAATTATAACTGACAATGGTACGGAATTTTGTAATTCTAGTATGACGAAACTATGCGATGAATATACTATAGATCATGTCACAGTTTGTCCTCATTCACCCCAGTCAAATGGCTTAGCTGAACGCGCTAATCAGTCTCTTATCCGTGCACTTCACGGCTTATTACTAGATCGTGATACGAGTACTTGGGATTCCGTTCTTCATTTTGCAGAATCTACACTAAATTGTTCGATAAATTCCTCGATTGCGGATTCGCCGTACTTTATTGTTTTTGGTAGAGATATGAGACTTCCTCACAATTCAATCTAATTCTCCTGTTTATAGCTGCGATGATTACGTTTTGTATCACTTGAATTTTTTTTGGTTTATTTATAAGACCTTACGAAGTTCTCTGTCGAAATCAAAGGAAGACATGATTAATATGGCAAATAAACGTAAGAGGGATGTTAATATCGATGTAGGTGATCTTGTTTATTTAAGGGAATTTTACGCTAAAGATAAATTACAACCTGTTTTCGAGGGTCCTTACCGAGTAATTTCAGTCGACAAGAATAGTACTGTTATAAAACACTTAGAAAAGGGCGTTGAGAAAAGGGCTCATGTGAATCATTTGAAACGTGTAATACGCAATCTACCTGGCTACGAAGATATCTCTGTTGAACACAAACCGTCGAGTCCGAGGAATATTAAAGGACGTAAACGGCCTAAAAAGACAAACGTTGCTCATAAATATAATGTAAGGTTGAGTAATGTTGCTTTTGTTGTTGTTGTTGTTGTTTTTCCCCAAGCTGCCTGGCCGAACAGCCCCAAGCAAGGCCAAGGCTATAACCGAGCGCCCCCACAGAACCCTCCCTGCCGACCACAATAAAGCCTGGGTGACCGAAGCCACTCCATGGCGGGGAGCTGAGGAGGGCGCGGAAACGCCCGGGAAACCAAAGCCCCACCCAGGGCCCTGTGCCCCTCAGCAATTATGAAGAGAAAGTTGAAGGGCAAAGGAAAAATGTGACACTTTGGCTTCCAATCTTGGTAGATTAGGTCAATCCACGCAAGAGACGCCGTCACTTGAGATCTAGAAATATATAAGTAAAAGGAACAGTCAGAGTAAGCTATGGGTATGGCAGAGATCGCTCAGTTCTCACTCTGATAGACCAGCCCATCACCACATGACTAGAACCCAATCCTCTCAGCATCAGCTAGGAAAGGCCCTAGAAAGCTGCCTTTGGCGGGGGGATAGCTCCCCTATTTCAACCCTTTTCGGGGTTGGGCACCCGCCCTGTTGCTTTTGTTAAAGAGGGAAGTAATTTTGTAGCTCAATGGTGGGTTGACAGTTTGGGCATGAATTTGGATTCATTTTACATGTAAAACAAATTTAGTCCTCACATTTTTGTTTTGGTTCATCAGATGGGTGTCGTAGGGAGGATTGTGGGGCGCTTCTTGGTATTTTGGATACTGGGATGGGTGGCTGGACAGCTACGCACTGTCACCGCTAGCGTGGGCAACCCTGCCAATCTCACTCGGTCGGGGATGATTTTGAGACCAAGAGGTGACATCATTCTTGTTTCAGATGTGGTAGGATCCTACGTGGATATGTCATACTTAACTAAAATTAAACGTGGTTGTGGTAGCGTTTTGGAGAATGTCATAAACACTAGGGATATTTTAGACAAGTTGCAGGATTTGACTAAGCACTCTAATACTCAGACTGTGGATTTATTTCTTTTAATGCGCTGGAAATTGTCTGTTGTGCAGTCTGAGGTGGATCATGTTTTACGTAATGCAGAACCTGACTCACTCTCTCGTCGAAAAAGGGGTTTGATTAATATTGGTGGTAAACTTCTTGGGGGGCTTGTTTGGCCTTGTCACTGAGGATGTTGAGAGTAAAATTGAGGATCTTTCTGTCTATTTGGAGAAACAGAACAGGATTATGTCTACGAACAACATAAATCTGCAGAGCATTGTCAATACTGTTAATGATATGAGTTCGGTTCTTAATGAGGTACAGAATACCTTAAATGAATTAGAAAATAACGTAACGTTCTTTGAAGAACTTCTTATGATATCCACGTGTATTGACACTTTCCATATTATGTCTACAATTTTGGGGAAGGATTTTGAGCGTTATATGTATGCTTTAGTTCACGCGGAGAATGGGCTAGTGACATCTGACTTACTTTCCATGGCTGACTTATTCAATTTGCTGAAATTGGCAAATAGGGACCTAGATTTGGTCCCTTTAGTGGGTCATTCAGAATTAGAGTATTATTACCGCTTTCTCGAGGTGTACTGTATGCGAGTCAAGGTAAATTTCTTATTTTAATCCCATTTGCATCCAACATGATTTTGTCTTGGTCTGAAATTATACCTTCTCCGATAAAATTTCATAATTCCTTGCTCACTATTAATTTTCCTTCCGAGAATTTGCTGGTTTCAAAAGGGAAGTATACAGATGAATATATATTCTTTACTGAGTTCCTCCACTGTTATTGCGCTTTGTCACACGTGTGACGCCTCCCGGCACTAGCAGAATGGTTGCGTGGGGCATTGCAGCTCGCTAGCGCTCACCAGGATGGGGGGATAGGCTACAGTTGTCCTAGAATGATCTGCTTTATTTCATTAGTGTCGTGTTGCCACAGACAGTCTAGAAGTGGTCTTTGTTTTGGTCTGTGGCCGCGCCTTATATTTTATATTCGCTATAATATAAATGTTGCTTGTGTGGGAGGCGAGCGAGAGAGTGTGAAGGAGTACACCCAGCAGCGTGGTGAGCTATGACGCGGCTCGCTTGGGCGCTGACGGCGTTGGCGGCCGGGTGGTCAACTAGTCCCCTCCCGTCGCTGCCTCGTGTTTTTTTACCAGCTCAGAGCTTGCCTGACACGCGTATCGCCTACATCCTTTGCAATTCTGTCCCCCATACTCGCTACTTTGCATACTATTTCTCTCTCTCGACTTCTCCTTTCTCATTCTCTAATCTTTATTAAACTCAACATCCCTTCTGGTTTCAGCATAGACGTTCACCATCGACCAGTCGTATTGTACGCGAAGCTCTCAGATATTTCCATGTATTAGGTTAAGGAGGTATTATGCTTTATTGAGGTTTAGAGAGACGGACTTTTCCGTATGTGTCCTCTCTCGGGAAGGTTGTAGACCGGTATATGTCTCCCTTGCAAGGTGTTGAGTGATTCTGCTTGGTTATCTAAAGCTAGACTAGGGGAAAGGTTACTGTGTCGTTGTCTCCGATGTGTGCAGTGTTAGCTAAGCTCTGCACGACATCGACAGGTACTGTGGGAGCCTAAGTTGTCTTCGGGTTGGTTTACTTTGCGAGCACAGCGCTGTGGTGTGAGAGGGCCATAGCCTATCCCTCACAACATAGTGCTGCCTCTTTGTGTTGACTTCTGAGGGATCGCCAGGATAGAGCTAGGTACTAGAGACCTAGATTTATCAAGAGAGCATCCCCGTCATATAACGTAATCTTCATTATACCACCCTCGGACAACGTTAGGCTACGAGCCGCATGCTCGCCCATTGTTGCCCTGCCTTGATACCCCAGCTAGACTTTATTAACTGAGCAGACACTGGTTAGAGATAAGCCCCATTATTATGTGTATGCAGCATTATTATTCACTGCACTTTTGAGCCGAGGTTGTTGTTGAGTTACATAACCCGAGTAGGCTGTTGCGTTGTGTCACGAAGCATTTCTTTAGTTGTCGAGCTTTACTACCTTTGCGCAGTCTTTATTATTCGCCTGCCTATTATTACTATATGTCCTAGCATTTATTGTGACCCATATTCTGCATTATAATTGTTCAAGATTCATTACGAACATCTTCCCAGCATCAGACTTATTTCAGAAGTTTCCAGTTGATGTTGCAGGACTAGCATTGCACTTTCTTTAATACAGGAGTGTCAGTTATTGGAGTATCTACCGTAACGTTAATTAATAACGTTAACTATCTTTTCTTTGTGTAACATAATCGAGTAATCTTTTACTGTTTGAGAATAGGCTGTTTCATTGAGCGTCAGCCTAGTGTGTGTGCACCAGTTACCGAGTCATAGGATACCTCGTTGTCCAGGCACGACTCAGGGCGGTAATGGTGTTTTGTTTTCCAGTGTTTAAGGCGGGGTTTGGATTTAGTATTACCGTTGTTGCTTTTTGCCATTATCTAGTCCAATGTTGAAGAGCCCAGTGTCTTTGAGAACCTGGATCGTAACAAATGGCGACCTAGCTCAGGATCTTGTGAACTAAGAGATAATTGCAGGATTGTTGTGGTCATTTGTTTTATTGAGGAATATAGTGGGCACGCTAGAATGTTTTTGGCAAAGTAGTATAGCACTTGAGAGTCTTCAGACATTTTTGGCAAGTGAATAGTGCTACATAGGAGCTTGGGTACCTTTTTTTTTTTTTTATAAACGTGAGAATTTTTGGTGGACACCATGGGAGACGAATCAGATCATACTGAGGGTTCAGGGAATGATGCAGTTTCTGATGGGCAGATGCCCGGGGGGTTAGTAACTAGTGAGGAGGCCGCAAAGAAGTTTTTGGAGGTGCCTATAACAGCTGATTGACTAGAGGGAATTAGCAAGTATGGTCTACAGTGTTTGGCTCCCCTCATGGGGCTTAAGGTGGCTCATGGCATCAAGAAGAACGATTTGAGGGCTTGCGTACTGGGGGCGGCTAGTGAGGTCCAGGATGGAGACGGTGCTCGGGGATTTCTGCTCGAGCCCCCCCTCCACTCTACTCCCATCGGGACCTCTAGGATGCCAGAGTTTAGTACGTTCCCGCAGGCCGATAGCCGCTGGCAGCATGGTTTAGGATCGCTGGGTGGGCCTCCAATAGTTGCACCTCCTCCTCAAAGTTTCACTACAGAAATGCTCTTCCAGCTTGAGATGGCTAAGATGCAGGCTGAGCGTGAAGAACGTCTCGAACTCGCTAAGATAGAAGCTAAGCGACAGGCTGATCTCGAACTCGCTAAGGCTAAACAACAGACTGATCTCGAACTCGCGAGAATAAAAGCCCAGTCGGAGGCTGAGTCTACCAGGTACCATGCAGATATCGATCTTGAGAAGACTCGGGTGGAAACGACAGGGCAACGTCTCGGTGGTGGGAATCGTGGGCAGGATCAGTCTTTGTCGCACCTGTTGAAGCTAGTCCCTGTATTTGATGAGTCGGGTGTCACCGAATTTTTCATGAGATTCGAGAAGTGCCAGGAACACCAGTGGCCTGGGGAGAAGTGGGCAGCCCTTGTTTCCTCTAGACTTGTGGGCAAGGGACTCAGGGCTTATGATGCATTGCCTATAGAGTCGTGTATTATCTATGAGGAACTCAAGGAGGCTGTCCTGAGAGCATACGAACTACAACCAGAGACGTACAGGTTGAAGTTCCGGGGTGTTACCAAGGGTCTAGAGAGCACCTTTTTGGAACATGCCCGGGAGCTGTCCGATGCTTTTGGGAATTGGCTGAGGTCGGAGAAAGCTACTACGTTTGACGACATTAAACAGTTGGTGCTTTTAGAGCAGTTTTTCTAATGCACGGGCGGCGACCTGACGTTAAACCTGAAAGAAAAGCAACCAAAAACTCTACAGGCGGCAGCTGAGATGGCTGACCTCCGGCTATCACTAATTCGTGGGTGCGGGTCTGCCCAGCGTAGTGAGGCAGGTAACAAGGGGCGTGATGCCCCACCCCCCCGAGTTAGTGATATACCTTATGCAAACAAGTACAAGAGCCATGATACCAAGACTGACCACAAGACTAGCACCGTCCCGTTTAAGAAGGGGCCGGGCCCTTCCCAGTACCAAGGGAAGCCCAAAGGGGAGTTGGAGTGTTATCATTGTCATAAAAAGGGGCACTTTGCAAGAGTCTGTCCTAGTAAACCACCTACAGCAGCTGTGTCTTTGGCCTGCAACATTGGTGTGTCTCCGAAGTCGTCTGAGTTTGCCCGGGGCAGTTCGACAGAGGCTGAGGCACAGCCAATGCAGAAGCACCTGGGAGGCTCGAACCCTGCTCGGGATGTTTTTTGCGACCATAGAGGGCGGGGTTGCGTGATTTGGGCGGGGTGCAAGGATGGAGTAGAGGTCTTGCGTGATACAGGTGCTTCCCAGACTCTGATGAAAAACTTGACTGGCTACCCTATAAACACGGCTCGGGTGATAGTGGTGCAGGGTATTAATGCAACTCGGTCATACCCGCTGGTGCGGTTGGAGTTGGAGGTGGATGGTGTGGCACGTGCATTGGATGTCGGGATTGTGGAGAAACTGCCAGTGGAGGGCGTCGACCTTCTTCTCGGCAACGACTTTGCAATGCCCGCTTCTGAGGTTCTACCCTTAGTCGTTGCCGAGAGGCCGGCCGACGTGAGTAGGGAAGAGCAAGAGTGTGTCAAGCGGTGCCAGACACAACCCATGGCGTGTGTTGTCACCCGAGCTCGGGCAGCTAAAGTGTCACAGCCTAGTCCTCCGTCTTCAGACCAGCGGAGGAACGATCAACAGGAGGAGGCTAAAGCTGGAGTTGGTTTCAAGAGTTTTGACTCTGCGGCTCTCCTGGGTGATTCAGTATTAGCACCATTACTTAATTCTGGAGTAGCCCCTGGGCCTGTCATCGAGAGTGACGAGGCTGGGCATGACGAGACTCCACGACAGCAACGTTACGTACATCGAGAGAGACAGAGGGAGCAGCCCAGTATCGGGGAAGGTCATGCATTGCTCCGGGAGCAGTTAGATCGCTTGGCACCCTCAGATATACGTCGGTTGTGTGACGCTCCTGCATAGTAGCCACGTGCGGGCATGCGCGCGCATTGGCTGCCCAGCCGTTTAGAAACCGGCTGGCGGCTTTTCCTTAGTATATATCCTACGACAATGTAACTAATGTCTGGGATATTCTTATGTTGTTTCACAGCTTGAAGCTGCCCTTATTCTTAACCAACGCATCTTAGTATATTTTATTCTCGATAGTTGATTGTTTCATTATAATATATAAGATGTAAGTCTAGTGAGAGTGGGAGGAGACGAGCGGGAAAAAGAGACCGGCTGGGGGACGTTGCTTCGCGCAGAGAGTTTAGCTTGGGACGAGCCTGATGTTGCCAATTTGATTGCAACGTTAGGCTTAGTTTCGACTCACGCACGGGGTAGAGGATTTTGACTTCGGCAACTGTGTTGAGTGTTGCCAAGCATGGGATGTATTTTGCATGCCTAGGGTGGGGTCCAGACAGATTAAAGACTCAGAGCTCACCTCACTGTCGTACCCTTCGGACCCCCTTGATATCTATCCCTCTCAACCCCACTTAGAAACTTTCTCTCGTACTTTGTATACCTTCCTTCCACTACTTCACCAATCTATTTAATTATCCCATCCCCTTGATAGACCTTATATCTATTATTGTATTAACGACGAGCTCTCAGATAACTAGATAGGATTTTGGGCCTTATGCAGAGATGTAATTGTTAATGAGACCTAGGAAGCTTTTTTGTTGTCTCATATTTGGTGGTTTCATCCTTGCTAGTGTGTTCTTGTGTCAGGTTAGCAGGGGCTAGACCGGAGGGGAGGCTTTTTGCGATCCTTTAGGTAAAGTCTGCTGGTGCGAGTCCTGTGGACCCGCACGACTTTACTAGGATACCCGTGGGAGTCTGGGGGCATTTTCTTCTCTGTGTCCCTGTGTGTCTAGTGTTGTGTTGAGTGAGGGCCCTTGCCTAGTCCACTCAGCACTGCGCTAGCACGTCTTGCTTTTGTTTTAGGGTCGCCAGGGGAGAGTCAGATACTTGGGATCTGAGTCTCTCAAGAGAGCACCCTTTCAATTAGAGTAATTTGGCGCACAGACTTGGGAACGTCCTTAGGCTAGAGCAGGTGGCTCAGCCCGGGTATCCGAAGCCTATATCCTTCCGGCTAGACCTCTGCCACCTGGCAGATTAACAGCTAGTGGTTTATTATATCTGTATGCTTGTTATTGTGCCACAGTTTACCGTTTTTGTGAGCATTGTGAGTCAGGGTGTGGCTTAGAGACTCTGTCCGAGCAGGCTTGCCTGACTAAGAGTGAGAAGCACACCTGTATGTGGTTATGTTGCGAGTTGCTGCCTATATTTAATTATACCTATGCCATTATACACTGTATGGCCTATCACTAGTATTTATTCCTGCTTATGAGTTAAGAGTTCTCTAAATCCGTAACGTACTTTCTTTGCTAAGCATCAGATCCTACAGTAGCCGCATGCAGTTTAGAAACCTGCATCTTGTCTACCTGTACGATGTTTTGAGGACTGTTTGCTTTCACCTTCTTTCACGCAGGGGTGATTAGTTGTATTAATTAACGTAACGTTAAATGTACTTTCTTCTAGTTTGTTATTAAATTGTTTCTGCAATTTAATTCCGTTATCTATCTTTTCTTTGAAGCTTTAAGTCAACTTAAGGGGACCGACCGGATAATTACGCTACTTCCAGGTCTTACTATCAATTTAAATGAAATTTGGCACAGGTGTATATGACCATAAAACTAGATAAAACAATTTTGTATTTTATTTAATTTTTGCTTTTTTCTTGCAATTTAGGTAAAAAAAAATTGAAAATCATTGTACTGCAGAAAATGATAAACTCCTACAAAAATCCCCATAGCACATGTTTTATGTGATCAAACAACTCACAAAAGGTGTATCTATAGTTTCTATAAAACACATTTTATATATTTTGTGTATTTGTTCGATTTAGGTGATGACGGATTCAGGCGAATATATTTATACAAAATTACAAATTTAAATTATTAGAGTAAATTTGGTTTTTAGGCCTTTTAGTGTTTTTAATTACCTTTCCAATGGTATATACATCATTCCTATAGGTCCAATAATAACTGTAAAATAACATCCGATAGTGCGGCAATATAGGTTCTGAGAAAAACAGGTGAAAGTCTGAGGTCATTAGGTGAACATTTTTACTTTTGTTTTTTTAGATTTACAATATTTTATGCGTGAACATGGCAAAGTAGAAGATAAAGCGTATGGTAGGTTGTAGAGTAGCTTATGCTCTTTCGATTTATATAGGTATGCTCCTCGTACGACCAGTAGTTACTGAGCATGTTAATTTCAAAATTCGCTATATAACGTTTTTAGAATTACAGGAAAAGTTTGGAAAACATAAACAAATACTATTTCCAATGGATTTTCACTAATAACATTTCACTGGCTTATGAAGGGATGTTGACTCTTGTTGAGTAAACACCTATTGGTGTTTTCAGGATTTCGAGTTTTTTAAGCCTAAATTAACCGGTCGGTCCCCTTAATTGTGTGATCTTTTATATAGCCTGCTTGACTATCAGCAGTCTATAGTGCGTGCACCCGGTAACCGAGTCATAGGATACCTCGTTGTCCAGGCAGGACTCTTGACGGTTTAGGGTGGTTTGTTGCCTGGGTTTATAGATAAGGGTTGGATCTAGCGTTTTCCGTTGTTGCTTGTTGCCGCATACCTAGTCCAATAGAAAGAGCCCAGTGTTTATATATCCCAGGACGTAACAAATGGCGACCTTGCCAGGATTTACTGAACAGAGGAATATAGTGGTCATTTGTTTTGAGATTCCTTATGATTAGAGGAATACAGTGGACATATTTTTTTTTTTGGAGCAACCAATATAACACATTAAAGACTTTAAATAACATTAGTATATACATACTTGCATAGGAGATAAGGCACATTCTATAACCGTGATAATTACTGCAGTACACAAACATGTCTAATACATCGGAACACAGTGATGGGTCAGGTCACGATATGGGCTCGGAGGGAGAAAGACCTGTGGAGTGGCTAGTCGATAGCGAGGAGGGTGCTAGAAGATTTTTAGAGGTGCCCCTTACCGCTGCCAGGGTGTTGAAGCTGAATAAGTATGGCTTAAAGTGTGTGGCAGGTCTTCAGGGTCACCAGGGTTTAAGTGGCATGAGGAAAGATCAGCTGAGGACTTTGATATTGGGTTTAGAAGGGAGAGACCTGGGTGGAGAGGCGACTGGGGGGGGGCGCCCCGGTCCCCAGCCCCCCCTCCAATCTACCCCCATATCAAACGTCCGGGTGCCTGAATTTAGTACATACCCCCAAGTTGATGGTCAATGGCAGCGTGGAATTCAATCACAGGGACCCTCTCCATTAAATGCACATTCCCCTCCTCTAGGGTTGACTCCAGATTTGTTGTTTCGGCTTGAGATGGCCAAGGTTGAGGTTGCTAGAGCTCAGGTTGAGGCTGCCGAGAGACAGGCTTGTGTGCAGGCTGAGGTTGCTAGAGCTCAGGCTGAGGCCGCAGAGAGAACAGCTATACGAGAGGCTGAACTGCAGGCAGAGTCTACTAGGTATCGGGCTGACAGGGAGCTGGAGAGATCTCGAGTGGAGGTAACAGGGCGAAATATTGGGGGAGGTAACAGACATCGGGACCAATCATTGTCGCACCTGCTTAAACTAGTTCCTGTGTTCGATGAATCATGTGTGACTGAGTTTTTTATGCGATTTGAGAAGAAGTGTCAGATACACCAGTGGCCTCAGGAAAAGTGGGCAGCATTAGTTTCATCAAGACTCCTAGGAAAGGGGCTAAAAGCGTATGATGCACTACCTTTAGAGTCCTGTATAGTTTATGATGAGCTAAAGAAGGCTGTGCTACGGGCCTATGAGTTACAACCAGAAACTTACCGCTTGAAGTTTCGGGGTGTTACTAAGGGCAAGGATAGTACCTTCCTAGAACACGCCCGGGACTTGTCTGATGCACTACGACATTGGCTGCGTTCTGAGAGGGCAGCTACTTTTGAAGAGTTGAGTGAGCTGGTTCTCTTGGAGCAGTTCTTTAAGTGCACAGGCGGGGACTTAACATTAAATATAAAGGAAAAAAATCCTAGAACTCTCCAGGAGGCAGCAGAAATGGCTGACCGCCGACTGTCATTAATTCGAGGGTGCGAAGCAGCAGCTAGGAGTGAGTCGGGTGCAAAGGATCGTACCCCTCCCCCTCCCAAGAATTTTGATACACATAAATATACAAAACCATCTAGCACTGACAATAAAACTGAACATAAACCAAATACCGTCCCGTATAAGAAGTCTAATGGTACCTCCCACTCCCAAGGGAAACCAAAGAGTAAAGAGTGCTTTGCATGTCACAAGGAGGGTCACTTTGCAAATGCTTGTCCGAACAAGCCACCAAACAAGGTTGTGTCATTGGCCCGCAGCATAGGGGTGTCGCCTATATCTTCTGAGTTTGCCAAGGGTAGTTCATCAGAGGTTGAGACACAGCCTGTGTTCAAGAGTCCGGAAGGCTCGAACCCTGTCCGCGACGTCTTTGGGGGTCATAGAGGGCATGGTTTTGTGAGGTGGGCTGGCGAAAGGCGAGGAGTTAAGCTATTGCGTGATACGGGGGCTTCTCAGACCTTGTTAAAGAACTTTACTGGTAGGCCGATTAACGCTGCTCGGGTGGTGGTAGTTCAGGGGATCAATGCTACGAAGTCCTACCCGCTGGTGCGGATGGAGCTGGAGGTGGGTGGTATGGCGAAGGAGCTGGATGTAGGAATTGTAGAGAACTTGACTGTTGGGGGCGTCGACCTCCTCCTCGGCAACGACTTTGCGGTGCCTGCTTCTAAGGTTTCACCCTTGGTTGTTGCCGAGAAGGCGGCCGACGTTAGTAGGGAGGAACAGGAGTGGGTTGATAAGTGTAGCGTACAAACCATGGCGTGTGTTGTGACGCGTTCTCAGACATCCGGAGCCTTGCAGCCACCACCTCAGTCTATCAAACCGCATAGGAAAGGTCACAAGAAAACGGGAAGTGTTGGTCAATTGGAGAGTTTTGAGCTGGCAGTGTTTCTTGGTGACTCATTATTGGCACCTATGTTAGAGTCTGGAGAGGCCCCGGGGCCTGTCACCGCTAGTGCAGGTGCAGGGCAGGAAGAGACTCTGCGACAGCATCATTATGCGCAGCGTGAGGAAAGGATGGCTCAGCGGGACATTGGAGGTGGAAATAAATTATTTAAGATGAACTTGGATAATCTCGCACCTGCTGATATATGTTCCTTGCATCTGGAAGATCCTGAAGTCAGGGCGTGTGGTAATGGTGCTATCGAACTGGAGAGCGATGGGGATGCGCAGCCTGGTGATTTTTTCTTGTCCGAGGGGATCTTGTATCGGAGACATCAGGATCCCAAGAAAAAGTGGGATGGCGGGTCAGGATTAGTGGACCAGTTAGTAGTACCGAGGGTGTGCCGTGAGAGCTTATTGAGATTAGCTCGTGATGTGCCTTTGGCAGGGCACCTGGGGGCACGTAAGACGGAGGCAGCTCTGAGCAAGCTTTTCTGGTGGCCTGGGTTAAAGGCGAGTGTCGTGTCATGGGTGTCACAGGGTCACACTTGTCAAGTTGTTGGGAAACCCAATCAGGTCATCCCGAGAGCCCCGTTACAACCCATCCCTGTCATTGGGCCGCCCTTCAGCAAAGTAGTTATCGATATGGTTGGCCCATTGCCCCCCACTAGTGCCGGCAATAAATTTTTACTAACTGTAATGGATGTAGCAACACGGTATCCAGATGCTTACCCCATGCGCAACGTGATGGCCAAGACTGTTGTCAAAAACCTACTTGTCTATTTCTCTCGTTATGGCTACCCTCAGGAGATCCAGTCTGATCAGGGATCCAATTTTACTTCTGCTCTGTTTAAGCAGACCATGCAGCAACATGGGATAGTGTCTGTGGTGTCATCTGCCTACCATCCCGAGAGTCAGGGAGTTTTGGAAAGGTGGCACTCGACTCTCAAGAGTATGTTGCGGTGTTATTGCATGGAATATGGGAAGGACTGGGATCTAGGTCTCCCATACGTTTTATTTGCTGCGAGAGAAGTACCTGGGGAGAGCTTGGGATTTAGCCCGAACGAGTTGGTTTTTGGACACAGGGTCAGGGGGCCCCTCCACATAGTCAAGGAGATCTGAGAGGGAGTCACAAAGCCATGCTCGCTTCTAAAGTATGTTGTTGAAAGCCGTGAGAGAATGCTAAAGAGCCTGGAGGTAGCAGGTCGGAACCTTAAGAGTTCACAAGCTCAGATGAAGGACAGATACGACCAGAAGGTGAAGCTGAGGGAGTTTGAAGTAGATCAGGAGGTACTGATACTACTGCCTCTGGTGGGACACCCCTTGTCTGCCAAGTATTCTGGGCCGTATCGGGTTGTAAGGAAGGTTTCTGATCTCGACTATTTAGTAGCTACTCCTGATCGTAAGAAAAAGAACCAACTTTGCCATGTAAATCTGATGAAAGAGTATGTGAGGCGCCCCTCCGAGCCTCTCACTGTCCCGGTGTTGATCTGCAGCGATCGTGGTGGAGAAGGAGGAAGCGACAGTCAAGCTGCGGGAGAGGATAATTGGGATTGTCATGTTTCCGCGGATCAGTGGGCGGGGAATTCTAGACAAGTGGCTCACGAGTTGATATTGCACCTGCCTGAGCAACAGCGTGTAGCTGTGCAACACTTGTTTGATTCAAACCCAGCTGTTTTCGCGGAGCATCCTGGCCTCACTACTCAAGCGGTGCACGATGTCGATGTTGGGGACCACCCGCCCTTTAAATCAGTGCCATACCGTGTTCCCCCTATTAAATTACCAGCACTTAGGGAAGAGCTGGATTATATGCTGAAACGTGGGCTGATTTCTGAGGGTGCAGTAAGGTGGACTTCCCCAGTCACACTGCAGCCCAAACCAGATGGCAAGGTGCGGTTTTGTATAGATTTCCGCAGGTTGAATGGTTTAACCCCCACAAATGCCTACCCTCTCCCTCGCGTGGACGACAGTGTGGATAAGATAGGAAAAGCCAAGTTCCTCACTAAGATAGACCTTGTTAAGGGTTATTGGCAAGTGCCCTTGTCTGAGCGAGCGCGAGATGTGTGTGGGTTTGTGGTGGACGGTGCCACATATCGTTGCCATGTTATGCCATACGGGCTGAAAAATGCCCCTGCAACGTTTCAGAAATTAATGAAAGACATTGTAGCCGACATTCCCAACTGTACGGTGTACCTAGATGATGTCATAATATACGACGAGGATTTTAACAGTCACTGTGCTCACATCGGACAGCTTTTTAATAAACTGAATGAAGCAGGTTTGGTGGTAAACCGGGGTAAGTGCGATTTTGTCAAAGCCACAGTTTTGTACCTGGGGTTCGAGGTGGGGATGGGTCAGGTGTGCCCTCCACAGACAAAGATCAAAGCCATCGATCAGTTTCCCCAGCCTACGACTAAGAAGCAAATCATGCGGTTTCTAGGTATGATAGGCTATTATCGTCGCTTCATCAAAGGCTATTCGACTGTACTTGCACCTTTAACCGACTTATTATCTAAGGACAAGAAGTTCCGGTGGTCTCCTGAGTGTGCAGAGGCGGTTTCCTTGGTGAAACACCTGTTATGTACCCACCCCATACTCAGGGCCCCGGACTTCAGCAGACCTTTTCAGCTGGCGACTGATGCCAGTGGCGTAGGGGCTTGGGCTGTCTTGTTACAGACAGATGATGAAGGTATCGAACATCCAGTGAGTTTTTACAGTAAAAAATTCAATAGTGCACAAAGGAATTACTCTGTAATTGAAAAAGAACTCCTGGCGATAGTGCTGGCGCTAAGGCACTTCGATGTATATGTTCCTGCTTTCAGACCAGTCGTAGTGGTTTATACCAATCATCACCCTCTGAAATTCTTGAATCAGTTTCATAACCGGAATATGAGGCTGACCAGGTGATCACTCATGCTTCAGGAGTACAATCTGGACATACGCCATATTGCCTGTTCTGATAACGTGATAGCGGATTGTCTTTCAAGGGTGGATGATGTTGGTTAGACTGCCACAGGATTGAGGGTTGAGTGTGGAAGAAAATAGGCTGTCACTGTAGTTCAGCCGAAAAAAACAAATTAAAAAAGCAAAAACCTTATAAAAACTCTTTATTTTTATAACGTGTAGAATTTTGTATAAGATGTTGTAGCAGTATCTAAGTTGAATGTTTTCGCTTATTGTCGCTAAGTTAGTTGAACTTGCTCGGTGGAGCGCAACAGTCTTTATTTTTTTTATATATAGTGCCTTGTGTCGCAACAGTGTGTGGTACTATGAGAAGCTTTCTGTTAGATATGAAGAACTTAGTCAAGGGTCTTATATCTTGGGGGAGGTGTGACGCTCCTGCATAGTAGCCACGTGCGGGCATGCGTGCGCGTCGGCTGCCCAGCCGTTTAGAAACCGGCTGGCGGCAGCCGGCCGACCGGCTTTTCCTTAGTATATATCCTACGACAATGTAACTAATGTCTGGGATATTCTTATGTTGTTTCACAGCTTGAAGCTGCCCTTATTCTTAACCAACGCATCTTTGTATATTTTATTCTCGATAGTTGATTGTTTCATTATAATATATAAGATGTAAGTCTAGTGAGAGTGGGAGGAGACGAGCGGGAGAGAGAGACCGGCTGGGGGACATTGCTTCGCGCGGAGAGTTTAGGTTGGGACGAGCCTGATGTTGCCAATTTGATTGCAACGTTAGGCTTAGTTTCGACTCACGCACGGGGTAGAGGATTTTGACCCGGCAACTGTGTTGAGTGTTGCCAAGCATGGGATGTATTTTGCATGCCTAGGGTGGGGTCCAGAGAGATTCAAGACTCAGAGCTCACCTCACTGTCGTACCCTTCGGACCCCCTTGATATCTATTCCTCTCAACCCCACTTAGAAACTTTCTCTCGTACTTTGTATACCTTCCTTCCACTACTTCACCAATCTATTTAATTTTCCCATCCCCTTGATAGACCTTATATCTATTATTGTATTAACGACGAGCTCTCAGATAACTAGATAGGATTTTGGGCCTTATGCAGAGATGTAATTGTTAATGAGACCTAGGAAGCTTTTTTGTTGTCTCATATTTGGTGGTTTCATGCTTGCTAGTGTGTTCTTGTGTCAGGTTAGCAGGGGCTAGACCGGAGGGGAGGCTTTTTGCGATCCTTTAGGTAAAGTCTGCTGGTGCGAGTCCTGTGGACCCGCACGACTTTACTAGGATACCCGTGGGAGTCTGGGGGCATTTTTTTGTCTGTGTCCCTGTGTGTCTAGTGTTGTGTTGTGTGAGGGCCCTTGCCTAGTCCACTCAGCACTGCGCTAGCACGTCTTGCTTTTGTTTTAGGGTCGCCAGGGGAGAGTCAGATACTTGGGATCTGAGTCTCTCAAGAGAGCACCCTTTCAATTAGAGTAATTTGGCGCACAGACTTGGGAACGTCCCTAGGCTAGAGCAGGTGGCTCAGCCCGGGTATCCGAAGCCTATATCCTTCCGGCTAGACCTCTGCCACCTGGCAGATTAACAGCTAGTGGTTTATTTTATCTGTATGCTTGTTATTGTGCCACAGTTTACCATTTTTGTGAGCATTGTGAGTCAGGGTGTGGCTTAGAGACTCTGTCCGAGCAGGCTTGCCTGACTAAGAGTGAGAAGCACACCTGTATGTGGTTATGTTGTAAGTTGCTGCCTTTATTTAATTATACCTATGCCATTATCCACCGTATGGCCTATCACTAGTATTTATTCCTGCTTATGAGTTAAGAGTTCTCTAAATCCGTAACGTACTTTCTTTGCTAAGCATCAGATCCTACAGTAGCTGCATCCAGTTTAGAAACCTGCATCTTGTCTACCTGTACGATGTTTTGAGGACTGTTTGCTTTCACCTTCTTTCACGCAGGGGTGATTAGTTGTATTAATTAACGTAACGTTAAATGTACTTTCTTCTAGTTTGTTATTAAATTGTTTCTGCAATATAATTCCGTTATCTATCTTTTCTTTGAAGCTTTAAGTCAACTTAATTGTGTGATCTTTTATATAGCCTGCTTGACTATCAGCAGTCTATAGTGCGTGCACCCGGTAACCGAGTCATAGGATACCTCGTTGTCCAGGCAGGACTCTTGACGGTTTAGGGTGGTTTGTTGCCTGGGTTTATAGATAAGGGTTGGATCTAGCGTTTTCCGTTGTTGCTTTTTGCCGCATACCTAGTCCAATAGAAAGAGCCCAGTGTTTATATATCCCAGGACGTAACAGTTGCAACTAGAGGACCCTGAGCTCCAAACGTGTGCTAATGGAGCTGTAGAGCTCGACGAGGACGGTGATGCACAGCCAGAGATTTTTTTTATTTAGAAGGCATCCTCTATAGGCGTTTTCAAGACCCTAAACGTAGTTGGCAAGAGGGGTCCGGAGTAGTGGACCAGTTGGTGGTGCCACGGGAGTGCAGGTATAGCCTACTGAGGTTGGCGCATGACGTACCACTGGCAGGACATCTAGGGGTGAGAAAAACGGTGGCGGCTTTAGAATTTTTGTTTTGGTGGCCGGGGTTGAAGGGGCAGGTAGTAACCTGGATAGCAATGTGTCTTACGTGCCAGAGGGTTGGAAAACCTAACCAAACAATTCCGAGAGCCCCGTTGCACCCCCTTCCTGTCAGTGGACCGCCCTTCAGTAAGGTCATCATTGATATGGTCGGACCCCTACCCCCTACTAGTGCCGGTAATAAATTTCTATTAACTATCATGGATGTGGCCACTCGCTATCCTGATGCATATCCAATGAGAAATGGCACGGCGAAAACTGTTGTCTGGAACCTGCTCTTGTATTGCTCGCGGTATGGTTACCCGCAAGAGGTGCAATCGGACCAAGGTTCTAATTCTACATCTAATCTGTTCAAACAAACTATGATTCAGCATGGCATCAGCACTGTCGTCTCTTCTGCGTATCACCCGGAGAGTCAAGGGATGTTGGACAGGTGGCACGCAACGCTGAAAAGCATGCTTCGATGTTACTGCGCAGAGAACGGAAAGGATTGGGACCTTGGTGTGCCGTATGTTTTGTTCGCGGCAAGAGAAGTACCTGGAGAGAGTTTCGATTTCAGTCCGAATGAGCTTGTTTTCGGGCATCAGGTGAGGGGCCCTCTCCACATGGTGAAGGAGATTTGGGAGGGTACCGCTAAGCCATGTTCTATGTTGAGATATGTCCTCGAGAGCAGGGAGAGAATGCTTAGAAGTCTGGAGCTGGCAGGGCGTAATTTGGTGAGTTCGCAGGCCCGTATGAAGGACCGGTACGATACTAAGGCGAAACTCCGGGAGTTTCAGGTAGGTCAAGAGGTGTTGGTCCTGTTGCCTTTGTCAGGTCATCCTCTGGCTGCCAAGTACGCTGGGCCTTATCGGGTGGTGTCAAAGATCTCCGATCTAGATTACCTAGTTGCCACTCCAGACCGGAAGAAGCGTAACCAACTATGCCACATTAATTTGTTGAAGGAGTATGTGAGGCACCCACCTGAGTCACTAGCTGTCCCTGTGTTGACCTTCCGCGGTCATGGTGGAGAAGGAGAGGGGGGCAGCAATGATCAGGTGGATGATAACTGGGATTGTCATGTCTCGGCTGATCAGTGGGCGGGGAATTCGAGCCAATGTGCGCACGATGCTCTGGCGCACCTGCCGGAGGAACAGCAGGTAGCAGTGCAGCGCCTGTTCGATTCATACCCCACTGTATTTGCCGAGCACCCAGGCCTCACTACTCAAGCGGTGCATGATGTCGACGTAGGAGAGCACCCCCCCTTCAAGTCGATACCTTATCGGGTGCCACCGATTAAACTCCCAGCGCTCAGGG
Source organism: Paralithodes platypus (assembly GCA_032716605.1). Lineage (NCBI taxonomy): Eukaryota > Metazoa > Arthropoda > Malacostraca > Decapoda > Lithodidae > Paralithodes > Paralithodes platypus. The sequence continues at coordinate 44,733,931 of CM064575.1, forward strand.
ATGAGCTGGAGTATATGCTGGCAAGAGGCTTGATCGAGAAGGGGGCAGTACGGTGGACTTCTCCTGTCACTCTGCAGCCCAAACCTGATGGAAAAGTTCGGTTCTGCATTGACTTTAGGCGGTTGAATGGGTTGACCCCCACCAATGCATATCCTCTTCCCCGGGTGGATGACAGTGTGGATAAGATCGGGAAAGCAAGGTACTTGACCCAGGTAGACCTCGTCAAAGGCTACTGGCAATTACCACTGTCTGAGCGGGCTAAAGAGGTGTGCGGGTTTGTGGTGGATGGCAGTACTTACCGTTGCAACGTGATGCCATATGGTCTGAAAAATGCACCGGCCACTTTCCAGAGCTTAATGAACGACATCGTAGCAGACATCCCAAACTGTACTGTCTACCTTGATGATGTGATCATTTATGACAACGATTTCCAAAGTCATTATTTAGTCAACTTAGTAAAGCAGGCTTGGTGGTTAATCTGGGCAAGTGTGACTTTGTGCAAGCCACAGTGCAGTATCTGGGGTTTGTGGTTGGGTTAGGGCAGGTGAGCCCTGAGCCCTGGGCACCTGAGTGTGAGCAGGCATTTCGAGTAGTTAAACACCTTTTATGCACTCACCCTATCCTCAGGGCCCCGGACTTTGAACGACCATTTCAGTTGGCGACTGATGCCAGCGGAGTAGGGGCTGGTGCCGTACTTTTGCAGACAGACGAGGAAGGTCTTGAGCATCCAGTCAGTTTCTTTTCAAAGAAATTTAATTCAGCACAGAAAAACTATTCGGTTGTTGAAAAGGAACTGCTGGCAATCGTGTTAGCGCTCAGACACTTTGAGGTCTATGTTCCTGCATATGGGCCAGTCGTGGTAGTGTATACCGACCACCACCTGCTTAAATTCCTCAATCAATTCCACAACCGGAATATGAGGCTGACCAGATGGTCGCTCATGTTGCAAGAGTACAACTTAGACATTCGCCATATTGCCGGTTGTGAGAATGTGATTGCGGACTGTCTGTCGCGGGTGGAGGATCCGGGGTAGGCTACCATAGTATGTTGATATAGCCTCGCGGTGTATTTTTGCGCTGGTGCTTGTTGGCTCGCGTGTGTAGCATCAGCGTAGGGTCGCAGGGCAGGAGTTGTTGGCTTTGATTAGAAGAAAATTAGGCTACATCTATAGTAGCCACAAAAAAAAACATTAAAATAAAATATGAAAAATTAAATAAAAACTCTTTCTTTTTAATAATTAATTTTAAGATAATATTGTAGCTGAGTACTGAGTGCAGATGATTTTCCCTCAGTAGGCTGTGCTTCTTAAAGCTCGCTCTGGGAGCACAATGTTATGAATTAATGTATTATATTTGGGAAAGGTGATAAGATTTGTTTATATAAAATTGTTGTTGTATTTTTGTTTGAGGAGACTGAGCTTGCATTCCATGAGTGGCGGAGTGGTTAGGAGTGGCAGATTTTAGCGACATTCTGCCTGTTCAGATATGGGCTCATGGTTGAGTGTCCCATATCTTGGGGGGGGGGGGGTGTGATGCCTCCCGGCGTTAGCAGAATGGTTGCGTGGGGCATTGCAGCTCGCTAGCGCTCGCCAGGATGGGGGGGATAGGCTACAGTTGTCCTAGAATGATCTGCTTTATTTCATTAGTGTCGTGTTGCCACAGACAGTCTAGAAGTGGTCTTTGTTTTGGTCTGTGGCCGCGCCTTATGTTTTATATTCGCTATAATATAAATGTTGCTTGTGTGGGAGGCGAGCGAGAAAGTGTGAAGGAGTACACCCAGCAGCGTGGTGAGCTATGACGCGGCTCGCTTGGGCGCTGACGGCGTTGGCGGCCGGGTGGTCAACTAGTCCCTTCCCGTCGCTGCCTCGTGTTTTTTTACCAGCTCAGAGCTTGCCTGAAACGCGTATCGCCTACATCCTTTGCAATTCTGTCCCCCATACTCGCTACTTTGCATACTATTTCTCTCTCTCGACTTCTCCTTTCTCATTCTCTAATCTTTATTAAACTCAACATCCCTTCTGGTTTCAGCATAGACGTTCACCGTCGACCAGTCGTATTGTACGCGAAGCTCTCAGATATTTCCATGTATTAGGTTAAGGAGGTATTATGCTTTATTGAGGTTTAGAGAGACGGACTTTTCCGTATGTGTCCTCTCTCGGGAAGGTTGTAGACCGGTATATGTCTCCCTTGCAAGGTGTTGAGTGATTCTGCTTGGTTATCTAAAACTAGACTAGGGGAAAGGTTACTGTGTCGTTGTGTCCGATGTGTGCAGTGTTAGCTAAGCTCTGCACGACATCGACAGGTACTGTGGGAGCCTAAGTTGTCTTTGGGTTGGTTTACTTTGCGAGCACAGCACTGTGGTGTGAGAGGGCCATAGCCTATCCCTCACAACATAGTGCTGCCTCTTTGTGTTGACTTCTGAGGGATTGCCAGGATAGAGCTAGGTACTAGAGACCTAGATTTATCAAGAGAGCATCCCCGTCATATAACGTAATCTTCATTATACCACCCTCGGACAACGTTAGGCTACGAGCCGCATGCTCGCCCATTGTTGCCCTGCCTTGATACCCCAGCTAGACTTTATTAACTGAGCAGACACTGGTTAGAGATAAGCCCCATTATTATATGTATGCAGCATTATTATTCACTGCACTTTTGAGCCGAGGTTGTTGTTGAGTTGCATAACCCGAGTAGGCTGTTGCGTTGTGTCAGGAAACATTTCTTTAGTTGTCGAGCATTACTACCTTTGCGCAGTCTTTATTATTCGCCTGCCTATTATTACTATATGTCCTAGCATTTATTGTGACCCGTATTCTGCATTATAATTGTTCAAGATTCTTTACGAACATCTTCCCAGCATCAGACTTATTTCAGAAGTTTCCAGTTGATGTTGCAGGACTAGCATTGCACTTTCTTTAATACAGGAGTGCCAGTTATTTGAGTATCTACCGTAACGTTAATTAATCACGTTAACTATCTTTTCTTTGTGTAACATAATCGAGTAATCTTTTACTGTTTGAGAATAGGCTGTTTCATTGAGCGTCAGCCTAGTGTGTGTGCACCAGTTACCGAGTCATAGGATACCTCGTTGTCCAGGCACGACTCAGGGCGGTAATGGTGTTTTGTTTTCCAGTGTTTAAGGCAGGGGTTGGATCTAGTGTTACCGTTGTTGCATTTTGCCATTATCTAGTCCAATGTTGAAGAGCCCTGTGTCTTTGAGAACCTGGATCGTAACACACGGCTCTCGGTTTGTTTACCATTTGCCCGGCGTCTGCTGTTCCTTTACTGCCGATGAATTCTAACAAATGCGTTCAAGCCATTATTGGCAATTCCAATGTCCTGGATTTTTGTTAATTTCACTACGGTTCAATTTCACCCATTTATCCACGTTCACATATTTAATACTCACTTTCTTTTTTTTTTTATGTTACTTGCCCGGACAGAGCACCCTTTCATTAATCATCTATTGGCCAAGTTTATGTAAGGGACTCTTGTTTGTTGGTTTCGTCTCATCTTACTATTTACCCTTCGTTCACTCACATGCTTTCGTTCACAGAGCAAGATATTCTTTTTGCTAGCGTAAACATTTCGAACAACTATTCATTTCCTAAGAATATTTTGCGTGAGATTGAAACTTTGGAGCTGATAAACACATCCTTTGGACACGTTATCATTTATGCATTTCGTTCGTCCTGAGTACATCTACCCTCTTCCAATGTTCACTGGTCTTGTTTTATTTATTTTCATTGTCATTTTCCTTATAATTTCTAAGAACCTTGAGGGTAGGTTGACAAGGATTGAGATTATTCAAACTATTAGGACATAATTGTTTTCATTATGTTGAGGGCAGTAGGGAATTGTAAACAGACCGGTGGTATTTTGGTTAGTCCGATTCCATGTTCAATTTACTTTGCATAATTATTCTTAGTCTCTTAGCATTTTATTTTCAGATTTTGATTTGCAGATTTGTTTTAATATTTTAGCTTTAACTATTTCTATATTTTTGTTTTAAAACTATTTTGCACAATCAATTTAATTTTGCATATTGCATATATCTGATTGGTTTAATTTATCTTTCCTTGATAATACATGTTGATAACCAAATTTCATATATTTGTTTTTCTCTTCCTTTCTGTATTATAATCTTCACCGTAGTGCTTACAAATATTGAACAATAGTTGTATTCTACTTCCATAGTTTCGTCACAGGGTTTATCAATATTGAAAACTAGTATTTTAACTCTTGAAACACGAGTTTTTCAAATTTATTTTTGGGTGTTAGCTTAGACTATAACCTACAATTTATTTTATTAATATTACCGACTATCCATGACTAGATGGAAATTTGATCAAAGACATTGGTTGAAGGCTGTAGTAATTGATGGGTCCTATAAAAGGGCGCTATGAACTTTCTCTACATTTATTCAATTATGTTCGATTTTGCTCTTGTGTCTTTGATTGTTTAGGATATATATACATTGCTATATATATATATATAATATATATATATATATATATATATATATATATAATCTCTATATATTTTCAATATTTTTTCCAGATTCTTCTTAATTTTTATTCCTTTTAATTAATAAGTTTACATAAATTCAAAAATCTTAAAAAAAATACAAAACAGGAAAATTATTCTTGATACTTGTTAATGCTTTCTATTATTATTTTGTTGTTGGAGTAATTTCAGTGGTGGAAATTGTGTCTTATTTTTAAGGGGGGCGTGTTATATACTCCCATTTAAGCTTACTTAACCAACTTTATTCCTTTAATTACTTATTTACAGGGAGTACATTTACTTTAATCTTTCATCCTATTATAACAGCTTATATTATTATAATTGTATGTTCTTGTATTAGATACAGCTGATATAGACCGAGGGGCGCCAGAGTGTATGCATTTGACCTCTCAGAAGAAGGGGTCATATGAATCACCTATGTCAGGACCGATGTCATCAAATCATAGCCACCCTCCATCACGTGAGAGGGGCATGTATAGGCTGTGATGGGGGTGTGTTTAACATGTATCTAAGGTGTGTCAGAGAGTTTAAACCACACCCAGGTATGTAATCTTGACAGGTATTGGTTAGGAATTATGTACAGCCCAAGTTGTATGGTTGTACATCATCCAGAGGGCGTAACTCAAGGTGATATTAAGGGGAGTTTGTGGTGTGGAGCGACAGAGCAGAGGACCCCCATCACTTGTTATCATAAAGGGGTCATAGGCCAGTTCGTGATTGTGAAACAGACTCTTTATACTTGTATTATATTTACTTGTTACTTAAACATTGAATTCTTTTAGTACTTCTGAATAAGTCTTAAGGTATAATTTCATTAAAGCAAATGTGAATTATTCTCAAGTTTCAGTTTTCTTTATTGCTTATGTAAGGTCTGATACTACATATTATATACTGGTTTATTAATTAATGTCCGTATGGTCGGATAAGGTGGCAGCTTCTATAGAGTTATCTAATCAAAGTAATTCTACCCTTTAAAAACCATCATATATATATATATATTTCTTTTCAAAAATTGTGGGTCTGCACTTCTATCCATATGAAAGCTATCCCAGACAATTCATTCACGTGTTGAACAGGCAAGATGTTTTGTATCTAGCTTTTATCTAAATAAATTGTAATGTACATTGTGAACATATATCATATGAAACGAATATGTAAAGGAATATAAAATAATTGGGCACAGTGATGGTGCTTTACCTTTCTGTTTGTGTATAATATGGGTTTATTACCACCAAGATACCTTTGAATGGTTAGATTATTATGGGCACTTTAATTATTTTGGTCATGCCCATTATGTTTTGGTGTACAGTGGAGTGAAATTTGTACTTCAAACATCATGTTACACATAACAAATACACAGTTGATATGCCTAATTAGGTTAGGAGACAACCCAAGTAATGACACATATACATTATCATAATATAAATAAGTGAGCCTATATCTAAGAATTGAACTAATGCAGGCTATTAAGGAGGTAATAATATGCAATTATGTAATTTATAATTGACTTACCACCAGACAGTATACGAGATTCCCCACTCAGGGTCTCCCTCGTGAAGGAATAATAGGTAGTGCTATCTGGTTGCAGGGTAATATAATTACAACTCCATCACATTGAAATATATGGAGAAATTATCAACATCCCTATTATAGTAGAAAGTACCTTACACCATACAGTAGCTGCATACCGATTTTTGTTTACCTGACATCCTTAACAATATTTAAGGGGTTAAGGGGTTATGTAACCATAAATGTATTACAATATCTTCATTTATATACACTCTGTCTGCCAGATAAAAGCTGCCCACCCAGTCTCCGCCGCGGTTTATTGACAATAACAGATGGAGCTAACACAAAATTAAAGGTTTAATGACCTTCCAAATACTAAACGAGGTAAACCTCATATTTGGTTGTAGCCTTGGAGTATCAAACGTAATGCTTAATGAATATTAACTATTCCTGGCCCTCTTCTGGAAGAACTGAAGCAATCAGTCAAAACAAATATGCATCTATAGCTATGCACAAATCCACAGATAGATACGTTATCAGATATCTAAGGTCTACTACGAAGAATGAAGAGTATAAAGAATATAATTAATATGAATAGTCCGCCTTGATGGAGGGCTACTCGTCCAGCCAATTATAGGTCCATAAATACCTGTCCTCACGTTATTAACCCATTCAGTACCAGGGACATCCTTTTTATCATATTCTGGTAACTACTAGACGAGTTTCTTCATCTTAGGAAGAACCTTTAGCAATAATAAGGCTACAAACTATCTCAACCATCCCTTTAACCCTTGTTTAGCGGGGCCGGACTTAAGTCGGTCTAGAGAAGAAAGGACTATGTGGCGGGGCCCGACTTAAGGCGGTCTTCAATTTGAGCACATAATTGGCTCTGAGAGAGAGACGAGCGGTGGGAGGAGCGTAGGTTCACTCTGACCGCTCGGCACGGTCCGCGCGCCGCAACTAACCTTCCCTCCTCACTCATCCTCAACAATTACCTCACTAGACAGGGAATTATGTAAGGAAATTACCTTATTTTAGCTATTTTGCCTTTGTGTTGCACGATCGTTGCAAGAGAACCAGTGGTCGTCGTAGGATGGTTCTGGTGTCATTGGAAAGCTCAATTAACGCCTTTTCAGGGATACATAATTGTATTACGCTCTGGCTCTTGTTTATGCATGAACAAGTGCACGGAAACAAGGTCGTTTAGGGTAAAAACACCCGCTTGCCAGGTAGTAGAAGTTACCGACCTAGCCGCTCATGGAGTGTTAAACTACCACAGATGCTTCCTAAGCTGCATAATTTATTAGTGGCCCCTCCATCATTGACGAACTGCCTTAACAAAGTTATTACCTCACTTTGAACTCATGGCCCCCCATTTCAAATGTCCCGCCTAGGAGCCCAGCAAACAATAGAGATTAACTATATCATCATGAGCGAATGCTCAAAACACTCACAGACTCATCACTACTGAAGAAACCGATAACAAATATGGTAAAAATAAAGGTGTGCAGTTTTCGCATTACCAAATAAAAAAAAAATGCATACGCAACTCTGTGACCTAGAATTCTGCAAATAGTAATGAATCTCTTAGGTAAAATCGGTTCATATACAGTATATATACTGTATAGGTATATTTACTAAATGTTATTTTATACTCACAGCCGGACTTGAACCACCGACAGTCAGAACAACCCATACTTTAATCCACTATACCACGCCGTGATAGAGGATATTTGTGTGTAGTGGATTAAAGCATGGGTACTCGTCCTGACTGTTGGTGGTTCATGTCCGCCTGGGAGTATCCCAGGCGGACATGAACCACCAACAGTCAGGACGAGTACCCATTATATATATAATTACATTTATGATCACATTGAATCTTAACCAATGGAATATTTATCTATAATAAGGTCAGCGTAACACTGTTTTGTAGCATTTTGAATATGGTGTAATTCAAATTTAAAAATATAAATAAGAAAGAAATAGTGATCATAATCTGTGACCTTCAACATTCACCTTGACCTTTGAATAACAAAAACACAAAATTTGGACAATCGTTGCATTGACCAATCAAATTTGCCAGCAAAATTTGGTGATGATACGTAACCCGTTTAGTACAGTTCTGTCGGTTTCATTTCATACTGGATATTAAGACGATTTTATTTAGTTTATGAAGGGCCTCCATAAAATTAGCAGGCTTTCAACTATCTTAATTAACCTTTTTTACTACCACAGATCCTTCATAAGCTCCACAAAATCGTCTAATTATAGCTAATATACAATACAAATCACATCACCGGTACACACAGGGTTAAACAGTTTAGGAAGAGTTTAAAGAAAATTATTAACACTCTTCTTTTGTTCTTTTACCTTGACCGATAACCTTAAGTATTATATATACTGTATATATGATTGAAATATATGTCATTTAAGTAAAATGCAGCTAACAGTCGTCAGCTTATTGAAAATTGAATATTTGTTTATGATGAAGGTTAACTTTTGACCTTGGCCTGTGACCTTGACCTTTATGTAAGATTATTTTTTTGTTTGCTTTGATATAACCCTAGAAAATCAAATAAGAATGTAACATTTCATAAAAGATCATCAGTTAGTTTCAGAGGTATTAAAAGAATAGTTGACCTTGACATTTGAGCTTCATCTTGACCATCATGATGTCTGAAAATTGAACATTTAAATTTTTCCTTAAAGCACAACTGTCTCAACGAATTTTGTGAAGTTTACATGAATAGAAAGAAATTAGCATATCAACCTTATATTTGACATTGACCTGTGACCTTGACCTATCAAATGGAATTATGTTTATTCTTGTATGAACTTGGTCTAGGCATTCCGAATGCCTAATGAGAATCTTACATCAAATAGGAAATACTAGTAAAAATCATATTTCGACCTTTAACCTTGACCTTTGACCTTGACCCTCGACCTTAGAATTTCTTATCATGGATTTAATTAGCTTAACAGCAATGTTCGTATTAACTAGCGTTATGAATACGATGTAATTTGTATAAAAAACTTATTGATTACAAATAGTGATCATATACTGTGACCTTGACCTTAGACTTAAAATAAAATACATATATTTGGATGTTTGTCGCATTGACCAACTGAATTTGCCTGTATAATTTGGTGACAATACCTTAAACAGTCTAGGAGGAGTTTAGGGAAAATGACAAATACTCTTTCTTGTTTTGACCTTGACCTCTGACCTTAACTATTACAATATTTATGTTAAATTTTATATATTTGATATTTAAGTAATAAGCCATAACCATAGACTCCTCTACATAAGGACTGGCGTCGGCCATACTCGGGTCCCGGAACTTGGGTCCATTGTCAGGCCCACAAACTGAGGTCTTATTTTAGTTTTACTGGATATGGGACTTTGTGTTTTTACTCTACAACATCTTATTAACTAGAGCAACCAAGTAAAGGAAAATAAAACATTTGTTTTTGGTTGATTGACTCATAAGTCTCTTTCGTGATTGAACATAATAGGAAAATATACAGTTATAATGAGATAGTTTATAAGAACATGTATTATACAAGCAAAGCATCATACCATGACTTACATTAACCCTTAATTAGCGGCGAGCAACATAAGTCGAGTTAAAAAAAGCTGGACTATGTGGCGGCGCTCGACATAACTCGAGTGGCAATTTCAGCACGTAATGTGGCTGAGAGAGAGAGACAAGTGGTGGCAGGAGACTAGCGAGCGTATGACTGCTCCAGACCACCGCGGCGAACCTACTGACACAAATCTCAGCTCCCTCCTCCCTCTCTCACTCGCTACATACTCAATTATGTACTGAAAGTACCGAATTACCTGCTTTTTGCACTCGCGTTGCACGGTTATTGCAAGAAAACTATCCATCATACAAGGATCGTTATGGTGTCATTCGAAAGCTCTGTTTATGCCCTTTCAGGGATAGGTACTTGTTTTACGTTCTGGGTCTTATTTAGGCATGAAAATGATCACGTAAACAGCCCTATTTTGGCTAAAAACACCCCGCTGTGCGGTACACATAAATAAACCGCATAGGCCGCTCGTAAGGTGTTAATTAAATATTAGAAGAAATTAAAGTAAAACCTTTGCAAAATATTACTTTACATATAATTTTACATATATCAAAAGTCACATAACACAATAATTAACTTAAACATTAGAAAGTTTCTCTTGTCGCCTTAAGCAGCCTAGTGTACACTCCCGATCGCTTGTATTAAATACAAAGGCCTTAAACAATACATTACACAATGTCTGGCATGCTCCTGAATGGCTAGCTAAAGGAGCATCTACATAAGACAAGTATTGTTTCAAGTAATTGCGACAACACTTTTTCGAGTCTTGAAGAGACATTTGAAGGGTGATGCCACTATGTACAAAGAAGACAGTAGCCAGTGTAGGCATACTCAGCCCACCTCGATTGAGCGCAGTCAAAAACTCTGATGACAAGCATTCCCCAGAATCTACTTCCTGTTGTCCATGTTTATGAGCTAAAAATCCCCCAATGTAGACAATTTTATGTTTTAAAGTATCATCTGAATCTAGAAGTAGTTGAGTGTCTTGTAATGTCAGCTCTTCCAGAAGTTGTAAATCACCATCATCTATTGCTGCTGTACAAAATTCACAGCTTACTTCTTTGGCTCGGTCAGGAACGATGTCACGTTTCAACAGCTGATGCAACTGCTGTACTTTGGATGCTGCTTGAACATCCCCAATGTCAATGTAAAAATGTCCTCCACTACGTTGTCTTGCTTGACCAAAAAACTTTTCTAGGGGATCTTGTGAAAAAACAGCAGGTAGGATGTAAGCAAAATCATGGGTTTCAAAAAGATATTGTGCTGCTTCTATGTTATACCTTGTTGTGATGACAAAGGCATCTGCTGTTGACTGTGTTAGTTTCTTCTCTCTGCCATGCCCACCAGTTCACCGACAGCTGGATACAACTGTACACATTTCCTGCAGAGCTTTGAAGTTTGTACAGTTTAATGTCCAAGGTGCACGATATTGGTCTCGTAAATGAACTGCGCTGTACTTGCTTTTAACATTCATCATTTTAAACCAATTGGTTACCAGTGTTATGTATATCACTGTTCCATCCTGAAATTTAACAGTTCCTTTAAGACCTTCAAATGCAGCAATCGTTTTCTCATTGAACACTTGGCAGACTAAGGGCACACTCTGACGTTGCAATGGTTTAGGAAATACTGATGAGCGTGTGAGTTTTGTCAGACGAAGTGGTGCCTTCTGATCTTCATTGTAAAGAGCTTTAACATCACTCCAACACGCCAAATATTCTGTACCGTCCTTGCTAAAATGTAATTCTTGACATTTCTCTGTGATCCAGTTGTTTCTCATATTCTTGAGGATGTGAACATAATCATAGACAAGGAAAATATGTATGCCATCTGGTGCTAGTGTTACTTTTCCAGGACCCCCAAGCATTCTGTAAACAGCTTGATTCAGTGGACAGTTGTCACAGACGAACGATACTGGATGGCCACCACTAGCTTTAACAACATATACAGCCTCAAGTAATATTTCCTTCAGTTGAATAGCATTCAGTTTTGATACAGGATGAATTCGTATGATGTACCGTGGTCCTCCATAGTGACAAACAACTTCAATAGCAAGAACAGATGTTGCTAGATTTTCTGGTCCGTTTGTTGCATAGCCTACTATATGCTCTCCTGTAAATCTAAGGGCCTGCTTAAGCTTGACTTCATCAAACAAAATGTTAACTAACCGCTGTTGTGGCTTCAACTGATCAAAAAGGATTGGGAGACACTTGTCAGCATATGTGCGAGATAACAATTGGCGAATCTGTTTCTCACAAGGAAGACTAATTGCTTTGGAGTTTCTAAGCATTCTATATGCTGCGAGTGATATACAAAACAGTTCTGCTGCAAGAATTAACATATGCTTTGTATATCGGCGATTTTTAGGAGGAATAAGAAGGAGTTGTAACTGTGCTTGAATGAACTGAAAACCTTCAATTTCATGAAATAGAGTCAAGTTCTGAAATTATTCTTTTTAAGCGGTCAGTATTAGTCGCTTCATGAGTGTTCATAATTTTCACTATTTCTTCAATTTGAGACCACTTACTTACCAAGCTATTTTTTTGAAGATTCAGTTTACTTTTTGGTATCTCCAAGCCACTTTTCTCTGCTACTACCAGCTGCAGAAAACCAAAAGGAGACTGTACCTCTTTAAGTCGGTCCCCGCCACATAGTCCTTTCTTCTCTACTTGTAGACCGACTTAGGGGGGCCGACTGGTTAATTACAAACTTCCAGGTCTTACTTTCATGTTAAATTAAATTTGGCACAGGTGTATATGACCATAAAACTAGATAAAAAAAAAAAAAAAAAAAAAAAAAATGCTTTTTTCTTGCAATTTAGGTAAAAAAAACTTTATAAGTCATAGCACTGCAGAAAATTATAAACTCCTACAGAAATCCCCATAGCACATGTTTTATGTGATCAAACAACTCACAAAAGGTGTATCTGTAGTTTCTATAACAAACATTTTATATATTTTGTGTATTTGTTCGATTTAGGTGATTACGGATTCAGGCGAATATATTTATAGAAAATTACAAATTTGACGACATATTGTGAAAAAAATTAAATTACTAGAGTAAATTGGCTTTATAGGCCTTTTAGTGTATTTAATTAGCTTTCCAATGGTATATACACCATTCCTATAGGTCCAATAATAACTGTAGAATAATATCCGATAGTGCGGCAATATAGGTTCTGAGAAAAACAGGTGAAAGTCTAAGGAAATTAGGTGAACATTTTTACTTTTGTTTTTTAGATTTACAATATTTTACGCAGGAACATGGCAAAGTAGAAGATAAAGCGTATGGGAGGTTGTAGAGTAGCTTACGCTCTTTCGATTTATATAGGTATGCTCCTCGTACGACCAGTAGTTACTGAGCATGTTAATTTCAAAGTTCGCTATATAACGTTTTTAGAATTACAGGAAAAGTTTGGAAAACAAAAAAACACGATTTCCAATGGGTTTTCACTAATAACATTTCACTGGCTTATGAAGGGATGTTGACTCTTGTTGAGTAAACACCTATTGGTATTTTCAGGATTTCGAGTTTTTTAAGCCTAAATTAACCGGTCGGTCCCCTTAAGTCCGGTCCCGCCAAAGAAGGGTTAATGGTAACACTTTATTTCTAAGTTTTTCGTTCATTGAAGCGAAAAGTTTCACCCTGTACACACCTGTTCGCTGCTATGCAAGGATACCACTAGCCAAATTTGGAAGCAGGAATAGTTTCAAAAACTTTAGAGATACAAGAGATGAGAGCAATTGGACGATAGTTGGAGGGTTGAGAGCGGTCACCCTTCTTTGGGACAGGTTGAATGAGAGCAAACTTCCAGCAAGAAGGAAAGATGTTAGAGGAGAGACAGAGATGAAAGAGTTTGCCTATATAGTATATAACAGCAGTTTGAATGCGATGTAGGTATATAGTACTAACATATTTTTATTTATGATTATCCTTATAGCAGGTCAGCGTAGAGTCCTGTAAACGTTGTTTAGGTATAATTCTTCAACAATGGCATTTGTTATATTAGTGGGGCAGATAACTGGAATAATCGTTCATTTCTGGAAACAAGCACCAAAATAGGCACACATACTCCTTGGGGATTGCTCTTTTAATAAAACCCGTTAGCCACCTAAAAATTCAAGATGGCGGCCATTTTTCAAGATGGCCGCCATTGAATATACAGAAACATTGCATTTCGCAATAAAATCACAAAGACTTGTCCTATTTGAATGATCTTGGTGTCAAATCATACATTTTTCACTATGTAGAATCCGAATTTGGAACCATGGACTTACTCACTAGCTTCCTTGTACCATAATATCAGTCCCGGAATCATAATTAGGGTAAAAAGTGCCCATATCATAGGCACCATCAGTCCGATATATTATTGGATGTACATGTAGGCAGTAGGCCTATACTTGTTTGTCACTTATTGTCTTGCTGCCTGGATGAGTATACTACAACGCTTCTAAACCTCGCATCTGCAGCTGCATAGTGCCGTGCAGGTCAGACCAAAGCAGTAGCATTTGCATCGACCGCAGCATCAGCAGGAGAGGGTTTCTTCTTGGCGAAGAAGGCGGGCCGGACATTGGTGAAGGAGTCTGGAAGTTCTGGAACTGTCTTCACTTTCTCCTCTCCGAACTTCAGCTGGCCACGCTCTTCACCTTTGTCTTCTTTGGTTGGGTGCTGGAAAACAGAGACGCTGGTTCCATGGAAAGAAGTGGTCGCTGTCGTTGCAGTGGGATTGTGGTCTATGTTGTCCATGGCTGATGTGGTGAACAGCCCTTTTCGCAGAACTGGTGGACAGACCACCCCATCCTCCACGTACTTGCTGACTGTTGCATATCCCAGCTGTGCATATATCTGTAGCACCCTGTCGTATGAAATGCTGATGCCATGCTCGTTAAGCATTTCCACCAACTTTCTCTTCTGGTCTTTGTGTAGACGGACATCCCCATGTAAACAGGGAATGGGGTATCTCTGTCTTTGGAGTGTCTGTGAGTTGCTGCTCCTTCTTTGTACCTTGCGTAGCAGTTGTACTGAAGCAGCTGAGCAATTGCTAGATCTGTCTTTGATGCGCCAAACCTCAGCAGAGATTTGATGTCCGCTCCGTGTTCAAGCAAGGCCACAAACTGAAGAAGAGTGAGTGGAATGGCCTGCTTGATGCACCCCTCATGGAAGGTTCCAACAAATGTGGACTTGTGGTCCAGCATATGTCTTCGCAAGATGTTAGCTGCTTTGCCAAGGATAATAGCTTCACTATAATAGTCAGAGGCTTCTGACAAGACAAAGCCCACATCTTTCTGGAAAGCCAGAAGAACATCCCTTCCCTGCTTGTGCACTTCCAACTCAGGTATTTCTGACAGCAGTTTTTCCTTCAGTCTTGTGGAGTTGACAGCAGGTGCATCAACACCCAGCTGTTCCAGGCGCTGGGCATACAGGTGAACTATGTCTGCAAGTCGGAAGACTGCAGGACCCTCGCCAGATCTGGTGATCTCCACTAGATATGTGACTAGCTCTGAGAATGCCTGTGAGTGGGCATCCTCTTCGGGTGCACGTTCCTGTTCCAGTCTCTTGGTGGCTCTGAGGTACGTCCTCTCTCTATTGTACAGGTCTGTCAAGCATGCAAAATAGTATTTGAGCTCCTGTGCAATAGCATCTCCACCGCTGAGTCTTGCAAGAAGTTTTCCGTCATTTAAAGTTTGGGCACATTCATTAAGTCTGTTATTGAGGTTCATCGTCATAACTTGTCTGAGTTCAGAAGATGGGGCTTCTTTGTCACATATGAAACATGTTTGGCCTTCAAGGCTGGTTCTACGCAGCTTGGTCTGGCATTCTACTGGCTGAGCATTCTCTGCTCTTCTTTTTCTGGCTCTCTCCAGTTTCGTGTTGTTGAACATAAGGCGACAACTTTGGTGATACTGCGCCTTGTTCCTCCTCAGAGTTTCTTCAATGCCACCACCATCATCAAGTCTGGCTGGATCCAGAACAATAGGCATCTCATTAATTGCGTGAAAGAGGGGAATAGTAGTCGCAATCATAGTGTAGCCATCATGTTCTTGTGGTTGTTGTGCACGTGGTGAATTGAGCTCTTCACTCTTCTTCTTCTGGCAAAGACAACAGTCAGTCCGGAATTTAGACGGTCCTGGATCTGTAGTTGCCATCTTGGTGAATACAGTATGATAATTATATGTAACACAGATATAATAGATAACAGATAATCACAGTATGATATAACACAGTATGTTATATGATAACAGATATAACAGATAATCACAGTATGATAATTATCTGTATTCAGTGAATCAAGGCCGAGGGGTTATCCTTTTACCACCTTGATCACAATCATGAACAATAAGGTATGGGATACGACTAGGTTCGGGAATAAAAATATATGACCTACATCTAGCCTGATCGTTCATCCAGTATCATTTAACACCTTACGAGTGGCCTAGGCGGTAATTTATATGTACCGCCCAGCGGGGTGTTTTTACCCTAAATAGGGTTGTTTACGTGATCATTTTTATGCCTAAATAAGACCCAGAGCGTAAAACAAGTATCAATCCCTGAAAGGGAATAAACAGAGCTTTCCAATGACACCCCAACCATCCTTGTACGACCACTGGTTTTCTTGCAACGATCGCGCAACACGAGTGCAAAAACCATGTAATTAGGTACTTTCCCTACATAATTCCCTGTGTAGTGAGTGTGAGGGGGGATGGAAGGGTGGTTTTCACTTCAGTTGGCCCACCGCGGTGGTGTGCGGCGGTCATAGCCTTACTACACTCCTCACACCGCTCAGCTCTCTCTCTCTGCAACATTACGTGCTGAAAATGGCACACGACATAAGTTGTGAACCGCCACTTAGTCCAAATTTATTTCACACGACATAAGTTGCGCGCCGCCAATAAAGGGTTAAGTCCCGTGCGATCTGTACACCATCCAGGTAACTACATGCAAAGCAATGTAAAGCCCCGTTACCCTTGGCTCGGCTCTCCCGTGCTGGCACACCCTGTCAATTCAGGCGCGGCTATCTAACTAAACATCTATGTTAAACTACATGTAATCTATAGTAGCTAACTGATGCGGGGCTTATTAGACAGCATTTGGTACACTAAACTAATTATTTAGCTAAACTAATCTAATTATTCAGCTGATACTGAACCCCATGCTGAGTTTCACAGCAGCGGTGCCACCAGTGTGCCCTGGCTGTGCGTTGACATCCGCTCTGTTGAGCTACTACTCTACACCTTCCGCTGCAAGTCTCTCAACGTCCACCCCCCCCCCCCCCACCGCATCGTGTCATGTCCAGTTTGGAAGCCTTGTACAGGAAGATGCTACACATACTAAACCTCTAACACTACTGGTGTACTGAATATATCCCTCAACTCACCATAAACAACACACCCCTAACACATACACACACACCCAAAATCCTAGGAGTAACATATGATACTCATATGACATTCAAACAGCACACCACAAACATTAAAAAGAAACTGACACCCAGACTTAACGCCCTCAGGTCACTTGCTCACACAAAATTTGGACACGACAAAGAAACTACCACCACAGTATATAAACAATACATAAGATCAGTGATGGAATACGCAAGCCCAGCCTGGGCTTCTAACCTAGCTGAAACACATCATAAGACCTTACAGACTATTCAAAACAAATCCCTGAAGATCATTACAGGCTGCACAGCTACTGCACCCACAGATCACCTACATCAAGAAACCAAAATCCTCAAAGTCAAAGACCATCTGGACATGAGAGGCACTCAATTCCTGGCAGCAGCCTCCACGAACCAAGACCACCCACTAAACTACATGGCAACACACCCACAGACACCAAAAAATATAAAAACAACACCCACCACACGGTATCACACACAATTATTGTCCTCTCTCCCTCCCTGCCCACCCCGAACCAACTTCCAGAAGCACATCCATACTCATATCTCTCGCCAATCCATCCACTCACTCACAGACAACACGCAGCTGCATGCACGACCTCCTAAAATCCATCCTTCCGAATCCTCCCTCCCTCGCGAGGACAGAGTCCACCTGGCCAGGCTGAGATGCGGACACCATCCAGCTCTCCTGAACTATCAGAAGAGACTGGATGACTCCGTTGTCGACGCCTGCCCGGGATGTAACACAGCACCCCATACCATTAAACACATCATAGAAGACTGCATTTCACACAACCACTTACGCCAACAACACAATCTACACTCAATGAGAGCTCTGTGGGAAAGCCTGATCGTGGTCATGGCCTTCCTCAGGGTCTCGGGGCTGTTCGGCTAGGCAGCTTAGGGAACAACAACAACAACAACAACTACTACGATATACACTACCATGCATTTTAGCCGAGTCAGACGTAACATGAACCTCTAATTTAGCAGAATATTAGGATTCCGGGACTGATATAATGGTACAAGGAAGCTAGTGAGTAAGTCCATGGTTCCAAATTCGGATTCTACATAGTGAAAAATGTATGATTTGACACCAAGATCATTCAAATAGGACAAGTCTTTGCGATTTTATTGCAAACTGCAATATTTCTGTATAATTATTCAATGGCGGCCATCTTGAAAAATCGCCGCCATCTTGAATTTTTAGGTGGCTAACGGGTTTTATCAAAAGAGCAATCCCCAAGGAGTATGTGTGCCAAATTTGGTGCTTGTTTTCGGAAATGAACGATTCTCCTGAAATTTGCAGTTATCTGCTCCACTATATCCTGATAACTACTTATTGCGGTAACAATTGTGGTTATGAATTACATATACTTTCTTAGCGAGTCTCTGTTTTACGTTCATTGTTAACTCACAGCTTGTAAATGTTATGTTTTGTGATAAGTAGATTATCTAAATAGTAGTGTTCTTGTAACCAGCCGGGTTTTTTTCATCATTGTGCATTATTAATGTAATCATCAGGCAGGTAATATCTTCACTTTCTAATAATAAATGCACTTAATCATATTAAATTAATGATGTGTGTAGGACAATATTTGGAGGAAAGAATTAGAGTTGAAAATATGGAGAAAATTATATAATAGACACGAGAAATATGAAAACCAAAGATTGAATCCTTTGAGTTACGTTTGATTGTTGATGATGATAATTATTTGATAAATTATGTGTTTGACGCGAGTAAACGACGAGGAAGAGGAAGTGTTCTTGTAATATATGCTGTGTTAAATGTTGTGTTATGTTGTAATATGTTATATGTTGTGTTATGTTGTAATATGTTATATGTGTTATGTTGTAATATGATATATGTTGTGTTATGTTGTAATATGTTATATGTTGTGTTATGTTGTAATATGTTATATGTTGTGTTATGTTGTATTATGTTTTATGTTGTGTTATGTTGTAATATGTTATATGTTGTGTTATGTTGTAATATGTTATATGTTGTGTTATGTTGTAATATGTTATATATTGTGTTATGTTGTAATATGTTATATGTTGTGTTATGTTGTAATATGTTTTAAGTGTTATGTTGTGATATGTTATATGTTGTGTTATGTTGTAATATGTTATATGTTGTGTTATGTTGTAATATGTTATATGTTGTGTTATGTTGTAATATGTTATATGTGGTGTTATGTTGTGATATGTTATATGTTGTGTTATGTTGTAATATGTTATATGTTGTGTTATGTTGTAATATGTTATATGTTGTGTTATGTTGTAATATGTTATATGTTGTGTTATGTTGTAATATGATATATATTGTATTATGTTGTAATATGATATATGTGTTATGTTGTGATATGTTATATGTTGTGTTGTGTTGTAATATGATATGTGGTGTAATGTTGTGATATGTTATATGTTGTGTTATGTTGTGATATGTTATATGTTGTGTTATGTTGTAATATGTTATATGTGTTATGTTGTAATATGCTATATGTTGTGTTATGTTGTGATATGTTATATGTTGTGGTATGTTGTAATATGTTATATGTTGTGTTATGTTGTGATATGTTATATGTTGTGTTATGTTGTAATATGTTATATGTTGTGTTATGTTGTAATATGTTATATGTTGTGTTATGTTGTGATATGTTATATGTTGTGTTATGTTGTAATATGTTATATGTTGTGTTATGTTGTGATATGTTATATGTTGTGTTATGTTGTAATATGATATATGTTGTGTTATGTTGTGATATGTTATATGTTGTGTTATGTTGTAATATGTTATATGTTGTGTTATGTTGTGATATGTTATATGTTGTGTTATGTTGTAATATGATATATGTTGTGTTATGTTGTGATATGTTATATGTTGTGTTATGTTGTAATATGTTATATGTTGTGTTATGTTGTAATATGTTATATGTTGTGTTATGTTGTGATATGTTATATGTTGTGTTATGTTGTAATATGTTATATGTTGTGTTATGTTGTGATATGTTATATGTTGTGTTATGTTGTAATATGTTATATGTTGTGTTATGTTGTAATATCATATATGTGTTATGTTGTAATATGTTATATGTTGTGTTAAGTTGTAATATGATATATGTTGTGTTATGTTGTAATATGTTAAATGTTGTGTTATGTTGTGATATGTTATATGTTGTGTTATGTTGTAATATGTTATATGTTGTGTTATGTTGTAATATGTTATATGTTGTGTTATGTTGTAATATGTTATATGTTGTGTTATGTTGTGATATGTTATATGTGGTGTTATGTTGTAATATGATATATGTTGTGTTATGTTGTAATATGTTTTAAGTGTTATGTTGTAATATGTTATATGTTGTGTTATATTGTAATATGTTATATGTTGTGTTATGTTGTAATATGATATATGTTGTGTTATGTTGTGATATGTTATATGTTGTGTTATGTTGTAATATGTTATATGTTGTGTTATGTTGTGATATGTTATATGTGGTGTTATGTTGTAATATGTTATATGTTGTGTTATGTTGTAATATGTTATATGTTGTGTTATGTTGTAATATGTTATATGTGTTATGTTGTAATATGTTATATGTTGTGTTATGTTGTAATATGTTATATGTTGTGTTATGTTGTAATATGTTATATGTTGTGTTATGTTGTAATATGTTATATGTTGTGTTATGTTGTAATATGTTATATGTGTTATGTTGTAATATGCTATATGTTGTGTTATGTTGTGATATGTTATATGTTGTGTTATGTTGTAATATGTTATATGTTGTGTTATGTTGTAATATGTTATATGTTGTGTTATGTTGTAATATGTTATATGTTGTGTTATGTTGTAATATCATATATGTTGTGTTATGTTGTAATATCATATATGTGTTATGTTGTAATATGTTATATGTTGTGTTATGTTGTAATATGTTATATGTTGTGTTATGTTGTAATATGTTATATGTTGTGTTATGTTGTAATATGTTATATGTTGTGTTATGTTGTAATATGTTATATGTTGTGTTATGTTGTAATATGTTTTATGTTGTGGTATGTTGTAATATGTTATATATTGTGTTATGTTGTAATATGTTATATGTTGTGTTATGTTGTAATATGTTATATGTTGTGTTATGTTGTAATATGTTATATGTTGTGTTATGTTGTAATATGTTATATATTGTGTTATGTTGTAATATGTTATATGTTGTGTTATGTTGTAATATGTTTTAAGTGTTATGTTGTGATATGTTATATGTTGTGTTATGTTGTAATATGTTATATGTTGTGTTATGTTGTAATATGTTATATGTTGTGTTATGTTGTAATATGTTATATGTGGTGTTATGTTGTGATATGTTATATGTTGTGTTATGTTGTAATATGTTATATGTTGTGTTATGTTGTAATATGTTATATGTTGTGTTATGTTGTAATATGTTATATGTTGTGTTATGTTGTAATATGATATATATTGTATTATGTTGTAATATGATATATGTGTTATGTTGTGATATGTTATATGTTGTGTTGTGTTGTAATATGATATGTGGTGTAATGTTGTGATATGTTATATGTTGTGTTATGTTGTGATATGTTATATGTTGTGTTATGTTGTAATATGTTATATGTGTTATGTTGTAATATGCTATATGTTGTGTTATGTTGTGATATGTTATATGTTGTGGTATTTTGTAATATGTTATATGTTGTGTTATGTTGTGATATGTTATATGTTGTGTTATGTTGTAATATGTTATATGTTGTGTTATGTTGTAATATGTTTATGTTGTGTTATGTTGTGATATGTTATATGTTGTGTTATGTTGTAATATGTTATATGTTGTGTTATGTTGTGATATGTTATATGTTGTGTTATGTTGTAATATGATATATGTTGTGTTATGTTGTGATATGTTATATGTTGTGTTATGTTGTAATATGTTATATGTTGTGTTATGTTGTGATATGTTATATGTTGTGTTATGTTGTAATATGATATATGTTGTGTTATGTTGTGATATGTTATATGTTGTGTTATGTTGTAATATGTTATATGTTGTGTTATGTTGTAATATGTTATATGTTGTGTTATGTTGTGATATGTTATATGTTGTGTTATGTTGTAATATGTTATATGTTGTGTTATGTTGTGATATGTTATATGTTGTGTTATGTTGTAATATGTTATATGTTGTGTTATGTTGTAATATCATATATGTGTTATGTTGTAATATGTTATATGTTGTGTTAAGTTGTAATATGATATATGTTGTGTTATGTTGTAATATGTTAAATGTTGTGTTATGTTGTGATATGTTATATGTTGTGTTATGTTGTAATATGTTATATGTTGTGTTATGTTGTAATATGTTATATGTTGTGTTATGTTGTAATATGTTATATGTTGTGTTATGTTGTGATATGTTATATGTGGTGTTATGTTGTAATATGATATATGTTGTGTTATGTTGTAATATGTTTTAAGTGTTATGTTGTAATATGTTATATGTTGTGTTATATTGTAATATGTTATATGTTGTGTTATGTTGTAATATGATATATGTTGTGTTATGTTGTGATATGTTATATGTTGTGTTATGTTGTAATATGTTATATGTTGTGTTATGTTGTGATATGTTATATGTGGTGTTATGTTGTAATATGTTATATGTTGTGTTATGTTGTAATATGTTATATGTTGTGTTATGTTGTAATATGTTATATGTGTTATGTTGTAATATGTTATATGTTGTGTTATGTTGTAATATGTTATATGTTGTGTTATGTTGTAATATGTTATATGTTGTGTTATGTTGTAATATGTTATATGTTGTGTTATGTTGTAATATGTTATAT
Source organism: Paralithodes platypus (assembly GCA_032716605.1). Taxonomy (NCBI): domain Eukaryota; kingdom Metazoa; phylum Arthropoda; class Malacostraca; order Decapoda; family Lithodidae; genus Paralithodes; species Paralithodes platypus. The sequence continues at coordinate 44,756,833 of CM064575.1, forward strand.
GTGTTATGTTGTAATATGCTATATGTTGTGTTATGTTGTGATATGTTATATGTTGTGTTATGTTGTAATATGTTATATGTTGTGTTATGTTGTAATATGTTATATGTTGTGTTATGTTGTAATATGTTATATGTTGTGTTATGTTGTAATATCATATATGTTGTGTTATGTTGTAATATCATATATGTGTTATGTTGTAATATGTTATATGTTGTGTTATGTTGTAATATGTTATATGTTGTGTTATGTTGTAATATGTTATATGTTGTGTTATGTTGTAATATGTTATATGTTGTGTTATGTTGTAATATGTTATATGTTGTGTTATGTTGTAATATGTTTTATGTTGTGGTATGTTGTAATATGTTATATATTGTGTTATGTTGTAATATGTTATATGTTGTGTTATGTTGTAATATGTTATATGTTGTGTTAAGTTGTAATATGTGTTAAGTGTTATGTTGTGATATGTTATATGTTGTGTTATGTTGTAATATGTTATATGTTGTGTTATGTTGTAATATGTTATATGTTGTGTTATGTTGTGATATGTTATATGTTGTGTTATGTTGTAATATGTTATATGTTGTGTTATGTTGTAATATGTTATATTTTGTGTTATGTTGTAATATGTTATATGTTGTGTTATGTTGTAATATGTTTTATGTTGTGTTATGTTGTAATATGTTATATGTTGTGTTATGTTGTAATATGTTATATGTTGTGTTATGTTGTAATATGTTATATGTTGTGTTAAGTTGTAATATGTTTTAAGTGTTATGTTGTGATATGTTATATGTTGTGTTATGTTGTAATATGTTATATGTTGTGTTATGTTGTAATATGTTATATGTTGTGTTATGTTGTAATATGTTATATGGTGTGTTATGTTGTAATATGTTATATGTTGTGTTATGTTGTAATATGTTATATGTTGTGTTATGTTGTAATATGTTATATGTTGTGTTATGTTGTAATATGTTTTAAGTGTTATGTTGTAATATGTTATATGTTGTGTTATGTTGTAATATGTTATATGTTGTGTTATGTTGTAATATGTTATATGTTGTGTTATGTTGTGATATGTTATATGTTGTGTTATGTTGTAATATGTTATATGTTGTGTTATGTTGTAATATGTTATATGTTGTGTTATGTTGTAATATGATATATATTGTATTATGTTGTAATATGATATATGTGTTATGTTGTGATATGTTATATGTTGTGTTGTGTTGTAATATGATATGTGGTGTTATGTTGTGATATGTTATATGTTGTGTTATGTTGTGATATGTTATATGTTGTGTTATGTTGTAATATGTTATATGTGTTATGTTGTAATGTGTTATGTTGTGATGTTATATGTTGTGTTATGTTGGAATATGTTATATGTATTATGTTATGTTGCGATATGTTATATGATGTGTTATGTTGTAATATGTTATATGTTGTGTTATGTTATAATATGTTATATGATGTGTTATGTTGTAATATGTTATATGGTGTGTTATATTGTATTATGTTATATGATGTGTTATGTTGTATTATGTTATATGATGTGTTATGTTATAATATGTTATATGATGTGTTATGTTGTAATATGTTATATGGTGTGTTATATTGTAATATGTTATATGTTGTGTTATGTTGTAATATGGTATGTTATGTGTTATATAATAATATTGTGCTATATTATAATAATGTGGTGTGTTTTGTTGTACTATGTTATGCGATGTATTTCTTATATTGTAATATGTTATGTGGTGTTGTGTTGTACTATGGTATGTGTTGTTGTGTTATGGTGTACTATGTTATGTGATGTTGTGTTTTACTATGTTATGTGATGTTATGTTGTACTATGATAATTATGTGTTGTTGTGTTGTACTATGTTATGTGGTGTTGTGTTGGACTATGTTATGTGATGTGTTGTACTATGATATATGTTGTTGTGTTGTACTATGATATGTGTTGTTGTGTTGTACTATGTTATGTGGTGTTGTGTTGTACTATGCTATGTGATGTTGTGTTGTACTATGTTATGTGAGGTTCTGTTGTGTTGTACCATGTTATGTGATGTGTTATGGTGTACTATGTTATATGATGTGTTTTACTATGTTATGTGATGTTGTGCTGTACTATGTTATGTGATGTTGTATTGTACTATGTTATGTAATCTTGTGTTGTACTATGTTATGCGAGGTTGTGCTGTGTTGTACTATGTTATGTGGTGTTGTGTTATGGTGTACTATGTTATATGGCGTTGTGTTGTACTATGTTATGTGATATTGTGTTGTGTTGTACTATGTTATGTGATGTTGTTTTGTACTATGGTATGTGGTGTTGTGTCATGGTGTAGCCTACTGTTATGTGCTGTTGTGTTGTACTATGTTATGTGAGGTTGTGTTGTGTTTCACTATGTTATGTGTTGTACTATGTTATGTGGTGTTGTGTTGTACTATGTTATGTGGTGTTGTGTTCTATGATATGTCTTATGGTGTACTCTGATATGTGATGTTGTGTTGTACTATGTTATGTGATGTGTTATACTAGGTTATGTTATGTTGTGTTGTACTATGTGATGTGATGTGTTGTACTATGTTATGTGATGCTGAGGTGTACTATGTAATGTGATGTTGTGTTGAACTATGTTATGTGATGTTGTGTTGTACTATGTTATGCTATATTGTGTTGTACTATACTATGTGTTGTACTCTGTTATGTGGTGTTGTGTTCTATGATATGTGTTGTTGTGTTGTACTCTGATATGTGGTGTTGTGTTGTACTATGTCATGTGATGTTGTTTTGTACTATGTTATGTGAGGTTGTGTTGTGTTGTACTATGTTATGAGGTGTTGTGTTTTGGTGTACTATGTTATGTGATGTGTTGTACAATGTTATGTGATGTTGTGTCATACTATGTTATGTGATGTTGTGTTGTACTATGATATGTGATGTTGTGTTGTACTCTGTTATGCTATGTTGTGTTGTACTATGTTATGTGATGTTGTGTTGTACAATGTTATATGATGCTGTGTTGTACTATGATATGTGTTGTTGTGTTGCACTATGGTATGTGATGTTGTGTTGTACTATGTTATGCTATGTTGTGTTGTACTATGTTATGTGATGTTGTGTTGTACTATGTTATGCTATGTTGTGTTGTACTATGTTATGTGATGTTGTGTTGTACTGTGTTATGTGATGTGTTATGTTGTACTATGCTTTTTGTCATGTGTTTTACTATGGTATGTGATGTTGTGTTGTACTATGGTATGTGATTTTATGTTGTACTATGATATGTGATGTTGTGTTGTACTATGTTATGTGATGTTGTTTTGTACTATGTTATGTGATGTTGTGTTGTACTATGTTATGCCATGTTGTGTTGTACTATGCTATGTCATGCTGTGTTGTACTATGTCATGTGAGGTTGTGTTGTGTTGTACTATGTTATGTGATGTTGTGTTAAGGTGTACTATGTTATGTGATGTGTTTTGCTATGCTATGTAATGTGTTGTATTATGTTATGTGAGGTTGTGTTGTGTTTTACTATGTTATATGGTGTTGTGTTATGGTGTACTATGGTATGTGATGTGTTGTACTATGTTATGTGATGTTGTGTTGTAATAGGTTATATTATGTTGTGTTGTACTATGTGATGTGATGTGTTGTACTATGTTATGTGATGTTGTGGTGTACTATGTTATGATTGTGATGTTGTGTTTTACTATGTTATGTGATGTTGTGTTGTACTATGTTATGTTATATTGTAAGAACATAAGAACATAAGAAAATGGGAGTCTGCAGAAAGCCAATTGGCCTAAGCAAGGCAGATCCCTGTCCCACACAACCCCAAATCAATTACAAAGCCCAATTATAGGCTCAACACTCTAATACCCTGAGGATCATCTTACCAAAACGGTTAGAGATTAACGCAGGATTATGGGGGTCTGCAGAGCGCTGATTGGCCCAACCCGGCTGATCCCCCTTCACACCCAACACTTCTCGTCCATATGCTTATCCAATTTTATCTTAAAGCTCCCTACAGTTTTAGATCCCACTATAGCACTTGGTAGTCCATTCCACCCATCTACAACTCTGTTACCAAACCAATATTTGCCTATATCTTTTCTGAAACGAAATTTATCTAATTTGAAACCATTGGTACGAGTTCTTTCGCTATCACTGAGCTTTAGTACATTTGTCATGTCCCCTTTGTTAATCCCACTAACCCACTTGAACACCTCTATCATATCCCCTCTAACTCTGCGTCTCTCTAACGAATGTAAGCCTAATTTCTTCAACCTTTCTTTATACGGAAGATTTCTAATATTATGGATCATTTTTGTCATTCTACGTTGTACTCTCTCCAATGAATCTATGTCCATTCTGTAATAAGGACACCAAAATTGAACAGCATAATCCATATGGGGTCTCACTAATGACAAGTAAAGTTTTAAGATAACATCAGCAGTTCTGTTACTCACACTCCTTGAGATGAACCCGAGAATCCTGTTTGCCTTGTTTCGAACGCTTATACACTGTTGTCTAGGCTTCAAATCATTGCTAACAAACACACCTAGATCTTTCTCACAATTCGAGTTTTCTAATTCCACATTAGCTAGTTTATATTTAACATTTGTATGCATCTTCCCTATCTTTAATACCTTGCATTTGTCAATGTTAAACTTCATCTGCCAATTTACTGACCATTCGTGTAAGGTATCTAGATCCCTTTGGAGGCACTCTATATCTCTATCTGAATCAATTGTTCTCCCCATTTTGGTATCGTCTGCAAATTGACTTATCCTACTAGTTATACCTAAATCAAGGTCATTTATGTATATAACAAACAACAGAGGACCTAATACAGATCCCTGGGGGACACCACTTTTGACTGCTCCCCATTCTGACTTCGTACCATTTATGCTGACTCTCTGCTTCCTACCAATTAGCCATGACCTAATCCATCCCAACAACGCCCCACCTATTCCATGCGCCTCAACCTTTCTCATCAATCTCTCATGGGGGACTCTGTCGAAAGCTTTACTGAAATCTAAATATATTATATCATATGACTTGTCATTATCTACTGCTTCATATACCTCTGAGAAAAAACTAAGCAAATTACTAAGGCAAGAACGTCCCTGAGTGAATCCATGCTGAGAAGAATTTATTAAATTAAATGTATCTAAGTGGTTTCTAATTTTACTAGCAATAATTGACTCTAGTAGCTTTCCTATGATTGATGTAAGACTAATGGGACGGTAATTGGATGCTATTGATTTGTCACCTTTTTTGAAGATCGGAACTACGTTTGCAAGCTTCCAAGCTTCTGGAACTATACCTGTCTCCAATGACTTGTTAAATACAAATGTTAATGGGTAACTTAACTCATCCCTACATTCTTTTAATACTCTAGCATATACCTCATCAGGACCAGGCGATTTATGAGGTTTCAGTCTGTCAATTTCCTTAAGCACATCATTTCTACTTATAGTAACCGTACTTAACCTATTTTCTATACTATCGCTATATACCTTACGGACTTCTGGAAACTGTGCCAAATGTGCATTAGTGAAAACGGAAAGAAATTGACTATTTAATGTACTGCACATTTCTAAATCATTTTCTGTCATTTCTCCTATCGAAGTTTTAAGGGGACCAATTACATCTCTAACCTTGGATTTATATAGTTGGTAAAAAGCTTTAGGATTATTTGTTGAGTCATTGGCAACCTTAATTTCATAATTTATTTTTTCTTTCCTAATATCCTTTTTTACCTGTCTTGATAGATTCTGATAGTAAGCAAGTAGGTGAATTTCGCCTTTTCTAATTTTTCTATATATTCCTCTCTTTTGTCCTAGAAGATCTAATAGTCTATTATTCATCCATTTGGGTTGGTTCTGTGTTGATCTAAATTTTCTTTTGGGGATGTATTTATTTTGTGCATTGAATACTGACTTGATAAAATTATCGTATGTATCTACCAAGGTTGACGTCTCTTCCTGACTTAAGATGACAGGTGCCTGAGAAAGGGTACACTCATTTGGACACCTGGATCGACTTAATTTTTTGACCATAGGGTCCGCTAATAGGGCTCTTCTTAACCCACCATAATTGGCTTTTCTAAAGTCAGGTATTAATGTTGTATTCTCTCTGGTATTACCTTTCCATTGTATATTAAAATACACAGAATTGTGGTCACTATTTCCTAGGTGGTCCCCTATCTCTACATTATTTACCATATGTTCATTGTTACTGAAAACTAAATCGAGAATATTATTACCTCTAGTCGGCGTATCTATGAATTGGAATAAAAAAACTATCTTGTACTACCTCTATAAACTCCTCAGAATCAGAGTCTCCTATTTGATGCTGCCAATCTATATTCGGAAAATTAAAATCCCCCATAATGCACACATTGCTAAACCTTGATGCCATTTTAATTTCCTCCCATAATGACGTTCCGTCATTTCTACTCATATTTGGCGGTCTATACATAACTCCAATAACTATGGTCTCACTACCTTCGTTAACCTCTACCCAAACACTTTCATTATCGTTATTTAGTCTAATACCTGATTTAATACAGCTTTTTAATGTACTCCTGACAAACACTGCTATACCGCCACCCCTCTTACTTGTTCGGCCATATTTAAACAAACTATATCCTGGTATATCAAATTCTGCTAAAAAATGCCTGGTTTCTGTATTAATCCACGTTTCAGTTAGCGCTATTATGTCTATATTTTCTTTGCTAACAAGGGCTCTAAGTTCGTTCATTTTGTTACATAGACTCCTACAGTTTGTGTAATATACTCTCAATTTACTTCTTTTCTTTATACCTAATTTACCTTTGTTTTTAGCGACATTTCCATCTTCCGTTGCACCATCACTACTATCATTTGCATTATAGTCATCATTTTTAGCATGAGACTGAATATCCTTATCGCTTTCGCCTGACGCTAAAATTGTTCCATTTAACCTCTCATTTACACTCTCAATATTTCTGTTCAAAACCCCACAACCACCCTATCTAAAGAACTAGCTAATGTAGAAACCCCTAACCGTGAAAGATGAACCCCATCCCTTGCGTACATCCCATCTCTCCCATAGAAACTATCCCAGTTATCAATGAATGGTATTGCTTTTTCTTTGCAATATTTCTCCAAACGGCAATTGACACCAATCGCCCTGGATGTCCATTCCTTGGGAACTCCTCTTCTGGGTAGGATACAATGTACTACAGGGATCCCTCCCTTCATCCTAACTTTATCTAACACATCCCGATACTGCTGCAGCAGTTCCTCACTTCTACCCTTACCAACATCGTTACTCCCGGCACTGAGACAGCTAATGGGGTTATCTCCACTATCTTCCAAGATGTGGTCCATCTTCTCTAAAACCCTCCCAACTCCATGGCCAGGCAGACACACAACCTTCCTATGTTTAGTGCGGGTAGCCCTAACTAAATGTCTTACCATGGAGTCGCCCACAATCGACACAGACTTACCTTCTCGGGACACAGACTTACCTTTCCCTCGGGAGGATCCAGCAGCTGCAGTTGGAGAACCCCCGGTGGTGGCAGAAGCTCCCTTGGTGGTGGTGGTGGTGGGGGTAGTGGTGGTGGTAGGTAGCACAGCGTCAGAGGTTGGAGCTGAGTCGGCGGCAGGCACTTCGGTTATCCCTCCCTTATCCTGACTATCTTTTCCCTCACATTCGTCTCGCAAAGGAGAGAATGTATTTGTCACACTCATACCTATTCTACTATCCTGCTTCTTGAGTGTGACTTTCCCACCCGTATTTTTAACAACCTGCCATGAATAAAAATGTTCATCAACTTCCTCCCTTTTCCCCTTACTTGACTTTATTTCCTCTTGGCTAAGCTTGAAAGCTAGATTTTCGTCTTTAATCAAATCCACTTCCCTCTGAAGTTTAACATTAACCTCCCTTAGAGCCAAGACCTCTTCCTTCACCACAACCATCTCCTCTCTTACCTGGAGAATAAGATGATGCAGATCAGTTAGAGACTCGCACTCCATACCTGCCATGATCCCAATAAGCTTAGCGAGGAGCAAGAAACTAAGTACAGAAAAACAAAAACAAGTAAACTAACAGCTAAAAACTGAGCTATAACACTTTTATATAACACGAGTGCACTGCCCCCAAACACAGGTAGGTGTAATGGTCACTAAAGGTCACTGGTAAGTGGTCCGGGCAGGAGCTCAGATTAACACAACCTTCTCCTGTCACTGACTGAACTAGACTTATGTGATGTTGTGTTGTACTATGTTATGTGATGTGTTGTATTATGATATGTGATGTGTTATGTTGTAATCTGCTTTGTCATGTTGTGTTGTACTACATTATGTGATGTGATGTGTTGTACTATGTAATGTGATGTTCTATTATGTTAGGCATTGCGCTATGTGGTACCATGTCATATAATGTGCTATGTTGTACTGTGTAATGTGATGTAATTATGTGTTGTACTATGTTATGTGATTATATACTGTGTTATGTCACTTATATGATGTTCTAATATGTTATACTATGTTCTGTAATACAGTCCTATGGTGTACTATATTATATACTGTGTTATGTCACTTATATGATGTTCTAATATGTTATACTATGTTCTGTAATACAGCCCTATGGTGTACTATATTATATACTGTGTTATGTCACTTATATGATGTTCTAATATGTTATACTATGTTCTGTAATACAGTCCTATGGTGTACTATATTATATACTGTGTTATGTCACTTATATGATGTTCTAATATGTTATACTATGTTCTGTAATACAGTCCTATGGTGTACTATTATATACTGTGTTATGTCACTTATATGATGTTCTAATATGTTATACTATGTTCTGTAATACAGCCCTATGGTGTACTATATTATATACTGTGTTATGTCACTTATATGATGTTCTAATATGTTATACTATGTTCTGTAATACAGTCCTATGGTGTACTATATTATTTTACTTACCGGTGCACTCGGTGTGGACTAAGTGACCGTGAATAAGCCTATGTTAATCATATTGGACAGTTCAACTGGAATGGTTTAGAATGGCACCAAGCAAATTACAACAAAATAGTTCAGGAGAAAACGTTACATTTTTAGTGAAACAAGGTTGGAGGCGAAACACGAATGGACGTTTATATCAAAGCAAGTTCTTTTACTGCATTTGGACTATTCCCATATATAATATATACAATTATAAATGTCCATACATATAAGCTATAACCTGCGTATGAAATGTAAGAGGAACACCAATTGCCTTTTCTCATAGATTGAAATAAGAGTGAGGTATATACTGTAAATGCATTCCGTGAGTGTAGAAGTATTTCATTACCCCCGGATCACTGTTAGTAGAGTCATTTTCAGAGATTCCGTGACCGTGTTTAGGATACCAAAGTTTCTCAGTGAATTTAACAAGGGCAACTGATACTAAACAAAATAAGCCCCCATACACCTCACCAAAATGACGGGAAAGTTGTTATTTTAGACGTTTTTCAAAATGGCCGCCGCCGTCATCTTAAAAAATTGATAAAGTTCTATTTCTTGAAGTGAATGGCCAAAAATGACAATTTTGGTGGCTATTCCCACTAATGTTGGTGTCAGAAGATCAATGGCATGGCACAATTAAAAAATAATTAATAAATAATTACCAAATAATTAAGTAAATAAGAAAATAATTAAGAAAATCAATGGGATGGCATAATTCATGATTTAGAGTCCCATTAACCTCAACATCTAAGACAAATATGATGTTGTTAAATCCACTGAGAAGCTTTGGTATCCTAAATTAATAAAACATGAGACCTACTGCATTAAGATGCACTATCACTGCAGGACAAATATGATGCACAACTGTCAGAATCACTTCCGCTGTCATCATCGCTGCTCTCCATTTGTGGATGACTTGGAGTTTTTAGAAGATCCAGGAATGATGGAAGTGCAGGTTGGGTATAGCGTACTGGGAGGCATAAGCCATTTACAAGGTGCCATCCATGGCCAATTGGTGATGGATGATTCTGAAGCTGGAAATTCTTCTGCAGATATGTGAGGTAATTGGTGCGCTCTAAGTGTGGTCGTAGACTGTCAGAATCAGGTACCAGTCTGATGATCTTCTTTTTCTTGAGTACTGACCACTTTGCTGCTCTCACCTCTGCTAGGGTCTTGTGTTTGGTGTCACAATAGATGTACCGGATAACAAATTTCTGTAAGTCATTGATGATTTCCTGTGTGACTGGGATGATTGTGCCACAACTTTTAAGGAGGTTGCGAGCTTCTGATGATTTTTCTACGCGGTCAACAATAGTTTTCTTGCCTATTCCATAAAAGCCGGAGTTATGGTCGCATCCGGTAAGAACATAAAGTGGGATCAAAGACTCCACCATTGCCTCACTACACAAACACCGAGCATTTATCAGCTGAGATTTGCGTTTCAAGCACAAGAGTCCTGATATTTGCCGAGCCACATAGGCTGCCTGAACGTAGTTATCAGTATCTTCAGTGTCTATGACAACTGCTTCTGTATACCCTTCTGACCGCAGCTTACCATAAAGAGTGAACAGAGCTGTGTCTGCTTCTGCATGGGCGTATGTGAGATTCTGCAAAACTTCATCTGTGGTGAGATTCCTTGCTGGTTTGCCAACAACACAGTGTATGAGCTGAATAGTGGTTGTAGATGCCTTTCTTTTGAAAGCAGCCTTGATAAATGCTTGAAGGCGCACTTTATTCTCTGGCTTACCAAGAAGAGCATGAAAGTCTTTATTAGAAGGAAATTTGTCCTCTGACTTCATAAACACATTGCAAATGGACTGATTTTTTTTACGGTGTTGTCGTTCACTATCTTTGATGGAGAAGTCTTGCTCGTACGAGTCATTAACCAAGATAACACATTCTGCATTCGAATGTCTATTCAGGACAAAGTTCACAATTTTCTCACCATAGTCTCCCCACGTTAACTTGGTTCCATCTGCTTTTTCTCTGTCTTCAGTAGTAGGCGTTGTTAGACGCCAGATTAGTCCCATGTCTACTATTGATGTGTAAATATCAGGGTACGGTATGGATGTCATTGTCAGTTTTTCCTGTAGCTTACTCTTCTGCGTTTTGCGCATAGTACCATTTGCATTGAAAATTGAAAGGCACTCATCTGTTACTCGATGCTGCATTAAGTCTTCCATCTTTAAGCCGTCACTTGCCTCAACAAGTTTGATGACCGAGGTAAATGCCTTACTCTCCATTTCTTCAGTTGTCTGTTTCAGGTTTTCACTTGCTGTCTTCTCGATTTCTTGAGTTGCAAAATTGCCTCTTTTACTACGTGGTATTCGACCATTGAGGGACTTTGTTTTGGAATAGACTCTTTCATTTACAAATTCCTCCACTTTTCTTTCTCCATCGGCCTTTGCAGACTTCAGATCAGCAAAGAGAGCTGGAGAGGCTTGAATTCCAGATTGTAGGGATCTTAGTGTCAGATCTGATTGGTCAAATGAAGACTTGAACTCGATCCAGTTTCTTGTCCTTATAGCATGTATATTTTGAGTCAGTATCTCTACCATCTCCAAGAATGAAATCCAGAATTCTGCTAGTGGAGCACCATCTAAGTTCTAGAATAGGGAGTCAACGAGCCCCTTGAGATCGGCATTGCTCTCTAACTCAAAATGTGCATCATTAAGTTCTTGTTGGTCTACTGAACTGCGTAACTTATTGAGAGATGCCTGGATCTCTTCACACAGAGTGGCACCTTCCAAACGTTTGTCTAGTGCATGTTGGAGTAAAGCCTCGTAGAAGAGTCGAAGGCAACGCACACCGCGGTTGAAGTGTTTTCCACGCAGAGCTTGATCCACGGATCCATCTGCAACGACGCCTGCAGCCACCAGTACATCTGAAATGTCTGAGCCTTTGAACCTTTTGTAGATTGCATTGATGAAAGACATCTGGATATGAAAGGGCCCCATGAATGTCAATATGTCAGCAAATATCTCTGGATTCTCACTTTTCAATTCTAGCAATAATGTGTAGACAGGATGATCACCGACGATAATGGCAAATGGCATCTACTTGTCATCAATTGCCTTTGCAAGCTTGCGCAGAGCATCATACAGAATGGTCTTGCTTGGTGGATCAGGATAAGTCATATGATAAATCGCTTGACTTTTCTGGGTTTCTGGTGATAGCGTGGCCTGGAAGCCAGAAAAGGCTGGTACAGTCTGGTCTTCTGGCTTTGGTCTTGTTCCGTCTGCCTTAGCTCGGGCCATTGCATGGATGACACCTCTCATTCTTTGAGGAACTGTGTCCAGATGTTGTTCATCCGTTATCCTTGGTCTGATGGGTGGTTCACCACGCTTGACTGTTTTGTATGGTTCAATTCTTTTCATCTGGCTCCCAAGTTCTTTGAGGCTATCAGAGAGGTACGAAGGCAAGGTGCTATTTGCAACTGGTCTATCATCATCTAGGGTAGGTAGATTTAGCTTAGGTAGGTCTGGCTGAACAAACATGACATTTGTACGATGTGATTGGCCACTTCCAGTCAAAGTGTCACTTTTGAAGTCATCGTTGTCGACTATACATATTGCCGGTGTTCCTTCAGAAAGTTCAAAAGGACACTCAGTTGAATGCTTCAGGTCAGTAACTGCCCAGAAATCTCTAAGCAAAAGCACATCATTGTAACTGTTTCCCAGGCCATCCTTATGTAATATGTCTACCATTTCTCTGCTCTTTGTCATACCATGTAGCAGTACACCGAGGTTTGTCTCAAATGCAGTACGTCTTCCAGTGATGTAGCTGGTCAAAATAGATTTTAAATTAATATTATATTATTTGAGTAAGTTTCAGAGGATCCGTGACCGTGTTTAGGATACCAAAGTTTCTCAGTGGATTTAACAACATCATATTTGTCTTAGATGTTGAGGTTAATGGGACTTTAAATCATGAATTATGCCATCCCATTGATTTTCTTAATAATTTTCTTATTTTCTGAATTATTTGGTAATTAGTTATTAATTATTTTTTAATTATGCCATCCCGTTGGTTTTCTGACACCAAAATTAGTGGGAATAGACACCAAAATTGTAATTTTTGGCCATTCACTTCAAGAAATAGAACTTTATCAATTTTTTAAGATGACGGCGGCGGCCATTTTGAAAAACGTCTAAAATAACAACTTTCCCGTCATTTTGGTGAGGTGTATGGGGGCTTATTTTTTTTAGCATCAGTTGCCCTTGTTAAATTCACTGAGAAACTTTGGTATCCTAAACACGGTCACGGAAGCTCTGAAAATGACTCTACTATGTATGTAGCCCGGACTTGTCATTCTGGCGGCACACAGGGAACCTTTTTTGGTATTCTGGCTCCACCCTTCCTCCTCCACTACTCTTTTATTTTCTGCCTCCGGTGCGAAAATGTAGAATTATATTATCGGTCGCCCCGTGTCTGTGTTATTCCTAATATTAATTTATATCTTGGGTAAAAAAAAACGAATGTTGTTGCATGAGCGACCCTATTGCCATGTAAATACACTGTATAAACAGCAATTATAATGTAGGTATACCCTGACGATGTGTATATAACAGGTATTCTTATCAACTATTCGCATATAAGCTAACCCGCTACTTATACCAAATCGGCCGATTCGACCACGTTATCAAAATTCGAACCCTTGGCTTTATGCTCGACCTAATATGACCGATAATTACGATTCGGTCAATTCAACTGATCGTTTCATTTCTATCAATCGACCAATATCAACTACTTCACCCAATTTGACAGCTAGGCCTAGTGCATCTACTCAGTCAAATTTGGCTATTTCTACCACTTCCATTAATGTGTGAGATCAGCAAAACTATACTATTGGGCCAAAATTAACTGCAGGATCCTAGTTCATCAATCAGTTAAATTTGGCCTAATTCAGACCAATTTGGCAGCTCGACACAGTTCGGCCATTGCAATCATCTATCCCAATTCAACCGTTCAGCTCAATTCGACCTCTCAACTGTTCTGCCCATTCCAATCACTTAGCCAAATGCAAACGCTCTGTCTAATTTAGCGACTTTGAGTAATTTAATGAGAAGGCCAAAATTGACCAATTTGACAACTTAACCCATTTTGAGTGTGTGGACCAGTTCTTGTGTTCAGCTAAAATTTATCACTCTGCATAATTTGACTGATCAGCCTAATTCACCCAAATTTGACCACTCACTCCAATTCGACATTTAGTGACAATTCAACTGTTTGGATATATATATATATATATATATATATATATATATATATATATATATATATATATATATATATATATATATATATATATATATATATATACCGGTATATATATATATATAATATATATATATATATATTATATATATTGTCACATTCCCCTGAACTTATATAACCTCAGTTCAGTTGTATGTGTGTTATAATAATTTACATAGCCTTGTGTCCAGCAGTGACGTCATGTTGCCATGTGAGGGGCCTGGTAGCGAGGCTAGCCTCTGTCTTCCTTCCCACGAGCGAGCCCTGGGTGGCGCGCTGTAGTCTAGTGTTGCCGTCAGGGCAGCCCTATAAATAAGTTAGTTAATTTAGCCTTTGTGCGATTGTTTTCGTTATCATAAGTTCACACAATGTTGTCTTATGTTTTACCTGCTTACTTTTGTATTGTTAATGAGAGCACAGGCTGCCTAGTTAATTGCATAGTCTGGCGGTGCCTGGCGCTCTCCTTCCTTCCCTCGCATGGCCCTGGGATATCTCGTGGCCGTGGCCCGCGGGAGCTCACTCTAGTCCTGCTTTTCGTTGTGTCAACACCACTTGTGGGTGTCTGTCGAGCGTGCTCCTTTTGTTTCCCTTGCATACCTCATATTTCTTTTTGGTTCTTTATTTGATTGGAGCATAGCAGGGGCTGGAGTCATATTGAGCATATTGTTTTATTTTAACATCTTTAGTTTACTATAAATTACTGCATTCACTTTTTTGGCAATTTTAAGATATAAGCTTCACCCTGTTCTTCCGTGCATTCTTTCCCATTGTTTAACTGCATTGCCTATTGATATTATATGCATATTTCTCCTTCATTATTGAAGTTGACATTCACAGTGGTTTGGAGGTATGCTCAAGGGTAACATATCCCAAACATACTGGTATGTCAACTCTTGTGTTCCATGTCTTAGATTAGTGCTCCAGACTCTCCCCCATGTTTCGGCTTTATATTATTCCTAATTCCTAAGCGATTGGGCATACTATGAAGTGTCTGGGAGTCTGGCAGCGTTATATTTCCTCAGTTAGGTGCAGTCTAGAAGAGAAGGACTCTTAAATATTATACCATTATCTACCAGACTCGGGGGCAATCGATATTTTTGTGTCTCCTTGTTGCTGCTTTAACACCTTACGAGCGGCCTATGCGGTTTATTATATGTACCGCACAGCGGGGTGTTTTTAGCCAAAATAGGGCTGTTTACGTGATCATTTTCATGCCTAAATAAGACCCAGAACGTAAAACAAGTACCTATCCCTGAAAGGGCATAAACAGAGCTTTCGAATGACACCATAACGATCCTTGTATGATGGATAGTTTTCTTGCAATAACCGTGCAACGCGAGTGCAAAAAGCAGGTAATTCGGTAGTTTCGGTACATAATTGAGTATGTAGCGAGTGAGAGAGGGAGGAGGGAGCTGAGATTTGTGTCAGTAGGTTCGCCGCGGTGGTCTGGAGCAGTCATACGCTCGCTAGTCTCCTGCCACCACTTGTCTCTCTCTCTCAGCCACATTACGTGCTGAAATTGCCACTCGACCTATGTCGAGCGCCGCCACATAGTCCAGCTTTTTTTAACTCGACTTATGTTGCTGCTTTAATAGAGCCAAGAGGAAGATAACCATTTTTCCTAGAGAACCTGCATGTCTTGGTGTTTGAGTCAGATATTAAGAGCATGTCTGATACAGGGTGAGGGTGCTGTGGGCTAGGCTATTTGAGCATCTGTTTTCCCCTAAACCTGCCCTCGTAACAGTGGCGACCTCGCCTAGGATAGTGTGAGTATAGAGTTCTTGTGGTGTGAAGCAATTATATTTAGATTGTCAGTCATTTTTCTTGCAGTTGAAAGTCTACGGACATAGTACCCTTATTTCATTAACCCGTGTCCACAAATATTGCTAAGATGTCGCATGTTGATTACGTTCCTGTTCATATTGTGGGGAGGGAGGAGTTTTGCAGTTTATTACAGCCCAACCTAGTCAAGAAGAGGTTGCTAGCAGGAGTAGTGATGAATTAAGACGTGTGTTGGAGATGCATGGGTGGAGGTGCAGTGCTATGTCTAAGGCAGAGTTAGTTCAAGAGGTGTGCAAGTTGGCTGCGCAGCCTAGTGGTCCTTATTTTGAAGCTAGAACTCGTGTTGTGGATGATGGCACCCTCCAGCATGTGCCGCAGCGTCCTATCAGTCAGGCTAGCTACCATTCTAATGGGGACGGGAGTGGAGCAACAACTCCAGAGCAAGGTGATACTGTATTTAGGGAGCCTCCTACTATTACCACAGCACCTGCCACCATGCTTCCACCGTCAGCATTCAACCCTATCAGTATGGCCCCTTCATTTTCACAGGGCTATGTTCATGCCCCTATGGCCAGTACATTTGTTTCAAGTTATGCTAGCAATCCCCAGTATCCTCCTTCTTCCCCCCATGTGTCGTGGGCCACACCCCAGCATTTCACTGCCACTCATACGGTGGCTGCTCAGCATAATGTTCCCCCTTATGTCCAGTTTCCTCCTATAACCCCGATAGGGTCGAGAAGGAGTCCAGAGGTCAAGCTTCAGCTTAAGAGATTGGAGATAGAGGAGAAGAGAATAGGCCTACAGGCAGAGAGAGAAGAGAGAGGCCTACAGGCAGAGAGAGAAGAGAGAAGCCTACAGGCAGAGAGAGAAGAGAGGCAGAAAGATAGGGAGCTTGAGTTGAGGAAGATGGAGATGGAGGAGAGACAGAGAGAGAGAGATAGGGAGGTAGATTTGGAGAAGATGAAGTTGGAAACTAGTGGGCAAGGACGACAAGGGAATAATGCTGGTCATGCATCCAGGGAGGAGGCAGAAGAGGTGTTGTTGTCTCTACGGCTGAATCTCGTGCCGGCCTTCGATGAACTTAAGGTCACCGAGTGGTTCTTACGTTTTGAGAAGAAGACCCATGAGTATCAGTGGCCGGGGCACCGCTGGGCAGCGTTGGTGTCTAATGTGTTAAAAGGCAAGGCTCTCGATGCATACGATCGCCTAGAAATGCAGGAGCTAGAGTATGATGTACTTAAAGAGGCTGTGTTAAAAAGCCTACGAGCTGCGTCCCGAGGCTTACAGGTTGGCCTTCAGGGGGGCTCGGAAGCGGCAGGGGGACTCGCATGTGGAATGTGCCAGGTACCTGCGCGATACTCTAGCTAAGTGGCTGCATTCAGAGTCAGCTGGTACTTTTGAGGTGGCGTGTGAGGTTTGGCTGATGGAGCAGTTTGCAAGAATAGTTGAAAAGGACATTGGGGAAAAATTAAAAGAAAAGCAGTTTAAATCAATAAGGCAAGCAGCAGTTTGGGCTGATGACTTTGCACTAGCCCGGCGTGGCATGTGCATGGGGAGCATTGGTGACAGGAGAGTCCGACCTGTGCACCAAGCAGCCACAGTATCAGCTCGCCCATCATCACCCAAAGGTACCACAAATAAGACACAACATTATACCCAGGCTGACAACCAGCAAGCTTCTACGGAAGTGAGATGTTATTTTTGTAAACAAGAGGGCCATATTAAATCTCAGTGTGCTAAATGGAAGGCTACCCAGGAACCCAAGGCTGTCCAGTTGGTGGCGACACTAGGGGAGGTGCCTGTGAAAGGCAAGCCAGGTACTGGTGAGTTTGGGTGGCAGTGTTGGCCAGCGCGAAGCAGGGTAGTAAGCACTTTGCCGCCCCAGATGGTATCACCACCTGAGCATAATCAGACTTCCCCTGAGTAGTGTCGACCATTCATACATGATGGATTTGTACGGGTTGGGGAGCAGACTTACCCTGTCAAGGTGTTTAGGGATACTGGGGCGCAACAATCTATGTGTCGCAACCTGACAGGGGGACCTATTAGTACGGGAGAGTTTGTGATGTGCAGGGGAATCAACAGTGAACAATTCTGTGATTTAGTCCCGGTGACCCTAGAGTGCCCACTTTTGACTGCCGAGTGTAAGGTGGCTATGGTGGACACTCTGCCAGTTGAGGGGGTGGACTTTTTGCTCGGGACTGACTTGGCAGGGAAGGTAGTTTTCCCGCCTCCTATAGTCGTCGCTGAGGCTGCTTTTGTACCCCCTGGTGGTGGTTGTTTGCAAGAAGATAACATGGACTCTATCTACCCTGTTGGTGCAGTGACCCCATCAGTGGCGCATTTGGCACAGCAGGTGGATGATTTAGTGGATGCGGGGGCCGACAGCCATGAGTGCGGGCCATCCCATGATGCACTACTAGATGACACTGGTCCGGAGGCAACTGTGGGCTTGGCTGACCCCAGTGAGGCTACCGACATTAGTAGAGGTGACCTAGTGCCGGACGAGGAGTCTGACTTATTGAAACCGACTCAACCTTCTGATATTTTTGAGAGGTCAGAGGTAACTGCCTTGATGGAGTTACCTAGAAATAAACTGAGCAAGTTGCAGCAAGAGGACCCCAGTCTGGGCCTCCTATTTAAGAAGGTTGGTACGACTGGTGGGAAGAACGGTCAAGCAGAGAAATTTGTTGAAAAAGGGGCATTGTTGTATCGGCAGTGGAAGCCGGATACAAACTCAGGTTTGGGGGAGGAGCAGTTAGTGGTGCCTGCCCAGTTCAGGGAGGAGCTGGTTAGGCTAACGTAGGTGGCACCACTGGTGGGTCATTTAGGGGTATGTGAGACTACTGATAGGCTACGTTCTCATTTTTGGTGGCCTAATATGCATGCATCGGTGGCTTCTTTTTTGATGTGTCATATCGGTAAGGTAGTTGGAGAACCCCACCCAGGAATACCCGTGGCACCTTTGATCCCTACGCCTGCAGTTGAACCGCCATTGACTTGTGTCATAGTTGACATGGTTGGTCCCTTATTACCCACCAGTTCGGGAGATAAATACTTGCCCCCTTTAATTGATACTACCACTAGATACCCGGAGGCTATCCCGGTTAGCAGCATGAACACCAAGATAAAAGACCATTGTGACAACCAGGCTAAATCTAGGGTGTTCAAGGTGGGCGACGAGGCTTTGGCATGGTTGTCAGTTCAGGGTCGACCCATGGCTGCTAAGGTTTGTGGTCAGTATCAGGACATTAAACAGATTGGTGAGGTTAACTATGTAATAGATACGCCCGACCGTCGCCTAGCCTCCCAATGCTGCCCTAGAAAAATGCAACAGCCCTACCATAGACCGAATGCATCTGGCCGTGGCGCTGAAGGCGGTGATGCTGCGCAGGCAGGTGTAGCCGCAAGGAATGTGGGGGTGCGCATGTATGGTATCGGCGGGGAAGCCTTGGCACTTATGAACTGTGGGAGTGACTGCACAGGTGGTACAGATTGTCTCTCTCATGACCTGGCTGTATTAGGGACGGAGGTGGAGAAAGAGGGAGACTATAGTTTAGAGACTGCGGTCCGGCTTGGTTGTGGGAGGGCAATGAGCATGTTGTTCTTCGAGATAAGTCGCAACCTCTTGTTCCTAAGCGCCAAGAGGAGTTGTTTACTAGGCTGTGGCAGTACTTCCGCCTGTTTGTTGATTCTCCAGGCCTGATGTCCGGGGTGGCACCCGCCATAGAGGCTGGAGACAGTGCAAGGCTCAAGTTGGCTCCCTACCGTATAAATCCTGCTCGACAGCCTGTCTTAAACGCAGAGCTGGACTACATGTTGGAGAAGGGTCTGAGGGATAAAGGATATTGTGAGTGGTCTTTGCCAGTGACTTTGCAACCTGAGTTGAGGGGCAAGATCCGTTTTTGTGTTGGTTGCAGTAGTGTTGGTGCATTATCCCTGACAGACGCCTATCCATTACACAGAGTTGACGACCCCATAGACCGCATCGGGGCTGCCTCGTTTATCACTAAGGTGGAAATAGTGAAAGGTTATTGGCAGGTCCCATTGCCGGAGAGAGCGAAGAGATGTGCCAGTCTTGTGATAGACTGGGCAGTTTATCAGTGTCCGGTGTTGTTTTGCTGCCGGAACACAGTTTGGATGTGTGGCATGTTAAAACTCCTTCAGACATATTATGTTCCAGTAAGTCCACGGAGGCGGGCGCCCGGTATCATTGCCACTGCACCACACAACTGTCAAAACCACACTGCTGGCCGTTAGAATTGTCGGAGGAACCTGGGGTTGCCACCAACCGACAGATCTTCATCTAACTTACCGGACTTACTGAGCTCCATATGACGCTAGAGCGTCATTTGGACTTATTGGTGAGGCATGTAGATAGTCCATATGATGCGATCGCGTCATATGAGTTTTTGGTCTTAAGTTCCATATGATGCGATCGCGTCATATATGTCGCAAGGAGTTAAGGGCACTGATAATGTTATGGCTGATTGTTTGTTACGGGAGGGTATGATTTAAGGAGAACCCTCGCCGTTCAGTCAGTGTTGGTGTAGCCTCCTACTTTGGTTTGATTCGCATGTTTACGTCTGGTGCTTGTTGGTTGCTGTATATAGCCCAGCGTAGGGTCGTAAAGTAGGAGTTGCTGTATTTCTGTATAGAAGAAAATATTTAAATACAAAAATATAAAAACTATAAAAATACTAAAAAGACTGTAGTTGTGTATGTCTTGTAGTGTTATTGAAGTATGAACAGTCTGTTGGTTCAAGATGCACCAGCAGACTCCCCCTGGGTGTGAGGGTGTCACATTCCCCTGAACTTATATAACCTCAGTTCAGTTGTATGTGTGTTATAATAATTTACATAGCCTTGTGTCCAGCAGTGATGTCATGTTGCCATGTGAGGGGCCTGGTAGCGAGGCTAGCCTCTGTCTTCGTTCCCACAAGCGAGCCCTGGGTGGCGCGCTGTAGTCTAGTGTTGCCGTCAGGGCAGCCCTATAAATAAGTTAGTTAATTTAGCCTTTGTGCGATTGTTTTCGTTATCATAAGTTCACACAATGTTATCTTATGTTTTACCTGCTTACTTTTGTATTGTTAATGAGAGCACAGGCTGCCTAGTTAATTGCATAGTCTGGCGGTGCCTGGCGCTCTCCTTCCCTCCCTCGCGTGGCCCTGGGATATCTCGTGGCCGCTGGAGCTCACTCTAGTCCTGCTTTTCGTAGTGTCAACATCGCTTGTGGGTGTCTGTCGAGCGTGCTCCTTTTGTTTCCCTTGCATACCGCATATTTCTTTTTGGTTCTTTATTTGATTGGAGCATAGCAGGGGCTGGAGTCATATTGAGAATATTGTTTTATTTTAACATCTTTAGTTTACTATAAATTGCTGCATTCACTTCTTTGGCAATTTTAAGATATAATTAAGCTTCACCCTGTTCTTCCGTGCATTCTTTCCCATTGTTTAACTGGATTGCCTATTGATATTATATGTATATTTCTCTTTCATTATTGAAGTTGACATTCACAGTGGTTTGGAGGTATGCTCAAGGGTAACATATCCCAAACCTACTGGTATGTCAACTCTTGTGTTCCATGTCTTAGATTAGTGCTCCAGACTCTCCCCCATGTTTCGGCTTTATATTATTCCTAATTCCTAAGCGATTGGGCATACTATGAAGTGTCTGGGAGTCTGGCAGCGTTATATTTCCTCAGTTAGGTGCAGTCTAGAAGAGAAGGACTCTTAAATATTATACGCATTATCTACCAGACTCGGGGGCAATCGATATTTTTGTGTCTCCTTGTTGCTGCTTTAATAGAGCCAGGAGGAAGATAACCATTTTCCTAGAGAACCTGCGTGTCTTGGTGTTTGAGTCAGATATTAAGAGCGTGTCTGTTGCAGGGTGAGGGTGCTGTGGGCTAGGCTATTTGAGCATCTGTTTTCCCCTAAACCTGCCCTCGTAACAATATATATATATATATATATATATATATATATATATGTATATATATATATATATATACTGTATATATAATATATATATATATATATATAATATATATATATATATATATATATATATATAATTTTGTTTTATTATGTTCTATCCAACAACCAACTCTACTCCTAAAATTGATTAATGAAATATTACAAACAAAATATATATATATATATATATATATATATATATATATATATATATATATACAGGGTGTATTGAAAAAACACTTAGACTTCAAGTGCTAAGTACCGAATAAAAAACAAGTTTACATTATTCTATAACATATTAATTTAAGACGTGTGCATGAGGGGTATGAGACACCACACTCTTGTGCGCACGTATTTGAGCTGTTTCCATCACTAACATCGTTATTTTACCATAAATGGCATTAATACTTATCCATATACGCCTATTTTACGTTGATTATAAAGGTATTAACCTGTTACCGCAATAAAACAAGTGGAAACAGCGTTTGGATGATTAAAATCGGCGATACAGGCCGGGAGTTACATAATTTATGGCTGAGGCAACCTCCCTCCCCTCCACACTTCCCCACCTCTGGAGAGAGACTGTCGATCGATACTCTCTCTCTCTCTCTTGCACTCGCTTGGTAACAGTGATGACAATGCCCTGCTTGCAACTCGTTAATGTTAGCACGAAAATAGACCACAGAATCAGGGAAAAACAGGGAAAATAGGTGATAATTGAAGGAGGGGGGGGGGGGAGGTGGTGAAGGAGGAGATGTGGAGGAGTGATATTTGGCATGGCCCAGGGGCAAAAAAAAAAAAAAAAAAAAAAAAAATCAAGTTTTTTTGGGGTGTTTTAAATGGATTTTTTTAGGCCCAGGATCTAGAGTCTTCCCGCAGTTGCCCGGGGAAACGCTTAAGAGTCTTCCAGCACTTGCTGGGTTAACAACTACATAATAATTAATGATTTAAAGGATATAAAGCAAAATATTCAGTGTCGTCCCAACATCGGTTTTAATCCGAACACTGGCATTGGTCTCCCCTTTCATGCTTCCCCCCCCCCCCCCCCTCCCCTCATCTCCTAGTTTATACCCAGGAATATTGAATTATAAACATTATTAGTTTTCAGGGTGAAGCAATGTAAGTAGTATTCCCTTTATACACCGTTTCCAACTCAAATTATTTTATGTTAATTTTTTTTTTTTTTTTTAACATAGGAAAGACCAGATGCATCTCGGATGAAACAAATTACGATACTCAAGTGGTCTGCAGACATTACTGTCAGATGTTAGTAAATAAAAAGGCAATGCTGAATGATAACAATACTAAAACAATGTGGGCATTACAAAGTTATTGTCTAATGTTATTTAATTATTTGTACATTAGTGAACATTAATTCAAATACAAACTTATTTGAAGCGGTTTTGGGTTGAATTGAATCTCCTTACTATTCTTACTGAGCATTTGCATTTCAGAGATTTGTTTCATAAGTTCGAGACTTCAAAATCGATCAGAATTAATTACCACTACTGTACATGGTCATTACAGTGTATTAACCTAAGACGTGCGCATGGGGGGTATGAGACACCACACGCCTGTGCGCACGTATTTGAGCTGTTCCCATCACTAACATCGTTATTTTACCATAAATAGCATTAATACTTATCCATATGTGCCTATTTTAGGTTGATTATAAAGGTATTAACCTGTTACAGCAATAAAACAAGTGGAAACAGCGTTTGGATGGTCAAAATCAGCGATACAGGCCGGGAGTTACATAATGTATGGCTGAGGCAACCTCCCTCCCCTCCCCTTGTCTGGAGAGACACTGTTACGCAATAGTCTCTCTCTCGCTCTTTCCCACGCTTGGTAACAGTGATGACAACGACCTGCTACCAACTCGCTAATGTTAGCACGAAAATAGACCACAGAATAAGGGAATAACAGGGAAAGTAGGTGATAACTGAAGGAGGGGAGGAAAGTGGGGAAGGAGGGGATGTGTAGGAGTGATATTTGGCATGGCCCAGGGGCAAAACAAAACATAAAAAATAAATTGGGGTGTTTTAAATGGATTTTTTTAGGCCCAGGATCTTAAGAGTCTTCCCGCAGTCGCCCGGGGAAACTCTTAAGATTCTTCCTGCACTTTCCGGGTTAAGAGGAGATTAATTGAAATAATTTTAATTACCACCAACCGATATAATACAGAAATCAATCATACCCAATATTTTTAATCTTTGAATCTTTATACCGAGTCGTAAAACATTTTCGGAATTTCATTCAAGATAGGAACGATCAGCCCGCAATGAATCTATGAATCAAGAACTATGCTTCATAAACGATTGAATTACCTTCAACTACGTTTGGATACTCGACCTAGACTTGGGCAGCAGCATAATACCCCTTGTCCAGCGTTGCAAATGTTACATATTTTTTTTTACGCTAATCTTTTTCAAATAATTAGTATTTTTCTGCTAACTACCTAATATCATCACCATATTCTAAGATACTTTGATTTCGTAATTTCTAATGTGTGAATAGGTAAACCTATACTTTCCCTTTAGTTAAGTCCATATTAAACATGTTAACCCTTAATTAGCGGCTCACCACATAAGTCGAGTTAAATAAATTTGGACTATGTGGCGGCGCTCGACATAGGTCGAGTGGCAATTTCAGCACGTAATGTTGCTGAGAGAGAGAGACAAGTGGTGGTAGGAGACTAGCGAGCGTATGACTGCTCCAGACCACCGCGGCGAACCTACTGACACGAATCTCAGCTCCCTCCTCCCTCTCTCACTCGCTACATACTGAATTATATGGGGAAAGTACCGAATTACATGCTTTTTGCACTCGCGTTGCACGGTTATTGCAAGAAAACTAGCCATCATAAAAGGATCGTTATGGTGTTATTCGAAAGCTCTGTTTATGCCCTTTCAGGGATAGGTACTTGTTTTACGTTCTGGGTCTTATTTAGGCATGAAAATTATCACGTAAACAGCCCTATTTTGGCTAAAAACACCCCGCTGTGCGGTACATATAAATAAACCGCATAGGCCGCTCGTAAGGTGTTAATCATGTATCAATTAATTAGTGCTTTATTTGTAACCGTGTTTTGCTATATTTCTAAATAAGCATATATCTCATTAATAAAACTTTTTGGGGGGTAAAATATGATACGACAATATATGTTTATTTTCCATTTTACAATGTGTTCGTCATAGTCTGTAACAGTTATTTCAATACACCCTGTATATATATATATATATATATATATATATACTGTATTTATTAAAATAATGGAGAAAGCAAGCACCTCGCCACTATCGCCAAGCAGTTTTCCCGCGCCTACCACCACACCACCAAGATACGCCAGAGTCGCCTCCATAGCGGGTAAAGTAGAAAGGAAGGCAAGACAAACAAACGCTTGCATAAACACCACACCTCCATGCGCCCTTCTTCCTCTAAGTCGCATCATCACCACGAGAGGGAAGTCAGGAGGAAAGCTATTAATTATCCTTTACTGGAAGATAAGTAATTGCTGGAAGATTTTGGTATGTACTAGATAAATACTTGTAGCACTGGTGTTAAAGGTTTATCTAGTTTTTTTTAGATCTTGGCTCATCAAAAGAATTCTTTATTAGATCCCACTGGGGGCAACCTAATATCAGTTCCTCTGCCTCGATTACCAGGAATTGCTGTCAATAAAGAATGCTGTTTTGACATGCGCTTTATTGGTAGTAAACCTACCTCAATAACCATTTCAAAAGTTCACGCACTGGCAATAGGCTTTTGGAAGGTAGGGCTCTGCGAGGTACCGTAGATTGTATGCATAACATCACTTTGGTTAAAGAGTCCTTACGGTACGTGATCTCGGGCACTGGTTCTAAGATACGTATTTGTAAAAGGCCCAAAATCAACTCATCCACCAGTCCCTGAAATACTCTTATAACGGTCAGAACAGTTAAGACACATTGTGTCAAATCAACCCTCTTACGTTAGTCCGATGATATGTTACGAATATACTGGTATATTGGAACATAGTCATTATAGACCCAACACCCAAGAGTTCTTCATCGAGTTCCATCCGCTGTCCAACATCCATGTCAGGACTACCATCGCGGCCAATATCCTCATCAGAAGACTTCAGTAGTGCCTCGTTTATATAAATGCCCAGTGTGACCTCAAAGAAGTACTAGTGACGTACCTTATCGAAGGAAGTGCTTAAGTGATAATTATATTAATATAAAAATACGCAGTGTAACCGCAAAGAAGTACTGGTGACGTGCTTATCAAAGGAAGTACTTATGTGTAATATCTTAATATATAAATATTCATTGTGACCTCGAAAAAGTACTAGTGACGTATCTTATCAAAGGAAGTACTTTTTTTTTCTATGTGGATGAGGGAGACAAAAGGCAAAACTGTCAGTAACAAGTGCCTCCCCTAGAGTTGAAAGAGTGACAGGGCCGAAATCAAGGAATGTTGGAGCCAAAATGTCTGCACACACAGAGTTTGAAACAATTCAAGTCATAGGATGAGGGAGAGTTGGATTCAGGGAGAGACTTCCAGAGCTCAGCTGTTGAATATAAGAAAGATTGAGAGTATCGTTTCACTCTTGAGTTGGAGAGCTGTACAGAGTAGGGGTGGAATTGTGCTGCAAGACGGGTACTACTTACCCTACATAGAGAAGGTGGTATACATTGAGAGAGCTCTGAGGAACACTGATTATTGTAGTAGTGATAAAATAGCGAGAGAGATGCAACATTGCGGCGAAGAGAGAGAGAGAGATTGCAGAGAGTTATTGAGTGGACAGGAGTTAATGATACAAAAGGATTTCCTTTCTACTTTGTCTAGAAGTGCTGTGTGAGAGGATCCTCCCCACACATGTGAACAATACTCAATACAAGAACACACTGTGCCCCTGTACAGAGCAAGAGCAACTCTGGGGAAGGCATTCACATAAACAAACAAAAATATATATATAAAAAACAATATATATATATATATACTGTATATATATATATATATATATATATATATATATATATATATATATATATATATATAAATATATATATATATATATTGTTACGACCCAGGCAGCCATGAAGCAGTTGGCTCTCTTGACCAGATTGGTAACAGTTAGTTTTTATGATTCTCAAGTCTCTGGTAGAATTTTAGCTGTCTGTTGTTGCTTGTTTTCTTTTCACTGCAAATAAATCAGACAGCTCAAGAATTATATACTAGTCATAAAGGAAGCTTAGATAGAGAATATCACTTTAAGATCATATTTAATTTACTAATTATTATTTAGATTAATTATGATTAGTACAATAATTAATAATTAATTATGATTAACCCGTGGAGCCCCGGCTAGTTTTGTAATGTTTGCGCACCAGAACCCGGCCGGTTTTCAAATAATAGTTTTATTCCAGAAACAATAGCGAATGGGTTAGGAATGAAGGAAAAACCACGAAAAACCGCTCAAAAAGCTTAAAAAATGATCCTACAGAGCCCCCGAAAACGGATTTTACAAGAGTAAAAAATTGAAGGCAATTATCCCAAAAAAACAGGTTATTGCGCACTCGCACGCACGCACGTGGACTTTGAGAGTTTTCAACCATCGGCACGGTTGCGTGAGATACGTACACAGTTCCCATACAAATCTGAGCCCTCTTGAGTGGCTACACCTGAGGTTACGGTCGGCGCAATTAGGGTGACGCATCAGGCGTGTCTCTGGGGCTGTGCGTTACATACATCGCCGACGCGTCAGACGCGTCGCTGGGGCTGTACGGGTTAATTATTATAATAAATATTATTATTAATATTTATTTTGATGATTTATCCAGAACGGTTCCCGCAGCCAAAGGGTTAAGCTTAATTACGATCAAGATTAATTATTATAAAGTATTATTTCTTAAGTATTTTAATAATTTCTTATTTACTTGGATAATGTATTATTTATTATAAATAGTTATGGTAATCATCTTGTTATTTTAGTATCCTTTATTATTATTATCTATTATATCCTTTACAAGTACTAGGGAAGAAGTAAAGATATTAAAGTCACCAATTCAACAACAATATATGTATTTACAAACCCAACAAACAAAATGATTACGTATGTACAAAATAAAGGAAAAATAAATAGATAAATAAATATGGAGATCCAAGACGTACCGGTATTTGATTGTCCGATCGTTCACTACTCGCTAGTTTGCCCAATATTAAATTATTGCAATTCTTAATTAACCTCTGAAGTGCGCATGGGGGTAATTAGACACCTCTCCCTGTGCGCATGTATTTGAGGTGTTTCCGTCACTAAAATATTCATTGTACCATTAATAGCATTAATACTTATCCATATGCGCCTATTATGGGTTGATTATAAAGGTATTAACCTGAAACAACAATAAAACGAGTGAAAACAGCGTTTGGATGGTCAAAATCGGAGATATAGCCCGCGAGTTGTATAATGTATGGGTGAGGCAAGCTGCTTTCCCGCCAATTTCCCCCAAGGCCACTGAGACACAGTCGATCGATACTCTCTCTCTCTCTCTTGCACTCGCTTGCCATCATTGATGACAACACCCTGCTTGCAACTCGCTAATGTTAGCACGAAAATACACCTCAGAATAAGGGAATAACAGGGAAAATAGGTGATAACTGAAGGAGAGGAGGAAAGTGGGGAAGGAGGGGAGGTAGAGGACTGAGATTTTGCATGGCCCAGGGGCCAAAAAAAATAAAAAAAATAAAAAAATAAAAATAAACAAATTTTTTTTTTTTTCGATGTCAAAAGTTGATTTTTTTTTTCACTCACTCTTAAGAGTCTCCCCGCAGTCCGCCGGGGGAACTCTTAAGAGTCTCCCCGCAGTTCCCGGGTTAAGAATCACTATTGTTAATAGAAATTCCAACAAGGACGCATTGCAAGTTATTTATATATCAAAAATATAATGTGCTTGACAAATTGATGAATAAACAATTAGTTCACTATTCATTACTAAAGTCACCACTAAACCTCTCAATTGTCACACCGCATTATTAACCTTTCTAGATTCACAGAACAAATACAAATTAACACAAGGAGGCACAAAAGCTCACCTCAACACACCTGGTAGTTATAACCTGTCAATATCATCTTATCTGAAGGGTACAGCATTGTGGACAAAAGAGGTGAACATAGCTGTGGAAGACAAGAAGAAAGTGTATAGAGAATGGTTGGGTAGTAGAGGGAATGAAGATTTGAAGAGACAGAAACGAGCGAGGTACGTGGAGAAAAAGAGAGCGGTGAAGAGAATAGTGAAGGAAAGTAAGAGAAGAGTAAATGAGTAATTTGGAAGGAATCAGAGTGTAAAATGGAGGGAATGTAAGAAAATATTCTGGAAAGAAGTCAAGAAAGTTAGGGAAGATAGCAAGGGAAACAGTAAGGTTGTGAAAGATAAGAATGAACGATCGAGTGCTAGCCGAGAAGCAAGAGAGAGTCGAAGGGTGGAGGGAGTACTTCAACGAATTGCTAAATGTAAGGAATGAAGGGCCAGCAAACATAGTTGGATGGGGTATGGGAGGGAGAAGAAGAGAAGTAGTGGAGGAGGAGGTGGGGATCAGGAGGTCAGAAGTATGTGAAGCCATGAAAAGAGTGAAGTTGGGGAAAGCACCAGGAATAGATGGAGTGTGAGGGGAAATGTTGAGGTATTGTGGTGAGATAGTGATCGAATGGGTATGGAAAATGTACAAATTAGCATGGGAGAAGGGGAGTGCACCTGATGACTGGAAGACAGGCATAATAGTCCCCCTATATAAGGGCAAAGGGGAAAGAGGAGTGTATGGTAACCACCGAGGAATATGTCTTCTAAGCGTAGTAGGGAAGGTGTACAGTAGGGTAGTGATTGAGAGAGTGAGAGCGAGAACGGTTAAATGGATAGGTGACGAGCAGGGTAGTTTTAGGAAGGGAAGAGGATGTGTAGATCAGATTTTTACCCTGAAATGTGTTGTGGAGAAATATCTGGAGAAGCAACAAAAGCTGTATGTTGCCTTTATGGACTTGGAGAAGGCCTATGACAGAGTGGATAGAGAAGGTATGTGGAAAGTACTTAGAATATACGGAGTAGATGCTGAAAACAGTGAAGAGCATGTATGAGGGTGCAAAGGCGACAATACGTGTGGAGAATGAGAAAAATGAGTTCTTTGATCTGAATGTTGGGTTGAAACAGGGGTGTGTGATGTCCCCATGGCTGTTTACTGTATATATGGATGGAGTCATGTAAGAAATACAAGGAAGAGCAGTGGATGTTGGTGTATCACTGATAAGGGAGGGAAATGAGTGGAAGCTATCTGTACTGCTGTTTGCAGTACAGTTCTGATGAGAGATAATGAATGGGAGTTGCAGGGTCTGGTAAATATGTTTGGAACAGTGTGCGAAAAACGGAATCTGAAGGTAAATGCGGGGAAGAGTAAGGTTATGGTCTTCGAAACGGTGAAGCCACAGAGTGTGAGGTGAAGTTGAACGGTCAGGCTATGGATATTGTCAGCTCATTTAAGTATCTGGGCAGTGTGCTGAGTAAAGATGGGACTATGGATGAAGATGTGCCGGAGAGGGTGCAACAGGGGAAGAGGGTTGTAGGAATGCTGAAAGCAGTAACAAGAAATAGGGTGGTCAGTATGG
This sequence comes from Paralithodes platypus, assembly GCA_032716605.1. NCBI lineage: Eukaryota > Metazoa > Arthropoda > Malacostraca > Decapoda > Lithodidae > Paralithodes > Paralithodes platypus. Next base: position 44,787,517 of record CM064575.1, read on the forward strand.
AAGTGAATAAGTTCTTGCATGACTGTGTGGTAATCCCGACACTGAGTTAAGGAAGCGAAGCATGGATGTTGGTGGAGAGACTCAGACCAAGAGCGAGAGGGGTGGAAATGAGTTACTTGAGAAGTGCGTGCAGAGTTACATGGAGGGATAGACAGACTAATGAGGAAGTAAGAAGGAGGTGTGGTGTGGATGTAGATGTGCTGGAAAGTGTGAAAAGGAACATCTTGAGATGGTTCGGCCATATCGAACGTATGGGAAGCAAGTGAATGACTAAGAGGGTGTACGAGAGCGAGGTGGAAGGACAGAGAGAGAGATGTAAACCGAAAGAGAGGTGGAAGGATAGAGTGAAGAAGTATATGGATGAAGGCGGTGCTGGTTGGGAGGAGGGGCGTCGACTGACTGGGAACATTTCGTTCGTGGCCACCCCTTCGGGGATCACGGCATCAGGCAATAGATAAATAGATAGATCTGTTTACTGCTATGTATGATGAACTTTCTCCTCCGTCGCCTCTCCTCACACTCACGATATCAGCCGAGTCAGGAATACTTCCCATTTCCAAATCCCAATCTACCACTGAATACACATTCTACAGTATATGGTCTCTAGCGAATCACCAAGCTCCATTAATGTGATGTGATGTAAAATTCCAGTCTCGAGGTGCCGCTCCCAATCAAATCACTCGCTTCACAAATCATGCTCAGTCTCACCATCCCATACTCCAGAACCCAACAAGTGTGTCTCACCCACCCCACACACATCCACACTTCCATCTTTAAGCTCTCGCATCAGATATTCTCTCTTACTAAAGTCATTTATACCATTGGCATTGAAGGCACAGACCCGGAGCACGCTTTCTTTCACCCGAACGACGTTTCCGACACTTTTCTGCTTTGCTCCTCCACCCCAGCTGGGGTCCTGGCCGGCAGCATACCGAGCACAGTTATTTCCCAGGAGGACTTTGGGCCTGGTCATAATGCCTCCAAACAGCTAAGCTAAAATATACTACTTACAACATTAAAAACTGATACTAACAACAGTAACAAATAAATAATACAGTAAAAGTGAAAACACAAGTTAAAGAAGATAGGGAAAGAAAAAATATACAGGGGACTACAGAAATATAATTACAAGGGGGATAATTTTGAAGGTTGTAATTAAAATTGGATTTAATATTAAAAACAGTGTGCTGTTGAAGAAATAGCACACCCGCCCTTCCCTTTAGTTCCACCGTCAAGTAAAAATAAAACAATTAGACATTTAAAAAGGAGGATTAAAACAAGGATAACGAGGCTACTTCAAGAAGGAGGGGTAGAGCTTGCTTACCGTAACTAGTTAAGGTAAGCCATAGAGGTGCGTTTTTGCAAGACTTTAACCAATACCGTTACTTATACACAGATGGCAGGACCTCTAAACCTCATTGTTTTTTTGTTTTTTTGTTTTTTAAGGAGACAATGAACGGAGGAAGGAAAAACACAGATAAAACAAAAAGGTCCATGTGCCTAAAGGCATCCTCCATTCATAAAATGTTTGTAACAACTGGATTTAAACATTTGTAGATTGTAAGTTTGTGGAAAGCAATTCGAGGGAAGTGAATTCCAAAGAGTAGTAGCTCTGGGGATAAATGAATTCTGATAAGCAGAAGTTCTGCATTGTGGAGGAGAAAGTGTAAATTCATGGGTGCTCTCAGCTGCCCTAGTTCTACGGGGAAAAGATGTGGAGAGGCGGCACAATTGAAGCAAGTTCCTCGGAACAATTGCTGTGAAAATATCTGTAGAATAATGCAAGGGATGCAACGTTTCTTCGTATGGATAATGTAGGAAGGTCCTGTGTGATTGCAGGGTTATTGATTATTCTAATAGCTTTATTTTGAATTTTGTCCAACTGCCTCAATGCAACCACTCCACTTCCACCCCACAGAGGTGAACAGTAATCCATCTGAGAACGCACATGACTTTTATATATCACGGCCAACTGCTCGTCAGTGAAGAATTCCCGAACTCTGTACAGTAGTCCCAGTTTTTTAGAGGCATTCTTAGCAATGCTTCTAACATAATGTGTCCAGCTCAAGTTAGTAGTTAATGTTACACCGAGAATGTCAATACTAGGGGAAGTGGGAATATTTACATCATTAAAAAATATATGGGAGTCAGTGAGATTCTGTCGGTTAGAAAATTGAATGTACTTGGTTTTCTGTGCATTAAAGGAAACTAGATTCTTTTGTCCCCATCCATTAATTCTAGAAAATCCTGGATACTGGATACGATACTGCCACTGTACAAAGCTGTGACAGTATTACAGTACAACAGAATTATCCCTAAAAGTACTTAGATTACCTAGGGTTAAGTGGCTAAATACATCCTCAATCTCGGGATCAAGACTGACACATTTAGGACCTGGGACAGTCTGGTGAATGGCAGATGTTTCATTGCCCACAGCAGAGTGCCCAAGGTTACCCACATTAAGTACAACAACTATGGGAGGAAAAGTGTCAGGGGCCCGATAATAAGGCTTCAGCACACCCCTATCCCAATCTCCTCCAGGTTCCTCACATATATCCAACACCTGATGGACATCTCACATGCCATCATTGACAGTCATATGCGGGGGTTGCCATCTCCACCATAACACATCATTCAAATCACAATCGCCAATTCCAGTTTCATTATTTTCCTCATTCAAACCATTGGCAAACAAATCATTATATGCATCATCTCGCTGCATATCTACCAGGCCACTAGCACAGTTTGGAGATGAGATATGGTCTTCAAAATCGGCCATGAACACATCAGAGGGGTTACCTTCAGGACTAGGTTCAGTTGGAGCACCATCCAAGACATCCATAACATCCATCTCATCCTTGCACTCCATTGAAGTGCCAGAGGACAAATTTACAGAATCAAGTTCGGTTGGAACATCATTTAAGTAATTTATAACATCCATCTCATCCTCACACTCAGTTGAAGTGCCAGAGGACAAATTCACAGAATAAAGTTTGGTTGGAACTTCATTATGCTCGGTTGGAGCATCATTCTTCTCCTCCCCACTCATCTCCTCCTCACTCCCATTTGAAGTTACAAAGGAAGGAGTATCGGGAGGAATATTGTGCTCAGAAGGGGCTGTCGTGGACCTGGTGACCGCACATACTGGGAAAACCAAAACCATCTCTTTATTAAGCACACCAGTCAGTGGCTCATTAACAGAGACGACCGACAGGAACGGGTCAGATTTTACCAGATCCCCCACCAAATCGTTACCCAAAAGGAGACTCACACCTAGCACAGGCAGTTCCTCTGCCAGGCCTATACAGGCTTTCACCCTTAAACAAGTCGCATTCTAGTTCCACCTGAGCAAGGGGAACAGAAAAAGGTCCACCAGCACCCCTCAACACAACATGGTCGCTAGTTACACATAAACCAGGGTTGGGATTCCACGACAGTGTGCGTGAGGCGCCTATATCACACAGAATTCTCACCTCATGCACACAACCATTCATATTCACTGTACCAGATGAAATAAGTGGGCAGTAACTGTCAGGAGAGCAAGCAGTAGGTGGAAAGCATACAACTGGTTTGGTTACAGCACATTGCATCACACAAGCCACCACACCATTCTCACTGTTACTCTGAGGTTCACTCATATCATTGCCACGAGAATCCGACACCACTGCCACATATATTCTTTGTCTTTCATCTCTCTCTTTGGTCCAACATTGATTGGCTAAGTGGCCAATTTTGCCACAATAATTACATACTTTCTTGGAGGCAGTTCCTCCATTACTATAAGTATTACCTTGATTCCCATTACCATGGGTTTGAGCAGCAGTCCTGACTCGGGGAGCATTCTGAGGGTTACGAGAGTAAGACGGCACAACAGGCTTGAGAGAGTGAGTTGATTTACTTGCAACATGATTCCTATTTTGATTATACTTATTTAAGTGACTTCCATTAGTATTACCATAAGACTTCTTACAACGAAACTTATTAATCGGAACATAATCATCAGCCATGGTAGCTGCGGCTGTGAGACTGTCTACTTTCTTACCTCTCAAATGATAAGCACCTGTGGTTCAATTTTCCACAAGAAGTTTTCCAGCAAGACCAGGTCCTTAAGACCCTCAAAATCAGAGACAGATTTACTGTTTAGCCAATTATTAAAGGACTTTGTCATAGTCCTTGAGAACACAGCATGAGTCTCTTCAGGTTTTTTATTAACCTTCATGATGGTTTGCCTATATGCTTCTGGTCTCAACTGATATGCCTTCACAATGGCTAATTTGAGGCGATCATAGTCATGCCTCACATCCCATTCTACCGCTATATACGTGATGCGGACTCGTCCAGTCAAAACAGCTTGAAGCATGAAGGGCCATTGCACTCTGGTTCAATTCATGCCCTTTGCAACATCCTCGAACAGTACAAAATAGTCATCAACATTATCATCGGTAAACGGGGAATAACACTACTGAGAGTTAAGCCGTGAGGGGGAGAGGGAACCGAGGAACTGGTGGTGCTCTGGGCAGCCAACTGGGCCATTCGATATTCATGGTCTGCTTGAGCTTGTTGGGCTTGCAACTCTGCCCGAACTTGTTGGGCTTGTAACTCTGCCTGAGCTTGTTGGGCATGTAACTCTGCCTGAGCTTCAACTTGTTGGTCATTTATCATGGCCTGAGCTTGGGCAGCATTGATTATAGCCAATTATATATATTCTGCTGCGGTAAAGCTTGACGGTATATGCTTGGGAGGGGGAAGGATCCCTTCATAACTCCGATCCGAGTCATCAACAAGCCATCTAAACTCAATCAAGTCACCACCATGTGCCTCATCCATCCCACCCTCAAGTCTCTGGTTAGTGTCATGTAGGCTATCCCAATTATCTCCGTCTTAACAAAGTTGGAAAACATGACCTTTGTTAAACTTTCAGATGATAGCAAGTTTAAATATGAGGCGAGCACCCAAAGCTCGTCCCTAGATAGAAGGTCTACCTCCTCAGCTTTGGGCTTTGAATCTAGAAAGTTCTATGCTTCTTCCTGATTGATTAATATAGGCATAATGAAGTTCATATGAAAATGCTAAAGATCGTTAATGTTTTTAATAGCTAGCCACAAAGGTATCTAAGGAACAATCTATCCTGACGAGGTCGCCAATTCCTGTTACGACCCTGGCGGCCACGAAGCAGTTGGCTTGCTTGACCAGCTTCTGGGAGGCTGCCTTAGCAATACTGGTAATATATATATATATATATATATATATATATATATATATATATATATATATATAATATATATATATATATATATAATTATATATATATATATATATATATATATATATATATATATATATTGTTACGTCCCTGGCGGCCACGAAGCAGTTGGCTTGCTTGACCAGAGTGGTAACAGTTAGTTTTTATGATTCTCAAGTCTCTGGTAGGATTTTGTCTGTCTATTGTTGCTTGCTTTCCTATCACTTCATATAAATCAGACAGCTCAAGAATGATATACTAGTCATAAAGAAAGCTTAGCGAGATAAATTATAAGTTCCAGAAGCACTTTATGATCATATTTAATTTACTAATAGTTATGTACATTAATTATGATAGGTAAGATAATTTATTTATTATGATTAATTATTATATTGAATATTATTATTATTATTGTTCATTTTGTGATTATTTATCCAAACAGTTCCCGTAGCCAAAGGGTTAAGATTTATTACGATCGAGGTTAATTATTATAAAGTATTATTTTTCAAGCATTCTAATTATTTCTTATTTACATGGATAATGTATTATTTATTATAAATAGTTATGGTAATCATATTATTTTATTATCCTTCATTATCATTATCTTATTATATCCTTTACAAGTACTATCGAAGAAGGGAAGATATTAAAGTCACCAATTCAACAACAATAAATATATTTATAAACCCAATAAACAAAAAGATAATGTATTATTTATTATAAATAGTTATGGTAATCATCTTGTTATTTTAGTATCCTTTATTATCATTATCTTATTATATCCTTTACAAGTACTAGGGAAGAAGTAAAGATATTAAAGTCACCAATTCAACAACAATAAATGTATTTACAAACCCAACAAACAAAAAGAATACGTATGTACAAAATAAAGGAAAAATAAATAGATAAATAAATATGGAGATCCAAGACGTACCGGTATATGATTGTCCGATCGTTCACTACTCGCTAGTTTGCCCAATATTAAATTATTGCAATTCTTAATTAAGAATCATTATTGTTAATAGAAATTCCAACAAGGACGCATTGCAAGTTATTTATATATCAAAAATATAATGTGCTTGACAAATTGATGAATAAACAATTAGTTCACTATTCATTACTAAAGTCACCACTAAACCTCTCAATTGTCACACCGCATTATTAACCTTTCTAGATTCACAGAACAAATACAAATTAACACAAGGAGGCACAACAGCTCACCTCAACACACCTGGTAGTTATAGCCTGTCATCATTTAATTGAAAGACCACACCACGTATGTTAAGTACGCTATCTTAGAGTTACAATTCAAAGTTAAGTTAAGTTAAATAATTTCACGTTAATAGAACACCATAACCCCTTTAGTAATATTAAAAATTTAAATCATATCTGTTTACTGCCATGTTTGAACTCTCTCCTCCGGCTCCTCTCCTCACACTCACGATATCAGCCGAATCAGGAATACTACTCATTTCCAAACCCCAGTCTACCCCTGAATACACATTCTATTTGGTCTCTAGCGAATCACCAAGCCCCATTATCGTGACGTGATTGGAAATCCCAGTCTCGAGGTGCCGCTCCCAATCAGATCACTCGCTTCCTGCATGCACCCATCAAAACACCTCTCCCTCCCACTCTGTTTCCCCGTCCGCACAGGCCGAAACCATCTTCCTATGTCCAAAGGGGGTCCTGGGGGTCATGGTGGGTTGAGTGTAGAAGGCATAATTCCGCCAATTGGATAGTTTATATCTCCAGACTGGTTGCTCTGTCTGTCACAATATATATATTTTCTTTAATACATACGAGGTTGAAAGAAATGGCAATTTCTGCGTTGGAAATTTTATTATTCAAAGTTTCCAGGTCTCTGATGAGTTTTCGCTGGGTGGCAGGAAGTAGATGAATGAGATGAGCAAAATTCATGGTGGTACAGGGTTACATTAATGTACATGATGATACAGGATATACGACGCGTTTCACTGGACAACCAGCATTATCAAGTAAGGATAGAATGATATAAAAGGTAAACAGGAAGGGTATATATAGAGGGTGGAGGATCAGAGGAGGCGAAAATCAGGGGGCAAAAGTCTGCTATTGGTGGAGGGGTATTCTAGGAGTGAGAAAGAGAGAACCGCTTCACGCATGCGCACTGGATGCGGGAAGGTGGTGGTCGGTTGGCGGGGTTGAAGCTGATTGGCTGCGTGTCGAGGGGCGTGGCCTAAGTTGCGTAGTACGTGTGGCGCCGGCAGAAGACGAAGCTGAAGGAGGTAGCGCGGGGGGCTGCGTCAAGGGCACCGGGGGGCAAGGGGGGGCGTTAGGTCCTGTAGGAAAGTGCCTTTTGGCAGAAGGAAGGATCTGAAGGTCCAGAGTTTGGTTGTTGATGTTGGGATGTAAGGCTTGGATATATAATGCTTCGAGTATACAGTAGGTAATCTCCTTGGGTCACTTTCTTTATCGAGTATGGTGGTGTGTTTCTCTAACTCGTTGCGTGTGAGGTGGGGGTGGTTAGGGGTGAGATAGTGGTCTTTGATGGCTCCAGCCTGAAGGTGAAGAGTTAACCGACGTGAAAGACGAGTCTGCGTCATACCAATATAGGAATGAAGTCCACAGTCCTCATAATTACAGGTAAGTTGGTAAATGACGTGATCGTCGGTTATCGGGCTCTTTATCTTGGTGGAAGCTGGTTTGTTGCGGAGAACGAGGTTGGAGGTCTTGGGGGATTAGTAATAAATTATTAATTTGATTTTGTTTTCCGGGTTGGTTGGGTGGACGTGCTTGGAGATTATTTCTTTTAAGATGGCCTCGTCATTTTTTTGTTCAGATGACATAAAATTGTGGTAGAAGATCTTAATTTCATTGGGGGGGTCAATGTTGGGAGGGCTTTAGGTGTACCATTTTTCAAGATGGTGGTTGATGGTGCTGGAGATGTCGGAGTTGGAGTATCCGTTATTCACTAAAACTTGGGATAGTCTTTCTAGTTCTGGTGGGTGTCGGCCCAGGTAGAGCAGTGCGTGAGGGCTCTCCTTACAAAAGCGGAGATGGAGGATAGAGTTAGAGAAACACACCACCACTCTGGACCTTCAGATCCTTCCTTCTGCCAAAAGGCACTTTCCTACAGGACCTAACACCCCCCCTCGCCCCCCGGTGCCCTTGACGCAGCCCCCCGCGCTACCTCCTGCAGCTTCGTCTTCTGCCGGCGCCACACGTACTACGCAACTTAGGTCACGCCCCTCGACACGCAGCCCATCAGCTTCGACCCCGCCAACCGACCACCACCTTCCCGCATCCAGTGCGCATGCGTGAAGCGGTTCTCTCTTTCTCACTCCTAGAATACCCCTCCACCAATAGCAGACTTTTGCCCCCTGATTTTCGCCTCCTCTGATCCTCCACCCTCTATATATACCCTTCCTGTTTACCTTTTATATCATTCTATCCTTACTTGATAATGCTGATTGTCCAGTGAAACGCGTCGTATATCCTGTATCATCATGTACATTAATGTAACCCTGTACCACCATGAATTTTGCTCATCTCATTCATCTACTTCCTGCCACCCAGCGAAAACTCATCAGAGACCTGGAAACATTGAATAATAAAATTTCCAACGCAGAAATTGCCATTTCTTTCAACCTCGTATGTATTAACCCGGGAACTGCGGGGAGACTCTTAAGAGTTCCCCCGGCAGACTGCGGGGAGACTCTTAAGAGTGAGTGAAAAAAAAAATCAACTTTTGACTTCATAAAAAAAAAAAAAAAAAAAAAAAAAAAAAGAAAAAAAAACAATTGGCCCCTGGGCCATGCAAAATCTCAGTCCTCTACCTCCCCTCCTTCCCCACTTTCCTCCTCTCCTTCAGTTATCACCTATTTTCCCTGTTATTCCCTTATTCTGAGGTATATTTTCGTGCTAACATTAGCGAGTTGCAAGCAGGGTGTTGTCATCACTGATGGCAAGCGAGTGCAAGAGAGAGAGAGAGAGAGTATCGTTCGACTGTGTCTCAGTGGCCTTGGGGGAAATTGGCGGGAAAGCAGCTTGCCTCACCCATACATTATACAACTCGCGGGCTATATCTCCGATTTTGACCATCCAAACGCTGTTTTCACTCGTTTTATTGTTGTTTCAGGTTAATACCTTTATAATCAACCCATAATAGGCGCATATGGATAAGTATTAATGCCATTAATGGTACAATGAATATTTTAGTGACGGAAACACCTCAAATACGTCAGCACAGGGGGACGTTTCCAATTACCCCCATGCGCACTTCAGAGGTTAAAGAAAATGTATTACCTGGCTTTACTAACATATATATATATATATATATATATATATATATATATATATATATATATGGAGGTTAAATCACAAATATGTGTGATCAAATTATGTACTGGTATTTACTACCGGTAAGGATAACTCGCTAGGATAATTGAAACAATGTAACACCTATTGTTTCATTTTTCCTAGCGGGTTTTAATATATATATATATATATATATATATATATATATATATATATAGGCCTATATATACTGTATACTGTATATATATATATATATATGTTTCTAATCTCTCAGTGGGGTTCGAACCGCCGACCGTCAGGACGATAGCCGACGCTTTAATCAACTACACCACGGCAGTCTATATATATATATAAAATAATTTATCCGAATTTACACAGACATAATTTCCTAATATGCTAATCAATATATTTTTATAAGGGAGAAGAAGCATTTTGCAAATGTGTCATCAGAATGCATTTATCGATAGTTGTATTTATATGTATGAAATATACATTGGAACTTTAATATATATTATGCATACGTGACCAAAATATTCACTCTACAATGAATTTCAGTAACAAGAAATATGTTTAGTTCAATCTATTATACCTCAATAGAAAGAGAACGGGCCAATCTATTACCATATCTATACCTACAACAAATATATTTTCATTGATTAAAGTTATGCGAATTATATAATTGTTGTTTTCTAACATCCTTTTGCTGGGGTCACACATTCACGTATATGCTCCCGTATGCTCCCGTACGAAGGTTTATTGGTAGTTGGCAACCGAATACGTAAAACGTAAGGGCTTAGTACGCAAAACGTAAATTAAATTCTGTCTAGTCGTGGGGGTTGGTACGCATGGCGGGCGTAGCCACGCTGGTCTTGGAGGTGGTTGGTGCGGCCAAGGTCGCCCGGTATGTTTTGGATTTCGAATCAGATACGGGGCTCGTGCTCACGTATGTCAAAAGTCGGGAAAGCATACGTTTTACCTGGCTAGCTGCTACGTCTTACGGGTGCAGCCCCGTAAAACGTAGCAGCTAGACAGGTAAAACGTAAGTTTCTCCCGCCAATCGTACAATGTTCACGTAAAACGGGAAAGTGAAAGTAAGTCCGGGCGCATCTGGCAGAACCGCCGCACTGCGGGATGGCGGGAAGACGCGGCACCGTTGTACGGTGGGGTCACGGGGGACAACGGGACCAGCGGGGGACCAGCGGGGGACACTCCAGTCACCTCTCACCACACCGGAGCAGCAACCAACAAGCCAACCCTGCCACCCTCTGCACCCTGCCGAAAACAAATCGTAGCAGCGAAACGACTGCACCTATGGCTTTCATATTTTTACCACATGTACCTTACCCTTTAGGCTACCCACCACAAAAATCCCAAATCCCTCCTCCCACCCACTCGCTGACTGTCGGTCCGTCAGTAGGAAAAAAAATAAAATCTGTGGCGGCGAAACGACTGCACCAATCGGGTCCATATTTGTGTGACAAGTCCCTTACCCTTCTGCCTTCCCCCCACCACACCCCCAACCACCTCCAACCACCCACTTCCAGCGTATCCGTACGAAGATAAGGAAAAAAAGGAAAATCTGTGGCGGCGAAACTACCTCACCAATCGGTTCCATATTTGTGTGACAAGTCCCTTACCCTTCTGTCTTCCCCCCACCACACCCCCAACCGCCTCCCACCACCCACTTCCAGCGTATCCCTACGAAGATAAGGAAAAAAAGGAAAATCCGTGGTGGCGAAACTACCTCATCAATCGGCTTCATATGTGTAACACAAGTCAATTTACCCTTCTACCTTCCCCCAACCAACCCGAAAACCACCCTCCCACCACCCTCCCACCCATACATTCCGATACCATAAAAGTCTCTGTAGTCTATAGTGTCTTTTCAGCTACTTTCGGGACCATCGGGGACCTGATTTCTGGCGAAAATGGACAAGGGGAGTGTTTTTTTTACCATTATCCTTCCTTTCTCTCCCAACTTGATAGATTTAGCCAAAAAAAAATAAAAAAATCTGGCACTGGCAGAAGCACACCGTCAAAATTAGCTGGCACTCAGCAGGTTAAAGGTTACAAGGATGAATGGTCTTTCCTCTATAAAGGGAGTTCACAAAATTGAACTCCTCCAGGATAAATTCCGCGATGTTGTTCATGGTGCCGATGAAGGACTGGGAATGGGAATGGTGTGGCCATTCCTGCCATTTTGTAGTTCCCAGATTCCAACCCAGACCTACGTGGTTGACAAAGACTGTCTTTGTCTGTGTTTGGACAGACGGGGTGTGCCTACGATTGTCCGGACACGGTCCACGTAATGCCTACAAACTCACAAGACGTACGGCCTCAGCTACGTAGGTCTTGTGGGGGCGTGGCCATGGGCGTGGCCTGTGTTCCCGCAAATCGGGCAGCCCAGGCGGACTAACGGGGACATGCTTACGCAAGTCGCAAGCACGTACGTAGCTCCATACGACAACATTACGTCTGACGTAACACTGGCCCCGTTACGGTACGTATATCGGGAAGTGCAATAGTCATAGTCTATACGGGCGTACACGGCCGGACTACGCCCGTCATAACACAAAATTGGCGATCACGCCTGACGGGAGCATACGGGAGCGATATACGTGAATGTGTGACCCCAGCATAAGAGTTTGCACTGTCGTAAATCTAAATTTTCTGCAATGACAATAGTTTTTTTTATACGAAGTGACAAGTATTTTTTCACACACTTTCCAAAACTGCAGTCGCAATTAGTCTATCATCAATAGTTTACTTTGTATGAATATAATGTCACATGAGTATACATTCGCAGAGTTCCGATTCGCACTTTTCTTCACCAGCGTACATAATTCTTGATTTAGTTGCTTCGAAAGTGTTTTAGACCTTAACACCTTACGAGCGGCCTATGCGGTTTATTTATGTGTACCGCCCAGCGGGGTGTTTTTAGCCAAAATAGGGCTGTTTACGTGATCATTTTCATGCCTAAATAAGACCCAGAACGTAAAACAAGTATCTATCTCTGAAAGGGCATAAACAGAGCTTTCGAATGACACCATAACGATCCTTGTATGATGGATAGTTTTCTTGCAATAACCGTGCAACGCGAGTGCAAAAAGCAGGTAATTCGGTACTTTCGGTACATAATTGAGTATGTAGCGAGTGAGAGAGGGAGGAGGGAGCTGAGATTTGTGTCAGTAGGTTCGCCGCGGTGGTCTGGAGCAGTCATACGCTCGCTAGTCTCCTGCCACCACTTGTCTCTCTCTCTCAGCCACATTACGTGCTGAAATTGCCACTCGAGTTATGTCGAGCGCCGCCACATAGTCCAGCTTTATTTAACTCGACTTAAGTGGTGAGCCGCTTTTTAAGGGTTAAAGACATTTGCTTTCTACGATCATGATAACAAAGGGCATGACTTCTTCAAGAGTTCACTAAGGCACCTAGCTTTGTCGTCTGTTTACTCCCACAACAACAGTAACGTAACCCACAATATCATGAAAGATGAATATCAACCCTTGAAATAACTCTCGAAAGATAAAGACATTGTTATCTTCAAACCAGATAAAGGCAACGGTATTGTTTTAATGAATAAGGATAAATATATCGGTAAAATGAACTCCATACTCAATGACCGGTCTAAGTTTCGACCTATTAATGACGATGTCCTCCTAACGATCCTCAGTAAAGAAGATAAAATAAATAAGTTTTTGAGAGAATTGAAATCCGAAGAGGTGATCGATGAACGAACGTATCAATATTTGTTCTCCTGATGCTCTAAGACAGGTAATATGTACGGTTCTCCTGATGCTCTAATATGTACGGTTTATCCAAGGTCCATAAACTAGGCTACCAACTCAGGTCCATTATGTCCGCTATCGGCACATTCAACTACAAACTATGAAAATACCTTGTACCTCTAATATCACTCATTACTGTTAACCAATACACTGTGCATGATTCATTCACGTTCGCCAAAGAAGTAACCAATCTAAAGTTCAACAATTATACTCCAGCCAGTTTCGATGTGAAATCTCTCCTCACTAACATACCTCTAGATGAAACAATTAAGATCTGCATGGAAAGCCTATTTAAAGACGGTAACAAATTCCACAATTTCACCAAAGAACAATTCCGCAGGCTCCTCACACTGGCCGCACATGACAGTTACTTCCTGTTTAACAAGCAAACATTTTCACAGACAGACGGAGTGTCCTCGGACCCTCTCTCGCCGGCGCCTTCCTCACCCACCATAAACATCAGTGGTTAAATGACTGTCCTAATCCCTTCAAACATTTGTTCTACCGCCGCTATGTTGACGACACATTTCTCGCATTCAGAGAAAAAGAACACATCCCACATTTCTTAGCCTATCTCAACTCAAAGCATGGAAATATTGAATTCACCTCCGAAACTGAATCAAACGGTCGGCTTCCTTTCCTCGATATAGTAATTGATCACTCAAACAACAACTTCTCCACATCCATCTATAGGAAGCCTACATATACCGGTCTAACTACAAAATTGTCTTCCTTCATTTCAATTTCATACAAAAGATGTCTCATATCTACACTAGTCATGAGAGCCTTCCTACTATGATCAAATTACCTCAGCCTCTACTCTGAATTCAAAATCCTGAGAAAGACCTATGGTTTTAATACTAAATTCACTGACTCCTACATTGGCAAAACATTGCAACAGCTCCTCCATCCTAAGGAACAACTCACCACAGTAAAGCAAGCTATATTATATTTCCCTATTTCCTTCACGGGTAAAAGCAGTTTCTCATTAAAGAACGAACTCAATAAACTCCTAAATGAATTCTACCTTCAGATTAAAGTAAGAGTTATCTTCAGACCTATGCAAACAATCAGTACTCTCTTCAAGTTCAAAGATATAATACCTAAAGAACTACAGTCCTCTGTATTCTACAAATATAAATGTAATTGCTGTAATGCAATGTACAGTATATACAGTAGGTCGTACAAAACGTCAACTCAAGGTACGTATCTTTGAACACAAGAGTAAGTCGGTTAGAACAAACAAGCCATATTCTAATTCCTCATATAGCGCCATACGTCAACATGCCCGAGATTTAAATCCCCCCCCCCCCCCCCCCCTCCTCCAGGATAACTTTTCAGTTCTCCAGTTGTATCGGTACGGAGAGGAACTCACGATAATGGAGTCTCGAATATCGGTGAAACTAAAGCCTTCATTAGGTAGCGATGAAAAATCAACCGACCTCTTGTGTTTTCAACATCTTCATAATGCAAGTTATTTTTCGTGTTTCCGTATGTGTAGTGTTTAGAAGTGTTGTGATTAACTTATAATGTGTGTGGTATTTATTATGTAATCTATGTATCTTTGTGTTTCTATATTACCAATGTATGATACGTATTTAGGTTTACCATAGTCTTTCTTCATATTTTCATACTATGTCATTTTTCTTAGGCTTTAGGAAATTATTGTAATTCACTATGATACTAATGTTTTCTTACAAGTGTGTGTATCTGTTATTTTTAGATTTGCCTGATGATGGAGTAAGTGTCTCCGAAACGTTGTAATAAATATAGACAAGATGAACGTGCTCTTCTATCACGCCCTGGTGTTTCTCTTCATTATTCGCCTTCGCTTCTATATATATACAGTATATAATAACACAAAAACTATTGTAAGGTATAAACCCAACCATATAGTATTTTTGAGTCCAGGCGAAATATCTGACATGCTTATAGGGATCGGCTAGCGCACTGTCTGCCTGGCTGCTGGAGAGAGACTGAAGTTTAGAGTTTTGCCTACCTCTCGGAGTGAGATAGGTAAACTGGAAGCCGTGTTGCAGATGGTTTCATTCAGTGTGCCACTACCAAAACATTGTAGCCCAATTTATATACAATATGAGTATTCAATTGCATTCAATTTATTTCTAAAGTACTCAATACGCTAATTGCATTGTGTATCTGACATGTGCCTTTCGGGACACCCTTCCTGAATATTGTTATTGCGGTTCTAATACTGAGAGGGTTAACTAATTTTACACGTATGAGTTAAGGAAGGAGAAGGATTGATAATGTGTGTACCAAGAAACATAACTACTGGGGGATACATTGGTGTTTGCGCAGGTAATGACTTGAGTTTATTTCAATAATTAAATGTATAGTATAAGCTCGCATAACCTTTATTCCATAATCATTAAGAAATACATACTACAATGATGTAATAAATCAATATATTCTTGTAGTCTTGTATCAGGGTGGATGGGACTCATGAGCCTTGGTCGGCAACCTGTCTAGGGGAATAAACCTTATAAAAATCCAGGTGGACGAGACTCGTCAGCCTTGGTCGGCAATCCATCTACGGGAGACAACCTTAAATAAATCCATACTGCTTGGCAACCCATCTAGGGGAGACAATCTTAAATTAATCCATACTGTTTACCCTAGGGTGAAGCAGGTTGGTGGATGAACTAGCCGCCCACCACTGTGGAAAATGTGCTAAAAATACATAGAAAGCCTCTGACTCAGACGGTCCCTAAGTTGAGTGTTAATCCTGTAAGTCCTATATAAACTTTCACGGATTGTTCTCATGGGGAAAAGGTCCATTTGGGTCGTTATGTGTATGGCCATCCTTAACGGGAGTTGGGCGTCGGGCAATAGATAGATAGATAGAGGTATTACAATGATATCCAACATATTTTAAATGTCTATAGTGTCAGACACACACATACACATACATACAACCACAAGACACAGTAGACTAGCGCACTGAGGTGCTTTACTGGCTTTGTTCTTGTAGTGTGGGTTTCAATCTAGCTACATGTGGGAGAGGTTTCTCTCAAATATTTCCTGCCTGTGGAGGTTAAGTGTAGATGTATTATTGGATCCTTGCTCGAATGAATATTATTATTATTATTATTATTATTATTATTATTATTATTATTTTATTTTTAAATACTGTTTGAGTTCAATCCTATGACGGGAAAATCCTATGAAAACCGTTCGGACTACAGTATATACGGTATATACTTATATTATTATTTATATTTATGTTTTTATTAAAAGCAGCTGGTCCAGCAACCCACCCATATCCAAGATCGCTCGGACATCGGCCCAACATTCTTGACTTATTTCTGACTTCTAACCCTTCTTCTTATACTGTCAATCTTTTCTCTCCTTTGGGCTCCTCTGACCATAAACTTATCTCCGTCACCTGTCCTATCCCTTCAGTACGGCCACACGATGCTCCCAGCCAGCGGCGCTTGTGGCACTTTGGCGCTGTCGACTGGGACGCTCTTCGGCAATACTTCTTTGATTTCCCATGGAATGACTTCTGCTTCCGTGGCCGAGGACCCTCGGAGAGTGCTGAACGCATTACCGAGGTAATCCTCTCGGGCATGGAAGCGTATGTTCCATTTTCTTTCTCTCAGTCTAATGCAAACAAATCTTGGTTTACTCACGCTTGTTCTACTGCTGTCCACAACAAGGAAGAAGCATTCAAACGGTACCGACGCCTTAAAGCTAAAGAATCTCATTCTTCCTATGTTTCTGACCGGAATCAAGCCAAATCTGTTCTTCGACTTGCTAAGCACTCTTTCATCAATAATAAATGCACTGAACTATCCAACTCTAGCTCTTCCCAAGCTTTCTGACATCTAGCCAAAAACCTCTTCAACAATTTGTTTTCCTAATTTTTTCCTCCCCTTTTCCACTCTGATGGCACAACCATCACTTCTTCCTCTGACAAAGCTGAACTCTTCACTCAAACATTTGCTAGAATGCTAGAAACTCCACCTTGAATGATTCCGGTGCTATTCCTCCCTCTCCACCCCACTCTCTCCTACTTATGCCTAATATCCTAATCTCTTCTAATGATGTACTTTCTACCCTCTCTGGGCTTAATACTAAGAAGGCTTTCGGTATGGACGGTGTTCCTCCTGTTGTACTAAAAAACTGTGCTTCCGTGCTGACCCCCTGCCTAGGCAAACTCTTTCGTCTCGGTCTCTCCTCTAACGTCTTCCCTTCTTGCTGGAAGTTTGCTCTCATTCAACCTGTCCCAAAGAAGGGTGACTGCTCTGAACCCTCCAACTATCGTCCAATAGCTCTCGTCTCTTGTATCTCTAATTTTTTGTTAACTATTCTTGCTTCCAAATTTCTTAAGCATTTCTCTTCTCATAATCTGCTCTCAGATCGCCAGTATGGCTTCCTTAAGGGTCGCTCTACTGGTGATCTTCTTTCATATCATACTAACTCTTGGTCATCCTCCTTTCGGGACTTGGGTGAGACTTTTTCTGTTGTTGCATTAGACATATCGAAGGCCTTCGATAGAGTCTGGCACAAATCTTTAATTTCTAAACTACCCTGCTTCGGTTTCTATCCCTCCATCTGTGCCTTTGTCTCTAATTTCCTTTCAGGCTGTTGCATAGCTGCGGTTGTGGACGGGCATCGCTCACTTCCTCATCCTATCAACTTCGGTGTTCCTCAGGGTTCTGTCCTATCTCCTATTCTCTTTCTAATTTTCATGAATGATCTTCTCAACTGTACATCCAGTCACATCCATTCATACGCAGATGACTCTACCTTACACTTCTCAATTCGTTTTCCAGAACGCCCCAGCCAGCAGTCCCTCAAAAACAAACGTAATGAAGCCATTGAACACTTATCTTCTGATCTAGCTACTATTTCCAATTTGGGTAGAGAAAACCTTGTTGCATTTAATGCTTCCAAGACCCAATTTCTCCATCTTACTACCCGTCCAGAACCTCCAGGGGACTATCCCTTATTCTTCAACAATACAAGAATCAATTCTTCATCTTCTCTCAATATTCTCGGTGTTTCTTTTTCTTCTGCTCTCACTTGGAAGGACCATATTACCAGTCTTGCTAAGGCAGCCTCCCAGAAGCTGGGTGTGCTCAACCACCTCAAGGGGTTCTTTACCCCTGAACAGCTTCTTGCTCTATACAGAGGCACAGTGCGTCCTTGTATTGAGTATTGTTCACATGTGTGGGGAAGATCCTCTCACACCGCACTCCTAGACAAAGTAGAAAGGAAAGCCTTTCATATCATTAACTCCCGTCCACTTACCAACTCTCTGCAATCTCTCTCTATTCGCCGCAATGTTGCATATCTCTCGCTATTCTATCGCTACTACAATAATCAGTGTTCCTCGGAGCTTTCCCAGTGTATACCACCTCCTCTACGTAGGGTACGTAATACCCGTCTTGCAACACAATCCCACCCCTACTCTGTGCAACTCTCTAACCCAAGAGTGAAATGCTATTCTCAGACTTTCTTCTATTCAATTGCTGAGCTCTGGAACTCTCTCCCAGAATCAGTCTTTCCCTCTTCCTATGACTTAAATTACTTCAAACTCTGTGTGTCCAGACATTTTAGCTCGAACGTCCCTTGATTTTGGCCCTGTCACTCTTTCAACTCTGGGGTAGGCACTCTTTACAAGCAGTTCTGCCTTCTGTCTCCCTCATTTACATAGACAAAAAAAAAAAAAAAAAAAAAAAACTATTCTCCCAAAATATTCTTAGGAGCTTGTTTTTACAAAATATCTCAGGATACGCTTGTCCGGTCGCCACAAAACTTTGAAAAAGGGTGCGTTTTTATATTGGTCAACTTTTGATGCACTAGAAAAACAAAATGGCATCTGTGCCGGCCGCATTTCTGTGATTTTTTAGAGACAAATACTCTGTTTCCCACTCATAGGAGATTGTTGTGCTTTGGTGTATGGACTCCTCTACCAATGCCCCACAAACGTTATAGAAATGTTTCGCCTTACCCATTGTTTTTTGGTGTCCACCTTGAAAAAAAAAAATTAACTTAAAAATCCATTTCTTGAAAACTATGCAAATTATCAACACCATATATGCGTAGTTCTGTCTGGATCGTGATTTTGAATGTTATGGTACCATATTCGCACAAATTGGTGGAATTGTTTAGCCGTAGCATTGACAAAACTGCAAATAAATATTTGATTTTAATATGCAGATCTATCAATGTTTGTTGTTGTTGCCACTATAAATCTCTCTACTACTATGCTAATACTGCTCTTTAACCTTCTTGCATTGGTTAAAATTTAAACGTAAGTATGTACCGCTGCTCTTTGTTCACAAGCGCTATTTGCACTAACGCGAGACAATACATGCATGTTATCGCTCTGTTTCAATCCACAATAATCGCCTGTAAATGCAATGTATTTTACATCCAAAGATAGAGCAAGACCTTTACTATTGTATAAGCAAAACTAATACCATAAGATCAAATTATAACATTGAAAGTCGATATCTAAGTATCGTTTTTCCCAAGGTTACACGGTCATAATTTTATTATATACGGCAGAATAATTTTATTATATACGGCGGAATAATTTTTTGTATGTAAAAATGTAAAATTAAAAGCATTTTTCACGCTCATTTCATGCATCATCAGAATTTGATTACCATGAAATAGTTGAATATTCTAGCTATCTATATGCTATCTATTTGCTCAGGCCCAATAGTTGAATATTCTAGCTATCTATATGCTATCTATTTGCTCAGGCCCAATAGTTGAATATTCTAGCTATCTATATGCTATCTATTTGCTCAGGCCCAATAGTTGAATATTCTAGCTATCTATATGCTATCTATTTGCTCAGGCCCAATAGTTGAATATTCTAGCTATCTATATGCTATCTATTTGCTCAGGCCCAATAGTTGAATATTCTAGCTATCTATATGCTATCTATTTGCTCAGGCCCAATAGTTGAATATTCTAGCTATCTATATGCTATCTATATGCTATCTATTTGCTCAGGCCCAATCCCCATTTTTCCTATTTTTATTTTTATTTTCTATTTTATTCTATTTTATTATTTTTTCCCTTTTTCTTGAGGGTGGCCGACTCAAGACAGAGCAAGAACAGGGAAAACACAAAAACAACATAAAACAACGAACAAAGACAGATAAAAACACAAATTCACACACATCTAGGTCACCCAGGAGAAGACCCAGAGACCAGGGTCACCAAGGTCGCTCCTGCACTTCCCCGGCCCCCAACCACCCGGAGAGGTTCCGATCTCGGCAGGCAGACATGCAGCGGAGCCGAAACTACAAGCCCACCCACCAGACTTCCAGGCGCACTCTTCATATTAATCGTCTCCCCGGGCCAGGCGCCTGATGGACTATTATCTAGTCCAACTTGCGCCCGACCCCTTCCCCCAAATGATCATGTGTTCACTCAACTATTCACAAGCATTCTCCATTCACTCCTGTCCACCACCACTTCCCCTGCCTGATCTTTAGTCATTCCTCTATCATCCAAAGCTTTTCTTACACAGTCTCTCCATGTGAATGGGGGTCTTCCTGCCCTTATATCTCCCCTTGTATCTGACTCACATATTCTCTTTGTAAGCCTTTCATCTCCCATTCGTTCAACATGACCATACCAGCTCAGCACCCTTCTGTCCACTCTGGCTGACAAATGTTCCTGCTGCCCCACTCTCCTACGTATCTCTTCATTCCTCAATCCATATATGAATAAAATATATATGATTAAATATATATCGGTACTTGGCAAAGAAAACATTTCTATGCGTAACCAAAATATTCATTCCACATCGAATTTGAGCAAAAAGAATTACGTTTACTACAACCTAATTTTGTTTCTATGTGAATGAGGGAGACAAAAGGCAGAGCTGCCTGTAGCGAGTGCCTCCCCCAGAGTTGAAAGAGTGACAGGGCCACTATCAAGGGACGTTCGAGCCAAAATGCCTGGAAAAACGGAGTTTGAAGCAATTTAAGTCGTAGGAAGAGGGAAAGACTGATTCAGGGAGAGAGTTCCAGAGCTCAGCAGTTGAATAGAAGGAAGTCTGGGAATATCGTTCCACTCTTGGGTTGGAGAGTTGCACAGAGTAGGGGTGGGATTGTGTTGCAAGACAGGTACTACGTACCCTACGTAGAGGAGGTGGTATACACTGGGAAAGCTCCGAGGAACACTGATTACTGTAATACCAATTGAATAGCGAGAGAGATGCAACATTGCGGAGAAGAAAGAGAGATTGCAGAGAGTTGGTGAGTGGACCGGAGTTAATGATACGAAAGGCTTTTCTTTCTACTTTATCTTAGCAAGACTGGTAATATGGTCCTTCCAAGTGAGAGCAGAAGAAAAAGAGACACCCAGAATATTGAGAGAAGATGAAGGATTTATTTTCGTATTGTTGAAGATTAAGGGATAGTCCTCTGGAGGTTCCGGACGGGTAGTAAGATGGAGAAATTGGGTCTTGGAAGCATTACAATTAATGCAACAAGGTTTTCTCTACCCCAATTGGAAATAGTGCTAGATCAGAAGATAAGTGTTCTATGGCTTCATTATGTTTGTTTTTGAGGGACTGCTGGCTGGGGTGTTCTGGAATACTAATTGAGTATTATAAGGTAGAGTAGTCTGCGTATGAATGGATGGTACTGGATGTACAGTTGAGAAGATTATTTATGAAAATTAGAAAGAGAATAGGAGAAAGGACATAACCCCGAGGAACACCGAAGTTGATAGGATGAGGAAGTGAGCGATAGACGTCCACAACCGCAGCTATGCAACGGCCTGAAAGGAAATTAGAGACAAAGGCACAGATGGAGGGATAGAAACCGAAGGAGGGTAGTTTATAAATTAAAGATTTGTACCAGACTCTATCGAAGGCCTTCGATATGTCTAGTGCAACAGAAAAAGTCTCACCCAAGTCCCGAAAGGAGGATGACCAAGAGTTAGTATGATATGAAAGAAGATCACCAGTAGAGCGACCCTTAAGGAAGCCATACTGGCGATCTGAGAGCAGATTATGAGAAGAGAAATGCTTAAGAAATTAAGCAAGAATAGTTTCAAAAACTTAAGAGATACAAGAGATGAGAGTAATTGGACAATAGTTGGATGGTTGAGAGCAGTCACCCTTCTTTGGGACAGGTTGAATGAGAACAAACTTCCAGCAAGAAGGGAAGACGTTAGAGGAGAGACAGAGACGAAAGAGTTTGCCTAGGCCCCTGCCTAGGCAAACTCTTTCGTCTCTGTCTCTCCTCGAACGTCTTCCCTTCTTGCTGAAAGTTTGTTCTCATTCAACCTGTCAGCACGGAAGCACAGTTTTTGAGTAAAACAGGAGCAACACCGTCCGGACTGTACGCCTTCTTAGTATTAATCCCAGAGAGGGTAGAATGTACATCATTAGAAGATATTAGGATATTAGGCATATGTAGGAGAGAGGGGAGTGGAGAGGGAGGAATAACACCGGAATCATCCAAGGTGGAGTTTCTAGCAAAAGTTTGAGCGAAGAGTTCAGCTTAGTCAGAGGAAGAAGTGATGGTTGTGCCATCAGAGTGGAAAAGGGGAGGGAAAGACGAGGAAGAACAATTGTTGGAGAGGTTTTTGGCTGGATGCCAGAAAGCTTGGGAAGAGCTAGAGTTGGATATTTAAGTGCATTTATTATTGATGAAGGAGTGCTTGGCAAGTCGAAGAACAGATTTGGCTTGATTCTGGTCAGAAACATAGGAAGAATGAGATTTTTGAGTTTTAAGGTGTCGGTACCATTTGAATGCTTCCTCCTTCTTATGGACAGCAGTAGAACAAGCGTGAGTAAATCAAGATTTGTTTGCATTAGACTGAGAGAAAGAAAATTGAACATACGCTTCCATGCCCGAGAGGATTACCTCGGTAATGCGTTCAGCACTCTCCGAGGGTCCTCAGCCACGGAAGCAGAAGTAATTCCATGGGAAATCAAAGAAGTATTGCCGGAGAGCGTCCCAGTCGACAGCGCCAAAGTGCCACAAGCGCCGCTGGCTGGGAGGGTCGGGTGGCCGTACTGAAGGGATAGGACAGGTGACGGAGATAAGTTTATGGTCGGAGGAGCCCAAAGGAGAGAAAAGATTGACAGTATAAGAAGAAGGCCTAGAAGTCAGAAATAAGTCAAGAATGTTGGGCCGATCTCTGAATCGATATCAATAGAAAGAGGAATGGCCGATCTACAATATTGCAGTAGAAACACACAGACTATTTAACAATCATTGATAAAACTGTTGAAATGTAAAGACAAATGTATGTTTTGCCAACATCTTTCGACTTCGCACAGTCATAAATCTAAATTTTCAGTGATGAAAATAGAGGTATATATATATATATGGAGAGATCACGAAAAGGAGGAAGGGTAGCAGGCTATCTGGTTGGAGTCAAATACTCGATCTTCACACCTGTGTGTTAAGTGGGTATGTCTGATGCGGTGGTGACAGATCTACATATTCGTCATAGAGACGGGGAAAAGGGTGGAAAGTGACTAATGACCGGGACTGTACATCCTGCACTCTCCTATGTTCACACTCAAGGCACATGTGTATCATATGGCTTAAATGATGACAGAATGGGATGAATATGATATGATTATAATAAACTTGTATTAATGTAGCGAAAGAGTGTAAAACTTATTCAATAATTTGCCATCGTTAGCACAGTACTTTATCCCATTATATATTACATTTTTGCTAAATATTGAAATGTACAGCTTGAACTTCTCTTTTGAACGTCAGGAATGACCAAATTACAATAGCTATTCGCCAAACATACACCCAGTATATCTCTGTAGTCGTAAATAATCCACTTTGAATAGGACACTGAGGCAATATTCAATACGTCCACAGATAATGATTATGATGATGATGATGATGATGGGAAAATGATGTAGTAAATTGTGAGCTGATCCTACCCATATGTTAACAACCGCGAACGTTCCTTGTGAAATCCTGGATGTTAAATAATTAAAAGGACTAGTGAAATCTTGGCCGGCTTATAATTAAAAGGACTAGTGATATTATGGCCGGTTAATAATTAAAAGGACAAGGGAAATCGGTGCCGGTTAATAATTTAAAGGACTAGTGAAATTTTGGCCCGCTGATAATTAAAAGGACTAGTGAAATCGTTGTCGACTATCAAATAAAAGGACTATAGTGGCCCTTGAGGATCATGATGCGTTTTGCAAGTCTATTATGGTTATTAATAGACAAGCTTATACAGCTTACGAAAGATATATGGAAGTCAGAGGGTTAATTGAGATAGTCTTTACCCTTTTAATTCCCATATATTTTTCCTTAGCAGTATAAAATCGTATAATGATAGCAGAATGAACTGTCAAAACTCGTCATGATCCTGAATGGGTAAATATGAGTGTGTGAGCCAGTGTGTGTAAGGTGTGTCAATATGAGCCTCCAGCCTTCCAATTGTCCCGTGTTGACAAATCCGGGGCTCAGGCCTTCCGGTTGTAGGGTTGTCATTAACGTTCTGGCCAAGATTAATTAGTCATTTTTGGTTAGTATCATCTTATTTCCATGTACTTGAACTTTACTATTATCTATTTTTTTATAGATATAAACTCGTATATGAAAATACTAATATTTGATGTTGTGTGTAGGAGTATTTTAAGTTGTGTGTAAGTGTGTATAGTCATATTCAATTATTTGTCAAAATACTTGATGTGAGTGTGTATAAAACAAATAATAACACAGTTTATGAACAATTAAAATGTTTTGAGGAGTGAACTCTTGACTTGGACTGTACTTTCTAGGATATAAATCGTGGTGTTACGTTTGCGCAGCCATCCCGAACTGAATCTAATATTCTTAATAAATCTCTACCTTATTTTAACATTCAAAGTTTGGTTTGTGCTGTTCAAGGGGTCATATTAGGCCAGGGTATGTGCTGTTGAGTATAGCCCACATAAAACGAAGACTCATACTAATTGTACAATGTAGTTATTCACCACTATACAAGTTGTGTGTATGATGATTTGTTACTATTACAACGCTTGATTGGACAAGCTCAGGTTGGTGCGGTGGAATATCATATAGTTTTCTTCTATTACCATACGTTCTATAGAGTCCGAAGGTAATTAATTTATTTTGATAAAGTCAATAAGCCAGTAGCTAAACCCTCACTCCCTTAATGGGGTAGGGAGGATCAGCAAGAACAGGCTTGCTGATCCCTTATTTGGATAAAACAAATGGTGTATATAATTGTTTACTCTTTAGTGTTTGGCTAGATAATGAAAATATTTATGATAAGTTAATTATTATGATTGCTTTATAACTTCCTCATTATAAAGTTACAATACTTGAAAATATAATTACAAGTTAAATATAAAAATAACACACGGAACACACATCCAAATATTTATGTATCACTGAGCTGAGGAATGATTAAACTTGGTGTCAGTTGTAGATAAACAGCCGAGCAACAACCATTAAAATAGTGATACATTATAATACCTGCAGCATGTTAATCGATATTTAAAATTAGATTAGCGTTATACTATATGTTAATATCAGAACAACAGTTATTGATATTCTCATGAGTATTTACAAATTCTAACATGATTCATTTAGACATTGGAACTGAATGAAAACTGCATTTCGCATTATATATAATCATGATATACTATATATATATATATATATATATATATATATATATATATATATATATATATATATATATATATATATATACTAGCAGGGGTACCCAGCGTTGCCCGGGTTTAAATTCTACCATTTATTTATGAACACATGAAACATCTACCACCACTACTACTACCATAATCACCGGCCTCGACCTCCCTGTGCCTCATTAACACTCAACGAGCGGCTAGGTTGGTAACTTCTATGTACCGCCCAGCAGGTGGTTTTACCCTAATCCCTAATGGTGATGGGCTGGTCTATCAGAGTGAGAACTGAGCGATTTCTGCCATACCCATAGCTTACTCTGACTGTTCCTTTTACTTATATATTTTCTAGATCTCAAGTGACGGCGTCTTTTCCGTGGATTGACCTCCCAATCTACCAAGATTGGAAGCCAAAGCGTCACATTTTTCCTTTGCCCCTCAACTTTCTCTTCATAATTGCTGAGGGGCACAGGGCCCTGGGTGGGTCTTTGGTTTGACGGGCGTTTCCGCACCCTCTTCAGCTCCCCGCCATGGAGTGGCTTCGGTCACCCAGGCTTTATTGTGGTCGGCAGGGAGGGTTCTGTGGGGGCGCTCGGTTATGGCCTTGCTCTGGGCCTTGGGGCTGTTCGGCCAGGCAGCTTGGGGAACAACAACAACAACAACAACCCTAATCGAGCTTATTTCCGTGCTCGTTTTCATGCATAAACAAAAGCCAGAGCGTAATACAATTATGTATCCCTGAAAGGGCGTTAATTGAGCTTTCCAATGACACCAGAACCATCCTTCTACAATCACTGGTTGTCTTGCAACGATCGTGCAACCGAAGGGGCAAAATCGCTAAAATACGGTAATTTTGTTACATAATTACGTGTGTAGCGAGGAAGGGAGGGTGGAGTAGTGTGAACTCGTGGAGTACATGTCAGTAGACCCACGGCGGCCGTGACGAGCGGTCATGAGGTAACCTACGCTCCTCCCGTCGCTCGTCTCTCTCTCAGAGCCAATATTGCACCAAAATTGCACACAGACTTAAGTCGGGCCCCGCCACATAGTCCTTTCTTCTCTAGCCCGACTTAAGTCCACCCCCGCCAAAGAAGGGTTAAACGGCGACCTCGATTTCGGCCGCTAAATGACCTCCGATTTTGGATCTGACCTCATCCGTACCCCCATTTTGGGGGGCTGCGAACAACTTTCGTTCCATACACCTTTTCGATCGGAGGCCTCCTTCTGCCTCAAACGGCCATTTATTTCATTTGTTTGTCAATTTCGGCCTCGAAACGACCTCCAATCGTGGCCTCGCCCCCTCTATGACCTGATCCAGGTTAATTGACACCCACATGCAAAGTTTCAGCTCCCCAGGTCCAAAACTGCGGCCGCCTATTAAGAACACACAGACAGACAAACAGACACACAAACTGATTTAATAATATATATATATATATATACAGGTATATATATATATTTATATATATACAGTATATATATATATATATATATATATACATATATATATATGTATACTGTATATATATATATACAGTATATATATATACAGTATATACTGTATATATATACTGTATATACTGTATATATATATATACAGTATATATATATATACAGTATATACTGTATATATATACTGTATATACTGTATATATATATACTATATATATATACATACATATATATTTTTTTTTTGTTATGTGAGTGAGGAAGACAAAAGGCAGACTTGCCTACAGCGAGCGCCTCCAACAAAGTTGAAAGAGTGACAGGGCCAAAATCAAGGGGACGTTCAAGCCAAAATGCCTGGACACACGGTGTTTGAAGCAACTTAAGTCATAGGAAGAGGGAGAGACTGATTCTGGGTGATAGTTCCAGAGCACAGGTGTTGAATAGAAGAAAGACTGTGAGTAATGTTAATTTCATTAATCGAGTTTAGGAGTAAAGTTGGTTGGTGGAGAGAACATAATAATGTTTCACTCTTGGGTTGGAGAGTTGCACAGAATAGGGGTGGGATTGTGTTGCAGGACGGGGACTATGTACCCTACGTAGAGGAGGTGGTATACACTGGGAGAGCTCTGAGTAACACTGATATATATATATATATATATATATATATATATATATATACAGTATATATAAGGAATAGAAGAACCAGAAGCACTCGGTGTAAAAACATGGAAATTGGCGACAGTTTCGGAGGTGACTTACTCCATCATCAGGCGAATCTACAAAATAAAACATAGTCCTATCAGTTAAAATTACAAAACAAGGCTAAAAAGCGGGATAGTAATGTTGCGAATCAATTATTTGAGACACCGTGTGCAATTGAAAGTTAAACAAATAGAAATGAAGAAATGTAAGCAAAGTCAGTACAATAGAGAACAACAATAATAGATATACCTAAAATAGCTTAAACAAGTAAAAGTGACTGAATGTGAACAGAGGATGAACATATAAAAAATTGAATGCTAAGAAAAGACAATGGAGAAAAATAACAGTAGTTAAACCTATAGAAAAACATTGTTTGCTTGGAAACGGAAGAAAAATGAAGCGACTTATATACTACATACAAAAGATGTTTAAAAACAAAGGAGGTCAACTGATGTTTCGTTGTGTGACAGAGAAGGCTTTTCCTTAATTGACAAGAGAGACAATCACTAATGCATAGCTGTGTGTCTGTAGGGTGCGAGGCAAAGGACTGAGAATGCCTCCACTTTAATGGGATGGTCTGATTCCAGAGAATGTTGCCGAATCGCACTGAATGATGGATTTAATTGCGGATTATTTGTTCTAATAGATCTTCCCTTATGTTCAAAGATTCGAACCCTGAGTTGGCGTTTAGTTTTTCCAATATACACTGCGTTACAGCAATGACACTCGTACTTATATACTACAGAAGACTGCAGTTCCTCAGGGATCGAATCCTTGAACTTAAAGAAGCTCTGGATAGTGCGATTGGCCTTAAAAATAACTCTAATATTTATTTGTGGGTAAAATTCTCGCAATAGTTTGGTGACTTTGTTTCTCAAAGCAAAGCTGCGTTTTCCTGAGAAAGAAATGGGAAAGTACTGTACAGTACATTGTGGCTTTATTTACAGTGGAAATTTGTTGTTTAGGTTCAAAGAATTTGTTCAGAGTCTATCCTATATACGAATCTGTGAACCTTTTCGCATAGCCGTTATGAAACAGATTATTCTTAAGGAAATCAAGTTCATTGTGCAGATTAAAATAGTTTGAGCAAATGTGATAAGCTCGTGTCACTAGTCGCCAATAATAAATTTAAACATGTTTTTACACCGAGTGCTTCTGGTTCTTCTATTACTTATTCGCATCCGCTTTCCCAAGGATGTATCGATTGCCACAATATATAAACTGTATATATATATATATATATATATATATATATATATATATATATATATATATATATATATATATATATATATATATATACTGTATATTATATATACATATATGTAAATATATATAAATAAATATTATATTGTTAGGGATAAGGAAGACAGGTATACTGAAGCTCCCGTAATAACCGTACCGCCAACGACACCCCCCCCCCCCCCCCCCCCCACCCATCCCTTCGTGGGAACGGCCGACATCAGGGAAGTACAGTTGCCCTGCACAAGGCTGTCCTCAGGATCCACCCACACACTCGATAGATGCTGTGCAATGGTCGCGGACGTCCTGGGCAACCTACCCTGTCAACCCACCATACGCCTCCATTACTTCCAGTCTTGTCCTGCTGATGTTTCTACAACTAAAACCGCCCTCGCTACCCACTGAGCTTACCCAGTTAGCCCATGAGCTAACGCCCTTCTGTACCATCAACATTCTTTTTATTCTGGCTACTACTAATCTATTTTATTCAGTTAAGGGAGGATCACAAATAATTATAAGGCTTCAAACTATCTTAATCAGCACTTTTAATTTAACTACCACAGATCCTTCCTTAGCTACATAAAATTGTCTAAATATAGCTTGAATTAAATGTAACAGACATTGCTGGTACAGAAAGGGTTAAACTAGCCACTTAGCCTACCCAGCTAGGCTGGCAGGCTAGCTGAGTAGGCAAATCACAAAAAGACTAATCGAAGGGGGTTGACAGGGAAGATATCAGGGAAAGAACCCCCCAAAGCAACTCCAGAGGATTATCAGTTTATGTTCTGCACCACCTCAGCCAACAACCCTCTTCCTCCTCTGCACTGTCAGCAGGCTCTGATTCCCCACCACTGAGCCCCCAGTCACCCACAACCTCTGACCCCAAGCCTGAAGAAGCAGCCTTCCAAGTGCGGCAAACTTCTGTTACTACTATCGACTTCAACCTGTTTGAAGAGTTACGAGACTTAAAGAGGTTTATCAGCAGTGACACATTATATCTGTAAAAGTCTAGCCACTTGACATTTTGAATGTTCGCAAAGCGAAGTCTTTACGTTCCCAACAGGTTGCTGCACCATGATGTGTAGCATCACAGGTGAGGAAAGGGAAGCGCATGGCTTGTCAATCAGAGTTTCAAATTTTATATATATATATATATATATATATATATATATATATATATATATTGCATATATATATATAGTTTATAATATATATATACAGTATATATATATATATATATATATATATATATATATATATATATATATATATATATATATATATATATATATATATATATATATATAAAACTACAGTAGATCTGGACTGGACACGAACATGGAACTTTGCAGTAAGGGACCCAAAATAGGAGAACGAACCCCCAAGTTTGAACCTCGAAACTGCGAAAATATTACATTTTCGCGGTTTCGAGGTTCGAATTTGGGGGTTTGTTCTCCGATTTTGGGTCCCTTACTGAGAAAGTTCCAGTTTCGTGTCCAGTCTAGATCTACTGTATTCTATGATATATATTAAGTATATGTCACAAGTATAGGCCTACATGACCTACTAAATTATTTTATACTCTCAGTCGGGCTCGAACCACAGACAGTCAGGATGAGAATCCATATTTTAATCACCTACAAAGGAGTACAAAGGAAATCAAGCAACAACAGGTCTAGTGACCCTTCTAGGCTGCTTGTCCTCCAAAACACTGAGGATCAAGTGTTCAAACAGTGGTCTAGAGTGGGCAAGGGAACATTGGAAAGGGAACTACTGCCCTGCCACTAACGTGGCAGGACTAGGAAGTTAGTAGGGGACATATGGGTTAGTAACTGAGGGGAGGATAAAATAAAGTTATTCATTTACAAATGCAGTCAGTCGCGGGTTTGATGCGAGATATTTGTCTAGCCGGAATTTAAATTAATCAACGGTGGCTGCAGTCTATAACGTCTCGGGGAAGCCCATTCCACAAGTTGACAACTCGATTGAAGAAGAAATTCTTAGATTTGTGTGAGTTAAAAGATTTACCAATAATTTTGCAACCGTTTCCCCGCGTGTAATTAGATTGGTCGATAGTGAAGTACTTACTACAGTTCATATTGTCGATGCCTTTGATGATTTTGAACACTTGAATTAAGTCACCTCTTAATCTGCGCTGGGTTAAAGGAAATAGATTTAATTCTCTAAGACGCTCTTCGTATGGTTTGTTCTTTAGGCTAGGTATCATTTTGGTAACTCTACGTTGAACTCGTTCTAGCTTGTTTATGTCTTTTTGGTAATAAGGGCACCAGCATTGAACGCAGTATTCCAGAAGAGGGCGGACTAAGGAATTGTAAAGGGTTAGGATTACGTCTTTGGATTTATGCTCAAATGATCTGCCTATAAAGCCAATTATTTTGTTTGCCTTCTTAACAACTTCTGAACATTGTTGACTCGGTTTTAGGTTACTCGATATTGTTAATCCCAGATCGGTTTCTCTGTTTACATTCTTAAGCTGAGTGCCATTCATCGAATAGTTTGCTTTCTCATTTAGGTATCCGATATGTAGTACTTTACATTTATCCGCATTGAAACTCATTTGCCAAATTTGGGCCCAATGTGACAATTTATCTAGATTGTGTTGCATATCGTCAACTTGATCTTTTGAGAGTACGCTATTTGCAATTTTTGTATCATCAGCAAATTTTGAGATTGTACAGGTGAGACCCTCATCTATGTCGTTGATGTAAATTAGAAAGATAATTGGTCCTAGTACCGATCCCTGGGGTACGCCGCTACTTACATTGGTCGATTTAGATGCCTTACCGTTTATGACTACTCTTTGCTTTCTGTCGCTGAGCCAATTTTCTATCCATTTCAACACACCGTCTTGTATTCCATGCGCTTTTAGTTTTAGCAGTAAACGTTTGTGGGGAACTTAGTCAAAGGCCTTTTGAAAATCAAGGTATATAATATCTACAGCTTTACTCTCATCGTAGAGGTTGAGGATATCGTGGAAGAAGTCTAAGAGGTTTGTTAAACAGGAACGTTTTTTACGAAAGCCGTGTTGAGTATCTTTAAGTATGTTATTTTCCTCTAAGTGATTTACGAGTCTGTCTCTTATGACCGTTTCTAGCATTTTACATACAACTGAGGTTAAGCTAATTGGACGATAGTTACTGGGTAGGGATTTGCTGCCTTTTTTGAATATCGGTGTTACGTTGGCTATCTTCCACTGATCAGGCATAGTTCCAGACTGCAAGGATTTATTGAATAGTAATGTCAGTGGTTTGGAGAGCTCATCCTTAGCTTCCTTTAGAACTCTAGGCGAGATTGTATCAGGTCCAGGCATTTTATTTACCTTGAGTTTATCTAAACAATTCAATACTTCTCTCTCTGTAAAAGGTGATATTGCTTAGAACATCTGAAATATAAATCTGAATCGGCGATGGTGTAGGGATATCACTGAGGTCTTCTGTTGTAAAAACTGATGCAAAGAAGGTATTGAGGGCATTACTCATTTGTACTTCGTCTTTGGTGTATTCTCCATTTTCATCGACTAACGGTCCAACAGTTGAAGTAACTACTTTTTTCTTTCTGATATAACTATAGAATTCTTTCGGGTTTGTTTTACTTTGATTCGCAATATGTAACTCTAGGGTCTTTTTACTTTGCTTATTTTGGCTTTGCGTCGTAGCTCTACAAATTTCACCCGTTCTTCGTCATTTTGTGAGGATTTTAATCTATCATTAGCAATTTTTTTAGCAAGCAGGCAGTTTGAAATATCTTTATTCCACCATTTGGGCTTATTATTATGGCCTGGACGCCGTATTTTCGATGGTATGCAGTCTTGCACTGCTTTTAGGTAGGTGGTTTCGAATAACTTCCAAGATGTATTTATGTCGTTATTGTTAATTAAAAAGCTCCGGTCAGTTTCTTTAAACATAGCTTTAAGTTTATAAAAGTTTGCTTTCTTGAAATTAGGGACTTTTTCGATGCTACTATTTGGTTCGTTACTAGTAAAGTTTAAAGTGAAAGTTATCGTACGATGGTCGCTGTTACTGAATTCATCACCAACATTCAAATTCTCTATTAATTCTTCTTTTGTTGCAAGTACAATGTCAAGAACGTTATTACCACGGGTCGGTGTTCGAACAAATTGATAAAGCGAACTCTCTTGCAAGTTCGTATACAAGTCATGTCCGGAGTGTGAAGTAAGAGTATCGCCCCACTTGGTCACAGGTAAATTAAAGTCGCCAAAAAATACGGTATCTTGTGAGTTACTTACATCTGCAATTTGTTCATAAATTTCTCGGTCAGTTTGCACTGATTGAGCTGGAGGTCTGTATATTAATGCAAGTATTAGTTTTGTACCTTTATTATTCTTTATTAGCACAAAAGATGTGTCGACGTTCACAATTTGAGATTTTGACAAGAGGGTCGGGTTAAGACTTTCTTTGATATAAAATAAAACGCCACCTCCATTTTTATTTATTCGGCTTTTCTCAAACATTATATAACCGGGAAGTGAATACTCTGCTAAAAAGTCTCTATCTACT
This sequence comes from Paralithodes platypus, assembly GCA_032716605.1. Lineage (NCBI taxonomy): Eukaryota > Metazoa > Arthropoda > Malacostraca > Decapoda > Lithodidae > Paralithodes > Paralithodes platypus. The sequence continues at coordinate 44,821,420 of CM064575.1, forward strand.
GTATTGAGCCAAGATTCTGTTATACCAATCACATCATAATTTTCAGTAAACACTAGTTCCTCTAAATCTGAAAATGTATTGCGTATGCTACGAGCGTTTGCATAGAAAACCTTTAAAGTTGCGGTTTTAGAACTCACAGAACGTTCTTTAATCAAATTTTTGGTTCTGATCGGATCTACATTTACATTCATGGCTGACATCGGTCCTCGGTCGTTATCCCTGGCGGTTTTGAATTTGGGTCGTGTTGGTGGAGCTTTATCCAAATTCGCGGTTCTTGACAGATTAGCATTTAATTCCTTCGCAGGTTGCCGCCCTCGCTGTCTTCGGTCCTCCTTCCTGGTTGTCCTGTGCTGAGTCGATTTCTTCTCCGAAAATCCTTCACCGCATCGTTGAGAAGACGCCCAAAACGTGCTGCTCCCACCTGGTTCAGATGAACTCCATCGTCCGAAAACAAATAGTCATCGTAGTAGAAATTGTCCCAGGTGTCGACGAATCCCACGTTTTCCTTCCTGCAGAGGTTTGCTAGACAACGATTTGTGCTGGTGGCTATGTTGTAAAATCGGCTCTCTACACCAAGCCGGGGGACGATTCCTGAGACGATGATCCTTGATGACTTCTCCTTAAACGACTTGATCAGCTGCTGGTACTTTAAAAGCAAATCTTCCGACCGGGTTCGCTGTACATCGTTGGATCCAACCTGGATGACGTACATTGTATTAGCAGGGGCCAGCTTAGATACTTCGTCAACTGCAGCAACTACGTCGTCCACACCACCACCAGGGATACAAAAACGCTTCCTGGTCTTAGGTGCTCTGGCGCAAAACTCTGTGAGCTGACCACGTATCATAGAGTCTCCCACGAGCCGGACTTCTTCTATTTCCGCTTCGTCATCTGAGTCTGCGAGTATCTGGAAGCGGTTTTGACACTCGGTGATCGGTATGGGTTTCCTGGTCTTGGGGCAAACGTTGTTCCTAACAACACGGAAGTTGTCTTGAGGGGGAAGAGAGTTACTATTTGTTTCATGAGTATCGGAACCATCAGATGAAATGGCTACTGCAGGCGTTGAATTGTTGGCAGTTGACGTTGGGGCGTTGGTGGCTGCTGGAGTTGCGGTGACAATTGAAGTTTGTGGTACTCCAACGTTGAGTGTTACAAACTCTTGGAGTGATTCCAGCTTCATGGTGAGGACGTTGATCTTGTTGTAGGCTTCATCTAATTTCACTGTCAAATTCTCTTGTTGCTGGCAGAGACGGCAGACTTGAAGATCGGCAGTAACAAACATGGACTCACCAAACCTACTGGCGCAGTTCGTACAAGTGCGAGGCATGGTAACAGTCAGTTTCTTCAGATCACTTCACTCACTTTAAAATACTTAACTCACTTTAAAACACTTAACTCACTTTAAAACACTTCACTCACTTTAGAAACACTTCAATCACTTCAACCGAAAACAATGTTGAAATACACAACAATTGGTAATCAGGGGTGATAGCCTAACCGAAAACAAAAAATTTGAGATACGCAGAATTAGGCTTCCAGGGGCGATAGCCTAACCAAAAGTTTTTTACAAATATTAAATACGCACCAATAGGCTACCAGCGTTGAATAGCCTAACCGAAAATAATAAAATTGAAATACGCAGAAATAGGCTACCAGGTGTGATAACCTAACCTTAAACAAATATATATATATAACAGAATATGTAACTAAATATACAATTCACCAAATAGAGATTATATAAAAATAAAGTGTGACCGCACACAAGGGGTTAATATACTGTATCAACAGATGGCCCTGGTGTCACTGTAGCCTACTCTTTTTAGATAAAACAAAACAAAATGTATCAGTCAAAGGTTACTACAAGATCGTGCAAGCAACAACTAAAATTACAGATATATATAGCTACAGTAGGATACTAAATACAATATCTACTAGAGTTAATAAGAACAACAGATTGGCTGGCTATAGGCTAGGCTAGGTTTGGATTAGGTTAAAAGCTTGGCAGGTTGGGTTAGGCTAGGTTAGTTTGTACAAATACCACCCTTAGCTTAAAGTAAAATCACTCTGAGGAGAAAAAGTAAAGAATATATCTAGGGGGAAAAGATAAATGAATGCACTTAAATTTACTACACCATGACATGATAATGAATATATAACCTTTTACTATATACAGTATATTAAGGAGAAGAAATCCTATTTAGAGAAAGTCTTCTATTTCATACACAAGTCGTAGAACCCGTATTTCAGAGTACCATACAGGGATCTTTACAACTATCCCCATGCAACTCTGGTTGAAATTATTTTATTTAATTATCGCCCCGCAAAACACGATAGCTATTAATATTATATATATCTCACAAATACACATGAGCTACTAAAATGTGTTATGCTCTCAGCCGGGCTCGAGCCACTGACAGTCAGGAGGAGCACCCATGCTCTAATCAACTACACCACAGCATTGTAAAAATCCCTCTATGGTATTCTGAAGTATGGGTTCTGCGACTAGTGTATGAAATGGAATACTTTGTCCATGTAGGAATTCCCTTTCTGCTTAATTAAGATAATTGGGAAAAGGTTAGCTATTCTTTATCACGCCGGGGTGTAGGCTAGTTAATTAAAGCATGGATACTCATCCTAACTGTCGGTGGTTACAGCTCGGCTATGCGTAAAATATATATATATATATATATATATATATATATATATATATTTATATATATATATATATATATTTATATATATATATATATATTATATATATATATTTATATATATATATATATATATATATATATATAATATATATATATATATTATAGATATTATTAATATATATATATATATTATATATATATATATATAATATATATATATATATATACCCTGTTCCGAAATTCCACCGACAAAATAATACAGCATTATCACTGAAAAAAAAAAAAAAAATATGTTGTACTAAATAACGTGTTTCCATATCTTGTACCAATAATGAGTTAGAGAGCATTTGATTATAATAATAAATGTAGGCCTGACCGGGGACAGAGACTTGTCCACACCATTCCTCAGGTTGGACTGAACACCTGATTCGGAAAAGGATTTATCAAGCACTTACAAAAACTAAGTATTCTATCTTTTCATATTAGCGAAATGAGGTGTATAGTCTAAGACAGAACTGCTGTCATGGCCTGAGGCAATGTATTAGTTCACTTATCTTTTAATAGATGGCCCTTTAATCGCTTCTAATAAAAGGGGGCGGTGTTAATATAGAGGTTGGAAGGAGGAGGAGTCAAACGTGTGTGTGTGTGTGTGTGTGTGTGTGTTCTAGAACAGCACACAGAATAAGTTTATTTTAACATAACACACAGGCTATATTATTAGATTAGCCCATGCCGGATCACAAATAAGTAACACACATCAGGTGTGGCGTTATTTATGGAATTTAATATACAGACAATCAAGTTTATATCCATCGCACTTCCCATTCCCCCTCCTCCCCCTCCCCCTCTCCCTTTCACCCCAACTCTCCTTCTTCACCCGCTTTCTCTCCCCTCCCCTCTCTCTCTCTCTCTCTTTCTCTCTCTCTCTCTCTCTCTCTCTCTCTCTCTCTCTCTCTCTCTCTCTCTCTCTCTCTCTCTCTCTCTCTCTCAAGGACGTAAATCATACCCTCTAAAATACGCAGATTAATACTATGCGATTGTTTTGAATTTACATATACATAATAAATGTTGGGGATGACTAAAATAACAAACATATATTGATTAGGAATAGGATAACTAGCGAGGCAGCGAACAACACCTATTGCTCGCTGCCTCGCTAGTTATCCTATTACTACTTAAGCTACGATTCCTGAAGAACACGTCTATATGTGTTTGTATATATATTAAGTGTAACAATAACACTTAGGATTCAAGTTATTTGTGTTGGCTTAAGGAATAAGTTGAATAATACATATACTTATGACCTCCACAATTTGTAATGTTTGGGGAGACGGCGCTTCAACCTCTCTCCTCTGTCCATCACATGCAAGCATCATCCCACCCACATCCACACCCACTCACACTCACACAGGATACAAAACACACACTCACACTCACACCCAATAACATAAAACGCACATCACACACATGATCACATACAACGTAATGGGCACAAATCACTCACACATGATAACATAAAACGCACACACACACACTGGTCCAGACAAACTAAAAAAGGTATTAGCATTATTGAGGAAATGCTGCTGTCTTCAGTACGTGCCATGGTCATCCTGAGCCTTACGACGTATACATACTAATAACACACATAACAAAGCCACTACAACAACTTCGTCTCTCTCCAACACCCCTTCTCCCCTCTCTACACTCTTCAGAAAATAGGAAAAGTAGAAAGTAGCTACGAGGTGCCGTTGTGAAGGCTTATCCATCAATACCTTCACCTGACCTGACCCCTTCCGGGGTTTAGGTGGTCCACAAGGGTGTGTGACATGAACCCAATAGAGAATTTGTGGGCCATCATGTCATGGAGTGGAATGTGGTTCAGGTTAGGATTGGAAAGGGCGGGAGGAGTGGGATCGTGGGGCAGGTGGGGGGGTGGGGGGGAGAGATCCGTCGCCACCCTAATATAAGTTGGACATTTTTAAAATCAGCTCCAACGAGAATACAGGAGGTAATTGATGCAGCTTGTGGGTGGAGATCCCATTGATTGAATAAATATAAATTGTAAATGTTTACATTTAACCCTTCTTTAGCGGGGCCCGACTTAAGTCCGTATGGAGAAGAAAGGACTATGTGGCAGGGCCCGACTTAAGTCTGTGCGCAATTTTGGTGCAATATTGGCTCTGAGAGAGAGACGAGCGATGGGAGGAGCGTAGGTTACATCATGACCGCTCGCCACGGCCGTCGTGGGTCTACTGACATGTACTCCACACTACTCCACCCTCCCTCCCTCGTTACACACGTAATTATGTAACGAAATGACCGTATTTTAGCGATTTTGCCCTTCGGTTGCACAATCATTGCAAGACAACCAGTGATCGTAGAAGGATGGTTCTGGTGTCATTGGAAAGCTCAATTTACGCCCTTTCAGGGCTATATAATTGTATCATGCTCTGGCTCTTGTTTATGCATGAAAAAGAGCATGGAAACAACCCCATTTATGGTAAAAAAAAACTGCTGGGCGGCACGGTGAAATATACTCCACCACCCGCTGTTAAGGTGTTAAGAACCCTTTATATATATTTGTCCAAACTCTGATATGGACAGTCTTACTTTAAGTATTACATTAAGTTTTTTAATATTATGTTTGTGGGATCAATAATTATATAGAATAATTAAAAGGTTAATAATTATGTTCTATATTGGATATTGGGTAATCTATCATTCCTATGAACTTAGGTAATTATAATTGGAAGGGAAAATAAATCCCGACCTCTTAACGCATGCGCGGAAAAGTAAGGCTCCCGCAAATTTGACAGGGAGCCGACACTCTCTCCCTAGCCGCCACAACTACCAGACCGTCTGCCTACTCTCTCGTGTTTTCACCTCACCTTTCGCCCCATTAGTGATAGTACTTAGCTCATCAATTCTCCATCATCCATACTAATCCATAGATCATTAATCATCATTCCCATCAATCATTAAGTATAGTGGCCCCCTTCTTTATGCATTAACTCTATCATATTTGCTAACACTTCCGTTTCCCACATGCCATCTTGTAACAACGCCATGGCTCAACAGGTCAACTAGGCCCTACAGCACTAGTTCCAGTATTCAGGTGATATAAACTATTGTATAGTATTTTTATACAGTCCACTATATAATCCTAACTACGAATATCCATATAATATATGGTCCTTCGCCCGTCCTAGTGTGTTCGTTGGCCAGGCCTGCTTTGTTTACTTGTCGGTGCATTTGATGGCTACTTTCCCGCGATTTTTTTTTTTTTTTTTCGGCGGCGAGGGTTTTCCTGATTTGCCAACATGGCACATGGCTTATTTAAGCACGGGGCAGCGGGAGGTGGTGTAGGGGAAGGTTTTGAGCCAGAGAGGGCTATTTACCCTGGCCTTATAAAAAAGGTGGCCATAGTAGGCCATTCCTATGTGCGTGAACTGTACATAGATAAGTCAATAGGGGTAAATCGAGCCAGATCGTCCTTCGCCGGATCGACCTGTCGCCGGATCGTCCTTCGCCGGATCGACCTGTCGCCGGATCGTCCTTTGCCGGATCGACCTGTTGCCGGATCGATCTTACCTAAGATGACGTAACCTAACTAAGTCTACGTGCTTTAACCCGCCTAACCCACGGATCGTAGGCCGATCCGGCTTCTTACCTAACATGACGTAACCTAACTAAGTCTACGCGCTTTAACCCGCCTAACCTAACTTAGAACTCCCGGTATAGGAAAAGGTGAATTGGAGTGTCCATAATACTCTAATATAAACTCTCTCTCTCTCTCTCTCTCTCTCTCTCTCTCTCTCTCTCTCTCTCTCTCTCTCTTACTCCATAAAAACACACACACATACACACACACACACACACACACGCATACACACAAACATACGTTATGAACCATGCGTGTTTTTCCGGTATATATACGCTCAACTGTATTTGCGATAAGTCACGCTGTCTCAGTAATAGGAAGTGAGAACAGTTGAGGCGCCTAACTTATAACCAAGTACCATAATACATTTAAAAAGATTGTTATATGCGGTCTTGCCACGCATCCCCTACAGCATGATAAAGAAATAGGGTCTAAGGTAACCGTGTCTCCAGAAATAGTGAACCCTATAAGCGATGAGGATACTTACGATCAAAGAGGAACCTTATTTGTCCTTGACGATCTATTTATGGAGGCTGTAACTAAGTCTACGTGCTTTAACCTGCCTAACCCACACATAGGCACACACACACCTGTTCTCTCTCTCTTACGTAAGCCATGGATTACATAACACTGATATCCAGTTTAGGTTAGAAAGGAAGTACATCCGGTGATAGCACCTATAGACACACACACACACACACACACACACACACATTCACACAAGACTAGAGGAAGTGGCCTTCGGCCGAGACATTTTTCTATCGAAAAAATGTACAAATATACCTTGAAGGAGAGTCTTGGGCGGGTGTTATTTTAAGCTTGATGGATGTCTAGGGAGGAAACTAAAAAGATAGTAAAAAAATATATAAATGAGCCAATAAATACGCCCATCCCGCCTTAATTCTCGGCCAACCAAACACGTGTCATTAATATCAAGTAGTATAGCTCACACATACACGTGAGCTGCTACATGTGTTCTATAGTGGTTGGCTGTGGGGATGTGGAAATGTATATGTTAATTGTCTCATACACACACACATACACACACACACCTTTTCTCTCTTCACAACACACACACACACACCCTCTCACCTTCTCTCTCTTCACAACACACACACACACACACACACACACACACACACACACACACACACACACACACACACACACACAAGCATGATTACACACATACACACACACAAGCTGCTCTGTTCCATCTTCGCGCTCTTTCTCTCTTACACAAACACACACACACACACACAATCAACTATCTATATCCCCCATATATCAATCTGACAGCGATAATTACCTATTATTTTGTTTTGGTTTTCTAGACCAATTATTTTTTCTCTTAAACCCGTATCATTAATTCTGCTTGCCGCGTATATAAACAGCCCACCGCTCACCTCTGACCCATTCAAAATGCGTCCTAAGTTCAACAAGAAGGCTCCCATCACCCCTCCCAAAAGAGGTATTGGTGCCGGACGTAAAGATGTCCGGATGTCTCAAGGCCCTACTCCTAATAACTACAGTAGTAGTAGTAGTAGTAGTAGTAGTAGTGAGTCTGACAGCCATTCACCTAGCCTAACCTCACCTCACCTAGCCTAACCTAACCTAACCTAACTATTAATCCTAATATCCTAACCTAACCTAACCTAACCTAACCTAACCTAACCTAACCTAACCTAACCTAACCTCACCTCACCTCACCTAGCCTAACCTAACCTAACCTAACTACTAATCCTAATATCCTAACCTAACCTAACTTAGCCTAGCCTAACCTAACCTAACCTAACCTAACCTAACCTAACCTAACCTAACCTAACCTAACCTAGCCTAGCCTAACCTAACCTAACCTAACCTAACCTAACCTCACCTCACCTAGCCAAACCTAACCTAACCTAACTACTAATCCTAATATCCTAACCTAACCTAACTTAGCCTAGCCTAACCTAACCTAACCTAACCTAACCTAACCTAACCAAACCTCACCTAGCCTAACCTCACCTCACCTAGCCTAACCTAACTACTAATCCTAATATCCTAACCTAACCTAACTTAGCCTAGCCTAACCTAACCTAACCTAACCTAACCTAACCTAACCAAACCTCACCTAGCCTAACCTCACCTCACCTAGCCTAACCTAACTACTAATCCTAATATCCTAACCTAACCTAACCTAGCCTAGCCTTACCTAACCTAACCTAACCTAACCTAACCTAACCAAACCTCACCTAGCCTAACCTCACCTCACCTAGCCTAACCTAACCTAACCTAACTACTTATCCTAATATATCTAACCTAACCTAGCCTAGCCTAGCCTAATATCTCTAACCTAACCTAGCCTAACGTAACACCCTGTTCCAAATAACTAGACCAAAATTCTTGAACAGAGTAATCCAGCTATAATTGAACAGAGTAATCCAGCTATCATTGAACAGAGTAATCCAGCTATCATTCTTGAACAGAGTAATCCAGCTATCATTCTTGAACAGAGTAATCCAGCTATAATTGAACAGAGTAATCCAGCTATCATTCTTGAACAGAGTAATCCAGCTATAATTGAACAGAGTAATCCAGCTATCATTCTTGAACAGAGTAATCCAGCTATAATTGAACAGAGTAATCCAGCTATCATTCTTGAACAGAGTAATCCAGCTATCATTCTTGAACAGAGTAATCCAGCTATCATTGAACAGAGTAATCCAGCTATCATTCTTGAACAGAGTAATCCAGCTATCATTGAACAGAGTAATCCAGCTATCATTCTTGAACAGAGTAATCCAGCTATAATTGAACAGAGTAATCCAGCTATCATTCTTGAACAGAGTAATCCAGCTATCATTCTTGAACAGAGTAATCCAGCTATAATTGAACAGAGTAATCCAGCTATCATTCTTGAACAGAGTAATCCAGCTATCATTGAACAGAGTAATCCAGCTATCATTGAACAGAGTAATCCAGCTATCATTCTTGAACAGAGTAATCCAGCTATCATTGAACAGAGTAATCCAGCTATTATTGACCAGAGTAATCCAGCTATCATTGAACAGAGTAATCCAGCTATCATTGAACAGAGTAATCCAGCTATCATTGAACAGAGTAATCCAGCTATCATTTCTTCCTATTGGGAAGTCACTCAGGAAATGGATGTGGAAATGTACAGTCCATTTGCTCTAGGCCTTTTTGAGTAAAGAAAACACTCTGTTGGTAACACACACACACACACAAACACATAAGCAAACTCACCCACACACACACACACACACACACACACACACACACACACACACACTCGCTTCGGACCTCATTCGTGATTAATCAAGAAGATAAAAAATTCCTTGCCTTCTCCGAATAATATTGGTAAAAGGCAGCCGCATAAACATGCACACACGCACACACACACACGCATGCACATACACACACACACACACACTCGGTTCTCGTCTTGCGGGCCTCACTCGTGATTAAGCCGCAAGATAAAAAATTCCTTTATAGGTAAAGGGTAGCCGCGTACAAACACCCCGGGCCTCCCACATCGAAAATATTTGTGGAACACCTGCCCCCATATATCAGTCTGACAGCGACCCTTTCTTTCTTTCACTATATTTTTCCCCACTATTCATAGAGTTTCCGGGAAGGGCTTGGAGATAGCGGTCGGGAAAATTGTCGCAGACTGATGCAACCACACCTTTTTCTGGACTAGTTTTTGACGGGGAACACGAATATGGACTTACTTTTGACGTACCTTCAAATCTCGGCGAAATGAGACGCTCCTGTACATCTATTTCACCAGCTAGCTCAATTATGAGGACAGATTTGGACTCGCCAGGCCAAACTACATAATAAAACCACCTGCAAACGTGGAACGGGCCAGGTCGCCCATTTGAGCAAAAATTGACGATCAAAATCCACCCACCGTGGTCTGAGATCGAATCCGCGACAAAACCCTTCCCAGGAGGCGGGAGAGTGATGACTCAGACGGTCAAAAGCCACCCAACCGTGGTCTGAGATCGAATCCGTGACAAAACCCTTCCCAGGAGGTGGGAAGATGATCACTCGGAGGGTCAAACACCACCACCGTGACTTGAGATCGAAGCCGGGCAAAAACTCTTCCCAGGAGGCGGGAAGATGATCACTCGGAGGGTCAAACACCACCACCGTAGCTGGAGATCGAATCCGGGCAAAAACCCTTCCCAGGAGCGGCGGCGGACCACGACTGTGAGGACGGGACCTCTAGACGGCTTCAAGTAAGATTCAAGTAAGGAGGCGGGAAGATGATCACTCGGACGGGTCAAAATCCACCCACAGTGGTCTGAGAGAAAATTCTAACCTAACCTAACCTAACTACTAATCCTAATATATCTAACCTAATCTAGCCTAACCTAACCTAAGCTAACCTAACCTAACATAATAGAAGTAATATACGAAAACATTTCTCAGCATCTCTGGCCTAGATAAAGGGAGTCCCGTACGTCTCATTATAATTTATTTACTAAGCTCAGAGATACGAGAGCCAGGACAGGAGTTTATTTGCCAGCCCAGATAAGTCCCCATAGGTATTCTATCTTTGGAAGCAAACATTAGCTACACTACATATGACTGTCTGCACATACACACACACACACACACACAAAAACACACGCACATACAAAAACACACACACGCAAACACACACACACACACACACACACACACACGTCAAATCAGCCAAAGCCAAATCGTCCAATGCCTAACCTAACCTAACCTCTCTCTCTCTCTCTTTCATCATATTTTTTCCAACCACCTAATATATTCAAGATATATCTGGCGTAGCTAGGTTAGGTTAGGTTAGGCTAGGCTAGGTTAGGTTAGGTTATAACCTAACCTAGCCTAGCCTAACCTAACCTAACCTAGCTACGCCAGATATATCTTGAATTCACCCACCCAGTACCAAAAATACTTTTGGGTCACCTCCATCCCTAGAGTCAAATCGGGCACTTGTTAAAACTGCCACTCTTAGGTTGCCCCCCCCCCCCCCCCCCGAATAGATCACCTGGGTATAGGATTGTGTATCACACACGCATGCATGCCCGCACGCATGCACACACACTACACACACACAAACATGTCAATTCGGCCACTCGTCAAAACTACCACATGTCAAACCGGACACACAGACACACACACAGCCACATGTCAAATCGACCACTTGTCAAAACAATTGGTTTTGAAACTAGGATAGAGACAGTAGGTGGATACAGAGAAGAGGGTTGCTGGCAGTTGCTTCAGACACCTGGGTTTCAGTGAGGAAAAGAAGATCGGGTTTGTAGGAGGAGAGATGGTGTTCTACAGAGGGAATATTAGAGGAAAGACCGTGAATGTTGCAAAAGTTGACAGTAAGAGTGACAGGCCGTGGGTCCAGAGTATTTAGATGGGTTGTCAGGGGAATATATAGGTATATCCACCTACGGAAGCTAAATACGGAACAACCCTGTAAGCAACACCTCTCAGCTAATCACCCCAGCATGAAATATGTTATAGTGACACTCCCTATACACAACACCCCTATACAAAACACCCCCTATACAAAACACCCCCTATACAAAATACTCTATACAAAACACACCCTATACAAAACACCCCCTATACAAAACACCCCTATACAAAACACCCCTATACAAAACACCCCTATACAAAACACCCCCTATACAAAACACCCCCTATACAAAACACCCCCTATACAAAACACCCCTATACAAAACACCCCCTATACAAAACACCCCTATACAAAACACCCCTATACAAAACACACCCTATACAAAACACCCTATACAAAACACCCCTATACAAAACACCCCCTATACAAAACACCCCTATACAAAACACCCCTATACAAAACACCCCCTATACAAAACACCCTATACAAAACACCCCTATACAAAACACCCCTATACAAAACACCCCTATACAAAACACCCCCTATACAAAACACACCCTATACAAAACACCCCTATACAAAACACCCCTATACAAAACACCCCTATACAAAACACACCCTATACAAAACACCCCCTATACAAAACACCCCCTATACAAAACACACCCTATACAAAACACCCCCTATATAAAACACCCCTATACAAAACACACCCTATGCAAAACACCCCCTATACAAAACACACCCTATACAAAACACCCCCTATACAAAACACACCCTATACAAAACACACCCTATACAAAACACACCCTATACAAAACACACCCTATACAAAATACACCCTATGCAAAAAACACGCGACCCTTAAGGAAGGCATACTGGCGATCTGAGAGCAGATTATGAGAAGAGAAATGCTTAAGAAATTTGGAAGCAAGAATAGTTTCAAAAACTTTAGAAATACAAGAGATGAGAGCAATTGGACGATAGTTGGAGGGTTGAGAGCGGTCACCCTTCTTTGGGGGGGGGGGGGTGCAAGTTGAATGAGAGCAAACTTCCAGCATGAAGGGAAGACATTAGAGGATAGACAGAGATGAAAGATTTTGCCTAGGCAGGGAGTCAGCACGGAAGCACATTTTTTTAGTACAACAGGATGAACACCGTCCGGACCATACGCCTTATTAGTATTAACCCCAGAGAGGGTAGAAAGTACATCTTTAGAAGAGATTAGGATATTAGACATAAGTAAGAGAGAGTTTAACTATTTTAGTTACTAAATTACCAATGAGCAACTATAGTTAGCGCTTTATGTTTGCGAGGAGGTTTTTTCTATATACGGGTAAAGTCTGCCTAACCTAACCTAACTACTAATCCTAATATCTCTAACCTAGCCTAACCTAACCCTAGCGCTTTATGTTTGCGAGGAGGTGTCGCCGGCAACCCCCTCGGTTAGTGGGCTAAATCTTAGTTAACATTTGGTTTTTTTTCTACTAAGGTTAGGGTTTTTTATTACTTATGTAGCACATCATCTAATTGAAGCGATCTATTCGAGGTCAGCCTAAGAGTGGGAGTTTTGACAAGTGCCGGATATGACATTGGGCGAGTTGTTATTGGCCTCCCCCGTGTGTGATACAAAACCCTATACCCCGGCGTGGACAACCTAAGTCTTATTAGATATTAGAAAAAGTGAAGAACTGAATGTTAGTCAAGATATATCTGGCTTGGCATCTTTAAATCTGAACTCTAAAAATAGGAATACAATGGAAAAAATATGATGAAAGAGAGAGAGAGAGAAGGCTAGGTTAGGTTAGGTTGATTTCGAGTTGTCTTTGTTTGGTATAAGATAGGTTGAAACTTTCTGTCTAGTTTTGCCGGCGGTGCTAAATTTCCGTTAGGCGGATTTTTACTACATTTGTCTATTGGGATCCCCGACTTGGCCGTCGCCCACAGGATAATTCCGCCTCAAGGTCTAGCAGAATGTGTTCGTAGCTTCGGACTAATTGGAACGCATGCCTGGTTTAAAGAGTGGGGAGCCGCTTCCGTCGGGTCAAGGCTGAGCCGAATACAAACTCACCTGTTCCTTTCCTAAGCATCTCAGTAAGTTGTACTAAGTGTAGCTAAATAATTCTGACGTTGGCCGCCGGGATAAAGGACGCCAGATTCTGGGCGCTGGGCGCTGGGAACCTAGTTTTAGTTTAGATGGGATTAGGTCAGTGCTGGTCACTTTGGTAAGAAGTAATTACTCAAGTACCATTTGGAATGATACATAATACTCACAGTAACATCTGGAATGATACAGTACCTAAGGGGAACCAAGATTGTCTAGGGTTAGTTCAATTATTTTTTCTCTTTAATGTCAATTTAATTTTTATTAAATTAAGCTTTTCCTATGAGCATTGATTCTTGAAATGTTCAACCCTCAGGTGCAGCTGTCACCCGGGACACCTAGGAGGATTAGCAATACCCCCACGGCGGGAGAGAGCGATGGATTACGGAGGGTACACCTTTTGTACCGGCCGAGACTGTGCGAACCTTGCTGTCCTTGGACATCAGTTATGTGTTAGGTGTGTAACCTGCCTCGATAGATCAAGAGGCAGGTGGCTTTCGAAGACATGCCCACAGTGCTCAGTTATGCGTAATGGTTTTCTGACTCATTCTGATAGTAAGTATAAGACAGTTTTGCTAACCATTCAGTCCATCTTTGTCCAGTACTGCAAAAGTGTAGCCCACAAATCTCTTCAATTGGATGATCCCTTATTAGACGATTTATTATAGGCAGTACCTTCTTCATATGTAGCCAGTGATTCTAAAGTGAAAAAGACTAAGACAACAGTTTTCGATGACTCTCGCAGTCGCGTTGCTCCCTCCCGCCCTTCCAAAAGACCTCGGACCTCTGACGAACCAGCTCTGGGGTCGTCTGCCCCAACCTTACGGCGCTCCAGGTCTCGTTCACCGCTTGAGAAGCTAAGGCCATCTTCGCCTCTTCTGTCGAAAGAGGTAAAAAGATGCCGTCCTGACTTTGATACCGCCATATCTAAAGGCAATGAACAGTCCAAGGCCACTAAGACATCCTCACAGCTGTCTTTGATGAAGAAATCTTCGAAATATCGAACCTCGACAACACCGGATAAGAAACCTTCTTCGTTCCGCCGGGATCCCTCTACAGACACAGATGTGAGTGTCGTTGGCCCTACCCCGTCATTTACGATCCCCTGGCGAGCGGCACCAGAGCCTCCCTTTATTCCGGTACTTAACCCATGTCTAGCGGGGGGTTTTGGGCTTATTTGGGCATATTCAGGCCCTCCTGAATGATCAATCAAGTATCTGCATGAAAAGAAATGTATTCAGCAAAAAATAGTCGCTAAAAGCTTCAAAATGAGACCAGAACGAGCTACGTAGCACTCGTGGTTCTCATACAGTGGTACCACTAACATGGGAGTTTAGCGTATAGCGGTATATTTTTTCCAGCTACGCTCACTGCCGGCTACACTGCCGGCCTCTCGAGTACAGAGAGAGCGTGAGTCAGTGGGCGGCGGAAAGCCCTGGGTGTCGGACGTGTGGCCTGCTGCGCTCCCGGCCATTTGCACTCGCTTTTCACCCTTTAAAAGCCTTGATAATGCTCCTAACTTGCTGCAAATTGGAGGCGGACTTAAGTCCGCCCCCACTCTTTAAGGGTTAAGGCGGATCGCAGCAGCAGTGTCAGTTCTGGCAGACATGATGAGGACATATACCAATTCTCCGAGCAGTTTGAAGACTCCCAGGCGGAACACTTGGAAACTTCCTCGATCCCGGATCTCCACTTGGGCAAGGATATTCTGCCCCCTGAGCCTGTTTTACAATCAAGGACACGAGACACTGCTGCCCAGGCTGGCGAGTCTCGGTCGGAGGCTTTACCAGCATCCCCAGTCCAGGCACCGGGTGTCATCAACACTACTTCGCAGACGTGGAGGAGATACCATCTGGCCAACGAACATCTCCTTCACACACAGGCACGCAGGGCTCGGAATCTTCTCGCCCTACGTCCGCATCGGACCAGGAAGGTGGTTTAACAGTGACACAAGCACAGGTTCATGACTGGCTGCACTTTATGCAGTCAGTAAAGGAAGAACAACAATTCAAGGTTCCAACACCTGCAGCCCCTGCGGTGAGACCTCTAGGGCGTGTCCAGGTTCTCCCTCAGGTTGATCTATCATCTACCCCCCCTGTAACTGTCATTCCGGCTACTTCTACGCCATTAACCGCACCCATTTTGCCGTCAAAGTTAAATATTTTAGCGGATTTGATACCACCTCCCCTTGACAGGTCAATGCTGTCTAAGAGGGGCCCTATGCCCCTTTTATACGGCCCTGACACTTCCTGGACCATGATCAAGCCCACTCGTCCTGAGGTCGCGCAGCCGACGGTAGCAGGTGAAAATCCTGTTCCGGAACATTGGTTTATTGAGATGAGTGAGGCCAAGAAACTAAGGGCCAAGAACCAAGCTGGTGACGTGTTAGATGTTATTATCAAAGCCATCCCGAGTTTATATAATCCTGAGTACTTTGTCTACTCAGTCCAAGGCTCTCCCTCCAGCATCCTCTGTGAAACTTTTTTCGGATTGGTCGAATTCTGACGGCCTTAATGATGTTAAACTCTTGCAGGGTATGACCCCCGAACTTAACACTATTCCCCATAGGGATGATTCAGGTACTCCGGTTATTCACATTGATGGTGGGGAGTCTGGGCCGTGGGCTGTGTGGGGACAGGAGGCTTAGCTGTTTGCTAGCACTATTACAAATAAGAGTAGTCATCAGCTCCCGCCGGAGGACAACCATTGGTTCTCCATGCCAGTAGGTCAGGCGGCAGGTGTACCACAAAATATGTTAGAATTTTTGAGTGCTCCTAAGCTCCTATTATGTCAACTTGTAGACCCATTCTCTTCCCCTACCCAGTTGCAAGTAGATAAGGATTTTAAAATGAGGCAGAAAGCCTGGGGGCTATTGTCACAGTATCTTCTCAGTCGCCAGCTTGCGGCTTCCTTAGCCAGGACAACAGCATCGGTAACTGACAATAGTACCCATAAGGCACTCTCTCTGACCCGGCACCTCTTACTCCAGAATTCCATTCAGTCACTTGGGGATATCCGCACAGTGCTTTTAGAAGCCGTGAGGGTGCGTCAAGATCTGAGGGTTTACCTGGTTAAGAAACTGCCGGCGGAGATAGGTAGGAGATTAATTTTATCCAATGTCTTCACTAAAACTCTTGCCTCCACAGATGCCTGGCGCATGGTAAATTGTTTGTTGGACTCTAGCCGTGCCACTTCTGCTAAGCCGAAGAGTGATTCGACATTCAAACCTAAATTTTCTAGTAAAAGTCCCTTTCATGGACAGTTTCAGTCACCACAGTCATCCAAGACTAGCACTCCAGGAACCAGTGGCACAGCTAGGGGCCGAGGTCAATCTAGGGGTCGTGGGAGATGGTTCAGGGGACAGTCCAAGTATAAGTCAAGCAGCAATGTTAACAAAGCCTCTCGTCCCTCTAACACTCAGTCAGAGTCACAATCCTCCCAACCAAAAAACTAAGACACCACGCAGCTCTCTCCCTCCCAGTTCGGGCTTGTTACCGGGCATGGCCCCGCGACACATGGGCAAGGACAGTGGTCCGCAAGGGTCTCTCGTGGAGATGGTCCCAGCGACCTCTTTTACGTATCCCTCACGAATTCAATCATGTTTCATTAGAGGTGGAAGCTGTCATCCGGGAGATGGCACTCAAGCAGATCATTGTCCCAGTATCCCCCAAGCAACCCGTGTTCACTTCCCGAATATTCCTGGTGCCAAAAAGGGACAGTGTTCAGATGAGACCGGTCATAGACTTGTCTACTCTGAACCTTTACATTCACAATCAGTCATTCAGGATGCTGACTGTGAATCAGATCAGGCTGACACTGCCGCCGTGATGCTGGATGTGCCTACTGGCACGTCCTATAAACAAACTATTTCAAAATTACCTAGCTTAATGACAAGGGAATCAGACGTTTGTTTTTCAAAGAATGCCCTTTGGTCTAAATCTTGCACCCCGTATCTTCACAAAGTTAGTCCGACAGGCTCGGCTACCATTGCTCAAACAAGAGATCATGATTTTATGGTACCTCAACGATTGGTTATTAGTAGCAAATTCCAAAATGGCGTGCCTTCAACATGTACAACAGGTATTATCTCTTGTAACCGTTCTGGGGTTCAAAGTGAACTTGGCGAAGTCCACCTTGAGCCCCACGGGGGCCATCCAATGGGTGGGCCTATTCTGGGACACCAAACTTCTTTCTCTGAGTCAGAGTGTGGACAATCGACGGAGGTTTTGAAAGAAACTCTTTCGTTTTCTCCATTCTTTGACCTGTACGAGGAGAATCTGTGAGTCTCTGGTCGGGTCGCTCAATTGGATTAGGTCGTCTCAAGGTAAAGAGGCTAATTTTGGAGGGAAACAAGTGCTTTCCGCTTTTGCCGGCGGAATAACTATGGCAAATCCCAAAATTAATCCACAGCCTGCTGGCGGCTTGGACGAAGCCAGAAGTATTACATTCCTCTTTGACATGGACAACTCCACCTCTGACGGTCTGGATCAACACAGACGCATCAGGTACCCTGGGATGGGGGTATCAGTCGAACCTGGGCCACCAAGGTCAGTGTCTATGGTCCAGGTACAATCACCTTCATATAAATGCCAAAGAGTTATTAGTCCCCCTGTTTTTCTTAAAGGAGCACGGCTCAACACTGGCGGGAAAGTCCCTGGCCTTCAGGATGGACAATCTGACTGCAGTCACATGCATTCAGAAGCAAGGGTCAGTGAGATCTAACGTGTTACAAGGGTTGTTTGAAAAAATCTTTCGGCTAGCTGCAGAGCTAGAGATTTATCTTCATGTAACATATCAGCCAGGCATAGCAAATGTATGGGCAGATGCTCTGTCCCGAAGACAGAGCACTCTAGTAGAATGGTCTCTCAAGCAAACCGTCTTTCAACAGATGATTGCCGAGCCATACTTTCCACAAGTGGACTTGTTCGCGTCAGAGGCGACTCACAAATTGCCTCAGTTCCTCACACGCCGGAGTCAAACCCCGGCGGGAGGACCGGACGCATTTGTGGTCGACTGGAACAAATGGAACTCCATTTATCTATTTCCACCACCAGACGCATCCTTAACCCTCCAGACCCGGGCCCCTAAGCTCCCGCATATACTGTGTTCCCGGGTGTTTTGGCGATTATTGGGCTATGTTAATTCCCCTGCAACTTATTAAAGACAGCATGTATTGTTATGAATACAAAAATAAAATGTTCCTCTAACCTTCCTCTGTAGAATGCCATTGAGTAGACGTCTCTAGCCCCAGTGGCTACAGAATGGCGAGTGTGTGAAAGATTGTGTTTTTCCGCGGAAAATTCTTGCCACGTTCGGGTGCCACGCCCTGGCCCCGGCTAGCGCGCACCTAGCCGCTCGTTGCATCAGAGTCTTTGCCTCCGATAGACGATTTTAGTGATTGATATTGACAATTTGTTGTTTATTTGAGATTTTTATAGTTATTTTGAGGACAATCATATAAAGTATGTGTATTAAGGTGTCACTTTCAGTAATATTGCTCATTTTCACTCGATACCGTACTTTTTATTAGTAATTGAGCTAAGTTATTGTAATATTAGGCACTGATTACTCGTTATCACTGGTGTTTATTATAAATTGCACATCAAATATTAGGTTTTGTGTCACTTTCACTTAGGTAAATATGCTTTTATGGTGTCACTGTCACTGATACTGCTAATTTTCACTGGATACCGTACTTTTTATTAGTAATTGAGCTAATTTATTGTAATATTAGGCACTGATTATTCGTTTTCACAGGTGTTTATTATTAATTGCACATCAAATATTAGGTGTTGTGTCACTTTCACTTAGTAATATGCTTTGTAAGCGTTTTATATACAATTTATTGTCTTGTTCACTGATTTATATATTTCTATAGGTTCTAATCATATGAATGTAACTTATTATATACATTTATGTCACTTTCACTTATTATTATGGTCTTATTGTAATTGTATCAATTTTCTGATAATAAATTGTACTTTTGTATTGCAATAAATTGTTTCACTTCCACATTTTGGCTATATATATATTATTGTCACATATTATTATTGTATGATTTATAGTTTTTTGTCTTATTATTGTTTCTAGGGCTAGAATAAATGTCACTCATACCGTCACTCTCACTGTTTTTTTATTGTTTCACTATTATTAGAACTGCTGCTTGGAGTGGTAATCAAAGAAGCACCCTTCAGCACAGAGTGCCACCCTGCACTCCACACACTCCATGGTGGACTTTTTTTCTGACCTCGCCCTTAGCCTGGTATTGTAGCAGACATGGCACCGCTTCTGCTGCTTTCTTCCTGCTGGTGTCAGAGGCAGTGAAATGAGCCTGTGCAAATTCATTTAATATGCACAGTGCAAACGGTCAGTGGTGGCGGGCCCAGCGTGTGCCACTGCCCACTGTGGCATTGCATACTTCTCCAGGAGCTCCTGTATCGCCTGCTTGTGGAACCTCCGCAGGCTTTTGAACTGTCTGGGTGAATTTTCATTCCGAAGCATATAAATGTTATAAGCGTTCGGAAGAGACGTGTCCACCATATGCAGAAAGAACTTCTTGTACCATCTGCATGAGGTACGCAGACAGTCAATGAAGCCAATCTGCATGTCTGAATTGTCGACCAGCCTCATATTGATGTTGTAGTCGAGGACAGGATCTGGCTTGGTCAACCTGGCCTGGGTGCGGCGATCCACCTTGCCAGTCTCGACCATTTCCCCGTTGTCGATGGTGGTGAGGAGGTTGACCTTCCGCTGGTCATACCAGTGGATAGCCAGAATGGGCCCCGACTTCTTGCGGAACACATCGCCTTTCTGAGTCTTCGGAGGGAAAACTGGAATGCCCTTCCTTTCTCCTCGTACTGTGCCTACAGTCCCCGTTTTGCGCTCGTGGAGGTACTTGGAGAGAGTGGGGTATGTGTAGTAATTGTCCGTGTAGAGAACGTGATTCTTGTGGAAGTAGCGGTCCATCATGGCTTGCACCACTGCTCCGCCAAAGCCAATGGTGGGGTCTGCAATCACGTCCTCTTCCTTCCCGCTGTAGACCAGGAAGTCCAGGACATAACCAGTTCTGCAGTCACACAGCTCAAAGAATTTGATGTCAAAGCGATGTCTCTTTGAGGAGATGTACTGCCGGAAGTGGAGCTTCCCCCGGAACAGCACAAGAGACTCGTCAATAACAACCTTGCGGAAGGGCTTGAAGAATGAACTGAACCGTTGTCGCATCATCTCGTACAAGGTTCGTATCTTCCACAGCTTGTCTGGGCGGTGTACGTCGGTGTTGCTGACAAGATGGAGCTGGGCGAGGATGTCGAGGTACCGGTCGCGTGACATGTACTTCCCAAAGGCAGGGGTGGATATTAGATCATTGGTGATCCAATAGTCAGGCAACCTATGTTTCTTGAAAAGAGGCATTAGCATTGTGAGTGCCAGGAAGACCATGAACTCGTGATGAGTCACTTCGGTCCACTGCCTCATGTGGCCCTAGGTCACCTTGTCTAACATGTTGACCTGCATCTGATGTTGATTGTTGGTTTCTTTGATCACGAAGCCTACCACCTCGTCATCAAAAAAAGCTTCAAAAAGCTCATGTGGTAAAGCATTGGGGCCTGCAGGAAAATGGGGGGTAATTCCTGATCCCTCCTATGCCTCATCAAAAGGTGGCACATCAGGGTTGTAATCATCCCCGTCAGCCAGGTCTTCCCACTGAAAGATCGAGAATGGGTCTTGGCGACGCACACGAGGCACTGCGGGTGGTGGCCTAGCACGCCCACGGCCGACAAGGGAGGCGTGCACCCTAGGGCAGCCAGGGCGGCCAGGGCGGCCCCCAGGACGACGCCCCTGGGTGGAGAGGATGGGTTCAGGGTCGTCCATATCCTCCGCATAATCTGGCAGGGAACGATTGATGCGTGGGCGGCGTGCGGGTGGGGGGCGAGGTGGGGAAGGAGTGGCTGGTGAGGCTATGTCGTCCCAAGGTTCTGGGCTTCTTTGCCTGAGACGAGTGGTAGAAAGCAGTGTTTCACTGTCACTAGGCACAGGTACTGGTGATGCGGGCTCAAAAACATCTTCAGGCACACTTGTTGATGTCTGGAGAGTTGGGAGGACCGTGGGGAAAGTTGCGGCTGTGCAGAGCTGGGGCCGGCAGGGGTGGACGCCGCGGGGGCCTCGAACAAAGCCCGCCTAGCTTGCTGGCCTTTTTTTACATATGTTCTGCCTTTCCCCTTTTCGGCAGCAGTATGTCTCCTGTCGGGGGACCCAGGAGGCAATAGGCCGAAAGTGGGGGGTCCTCACCCCTCGGCAGTGGTGGGGGTGGTGGGGAACAATAGCGGTCGCCCGGGGCATCTTGGGTTGGCTTGGGTAGATAAGAGAGACAATGGCCGCCGAGATGATTCACCACGCTCACCCTCACTCACAGCCTCATTCTCACCAAGCCTTTTGGCCTCTTCCCTGGCTGCAGTGGCCGCCTTTTCCAGTATTTGCTTCCTATAAAAGCGTATCTGGAAAGGCGATTTAGCTGGCGAAGGGCATGGAGTGGCGTCACTCAAGGGAAACTTGGAGGTTGATCTTGTACGCTCCCACTCTCTCACTTTCCCCACTTCACTCTCTTCACCTTCACCAGCTTCCGCGAAAGCCGATACCTCACCTTCATCACTCTCATCACTTTCGTGTTCACTCTCAAAGCCTTTGAACTGAGCATCTTCGTCACTGCTCTCAATGCCATAATCACTCGACACGTAATTAGACGATTTCTTACAGTTTCTTACAGTAGATCCTCTGGAAAAAGGCAAACTAGGCCTGTGTATCCAGCTGAGTGCCAGTACTTGCACTGCTGCGGTCGTTCACGGTGTTGGCGGCGGCGGTAGCAGACGCAACATTTTTACTATTTTGTATTTTTGCTTTGTAATCAAACTTCAAATCTTGTCTTCCCCATGCTTTATCAAGATTACTTTCAATCTTCCTTACTGATTCGGAATCGACTACATACTGGGGCAGTGCGTTCCACTCATTTACCACTCTATCACAAAATGAGTCCTTTGCCTTTTCAAGCCTATTTCTTTACTTGTAAATTTTCTTAGAGTGTCCTCTCGTTCTTGTTCCCTCCCGCATCAAAAAGATACCTTCACACACATCCTCATCATACTTTCCTGACACTATCTTAAAAGTTTCTATCATATCCCTCTCTTTCTCCTAGTGTCCCAGTCCCAGTGTCGTCAACCTCTGTTCATACTCCGCGTTCTTCAACGTTGGTACCAGCTTTCTAGCTCTCCTCTGCACTTTCTCCACTGCTTCTATATCCTTTCCCACTGTCTCCCTCAGCAACATCACTATCGTTATCAGTTCCAGCTAATTCGACCATTCGCAAGGTTTTTTCAATACCTCCTGGAGAAAGAATGTTCTTGCGAAGACGTCTTCATGTAATACGACGAACCGGGGCGGGCAGCGTAGGAGGCAGGAATCGGACACAGCGGAATCGGGTTTTGGTGTACTATCCATGATGGCGTCGGGGTAGAGACTGATGCTGTGGCGTAGCTCGAGCGTGGTGGCGTTGCCTACCACCCCACAGCAACAAAAATGTACGCGCGCGATTCGAAAGCAGTAACGCAAGCACCCGGGATCCATGGCGCGAGTATGTTATGGGTGCCTTAGAGCCCAACCGGGTAGCGAGGGTTAATGTGCAAAGTAGTTCACAAACTACGGGATTATCGGGGCATGGTCTCGATGATCGCGCCTCTGTGGCCGGCCCAAGTGTGGTACAACCAATTAAAGACGTGGTGCGAGAACCCGCTGTCACTCCCGATCTCGTACTTCCATTTAGATACAATTGGAAACCTCAAGACGTCGCTGACTTTTGAGTTGTGGATATTCAGAAGGCCAAGTTGTCAACACCATTAGGTGACAGCGTGACTCACAAGTTGATTAATCAATATACCCCATCAACTCAAAGACAGTAGCAATCACATTGAAAGGCGTTTACTACCTGGATCGTAGAAACTGACCAACAACAGTCCTCAGTGGCTTTAGGTTTCTGCTATTTAGATAATCTTTTCGAAAGTAACCTGTCAGTTAACACATTAAAGAATCACATCACGGCTATTCGGACG
Organism: Paralithodes platypus; assembly: GCA_032716605.1. Classification (NCBI taxonomy): domain Eukaryota; kingdom Metazoa; phylum Arthropoda; class Malacostraca; order Decapoda; family Lithodidae; genus Paralithodes; species Paralithodes platypus. The sequence continues at coordinate 44,845,355 of CM064575.1, forward strand.
CCATTTTTTTACTTAACTGGCCTTTCCATACCTGAAGCGGAGGAGAAAGGTTTCATGCGTGCATGCTTCCGGCTTCGTCTCCCACCGCGCCAACTCATGCCCACCTGGTCTCTTGATCTCACCCTCAACATGCTTCATTCGCATAATTATTGTCGCAATCCTACTTTGGAATTAAAGTTAAAGAAGTTCTGATCTATCTTGCCTTAGGTTTTCGAGGCATGACATGAGTGTTCACATAGCTCCTACTCCTAATTTTGTGGCTAAAAACGAGCACACCAATCATGTCTTTACAGAATTCGAGGTTCCAGCCCTCAAGCAAGGCGACCGTCACCACCTACTATGTCCGGTGAAATAGCTTATTAATTTTATGCAGGAATCACGACCAATTCAGGCCTGGTCCCTCTGGGTCTCGCGGATAGGTAGAGGCCTCACAATGCGACGCTTAGCGGCATTAATAGTAGAAGTTATCCGAGAGAGTAACCCGGGTGGTCTTGGGCGGGCACACGATGTGAGAAAATGGGCAGCATCGCTCATATTTTTGAAGAATTACTCTCTGGATGACATGCAATGGACGAATTTATGGTCCTCTAATCATACATTCGTCACGCGATACCTCTCCGTGAATCTCAGGAAAACAAAGTTACCATGTGTAGCTTTTAGGCAGAATATCTATTTTTGTTTAAGCTATTATCCTTGTTCAAAGAAAAAGGGGGGGGGAGTGTTCTAGCTAAGACCTTCTGTCTGCCTCCTATGTGATACACTGGGATAGTAAGATAAGGTTCATGTGATAACCTAACCTATTCCTAGGACTTAAGACAGTCTAGTCAGGACATTTTTATTTTGATAGTACTTCCAATTGTTTGCAATAAAAGTACAGTACTCATATTTTTGTACTTATTAATTTTAAGAATATTTATAAGTGCATAGTACAAACTATTTTGTTAATAGAGTACCTGCTATACGAACGATTAATTAACCTTAGGTTCGTAATTTTATATCAGTATTTTATAGTATTAAGAATATTGATTATATTATCATAGGCTAAGATGTTTAGTTTATGGGTGGCGTATTCTACTGTTTTATCAAACGTAAAGATTACATCACCACCTTAATAAACGCCACCTGTACACCTTTCTTATTTTTCCTATTAAACAATTAATCTAATTTTGTGTGTTTTGCTTGACCTTAGTAATTTGTTAGTGGTTCTGATATTCTCGATGAATGTCCCCCTCCAGACTTGTGACATCAGGTGCATCGTCAATGATGAAGGGGCCACTAATAAATTATAGGTTTGAATCCCGAAGGGAAGTAGGAAAACCTAATATTTAGTAGTGGCCCCGGAATCATTGACGATTCCTGCCCTCCCTCCATCCCCTTCTCATTCGTCTGCTGTATTAAGTAAAAATCTTGATATATCAGTGAAGGACATATAAGCGCCCATATAAGAGCTGGATGACGCGCAGAATAAACAGCAGACACCTGAGAAGCACATTTGCTGGATCATGTTTAATGCTTTTAACCGAAAAACGGCGAGTTATGTGTAATGGACACCACACAACTAGGTGGACATATTAGGCTCCATTCCCACCTATAATCGTCATTTTACGATAAATATTGTTATTACTTATTCATATGTGCCTATTTTACGTTTAATATGAAAATAGCAACATGTAACAACAATAAAACAAGTGGGAATAGTGTTTGGATGGTCAAAATTGCGAATAATTGCCGACCGGCCATTCATAAAGTGTGGAGCTGAGGCGGGCCACACCCTCCCTTCTCGGAGGCTGAAGCTAGACTGACTTACTTACTCACACTCTCAGACACTCTACACCCTCTCTAGCAACATGAGCACGACTTAGACCGGTTTGGAGATATTGGCATGATAAAAACACCAATAGATATGGGAATAAGAGGACAAATAGGTGATAATTGAAGGGGGAGGGGGAAGGAGGGGTTATTAACACATGTGGAGGAGTGATAGGAGGTATGGAGGGGAATGATCTCACTTAAACACCATTTTTTTTTTTTTTAGTGCTACTGGGGCCTTTTAAAAGTTGTTTTTTAGGCCTTGGTTCATATGAGGACGCTCTCCTTCGCCCAGTACGAACTCATATGAGGACGCTCGCCGTTTATAGGTTAATATTTGTATTTTTTACTAGTTTTTTCTAGTAGTGGTACCCATATCATAAGGACGAGTCTGTGAGTGGCTTTGTTATATTTAAGAGCGTTTCGCTCACGATGTGTGGCAATCGTATTTGTCTCTCCTAGGCGGGGCGTTTGAACGGCGAGCCTAGAGTTCAAAGATTGGCCAATACCATTGTAAGGCGCATCGTCAATGATTCCAGGGCCAATACTAAATATTAGGTTGTCCTTCTTCCCTTCGGGACTCAAACCTATAATGATGACACATTTGCATTTAGCGTGAACAATGCTTCTAATTTCATATACAGAAATATTTATTGCTAAGTGTATAACAACATTAGGACAGTGTAAACTCGGATAAACGATGAAATATTTCTTATATATCGATATTCAATGTGACAATTTGATCTTAAGGGATTTTTTCCAGTTCTATAATAGTGTGGGTTTTCTTTATCTTTGGCTGTATATTACATTGCATGTAGAGGCAATTATAGAGAGCAAAAACAGACTGACAACATAGGTGTTTCGTCTTACGCCAGTGCAATTAGCGCTTGAGAGTGAACAGTAGTGGTAAATAGTTTCCAAGAAACTTAACCAAGCATGAGAGAGTTAACAATATACAAGATCATGTAAGTACCAGCAGTTATAGTAATACGCTTCTCAAAATACAGTTATGAGATGTGCAGAATCAGTTATATAAGTTATAAGTGTGTGAATAAGTCTCTTGTGTTTAAGAGGACTTCTACAAGATGAGCTTATGAGAACTAGGTGAATGAGAGTATGTAATATGCTAGAGCAATTCTGGTTATGAGTGAGTTCACCTAACAGGGAAATATAAGTAATATATATGATTAAACATAGGGTCAAGTCATACAATAGGTACAAGATAACATGTTTATTTATACACAACACTAATCTTCGTTCACACAGAAAATCAAATAAGGAAGACAAGGCATGAGAATATACACACTACATTGGAACATAAGAAAACGGGAGTCTACAGAGAGCCGGTTAGCCCACATACGGCAGATCCCTTACACACCCAATCTATCTCGTATAATACACAATACAATATGAAAATAGGTTTACAATAATTACATATCAGAATCCCACGTGCTCTAGAATGCGATATTAAAGGGAACACATGTTTTCTTAGTTTATGCAACTATGCCTGTATATTGGTGTGGTTTCTTAGATCAATTATATTTCTTCTTTATGATTAGTTTAGGCCTATATATAAAGCAAATATATATAAAATTGGAAATGGTGATCTGCGTATTTTGATGATTTGAGCACTAGAAATGGATGTCTGGCTACATTATTATTATAGTGTTCACGTTTCCCTTTTATTGTTCGACTGTAGTTCTTTTAATACAGTTTATCATGAACAGTGAATATTTGTAAAGACAGAAATCACTACAATAAAAAAGTGTATAGTCGGGTGTTGGGTGTTTTGGAAATTAATTCTCACTATCACATATCTGAAGTTACGTCGAGGCGCGAGTGTTCGATCGTAATTTTGGGATGTTCATATAGCAAGAGGCAAGGATAGGTTGGTGTGCTTTGTTTTCCTGAAGGGTTAGTACACATCAAGAAGGGTCTCTAACACAGAGAGATGCACTGCTAATAGACTTTACAATAGTGATTATCCTGGTGTCGAAGGTGGACTAAGTAATATTTCTCTATCTCGGTGCGTTGGGCTGGTGTTACGGGTCTGTGATGTCTGGATCCTAGGTCCTAGCAACTTCTCTTTTTTTGCTTCATGTGGATGAGGGAGACAAAAGGCAAAACTGCGTGTGATGAGTGCCTCCTCCAGAATCGAAAGAGTGATAGGGCAAAAATCAAGAAATGTACGAGCCAAAATGCATGGACACACAAAGTTTGAAGCAATTTAAGTCATAGGATGAGGGAAAGATGGATTCAAGGAGAGAGTTCCAGAGTTTAGCTGTTGAATAGAAAAAAGATTGGGAATATCATTTCACTCTTGGGTTGGAGGGTTAGGCATGGGATTGTGCTGCAAGACAGGTGCTACGTGCTCTACATAGTATACACTGAGAGAGCTCTGAGAAACACTGATTATTGTAATAGTGGTAGAATAGCGAAGAGAGAGAGATTGCAGAGGATCGGTGGGTGGATGTGTGTTAACCTTTAACACCTTGGGTCCGGTACTTGTCATATGACAATTGCTTGGTCACCACTGTACCATACGGGGGTTTTGGACTAAAAATAACCTTCACTCCCTGCACATTTTCACGTATAAACAAGACCTAGAACGTATTTCAATGATATATCCTTGAAAGCAGAGGAATAGACCTTTCCAATGACACCTGAATCATGTCTGTACGACCACTGGTTGCCATGCAACGACATTGCACACATGATGCTAAATTGGTAAAAAATAGCGAGTTTAAACGGTTTCCGCTATTCCTAAGTCTGTAAGGGAGTTGGAGATGTCTCCCACTGCCACTAGTGATGGCTCAGACACGGGGGACGGTGGATGGGATGGTCCCGCGCTGCTTAGACTCGCTCGCCTGCCTCCCAGCCCTTGTTCAAGGCAGAAATTTGGCAATTGTCATATGACAAGTCCCGCAGTGATGGCCGTATTTTTTATATAACAGCCCGCAGTCATTGAGTTAAACGGCGAAGCTATGGTATTTGAAAGTGTCCGCCAGGCAAACGTATTGAGGCTCATTCCCGACAAAAATCATCATTATCCGATAAGTATCGTTATAACTTATTCATATGCGCCTATGTTACGTTTAGTATGAAAATATGAAGAACCCATTGCCGACAGGAGACGTTCCGGAACGCCATGGTAATTTACAGCAATTTATAGGCTTTTAAAGCCTCTTAAAGCCTGTAGAATCGAGTGCGAGGGAGCGGGAGTACAACAGGCCATATTTCCTTCCCCATGCCAGCCGGCAACGGCACTGAAGACTCTGAGTCAGAGTCTCGCGAGATATACAGCGCTGCCAAATGAAAATGTAGCGTGACATTAGCGATAATTGCTAATTTTAGCGAATGTCTATGGTAGAGCTGCGGGTGAAGCCCGCAAGCTACGAAGCTCATTTTGGTGTAATTTTGAAGCTCTTTTCTTCTAGTTTTTGGCTGAATACATTTGATTTCATTCAGACATTTGCCTAATCAATCAGGAGTGCCTGAATGAACCCTAATATGGCATAAATAGGCGAAAATATGCCCGCAGCCAAATTGTTAACATGTAACAGCAATAAAACAAGTGGGAATAGTATTTGGGGGGTGAAAAATACGAAGTATTGCCGACCGGTTCATTCATGAGAGGAGAGCCGGTGCGGCGCACAGCCTCCCCCTCTCACTTATCGATCGACACTGACGTCTTGCAAGTGAAGTCTCTCTCTTGGTACTATTTCTATATGCCTCCCCTTCAACCTTGAAACCGGGTGGGGGATACTGGCAAGGATAATAAACCGATAAACAAGGGAATAAGAGGAAAAATAGGTGATAATTGAATGGGAGGGAGGGTTAGGATGCATGTGGAGTAGTGATAGGAGGTATGGAGGGGAATTATCTCACTTAATTACATATTCCTTTGCTTTGAGTGTCACTGGGGTCTTTTAAAATGTTTTTTTAACCCGTACAGCCCCAGCGACGCGTCTGACGCGTCGGCGATGTATGTAACGCACAGCCCCAGAGACGCGCCTGACGCGTCACCCTAATTGCGCCGACCGTAACCTCAGGTGTAGCCACTCAAGAGGGCTCAGATTTGTATGAGAACTGTGTACGTATCCCACGCAACCGTGCCGATGGTTGAAAACTCTCAAAGTCCACGTGCGTGCGCGTGAGCGCGCAATAACCTGTTTTTTTAGGGTAATTGCCTTCAATTTTTTACTCTTGTAAAATACGTTTTCGGGGGCTCTGTAGGACCATTTTTTAAGCTTTTTGAGCGGTTTTTCGTGGTTTTTCCTTCATTCCTAACCCATTCGCTATTGTTTCTGGAATAAAACCATTTTTTGAAAACCGGCCGGGTTCTGGTGAACAAACATTACAAAACTGGCCGGGGCTCCACGGGTTAAGGCCTTGGACCTTAAGAGTCGAGTCGCCTTCGCCCAATAAAACTCTTAAGAGTCTCGGCGCCGTTCCCGGGTTAATGAAACGAAGGGCTTTCTTTTCTACTTCGTCTAGAAGTGCTGTGTGAGAGGATCCTCCCCACACATGCCAACATTATTAAATACATGGACGCACTGTGCTCCTGTACAGAGCAAGAAGCTATGTAGGAGTAAAGAACTCCCGAAGGCAGTTGAGCACTCCCAGCTTCTGGGAAGCTGTTTTAGCAAGAGTGGTAATATGGTCTTTCCAAGAGAGATCAGAAGAAAAAGAGACACCGAGAACACAGACAAGATGAAGGGTTGATTTGTGTATTGTTGAAGTATAAGGGATAAACCCTTAAGGAGTTCTTGACGGAATAGTTGGGTTTTGGAAGCATTGTGAGTAACAAGACTTTCTCTGTCCCAGTTGGGAATGGTATTAAATTGTTACGACCGGGACTCGTATAAAACAAGGGCTCTTAATCATTGGACTAGAAAGGCACACAGCCACAACGGTAACACTAGATCCAACCCTCGAACTTATAATGCCGGCGCACAAAAACACCTATACCCTCCAGAGTTAAATCTGCGATAGCGGGGTATCCTATAACTCGGTATAAATGCACTACTACTACAGGCTGAGGATCTCTGATACAGCCTGATCACAACAACATACAATTACGTTAATAATGTATACAAGGAAAAGGATAGAGAGCTTAATTAAATCACTGAAATGATTTAATGCAAACAAGAAGAAGGTATAATTAATGTTACTCTAAACAATAATAAACTGTCACTCCTATATTAAAGAAAGTGAATGAAAGTCCTAAAGCATCGAACGGGAATTTTCTGAAGAAAGTCTGATGCTGTTTAAGATGATCGAATCGGATTTTGAACTGTTATATAAAGCAGGAACAAGATATTACAAGTGTAGGGACATACAGTGTTAACTGGCACGGGAATAACGTTAAATGCACAATAGTATTATCTCCAAGAACAAAAGAAGTACTTCCTCAGGCAACGCAAAAGCCTGCTCAGGTTGTGCAACTCAACAACAACCAAGGCTTACAATCAACGTGAATAAAAATGCTGCATACATAACATAAGAGTTTATAATCCTAATCAGGTGTCTGCTAGGCGAATAAAGTCTAGCTGGGATGTAGTAGGCTAGGAAACAATGGCTGAGCAAGCGGCTCGTAGCCTAGCGAGGTCCTTAAGACTGTACGGCCAAATTACGTTAAATGACGGGGTGCTCTCTTGAGAGATCCAGATCGCTAGTATCTGGTTCTCTCCTGGCGACCCTCTCAAAGTCAAAGCAAAACGAGTTAGCACAGTGTTGGGTGGCAGAGGCAAAAACCCTCACTCGCAACACAGTGCTAAACTCACAAGGTACACAGTCAGAAAGACAACTTAGGCTTCCCACGTATCCGTTGCGATTGTACAGGTTCAACAAAACCTGGTACACATCGGAAATCACAACAACAATAGCCTCACCCCAGTCTAGCATTAAATAGCCCAGCAGACAACCAAGCAAAAGGTAGGGAGACACCGTGTTAAAAATGTTAACCCCTCCAAAATGTCTAACTAAACATGGAATATCTGAGAGCTTCAGCATATAATACGATGGCCGATATATGAAATCGTGCAGAACCAAAGGGGAGTTATGATGTTAAATAGATTGGAAGAATGAGAGGTAAGAAGTTGAGAGAGAGAGAAAGTGTTCTATAGGTAGAAGTCAGGGACAGGTAGCAAGGGAGATGTGAAGGGTATGCTGGTCAGGCAAGCTCTGAGCAAGGAAGACACAAGGCAGCAGGGAGTGCGGGGGGACCACTTCCTGACGCGGCAGGAGGGTGGTGAGGCGGCCAGCCACTCAGAGGGCCCGGCCGTGGCATGACGTCACCGAGACAACGTGTAACACTACGCACACTACCCTCTGCCTCCTGCACTTACTCACTCACACTCTCTAGCTGTATCATTCAGTCTTATACATTATACTTATAACTGATGATATAAAATATAATCCCTTGTCACAGGCGAAAACAAAGACCACTTCTATACTGCCTGTGACATGACGATTCACAAGAAAGAAAGTACAACATTGTAGATAGAGTGTAGCCAAATACATTGCCCTGGCGAGTGTTAGCGAGTGGCTAAGCGAGCGGCTGAGCCCCCATGGCGTTCTGCTAATCTGCAGGCGTCACCCCCCCCCCAAGATATTAGACGCTCAACCATGAGCTCCATATCTGACATGCAGAACGCCGATAAGACTCGCCACCCCTAATCACTTCGCAACAAAGAAGGCAAAGCTCAGTTCTCATCAACAACAAAAATTACAACCCCTCCCAACACAATAGCTTAATTCATACTGCTATGCTCCTAGAGCGAGCTTCTACTAGCCCAGCCTTCTGAGAGAAGTACAGGTTCGACTCAGAACTTCAGCTATAACATAGTTAAACAAAATTATCTATTAAAGAAAGAGTTTTTATAGAATTTTCATTTTTAATATGTTTATGGCGGCTGCACTTACAGGGCCAAGCCTAGTTTTTCTCCACTCTCAATACACACCTACTGAACAGCGAGGGTTCTCCTGCATACAAACCCTCCCGTGACAAACAATCAGCCAAAACATTATCAGTGCCCTTAGCATGCCACACATCCAACTTGTGTTCTGGCAGCAAAACAATACCTGGCACTGATAAACTGTCCAGTTCATCACAAGACTGGCACTTCTCTTCACTCTTTCCGGCAACGGGACCTGCCAAAAGCCTTTCACTAGTTCTACCTTGGTGATAGGCGATGCAGCCCCGATGCGGTCTATGGTGTCGTCAACTCTTGATAAGTGTGACGCTCCTGCATAGTAGCCACGTGCGGGCATGCGCGCGCGTCGGATGCCCAGCCGTTTAGAAACCGGCTGGCGGCAGCCGGCCGGCCGGCTTTTCCTTAGTATATATCCTACGATAATGTAACTAATGTCTGGGATATTCTTATGTTGTTTCACAGCTTGAAGCTGCCCTTATTCTTAACCAACGCATCTTAGTATATTTTATTCTCGATAGTTGATTGTTTCATTATAATATATAAGATGTAAGTCTAGTGAGAGTGGGAGGAGACGAGCGGGAGAGAGAGACCGGCTGGGGGACGTTGCTTCGCGCGGAGAGTCCAGCTTGGGACGAGCCTGATGTTGCCATATGCATTTGATCGCAATGTTAGGCTTAGTTTCGACTCACGCAAGGGGTAGAGGATTTTGACCCGGCAACTGTGTTGAGTGTTGCCAATAGCATGGGATGTATTTCGCATGCCTAGGGTGGGGTCCAGACAGATTCAAGACTCAGAGCTCACCTCACTGTCGTACCCTTCGGACCCCCTTGATATCTATCCCTCTCAACCCCACTTAGAAACTTTCTCTCTTATTTTGTATACCTTCTTTCCACTACTTCACCAGTCTATTTAATTATCCCATCCCCTTGATAGACCTTATATCTATTATTGTATTAACGACGAGCTCTCAGATAACTAGATAGGATTTAGGGCCTTATGCAGAGATGTAATTGTTAATGAGACCTAGGAAGCTTTTTTGTTGTCTCATATTTGGTGGTTTCATGCTTGCTAGTGTGTTCTTGTGTCAGGTTAGCAGGGGCTAGACCGGAGGGGAGGCTTTTTGAGATCCTTTAAGTAAAGTCTGCTGGTGCGAGTCCTGTGGACCCGCACAACTTTACTAGGATACCCGTGGGAGTCTGGGGGCATTTTCTTGTCTGTGTCCCTGTGTGTCTAGTGTTGTGTTGTGTGAGGACCCTTACCTAGTCAACTCAGCACTGCGCTAGCACGTCTTGCTTTTGTTTTAGGGTCGCCAGGAGAGAGTCAGATACTTGCGATCTGAGTCTCTCAAGAGAGCACCCTTTCAATTAGAGTAATTTGGCGCACAGACTTGGGAACGTCCCTAGGCTAGAGCAGGTGGCTCAGCCCGGGTATCCGAAGCCTATATCCTTCCGGCTAGACCTCTGCCACCTGGCAGATTAACAGCTAGTGGTTTATTATATCTGTATGCTTGTTATTGTGGCACAGTTTACCGTTTTTGTGAGCATTGTGAGTCAGGGTGTGGCTTAGAGACTCTGTCCGAGCAGGCTTGCCTGACTAAGAGTGAGAAGCACACCTGTATGTGGTTATGTTGCGAGTTGCTGCCTTTATTTAATTATACCTATGCCATTATACACTGTATGGCCTATCACTAGCATTTATTCCTGCTTATGAGTTAAGAGTTCTCTAAATCCGTAACATACTTTCTTTGCTAAGCATCAGATCCTACAGTAGCCGCATGCAGTTTAGAAACCCGCATCTTGTCTACCGGTACGATGTTTTGAGGACTGTTTGCTTTCACCTTCTTTCACGCAGGGGTGATTAGTTGTATTAATTAACGTAACGTTAAATGTACTTTCTTCTAGTTTGTTATTAAATTGTTTCTGCAATTTAATTCCGTTATCTATCTTTTCCTTGAAGCTTTAAGTCAACTTAATTGTGTGATCTTTTATATAGCCTGCTTGACTATCAGCAGTCTATAGTGCGTGCACCCTGTAACCGAGTCATAGGATACCTTGTTGTCCAGGCAGGACTCTTGACGGTTTAGGGTGGTTTGTTGCCTGGGTTTATAGATAAGGGTTGGATCTAGCGTTTTCCGTTGTTGCTTGTTGCCGCATACCTAGTCCAATAGAAAGAGCCCAGTGTTTATATATCCCAGGACGTATCATAAGGTATAGGCGTCTGTCAGGGATAATGCTTCCACACTCTTGCAATCACCATACACACGGATCTTGCCACTCAACTCAGGTTGCAAACTCACTGGCAACGACCACTCACGATATCCCTTATCCCTCAGACCCTTGGGTAATGGATAGGTGTCTGTCAGGGATAATGCTTCCACACTGTTGCAGTCACCATACATACGGATCTTGCCACTCAACTCAGGTTGCAAACTCACTGGCAACGACCACTCACGATATCCCTTATCCCTCAGACCCTTTTTCCACATGTCGTCTACCTCTGTTTTCACGACAGGCTGTTGAGTAGGATTTATACGGTAGGGAATTAAACTGAGCCTTGCACTGTCTCCAGCCTCCATGTCAGATTCTACCCCGTACATCAGGCCTGGAGAAGCAACAAACATGCGGATGCACTGCCACAGCCTAGTAAACAACTTATCTTGCAGAACAACATGCCTAGTGCCCTCCCACAACCCAGCCGAGACCGCAGCTTCTAACCTGTAGTCTCCCTCCTTCTCCACCTTCGTCCCTAGAACAGCCAGGTCGTGAGAGGGGAGGGACAATCTGTACCACCTGTGCAGTTACTCCCACAGTTCATTATTGCTAAGGCCTCCCTGCCGATACCGTACATGCGCACCCCCGCATTCCTTACGACTACATCTGCCTGCGCAGCATCACCGCTTTTAGCGACATGGCCAGATACAGTCGGTCTATGGTAGGGCTGTTGTATTCGACCAGAGCAGCATTGGGAGGCTATGCGATGACCGGGCACTTCCACCTCACAGCCAACCTCACCAATCTGGTCAATGTCCTCCTTCTGACCACCACTCTTGGCAGCCATGGGTCGATCCTGACCTGACAACCATGTCCAAGCCTCATCGCCCACCTTAAACCACCGAAACAACGAGGCTAACGGTCGACCAACATTAAAGTGACCTGCCCGCGGAACATCTTGCACCGCCTGAGTTGTGAGGCTTGGGTGCTCGGTACGACCAGTGGGGTATGAACCGAGCTGGTGCTGGAGCGCTTCACACTGCTGCTCAGGCAGGTGCTCTAGCGCTTCCACAGCCACCAGACTCGTGTCCCCCGCCCACTACTCCGCCGAGACATGACAATCCCTACTCTCCTCCACCTGTGCCCTACTGCCCCCCTCTCCTTCTCCACCTTGGCCGCTGCAGACCAACGCAGGGACAGTAGGCTGCTCAGGTGGTTGCCTCACAAACTCCTCCAACAGGTTCACATGACATGTTTCCCCATCCTCGTGTTTGATCTCGACAGCACCATTACCACACTTCTGAACTTCCGGATCCTCCAACTGCAGTTTACAAATATCTGAAGGAACCAACCTGTCTAAATGCTTCCGAAGCAACCCAAGTCCTCCCCCAATATCAAACTGAGCAACCCTTTTTTCTCTCTGTGTGAAACGTTGCTGCCTCGGAGTCTCTTCCTGCCCTACCTCCTCACTAGCTGTGACAGGTCCTGGGGCTTCTCCAGACTCCATCAATGGTGCCAATACTGAGTCGCCAAGAAGAGCTGCTGGTACTAAACTCTCCAAACTTTTACCAACATTAGCCGTCTTCTTCCAACCGTTCCTTCGTTGATCAGAAGACTGAGGAATAGGCTGTGACACTTTGGATGCAAGAGATCTTGTAACAACGCACGCCATAGGTTGTACTTGACACTTCTCTTCCCACTCCTGTTCCTCCCTACTCACGTTGGCCGGCTTCTCGGCAACGACTAAGGGTGAAACCTCAGGAGTAGGCACCGCAAAGTCGTTGCCGAGAAGGAGGTCGACGCCCCCAACAGGCATGTTCTCCACAATTCCCACATCCAACTCTCGTGTCACACCATCTACTTCCAGTTCCATCCTGACCAACGGGTATGACCTGATAGCATTGATACCTTGCACCACAACCACCCGTGCCGCGTTTATTGGTCTACCAGCAAAGTTCTTCATCAAAGTCTGAGAGGCACCCGTGTCTCGCAACAGCTCAACTCCATGCTTCTTACCAGCCCATTTCACGCAGCCATGCCCTCGATGGTCGCAAAAGACATCGCGGACAGGGTTCGAGCCTTCCGGATTCTTCTCCACTGGCTGTGTCCCAGCCTCTGACGTTATACCCCGGGCAAACTCAGACGACTTCGGGGACACCCCAATGTTGCGAGCCAAAGACACAACTGCATTAGGTAGCTTGCTTGGACAGGCTCTTGCAAAATACCCCTTCTCATGACAATGAAAACACTCTAATTCCCCCTTGGGCTTCCCTTGAGGTGGAGAAGGGCCCTGACCCTTCTTAAACGGGACGGTACTAGGTTTATGGTCAGTTTTGGTGTCGTTGCTCTTGTTCTTAGTGTAATTATGTGTATCAGTGTTTCGGGGAGGGGGAGGGTTACGCTCCTTATTGCCTGCATCACTTCTCTGTGCAAAATCGCACCCACGAATCAAAGATAACCGAAGGTCAGCCATCTCAGCTGCCTCCTGAAGAGTTTTCGGGGTTTTTTCTTTAAGATTCAACGTCAGATCGCTGCCCGTACACTTGAAAAATTGTTCTAGAAGCATCAGCTGTTTCAACTCCTCAAACGTCGATGCCTTCTCAGAACGCAGCCAGTTTCTAAATGCATCGGACAGATCCCGGGCATGCTCAAGAAAGGTGCACTCACGACCCTTCGTTACACCCCGGAACTTCAATCTGTACGTCTCTGGTTGTAACTCATATGCCCGCAGGACAGCCTCCTTCAATACCTCATAATTGACGCAAGACTCCAAGGGCAACGCATCATATGCCTTGAGTCCCTTGCCAACCAACCTAGAGGAAACAAGGGCTGCCCACTTAACCTCGGGCCATTGGTGCTCCCGGCACTTCTTCTCAAAACGCATGAAAAATTCAGTGACACCCGACTCATCAAATACAGGGACCAACTTGAGCAGGTGCGATAAAGACTGATCAAGACCTCGATTCCCAGAACCGAGACGCTGCCCTGTCGACTCCACCCGAGACTTCTCAAGATCTATGTCTGCACAGTACTTCGTAGCCTCAACCCGAAGCTCAGCCTCTCTCTGCTTAAGCTCACTCTCATATCTGGCCCTTCACTCCTCAGCCTGAATCTTAGCCATCTCAAAATCCCGCTGCTGCTGCTCAGATTCCCGCTGCTGCTGCAGCTGCATCTTAGCCATCTCAAGCTGGAAGAGCATATCTGGAGTCAAACCTTGAGGAGGAGGAGATGCAACAATTGGAGACTCACCTAAGTGCAAACCACGCTGCCAGTGACTATCGGCCTGCGGGAACGTACCCGGCTCCGGAGCCCGAGGGGGCGCCATGGTAGGAGTCGAGTGGAATGGGGGCTGGGCCGAAGGTGCCCCAGCTCCCACTCCCCCCGAAGCCCCACGCACCCCGCCGAGCACACAGGCCACCAGGTCACCTCTCGACATGCTGCTAGTGCCCACATGCCCCATGACCCTGGCCAAACACTGGAGACCATACCGATCAATCCCCGACACCCGGTCAACAGTAATAGGTATCTCCAGAAACTTCTTTGCATCCTCCTCACTAGTTAAAACTCTAATGCCTTCGGACAAACCCCGCTGCTGCACCTCAGAGTCTGTTTCCCGTACTGTGTCTTCACTGTACACTGATCCGTCGTCCGACATAGTGTCCACCGAAAATTCTCAACGTTTTTAAAAAAAAAGAGAAGTACCTAAACTCTTATGTAGCACTATTCACTCAAAAATGCTTGAAGACTCTAAAGTGTTATACTACTTGCCAAAAAAAAATCTTGTGTCCACTATATTCCTTTAAACAAAAAAAAATGACCACAACACTCCTGCAATATTTCTCTAAGTTCACAAAATCCTAAGCAAGGTCGCCATTTGTTACGACCGGGACTCATATAAAACAAGGGCTCTTAATTATTGGACTAGAAAGGCACACAGCCACAACGGTAACACTAGATCCAACCCTCGAACTTATAATGCCGGCGCACAAAAACACCTATACCCTCCAGAGTTAAATCTGCGATAGCGGGGTATCCTATAACTCGGTATAAATGCACTACTACTACAGGCTGAGGATCTCTGATACAGCCTGATCACAACAACATACAATTACGTTAATAATGTATACAAGGAAAAGGATAGAGAGCTTAATTAAATCACTGAAATGATTTAATGAAAACAAGAAGAAGGTATAATTAAAGTTACTCTAAACAATAATAAACTGTCACTCCTATATTAAAGAAAGTGAATGAAAGTCCTAAAGCATCGAACGGGAATCTTCTGAAGAAAGTCTGATGCTGTTTAAGATGATCGAATCGGATTTTGAACTGTTATATAAAGCTGGAACAAGATATGACAAGTGTAGGGACATACAGTGTTAACTGGCACGGGAATAACGATAAATGCACAATAGTATTATCTCCAAGAACAAAAGAAGTACTTCCTCAGGCAACACAAAAGCCTGCTCAGGTTGTGCAACTCAACAACAACCAAGGCTTACAATCAACGTGAATAAAAATGCTGCATACATAACATAAGAGTTTATAATCCTAATCGGGTGTCTGCTAGGCAAATAAAGTCTAGCTGGGATGTAGTAGGCTAGGAAACAATGGCTGAGCAAGCGGCTCGTAGCCTAGCGAGGTCCTTAAGACTGTACGGCCAAATTACGTTAAATGACGGGGTGCTCTCTTGAGAGATCCAGATCGCTAGTATCTGGTTCTCTCCTGGCGACCCTCTCAAAGTCAAAGCAAAATGAGTTAGCACAGTGTTGGGTGGCAGAGGCAAAAGCCCTCACTCGCAACACAGTGCTAAACTCACAAGGTACACAGTCAGAAAGACAAACTAGGCTTTCCACGTATCCGTTGCAATTGTACAGGTTCAACAAAACCTGGTACACATCGGAAATCACAACAACAATAGCCTCACCCCAGTCTAGCATTAAATAGCCCAGCAGACAACCAAGCAAAAGGTAGGGAGACACCGCGAGTGTGTCGAACCTCTACAGACAAAATGTTAACCCCTCCAAAATGTCTAACTAAACATGGAATATCTGAGAGCTTCAGCATAATACGATGGCCGATATATGAAATCGTGCAGAATCAAAGGGGAGTTATGATGTTAAATAGATTGGAAGAATGAGAGGTAAGAAGTTGAGAGAGAGAGAAAGTGTTCTATAGGTAGAAGTCGGGGACAGGTAGCAAGGGAGATGTGAAGGGTATGCTGGTCAGGCAAGCTCTGAGCAAGGAAGACACAAGGCAGCAGGGAGTGCGGGGGGACCACTTCCTGATGTGGCAGGAGGGTGGTGAGGCGGCCAGCCACTCAGAGGGCCCAGCCGTGGCATGACGTCACCGAGACAACGTGTAACACTACGCACACTACCCTCTGCCTCCTGCACTTACTCACTCACACTCTCTAGCTGTATCATTCAGTCTTATACATTAAACTTATAACTGATAATATAAAATATAATCCCTTGTCACAGGCGAAAACAAAGACCACTTCTATACTGCCTGTGACATGACGATTCACAAGAAAGAAAGTACAACATTGTAGATAGACTGTAGCCAAATACATTGCCTGGCGAGTGGTAGCGAGTGGCCAAGCGAGCGGCTGAGCCCACGTGGCGTTCTGCTAAGCTGCAGGCGTCACAAAATATAAAGATAAGCGTGTTATGGTCTCATCACGTGAATAATGTAAGGTAGAGTCAACAGCATATGAATGGATAGGACTGGAGGTACAGGTGAGAATATCATTAATGAATATTAGAAAGATAACTGGAGACAAGACAGAACCCTGAGGAACACAGGAGGTGGTAAGTTGAGAAAGGGAAGGATGGCCGTCCATATCTGCAATACGAACCGAGTATGCAACAAGAACTGCATCCTCAAGGAATCTTCAGGTTAGTGTTCTATTTGCTAGGACAGAATACAATCTTCGATCCTACTTACCAAAGAATGCCAGACTGTGGAATCGCCTGGTTCAACACACTGATGTGCATCACACAACCTCACTACAACAGTTCAAGTAGGAGGTTAATAACTGGCTTCGAAATATTATAATTCAGGACAAAATGTTGGTAATATCAATAATATATAGGTATCCTCCTCCCCTTGTATAATTCTCCGACTCGACGACGGGTGGATGGGACTCGTTAGCCTTGGTCGGGAACTCATCTAGGGGAGACAACCTTATACAAATCCGGGTGGATGGGACTCGTCAACCTTTGGTTGGCAACCTGTCTAGGGGAGTAAACCTGATACAAATCCGTACTGCTTACCTAAGGGTAAGGCAAGTTAGTGGATGGATTAGCCGAACACAACTGTAGAAAAATAGTGCCAACAAGATACACAGAGGGCCTCGGAGTCGGACGGATCCTAAATTGAGTGGTCAATTCTGTAAGTCCTTCACTAAACTGGCTCGGGTTGTCCCTCTCACAGGGAATAGGTCCGCTTGGGGGCATTCTGTGTATGGCCAACCTCGTAAGGGGAGTAAGGCGTCCGGCAATAGATAGATAGATAGACGAGACAGAGAAACGGGTGAGGGAATGCGAAAGTGGTCCCGGATCCTGAGAATAGGAACCTTAAATGTTTCTTTTCCGGCTCTGTCTCGTGTCGGCCACCCCCAGCAATGGGATTTGTGCCTGAGTATATACATACATACATAATTCATGATTAGGGATCTTTGAATGAAAATGTATATCAAGTATTAAAAATGTATCAATGTTATATGTTGTGTTTCTTTAAATGTGTTTCGTTCAATGCGTAAGTCTCCCTCTCCATCACCAAGACT
Organism: Paralithodes platypus; assembly: GCA_032716605.1. Classification (NCBI taxonomy): domain Eukaryota; kingdom Metazoa; phylum Arthropoda; class Malacostraca; order Decapoda; family Lithodidae; genus Paralithodes; species Paralithodes platypus. The sequence continues at coordinate 44,863,099 of CM064575.1, forward strand.
CCTATTATGCCTCCCTGGGGCCACACACGGTAACTGGGTGACTTGCGACCCCAGGCTAAGTCAATAGGGGATCTGGGGGTAGTGGTGGCCCCCAGAGGTATGATGTACATCCCTGTCATCTACCAACAATCACACACACCCACTGCCTTGTGGTTCAGTCCAGTAAGACAAAGGCTAGGGGAGCACACCCTGAGAGAAAAACAGACGTTGGGGTCACGCCCTGGCGGTTTCCGACAGACTGGAATTCCGGCAGTCCCCTGCAGTATTGATCATGAGCTGGTCGTCTTGAGTCACCCCTTTGCCATCAGCAACCCCTGTTCAGTACCAAGATAGTGAAGTTGGAACTGCGAAGCTCCCTCGGCACTCTAAACTCTTCTATGCGCAGGTTTTCTCTTCCGGCTTTTGTAAATGTTTTCCCTTTCCTGAACCAAAGACCAGAGGCGATGGGGAGTCCAGTGACGGGAACAGGAACAGAATGGTTTTGGGAGTTCCTAGCTCGACCCCTGCACATTGGTGACACAGGGGTATTTATGGTCGCTGATGGCTGGGACTGGAGTGGCAGTCGTTTTCGGCAGACCCCTGTGTGTCTGAGCAGGCTTTTTCAGGATCTGTGCTGCTCACCCTGAATAAGGAAGGGCCTAGAAAAGGTGTCCTAAACATCACTCGCTCCACACAAGCTGAATAGGACACCGCAGCTACTGAGCCATCTCATTTGCGGTCGTAGCAATAGAAAGAAACAAATTCCACTTAAAATTGCAACTTAGAATGTGAGAACCCTACTGGACAGAAACGCCCAACCTGACAGACCCCAGCGTAGAACAGCCCTAGTTGCAGCAGAGCTCTAGCGGTATAAGTTTGATATTGCTGCTCTAAGTGAAACCTGTTTCCTGGGAGAAGAATCGCTGTGTGAAACCGGCTGCGTATATACCTTTTACAGGATAGGCTACCCTCAAGGAGGCCAACACATGCATGGTGTGGGCTTTGCCATCAACAATGACATTTTAAGAAAAATCCAAGAAGCGCCAGTTGGAATCAGTGAAAGACTGATGACACTCAGAATACCCCTTGTTAAAAACAGAAAATGCCACCATCATCAGTTCATATGTCCCTACCCTAGCTGCTACAGAGGACGACAAAGATTAATTTTATCAGGCACTAGACGAGGGCCTCAGCAGAATCCATAGGCATGATGCCATATTACTTTTAGGTGACTTCAATGCAAGTGTTGGAAGAAAATATGAGATATGGGAAGATATAATTGGTGAACATGGAATAGGACACATGAACTCCAATGGCCTTCGGCTCCTCACATTGTGTGCTCAACATAACCTGACTATTACCAACACCATTTTCTAACAGAAAGACAAGTATAAAACATCTTTGATGCACCCACGTTCAAAACATTGGCACCTGTTAGAGTTGAATACAGTTAGACTATATAATTGTACAAAGAAGTGATGTAAGTGGTGACCTTCACACACGAGCAATGAGAGGAGCTGAGTGCTGGACAGATCACAGAATAGTAAGATCTATCCTTAAACTGACAATACGACCACCTGTACGACGTCTAAATGCAAATAAGAAAAGAATAAACGTTACTAAACTAAAACAAACATGAATTTTGTAACAGCTTCTGCAGAGTGTTATCTGAGAAGCTAAGTGATGAAGATCCCATTAGCAACTTGACAATTCCACTAGATAAAATCTGGGCTTTACGTAGTGAATTATTTTATGAAGCAGCAAAGGATTCAATTGGTATAAAATCAAATTATCATCAAGACTGGTTTGATGAAAATTTAGGCAACATCTCCATTCTTTTAGACAGGATGTACAGATCTCACAGAGCAACTCTTAGCAACCCAACCTCTGAAACCTTAAAAATTAACTGGCAAGAATTACGGTCAGATGTACAAAGAGCCTTACGAAAAATGCAAAATGAATAGTGGACAAATAAGGGACAAGAAATACAATGGTATGCCGATGCACATGACATGCACAACTTTTATAATGCTGTAAAACAAATGTATGGACCTACAAGCTGTCCACTTACACCATTAAGGAGTGCAGACGGAACTACTCTTATAAATTTTCAAATGGCAATTGTTGAGAGATTGGGGGAGCACTTCAGGGACTTGAACCAAGAATATCATGTAGACTCAACTTGCCAACAAGAGTTTGAAGGACAACCCATTATTCAAGATCTTGATATACCACCAACCTTTAATGAAGTGACTAGAGCAGTTAAGACCCTGAAAGATAATAAGTCTCCTGGTCCAGATGGTATACCAGCAGAGCTAGTTAAATATGGAGGTTACCTACTGCTTCGAGATATTCACTCATTCATTTTGGAGGTTTGGGACAAGGAGTACATACCTCAGAAATGAAAAGATGCAAATATTATCACAATTTACAAAAACAAGGGTGATAAATATAATTGTGGCAACAGCAGAGGCATTTCTCTTTTAGCTGTGGCAGCAAAGGTGCTGTCAAAAATCATGCTTCAAAGACTGATGACCAAAATTACCGAGGAAATACTGCCAGAGTCACAATGCGGTTTCCGTAAAGATCGAGGAACTATTGACATGATTTTTACTATACGTCAATTGCAAGAACAATGCAGAGAAAAAATTAAAGAATTGTTTATAGCCTTCATTGATCTGTCAAAAGCCTTTGATACCATAAATCGAGAAACATTGTGGAATATTCTCTGTGTGTTTGGCTGTCCACCAACATTTGTGGCACTTTAAGGCAGTTTCATGACGTCATGACGGCGAGAGTCACTGCAGGAGGCCATGCATTAGAACCATTTGCTGTTAATGCCGGAGTCAGACAAGGCTGTGTACTGGCACCAGTCCTTTTCAACATTTTTGTTAATATGCATTACAACACTTCTTCATAGGACTATAGCAAACAGAAGTGGAATAACATAGACTACAGACTAGATGGCAACCTCTTTAACATTCGTAGATTTCAGGCAAGAACAAAAGTCTCTATGGAAAATACCCTGGAACTTAAGTTTGCAGATGATTGTGCTCCTGTAGCTCACTCACCAGAGGAACTAGAAGTCATGCTTGAAGCTGCAGCAAGTGCTTACACCAGAATGGGCCTGTCAGTTAACATCCAGAAAACACAAATAATTTCTCAGTGGTCAGCTCAGATACCACCTGTGCAGACAGTGTTCAGATTAGCAGGAGAGGAGATAGCACAAGTCCCTTCCTTCAAGTATCTGGGAAGCTTCCTGTCTGAAACGGCCAGTATTGATGAAGTACAACACCGACTGAGACAAGCTGCAGCATCTTTTGGCCACCTACAAGATAGAGTTTTCCAAAATAATCACCTGACTCTTTGTACCAAAGTGGCTGTATATAACGCTGTGTGTATAACCACTTTGCTCTATGGTTGTGAGACATGGACGACATATAGATGCCATATACGATCCCTGAAGGCTTTCCACATCAGATGCCTCCAGAAGATTATGGGCATAACCTGGCAGGACCGTGTTCCTCATACAACAATAATTGAAAGAGCCAACAACACCAGTATTGAGACACTTATCATCAAACAATAACTCAGATGGGTTGGGCATGTCATCCGTATGCCAGAGGAGAGACTGCCTCATAAAATACTATATATACTATGAAGGCCGCAGAGCAGCTGGAGGACCAAAATCAAGATACAAAGACAGTATAAAGAAAATACTAAAAAGGTGCAATATACAACCAACTGCGCTTGAAAACTTAGCATCAGACAGACCACTATGGCGCTCACACTGCCAGCAAGGAGCGAAGAAACTGGAACGTCAGAGGAAACACCACCAGCAGGAAAAGAAGGCTTGGAGACATGAACGCCAGAAACAAACAGCACCTTACCCGGACTACCAGTGCCCAGATTGTGGCAGGAGATGTGCATCACGGATAGGACTCTAGTCATCGGAGAATTCACAAAAGATGAATGCAGGAAGGGAATGTCATCATCGGACTACGATGGACTACCATAAGTAAGTAAAGGCGGTAACCCATTGTGCGACTTTTCGATGGCGATTGCCCAGCGACAGGCGACGACAGGATTTTTTTGTCTATGTCCAAAAATTATCTTTATTCGCACAAATATTCTCCAAAAGTCGCGGAAATCGCACAGCAGTCGCCCTAACCTCGCCCATGTTCGCCCTGATTCACCCCGAATCGCCGTTACTTTTGGGCATGTTCAAAGAAGGACGGCAAACTGAAAATGTTGGCGAAAATCGTCCTATTGTTTCACGGCATTCGTCTTGGCTTGCACGAGTCGTACAATTCGTACCATTGTCGTCTGATTCGCCAATTTGCAAATTCCAATTATTGGTAACGCTGTTTTTGAGCGAATAGGGCGAGAACCCTACGACAGTAGCTCGAATGCAGCGAATGTGTCGACGAATTATTGCCAATGCCATTCGAATACCATGCGATATGTGGCGAAATGAAACGATAGGTGGGTTTTTATGTGACCGTTGATGTGTCTCTCACTATACTCTGTTTCTTTTCAACTGACGGTAAAAAAATGCAAAGTTCCCATAATGATTTCTCAGTTATTTTGAAGATTTTGTAGTGAAATGTGGTGCTAATTATATAAACTTGGACTTAATATGATGCAGAGACATAGTGGTTTCATATTTTTCCATTAAGTATCGAGAAATTACTAAGGGATTCATTACCGTCAGATAAAATGAAACCGAGTATACCGTATATACCGGCGTATAAAGAAACATTTATAAGCCTTAAATAAACCCTCCAAAACTATGGATGGTCTTGTACAAACAACATAATTTCAATGCAAGTGAATTTGGAGCGCCGAGATTCATCAGCTGATTTTTCGAGTGACCAAAATCGCCGAAATACGATAATTTAATCATAAGTAATACATACATAACAGTAGGTTATGTATACTTACCTTAATTCTTCATAATATTTCATAATAAACTTATATAACACAAGTTATAAGTTCAAATTAAAAGTCAGTGTACCGGAACCATTACCGAAACACGTGTTGTGTGTGTTATTGCTGTGTGGGTATGTTGAGTGTGTATGTGAGGTATAGTTGTTTCAGAAGGCCCTGTCTAAGCTGTATTTAACCCTTCTGGCCCGGGCTCGCTATCCTAAGGACGTTGTTGAGACCCGGGCGATATGGCCGAAATACGTCTACGCCTAGGCTACCGTATCTTTGTTATTTTAACACCTTACGAGCGGCCTATGCGGTTTATTTATGTGTACCGCACAGCGGGGTGTTTTTAGCCAAAATAGGGCTGTTTACGTGATCATTTTCATGCCTAAATAAGACCCAGAACGTAAAACAAGTACCTATCCCTGAAAGGGCATAAACAGAGCTTTCGAATGACACCATAACGATCCTTGTATGATGGATAGTTTTCTTGCAATAACCGTGCAACGCGAGTGCAAAAAGCAGGTAATTCGGTACTTTCAGTACATAATTGAGTATGTAGCGAGTGAGAGAGGGAGGAGGGAGCTGAGATTTGTGTCAGTAGGTTCGCCGCGGTGGTCTGGAGCAGTCATACGCTCGCTAGTCTCCTGCCACCACTTGTCTCTCTCTCTCAGCCACATTACGTGCTGAAATTGCCACTCGAGTTATGTCGAGCGCCGCCACATAGTCCAGCTTTTTTTAACTCGACTTATGTTGCTCGCCGCTAAATAAGGGTTAACTGCTAGAAAAATCCCACGCATGTGTAAACGTACTGTGGTTTCCAATCTGTAGACTGGCGTTGAGTAGAGCTCTCTAAGTCAACTGGTTCAGTTGTGATGACGATTTCCGGGGAGCGCATTTTTCCGCGATTTTAGCAATGTGACACACTTTTCAAGACTGAAACAACAAAGCTGCGACGTCTGCTTGCTGCCAGAGGTGCGTGCGTCGCCTCCAACAGGCTTTGTTTACATACGTCGGATGCACGGCTTTCAAAACAAGCTGAATAGGCTTTCAAGTTTACGGATTTTACAAGGACACCCGGGTTCCTGCCCATTTGCCGCAGTGTCCTTTTAAAATGCTGCCCGGGCGGGAAGGGTTAAGGGAACGTTCGAATGGGGCGAACGTCTTAAAATTTAAAAAGGAATGGTGCTAAACATGACGGAGAAAGGGGTTTAGAATAAAATCCTTGAAGTGGAAATCTCCCCTTAAATCGACAAATCTATCTATCTATCTATCTATTGCCTGACGCCGTGATCCCCGAAGGGGTGGCCACGAACGAACCGCCCCATGCACCTCTGTCCCCAGTCAGTCGACGCCCCTCCTCTCAACCAGCACCGCCTTCATTCATATACTTCCTCACTCCATCCTTCCACCTCTCCTTCGGTGCACCTCTCCCTCTCTGTCCTTCCACCTCGCTCTCGACAAATGATAACTCGAATTAGAGGAAACAAACTATCATAATAGTGAAAATGTGAATTTATTAGTTACTTCTACTTAACCCTTTGAAGATTAGGACGCATTTTGACAGTATATTCTGACTACTTTTAGACGATTTTATCCAGCTTAGGAATGATCTGTGGTAACTAGAAGGGTAAAGAGTATATCAATTAACCCTCTGACCTCCACATACACTTCCTAATCTGAATACAATAGTCCTTTAATTGCATGGAAACAAAAAATAAATCCATAATTATATCTTGAGTGGGAATACACCTATTCCATAGATGCACAGACACTCAGACATACCCACACAATTATATTTACATTTTCATTCGAGGGCATATGTTTTTGTACTAGACCTTATTATGTAAACGAGATTGTGAACTTCGATTGATAATCTAAACAAAAATTAATGTTCTCTATGGGACTGTTAATTGTTCAGAATAATACGTCAGTATCATTGTTGTTCTCCCAAGTGTTGTTCAGATATTCCGGGAAGGCTTGTACACATTGATCCATAGATACACACACACACACACAGAATGTCCAGCTTTTCCACATTTTGCCTCTTCACACACACACAGACACACACACTCTCACTACAGCACGCATACATGCACACACACTCTACAACACACACACACACACATAGAATGTCCAGCTTTTTCACATTTCGCCTTTTCACACACACACACACACTACGCATACATGTGCACACATGCATACATGCGCCCACACACACACACACACACACACACACACACACACACACTGTCACAATTGGTCCTCATCCCCTTCAGCTTGTTGAGTCCACCAAACTCCTCGGAATCACTGTGGACAAAAAACTGAACTGGAAGAAACATGTAACTACCACAGTCAGGACCGCCACTTACAAGTTGTTTATGCTAAGGCGGTTGAGATCCCTGGGGGCGCCGGAGAATGAGCTGAAGAGTATATATAACACCTTCATACTCCCTAAGCTCACCTACGCCTCTCCCGCCTGGTCCTCCTCTCTAACCCTAACACAACAACGTCAACTGGAGAGAGTTCAGAGGAGGGCATGCAGGATCATCCTGGGTGGCACATATCCAGGGTACGAGGAAGCTCTCACCACCCTTAGCATACCTGCATTCTCAACCCACCACTACAACACACTCAAACAGTTTGCATCTAAGCTGCTTGTTCACCCACGACACAGAAACTTACTTCCACCAGACGCCCCTAGACCTACACGTGCAGCTCGTCATTTCAACACACTCCAACCAATAAGAGCAAGAACTGACAGATATAAAAATAGTCCTATCCCAACCATTGTTAATATTATTAATAATGTGTAATAACGGCCTGTCACACCATATATACGCGCCCACCTTTAATAATATATGCATAAGTGTGTGTGCGTGTGTGTATTAGAATATAATTATGTATGTATTTGCTTGAGTTTGTTTATGTATATGTGTATATATGTATCTATGTATGTGCAGTATATGTGTATGTATGTGTGCGTATATGAGTATGTATGTATGCGTTATTTATGTATATATATATGTGTCTATAGTGTATACTGTTTGTGGTTCGAGCCCAGCTGAGAGTATCAGGTAGGATAAGAGAAGAGCATATATGCATGTAATGTGCATATATTTATGTATATGTATGTCTGTGTGTATGTGCTGTCAATGGTTCGAGCCCGGTTGAGAATATAAAGTATATAATATATATATGTACTGTACGTGTATTTATATGGTCATATGCACATATGTATGAAAATATACGTACATATGAGCGAGAACATATTGCTCACTAGTGCAACTTCTGATTATAAATCTATGCATAAGCATTATCTATTATTAAGTGTTCGCGTATCTTCATCCATGTATTTCCACCCTTAACAATAGAACGCCCAGCTCTTCCATATTTCGCCTTCTGTCACACACACACACACACACACACACACACACACACACACTACCGAGGATTAACCTCCCAGTTAATGGTCAGGGTAAAGAGGGTGCAGTACCTGCACCCTCTTTACCCTGACCATACCAAAACAGTTTCTGTATGTATGTATGTTTGTGTGCATTCGTGAGCGTTTGTGTATACGGACATGTGCACACTTACTGCATGTTCTTATGTTCCTATATGTGTATGTATATGTATGTGCGCACGTACGTGTATATACGAATGTTCTGTATATGAGTAAGTAAATAAATGTGTATATGTACTGTATATCACTTACTCTCATGGTTATTTTATGATAATTTGTATTCTGCACATGCATCATTATTGTACTTATGTATTTTGTTTGTAAACTAAGCTTACCATCCTCATATCTGTACATCTCATGTTCATCCACTAAATTGTAAAATGTGTATTTTCAGCTCATGAGGCTGCCATTCTTTAATAAACTGTTTATTATTAATATTATTATTATTACACACACACACACACATGGCATTCGCCATATTCGCACAACTTCCGTCCAACATTCGAAGGGCAATCACCGTGCATTCCCTATTTTCGCCATCATGGTTTGCCACATTCGACCTGATTCACCATCAATTGCCGCACACCATTCGTAATTTTCGCCAAAATATTCGCCATATTCGCAATTTGGTCGTACTTCTGCCGCACTGCATTCGAGGAAATTGGACTTTTTCCCCTTCATTCGCCTTCATTCGCTTCTGCAAAACCCCTATTCACAGCAAATTTTGGGACATAGAAAAAAACACTGTTGCAGGGCTTTCGCCATCGAAAAGTCGTACAGTGGGATACCCCCTTTAGGAATAGTCGTACAGTGGGATACACGCTTTAGGAATAGTCGTACAGTGGGATACCCCCTTTAGGAATAGTCGTACAGTGGGATACCCCCTTTAGGAATAGTCGTACAGTGGGATACCCCCTTTAGGAATAGTCGTACAGTGGGATACCCCCTTTAGGAATAGTCGTACAGTGGGATACCCCCTTTAGGAATAGTCGTACAGTGGGATACCCCCTTTAGGAATAGTCGTACAGTGGGATACCCCCTTTAGGAATAGTCGTACAGTGGGATACCCCCTTTAGGAATAGTCGTACAGTGGGATATCCCCTTTAGGAATAGTCGTACAGTGGGATACCCCCTTTAGGATAGTCGTACAGTGGGATACCCCCTTTAGGAATAGTCGTACAGTGGGATACCCCTCTTTAGGAATAGTCGTACAGTGGGATACCCCCTTTAGGAATAGTCGTACAGTGGGATACCCCCTTTAGGAATAGTCGTACAGTGGGATACCCCCTTTAGGAATAGTCGTACAGTGGGATACCCCCTTTAGGAATAGTCGTACAGTGGGATACCCCCTTTAGGAATAGTCGCACAGTGGGATACCCCCTTTAGGAATAGTCGTACAGTGAGATACCCCCTTTAGGAATAGATAATTCCACTTTTCATCACAGGAAATTTAGCTGCAAAATCACAAGATAATCGTAAAGTTACGAGAAAGAGAGAGAGAGAGTAAAAGAGAGAGATAGAGGTGGGGGAGGGGGGGGTGTGGGGGCAGTAATGTGACCTGGCTGGCGGAAGTAGTATGGACACGCGAGGTTGGAGTAAGACCTGGCTAATAATGTTTTAGTATACTAAGATGGGGCATTTTTTGCAGTTAGTTTCAATTTAGCTGACAACTTTGAATAAGGAAACATTATTGAATTGAATTATGTAAAGTCTTAATACACTATATCACTTGACTGTATCGTTAGCATCACACAACTATTCAGTATAGCATGTATCTCCACCATGCTTGTATACCTGAACAACTGTCATCTATATTCATGGAAGGTCTTCTGAGCTGTTGAATTGAGTCAAGTGCTTGAATTTGAACCAATTGGAATGAGTGACCACAGTCACTTCTGGTTGAGTGGTAGAGCTGGGCTGAGGAATGTTATTAACCCTAGTGTTTGATTGTGTTAAATTATTGAATTGAGTCATGTTGTCAACTTTGGTTGAGAGGTAGAAACAAACTGAGTGGTCGTATAGGTTCAGGTGTTACAGATAGATCAAACAATAAGGTTGAATTGGGCTGAGCAGTTATATTTGGCCGAGTTAATTAAAGGGTTGAATTAGGCTGAGTGACGAATTGGATTAGGTGGTCGAATTGAGTGAAGCAGTCGCAAGTAACCAAGAGGTGTAATTGCGCCCAGCGGTGAATTGCCTATTCATGCATTGGTAAACACTAGGTAGATTAGGATGGGATGGACTGGGGACGAGGGAGTGGAAAATGTTGGTTGGTTGGAAAGAAGAGGTGTGGAGGGGGTGGGGTGAGGGTTTGAGGAAGAGTGTAGGGAACATGAGAAACAGGTCCAGGTGTTTGTGTAGTGTCCCATGGAAGGTAGTGTCGTGTATGTCAAATGGGTCCAGTTCCCGCAGGAATTGCAGATAAATGAACCCCTAGTCTGTCATCTCAAAGCGATTGCTTTGGAGCATGTCATACATATTATGTATGTGTGGGTTGTGGGTGTGCCAGAAAGCTTGGGAAGAGCTAGAGTTGGATAGTTCAGTGCATATATTATTGATGAAAGAGTGTTTGGCCAGCTGAAGAACAGATTTGACTTGGTTCCGGGCAGAAACATAGGAAGAATGAGATTCTTGAGTTTGAAGACGACAATACCGTTTAAACGTTTCCTCCTTATTGCGGACAGCAGTAGAGAAAGCGTGAGTAAACCAAGATTTCTTTGCAATAGTCTGAGAGAAAGAAAATAGAATGCATGCCTCCATGCCTAAGAGGATTACCTCAGTAATGCGTTCAGCACTCTCCGAGGGTCCCCAGCCACGGAAGTAAAAATCATTACATGGGAAATCAAAGAAGTACTGCCGAAGAGCCTCCATATCAGCAGCGCCAAAGTGCCACAAGCGCCGCTGGCTGGGAGGATCGGGTGGCCGTACTGGAGAGATCGGACAGGTGACAGATAATAGTTTATGGTCGGAGGAGACCAAAGGAGAGAAGCAATCGACAGTATGAGTGGAAGGGGTAGAAGTTAAAAGCAATTTAAGAATGTTGGGCCGAAGCTATTCGGGAGGCTTCCTGAACCAACTACTCTAGGTAATTTAGGATAGAAAAGATGTAAGCTTGTTCACCAGGTTGGTCAATAGAATGATAGGAAAACCATTGGCTGTGGTGAATATTTGAATCCCCTAAGATGGAGATTTCTGTGAAAGGAGAGATTGATAGGATGTGTTCCACTTTATAGATTAGATAGTCAAAGAATTTGGGAAAGTCAGTAGAGTTAGGGGAAAGATAGACAGCACATAAATATGTAGTATTAGAGTGACAAGATAGTTATATCCATAAAAGTTGAGAATTCATAGGAGTCGAAATCGGGAACACGAGAGCAAGTAAGTTTGTTGTCCGCCTTTGGCTTTGAAACTATGATGGACAGAACAGAGAAGGGTTTGCTATCAGTAGTCCCAGACAACTGGGTGTCGGTGAGAAAGTGAAGACCTACTCCCTTACAGAAGATGGGAATCACCGACCTTTCAGCACATTTCCACCCCTATTTTGTCCAACTCTCTAACCTAAGAGTGAACCGATTTTCTCAAACTTTCTTGTAATCTCCCAAACTTTTTCCATCAATCTGTCTTTTCTTCATCCTATGACTTAGACTGCTTCAAGCTCCGTGTGTCCAGACATTTTGACTCCAACATAACATGAATTTGTCTATTTATCACTCTTTCAACTTGGGGGGGGGGAGTTTTTGTTTTGTTTTTGTTACAGGCAGCAAAGCTATTGTCTCCTTCATACACAGAAACATAATAAATCATGTCTTGAATTTACTGCATAATTTGAGCGGATAATGTTTATGCAAGACATAATAAGAGAAAATGAATAAATATTGACGTTGACAATATATATATATATACAGTATATATATATATATATATATATATATATATATATATATATACATACCGGTATATAAATATATATATATATTTTTTCTTTTTCATATATGGATGAGGGAGACAAAATCCAGAACTGCCTGTAGCGAGTGCCTCCCCCAGTTGAAAGAGTGACAGGGCCAAAATCAAGGAACGTTCGAGCCAAAATGCCTCGAAAAATAGAGTTTGAAGCAATTAAGTTGTAGGATGAGGTAAAGATAGATTCAGGGAGAGAGTTCCAGAGCTCAGCTGTTGAATAGAATGTTTGAGAATATTGTTTTATTCTTAGATTGGAGAGTTGCACAGAGTAGGGATGGGATTGTGTTGCAAGACGAGTGCTACGTACTCTAGAGGAGGTGGTATAGCCTACGCTGAGAGAGCTCTGAGGAACATTGACTATTGTAATAGCAGTAGAATAGCGAGAGAGATGCAAATAACACACAAAGCAATCTGTAAATGATAAAATCAATCAATCAATCAATGCCGTCACAGGGTCCTCCGACTCCACTCCGGGGGATCCCTCTGTACGAGACTCCAGGCATCTGCCCGGCCCATATCAAGTATGCTATTGCAAAATTGGTTGACTTGCTTCAGTTATGAGTTCAGTGGTCTTCCCCTAGGCCTCCTCCTCTCAGGGATGGCCTCTGTAGAGACCACCTGGTGAGCAAGATCAACATCAGGGAGGTAACTCACATGCCTATATAGCCGAAGTTGGCATTTACGGTCCATGCAACTAATATATCTTGTATCAGTTTCATGGAGTAGTCACTGGTTTGAGATGTAGTTATGCCAGAGATTGTCGAAACTCAACAGTATTTAGATCCAATTCTTACAATTTAGTTACCCATTTAATTTACGTTTTCTAATACATCCGGTTACTCCATTTACTATTGTGTAACCATCCAGTTATATTAAATATATACATATAATATGTATAATAGAAGTATGTGTTTAACGCTCGTCGAGCGGCTAGTTTTGTATCGCTACTACCTGCCAAGCAGGCAGATTTACCCTAAACGAGCTTCATTCCATGCTCTTTTTCATGCATAAACAAGAGCCAGAGCGTAATACAATTATGTATCCTTGAAAGGGCGATAATTAATCTTTCCAAAGACACCTGACCCATCCATGTACGACCGCAGGTTGTCTTGCAACGATGTTGCAACGCGAGTACAAAAACCCTAAAATACGGTAATTTCCTGACATAATTCCCTGTCTAGGGAGGCAGTGGATGTGGATGGGTGTGGAGGTGGGCCCAGTCGCGGTACGGTGACCGTGCCGAACGGTCAGAGCCCACCTACGCTGCTCCCACCGCTTGCACTCTCTCTCAGAGCCGATTATGTGCTCAACATCGCATTGGGCTTAAGTCGGGCCCTGCTCTTTAGGTCTTGGTTCTCTAACCGCCTTAAGTCGGGCAGCACCAAACAAGGGTTAAATGACATACTCTATTTTTGTTAGTTATAATACGTCTGATCAACGTATATCAATGCCATTCTATGACTGGGAAATTAATAATTATCAACCGAGGTAAGTTCTCGGATATGAATAACCCCGCGGTCACTCCCTCACAAGTCAAATGGGAAAGAAGTCCGTCCGTCAAAAGATCGAATCAATCATCTAGTATCACCGCCATCCAGCCTCCTATAAGCATCTCTCCTCTACTTAACGGCTAAGATTCTTATGTAGTATAATCACTGGGCCCATATTATGTATGCAAGATCTAATATAACATGAAAATAACATCGAATGCTAAGGTAGTTTTCAATTATTCATTGTGCTCTATTTTCATATTATTTTCAGTACTGATTGTTGTAACATTCCCAACATGTAATGGTCCTTCGAACCTACCAATAAATGGTCCTTAAAACCTACCTAATAATAGCCCTTCGTCGTTTGGCAATTTTATTAATTATTCCAATTAGTTTTCACTCCTTGTGAAGTTTGTTCCTGTTTCACTTGTCCCACATTTGGTTCGATTTTCCCTTTTCCTTATTCACTTTCCTGCCCTCCTTTCTTCCACTGTTCGTTTTCGGCTGTATTTTTCTCGTGGCCGGGAGTGTTGCCGTACTAGGGCATATTTGTGCATAGGCATAATATACGTTGACAGCCTAGTATTTTTTGCAACTGTATGTATAATTTTACAGTATCATGGGCTATGGGGTTACACATGCAGGATATGCAGAAATGGAGAGGGATGTTTAGGGAAATGAACAGGGATTACTCTGCCGGTATTTAATACAAATTTGCTATGATAGGATAACATATTTTGGCCTAACATGCTAGTGGGGAAAGTAATGACACCGGTAGTAATGTACTTTTTGTGTAGCCTAGTCTAGCAATTTTCCATCATGACTGCCACCCTTCCTGAATTAAAATAGATAAAGGGGATCGCTAAGGGGTGTCTAACTCCAAAGGATATCAATACATTTTTGGAACGGGCCGATGCGTCGGAAGCTAAGGCAAAAAATACTTTAATCCGTAAGCGACTCAGTGAGCTGGAGTCGATAAATGACCATATGTATGAGCTGTATGATGAGTCGGTTGACGTAGAACAAATTGCAGGGGACAACGATGAGTACTCCGAATCAATGGAGACTCTGCTAGCTAAATTGAAGGAAATAATTAAATCTGCATCTCGTCCTTCCTCAAAAATGTCTACAAAACCAGACGGGGTTAAATTACCAACCATTCACCTCCCCGAAATTTGGGGGTGACCTGGCTCTATCAACGGGGTTCTGGGACCTCTTCTGCTGCACCATCCACGACAACTCGGAGTTGTCAGAAATACAGAAATTTACGTATTTGTGTGGGCAGCTGGAAGGGGAAGCCCAGAAGCTGTTAGAGGGGTTCAGTTTAGTAGCCGGTAGCTATGTCACCACAGTAGCATTGCTAGAAAAGTCATATAGTCAGCCCTACAAAGTAAAAGCCGCTCACATTACAAATTTGTGTGATTTACCCGCTCCAGCTTATGAGGTATATGCACTTACACATTTCTACGCATCATTCGAAAGTATGATCCGCTCCATTGAAACCCTCCAAGTTAGTATTGAGGAGGTATGTACAGTAATCCTTATGAATAAACTACCTTCACCGCTTTGTGAGAATATAAAAAGGGCGATGAAGGATACCCCACTTGATCTATCTTCCTTTTTCGAATGTTACCAGACAGAAACATTCAATATGGAGAGCATTACTAGCGACTATATGGCAGCTAAAGCCACGGCTGCAACCTTCACTAATGTTAATAAAAGTATCAGTAAGGAGGTATATAAGAGTACCAGTACTTCTAAGAAGCAGGCCTATCCTATTAAATGTGCTTGTTATCTTTGCCAGAGTCCTAAGGATGCCTGGTTTAAATGTACCGAATATCCCAATAATGAGGCTAAGATAGGTAGAGCTAAGATGTTGACATTATGCGCTGGATGCCTCTCCAAGGATCATGGGGGCGTGGTTGTACAAATGCAAAATTGAGACCTTGTAGCAATTGTCAGGGTGGACATTTCTGTGCACTATGCTCCCATGGGAATGAGTCCTTTAGAGGCAATACCAACACTGTTGCTAGTCCTGATCCCTCCCCTACCTCCACGACGATGTCTGTAGCGTCAGAGAGAGAAACTGTGATGTTGCCTACAATAATGATACCAGTAAATAGTAATAAGGGAGTTCACAATATGCGTGCATTGCTGGATCAACGTTCCTAACACACTTTTGTTCTGCGGTCTTCTCTACCGTCAGTACAATATGTGGTATTGGGAAGAGGAACATTGAAACTGCAAGGGTTTACGGGAGCCCAACACGAACAGGTGTATCAGATAGTCATTCTGCAGTACAAGGACAAAGATAGCTTATCCTCAATTAATGCTAAAGTGGTAGATGCCTTACCCCAATATAGAATCTCCAAGGGTATCAAGGACGTAATCAATAAATTGCAAGGTTCAGGATATAGGTTAGCAGATACTTGTCTAGGTAGCGAAGCTAATTTTGAAATACTGATAGGTGCAGACTACTACTATGACATAGTGCAGCCAGGATATAAGAGGGAGGGTAACCTTATTCTTTTGCCCACCAAATTTGGGTTTGCACTTAGTGGGTCATACCGAGATTGGGTAGCCAGCACAAATGTTGATGTGGTATAAGTGTTGAAAGTTGCAGTTAATAGTACAAGTGAGATATTACAGAATAATGAAATCAAACCATGTATAAATAACGTGAGCAAACTGTGGGAAATGGACAGCATCGGAATTATGCCTAATGAGTTAGATGACGAGGCTATAGATATTTTGAACATTTATGAAGAGTCGGTTTCCTACATACCAGAAATGAATCAATGCAGCGTACGGTTGCCATGGAGAAATAATAAGAGCGATTTATAAAGTAACTATGGTCTAGCACTTGGTAGAGTTCGGAGTATGCAAAAGAAATTCATCACACAGCTTGAATTTTGTCAACAATACACTAGAGTAATGAAAGAGCAACTGGAACGCGGGTTAGTTGAATCTATCGATGAGGATATAGACACCGATTCTCCTACGCATTATCTCGAACATGATGAGGTTGAACGCAATATCATTACTACACCTATTAGGATCGTGTTTGACTGTTCAGGGAAAACGTCGCCTTCACTAGTGAGCTTGAATGACTATATATACCGGTCCTTCGCTAGTTCCAGACCTTGCTAAGGTGATGTTACGTTTTCGCTGCAAGCCATTCGCATTCATCAGTGATATCGAGAAAGCGTTTCTCATGTTACAGTTAGATCGACGCGATATAGTGCTCGATTTCTGTGGCCTCGCGATCCTTTTGAGTTAAACTCATTCTGTGACCCATACCGGTTCAAAGTAGTTCTATTCGATGCTACCTGCTCCCAATTTCTTTTATAATGCCACTATTTTGAAGCATTTGTCTTTGATTAATGACTAAGAACTTGTTGATAAGATAAAGGGGGTTCTTTATATAGATACCGTTCAGTGCACGGCCGACACAGAGAAAGAACTACTACTGAGGAACTCTGTTCTTCATTCATATCAATGATCTCATATCTACCACTCATAATCCAATACATTCCTACGCAGATGACTCAACACTCCACAGTTCCTTCACATTTACCAATTCTTTCACCCAACCCGATCTTATAAATTCAAAATTAAACACTGCAATTTCTCTGAACCAGGACCTTTCTAGAATTAATGAATGGGGACAAGAGAATCTAGTTTCCTTTAATGCACAGAAAACCAAGTACATTCAATTTTCTAACCGACAGAATCTCACTGACTCCCATATATTTTTTAATGATGTAAATATTCCCACTTCCCCTAGTATTGACATTCTCGGTGTAACATTAACTACTAACTTGAGCTGGACACATTATGTTAGAAGCATTGCTAAGAATGCCTCTAAAAAACTGGGACTCCTGTACAGAGTTCGAGAATTCTTCACTGACGAGCAGTTGACCGTAATATATAAAAGTCATGTGCGCTCTCAGATGGATTACTGTTCACCTCTGTGGGGTGGAAGTGGAGTGGTTGCATTGAGGCAGTTGGACAAAATTCAAAATAAAGCTATTAGATTAATCAATAACCCTGCAATCACACAGGACCTTCCTACATTAGCCATACGAAGAAACGTTGCATCCCTTGCATTATTCTACAGATATTTTCACAGCAATTGTTCCGAGGAACTTGCTTCAATTGTGCCGCCTCTCCACATCTTTCCCCGTAGAACTAGGGCAGCTGAGAGCGCCCATGAATTTACACTTTCTCCTCCACAATGCAGAACTTCTGCTTATCAGAATTCATTTATCCCCAGAACTACTACTCTTTGGAATTCACTTCCCTCGAATTGCTTTCCACAAACTTACAATCAACAAATGTTTAAATCCAGTTGTTACAAACATTTTATGAATGGAGGATGCCTTTAGGCACATGGACCTTTTTGTTTTATCTGTGTTTTTCCTTCCTCCGTTCATTGTCTCTTAAAAAAAAAAAAAAAAAAAAAATCTAACTATCGGTCATTTCAGCACACTTTCTCATCGGCACACCTTTATTTGCGAGAGTGGGTAACCAATATCCCCTTATTGTGCGACGTAATCAAGCAGGATGGGGTTTTGGCAACTGACCAAACCGTTCACATGTACTTAGGTATGAGATGGTATTCGGGACCTGATCTTCTGGCTTTTGGGCAGCATACATATACCTCTGATGGTGTGCCTACTAAGCGTCAATGTTTGAGCCTCGCCACGCAATTTTTTGTTCCACTCGGTATAGGCTACTATTGCCAGTTAGTGTTAGGTCACGATTGTTCCTACAGATTCAGTGGCGCACCAAGATCGGTTGGGATGAGATGATACTTCCTGATTTGATACCAATCTGGCAGTAAATGGTGGCGGACTTGAATAGCTGTCAGGACATAAGTTTCCCATGACAAATCTTCTCAAATAATGCAGTGATTTTGTGATTCTAGTAATTCAGCGTATGGCGCTGTAGTGTACCTTTCTGATGGGTGCCATAGTGCTATAGTCGCTGCCAAGGCTCGTGTAGCACCCATCAAGAAAGTGACAGTGCCCAAATTGGGATTGACAGCCGCATTATTAGCCGCACGTCTTGTTCACTTTGTCATGGAAGCACTTTCAGATTATCATCTGTTCAGATCAGTGTATTTGTGGTCCGATAGTCAGATTGCTATCGCATGGTTGCGCAGTCAGAAAGTGTTACCAGTGTATGTTAGTAATAGAGTGAATGAGATTCATTGGCTACTACCCAATGCTATAATAAAATATGAGTGTGTGCTCAAAGGATAATCCGAGTGACCTTTTGACTAGAGGTATTTCTGCCAGACAGTTGTCAGATTCTTCGTTGTGGTGCCAGGGGCCTTCGTGGCTCACTTCACAAGAATGGCCGGAGGATCCGGCGACGGCTGAACCAGATCAGGTTAACATTCCCATAGAAATTCCAGTAAATTCAACAGTCACGGCAGTGGTCACTCAGGATATAGATAGCTTCACAGAACTTTGGGATAGAGTTAGTAGCTATGATAAGGCAGTAAGAGTAGTTGCCTGGGTGTATCGTTATGTACATAATTTGCAGCAAAAGGTCAGGTAGATGAGCTTAAGAGTCACACCTACCTTATCAATTAATGAAATGCGCGCTGCTGAGACTTTAATGATCAAGCTATTACAAAGGGATTCTATTAAGAGAGAATGGGACGCTTTGAACGACGCATCTGCAAAACAACCTAGTACCAATCTCATGAGGCAATTAGGATTGCATATGGATAATGGTTCAACTAACAAAGAGCGGGGCCGTTTGTAACATCTACTACCTGCCAAGCGGGCATATTTACCCTAAACGAGCTTCATTCTATGCTCTTTTTCATGCATAAAGAAGAGCCAGAGCGTAATATAATTATATATCCGTGAAAGGGCGATAATAGAGCTTTCCAATGACACCTGAATCATCCTTGTACGACCACGGGTTATCCTGTAGCGATCGCGAGAGGTGAAAAACCCTATAATAAGGTAATTTCCCCAGTTTTTTCCTGGTCTCGTGAGACCGTGGGTGTGGAATGTTCCAGTGGGGGGTTCAGTCGCGGCTCTGTGGTCGGGCCGAACAGTCAAAGCCCACCTATCGTCCTCCCAAGGCGTGGACTCTCTCTCAGATCCGATAATATGCTCAAAATTCCGCCCTGCATATGACGGATACCGCCAGATTGTCCAATGTTCTCTAGCCTGTCATATGACGAGTACCTCCAGTTAGGTGTTAATTAGGTGGAAAGGTATATTCCAGTTAGCATCTATCCGCGATGACAGTAAATATCCCATATTATTACCATCGAAGCATCCAATAACCTCATTGACTATTATTAAAGGTCACACAATATGTTGTCACTATGGCGTGGGGCACTTGATATCCTATTTACGACAGAAGTGGTGGATCCCACAATTGCGGCAGACGGTCAAAACGTTACTGAGAAGATGATAGTTTGTAAGAGATTTCAAGATATTCTCCAAAAAATGCACCTCCTTTGACTAGCTTCAGAGTTACACCCAGTGATCCCTTTTCGGTAACCAGTGTAGATTATTCCGTGCCTTGCAAGTGAAAGATAATCTCACCATGAAAGCAAATGTAGTTTTATTTACTTATGCCGTTACTAGAGCTATAAATTTAGAAGTAGTTACAAATTTATCTTGCGAAAGTTTTATGTATGCGTTCTGTAAATTTGTGAGCAGGCAAGGTTTTCCACAATTGATTTTAAGTGATAACGCGAGTACATTCCAAAGTGCAGCTAAACTCTTGACCGAGATTTCGGAAGATCCGGTGGTTCAGAGCTATATTCTAGAGCATCAATTGGAGTGGCGTTTTTTCCCCGCCAGAGCTCCATGGTTTGGTGCAATATGGGAGCGATTAATAGGGATAGTGAAAGCCAGTTTGAAAAAGATCTTTGGTAGAGCTTTGGTCGCATTAGAGGAATTACAAACTATTCTTTGTGAAATTGAAGCCTGCATTAACCTGACAAGCGCGATATAGACGTAGGTGCTAGGGTAGTTATTTGTGCATTTCTAGCCCTGGATTCTGACAGAATTCGTTATATTTACAATATAAACCATTATTTGTTTTCGGTATGCTTTTATTTTACATATATGATGTATATATGAACCTTCAAGAGTGCTAAAATAAGTGGGAAAAGCATTTGGGTGGTGAAAAACGAAGATATTGGCCACCCGGTCATAATCTCAGGCGAGAGAGAGAGACAGGCAGCCCTCCCCTCTCGCTGTCTGGGAGTCAACTGCGACGAGCGAGGCGGTGTGTGCCGGTGTCTGGGTGTTGCATAACGATCTTTTATGCAACCCACTTGTGCTACATTATCGCGGGAGAGAAAAATAACCGATAAATGATGATAATAAGAGGAAAATAGGTGATAATTGAGGAGGGGAGGGAGGGGGGAATAAGGTGGGGAAGGAGGGAAGGGGGGTGGGTGAGATTTACATGGATGAGTACTAGAGGGGAATTATCTCACCTAGAGACAAATTCCTTTGTTTTGATAGGCCCTTTTTTTTTATGGAAGGCTTTTTTTATGGTCCTGCTTCCGTGAGGCCTATCGCGTTCCCTATAGGAAGCCTTTCGTGAGGCCTATCGCGCTTGCCGGGTTAATGACTGACCATTAAGCTATGTATCTGGTGAGATAGATGATATAACCCCATCACTTCTTCTCATATGCTGAGAGGTAGACGATTGTTGACGTTTCCAAAAGAGGCAATAAGGGATGATGAATTAACAGATCCCTCCTTTCAGCGTAATAAGAATTTAACTGCGAGGAATTACTACATGAATAAACTGTCTAACGATATGTGGAAAGTTGGCAATCAGAATACCTTTTAGCATTGAGAGAGACTCATAAATGTAACTTGCAGTCACAGAGTAAATCATGGCCAGAGCTTGGTGATATTGTGTTTATACATGATGATAGTCCTCGGCTAACGTGGAAACTGGGGAAAATCACTGGACTAGAGGCAGGTATTGATGGAATTAATGGTATTGATGCACGTTTAAAGACATGCTCCTGTGTCACTACTCGCCCCATCGTTACGCTATTTCCACTATAACAGACAGTATATCCTGCATTCAACGCTACTCAGTTAAATAAGCCGATCCCTCAAAATGTTCCTCCGGGTGCTGTAGCTGTCAGCGGTAAAGAGGATAGTGAAATTAAGTTGCGCACCTCTCGTCGGGCCGCGTAAAACGCTGTTGCCTTATGGAGGTCAAATCAAGCTACTGGGCAACTATGATTTCAATGATAAATGGCTATACATACCATTTTAGTCTGGATTAAGTTAATTTCAAAGGTATTATGCATACCGTATTAGGCTGGATTAAGTATTAAGTTAAGGATGTGTACATACATAGTCTGGATTAAGATATCAGAGGTATTACATTAGTTTGGATTGTTCTATCAAAATAATTACCTATAATATAACAATCATGCTTAGATGTTAACCCTTTCCCTGCGGGAGACGTTCCCGAGTGCCATGGCATTGGCAATTTACAGCAATTTACAGGTTTTTAAAGCTTCTTAACCCGGCAAGTGCTAAAAGACTAGAAGAGTTTTACCGTTGCGCTGCGGAAAGCCTAATATAATCCAGGTTTTTTAGCGCGTACTAAAACTGCGGGCATACAGCCAGGCGGCTACAAATTGGTGTGGTTGTAGTACAACTTGGCAACTCTCGATACCACCCCGCCACACGCTAGGCCCGCACTCACTCAAGCGGGACACAAGCACTTGTCATGGAGCCTAGACGTCCCTCACGCTCTCGCCCTGATGACACAACCAGCCCTCCTTCTGGTGGTGTCAGCGGCCGTGGAAGGCAGAGAGTGGCTGCTAAAGACCCGAGCTACCATTATTACGGCACGAGTAGCTCCGAGGACGAGGAACCTGCACGTAAAGCACGTAAAACACGTACAAGCAGGGGCAGTGCACAGAGGTCATTGTCTTTCGGGGACACTGCCACGACCACCCAGGCAACTGCTACCACCACTACCACCACCACTGCCACCACTACCACCGACGCAGGAGGCTGCCCTGGGGCTGCAGGACCTGCGGAGCACCAGCCGCCCCTGCCGACTCTGCCGGCACTTCTGCCCCTGCCCCAGGCCCTGCCCCTGCCCCTGCCAAAGGGAAGAAAGGGACGAAGGGCAAGGCGTCAAAGGCGACAGGGACCACCATAATATTGCCATCCAGGACCTCTGCTGGCCCTGCCGACGCCACCCCTGCCGGCCCTTCTGCCCCTGCCACTGCCCCTGCCAAAGGGAAGAAAGGAACGAAGGGCAAGGTGACAGGGACAACCATAATATTGCCATCTAGGACCTCTGCTGGCCCTGCCGACGCCGCCCTAACATACAGCTGACTGCCGTGGCTGGCCTTGGACAGCGACACACAGACTTCCCTCCCTCTCACCCACTCACTCACTCCAACTCTCCCCTGAACACACTCATAAGGGTTATATATCGCATAATTGGTCTATATGCAGTATATTCATTGTTATATGGGTCGCCTACATACGTACACATACTTTATATATAGCATGAATGTGCTGAAAATACGATATATACGTGATATTACAGCCAACAGAACCTGTACTCCCCTTCAATCCTTCATACCTTCCCGCATAAACTCTCTCTCCTCAGTTCCCGCCTCTAAACTCTCTCATAATTCGCTTATATGTCGCATATTTGGTCTATATGCGGCATTTTCCTTGGTATATGGGTGGCCTACATACGTTCACATACGTACATATATGTACATATACTCTACATAGCAAAAAAGTGCTCAAAATAGGATACATATGCGACATTACGCCCTAACCCGCCCTTCCCTCCCTCTACTCCTACCCCTGGGCGCGCGGATATTCACCCCGGAAATCTGGCCGCGCGATGACAATCTGGCCGCGCGATGCCATTCGCTCCACTTTTTTCAACTACAGACCGGCCCCCCCCCCCAGACATTTATCTATCTATCTATCTATATGCTCAGGCCCAATCCCCTGATTTTGGGGGTAGCCGACTCAAGACAGAGCAAGAACAGGGAAAACACAAAAACAACACAAAACAACAAATAAACACAGATAAAAAGCACAAACTCACACACATCCAGGTCACCCAGGAGAAGACCCAGAGACCAGGGTCACCAAGGTCGCTCCAGCACTCTCCCGGCCCCCGACCACCCGGAGAGGTTCCGGGCCAGGCGCCTGATGGACTATTATCTAGTCCAACTTGCGCCCGACCCCTTACTCCAAATGACCACGTGTTCACTCAACTATTCACAAGCATTCTCCATTCACTCCTGTCCACCACCACTTCCCCTGCCTGATCTATAGTCATTCCTCTATCATCCAAAGCCTTTCTTACACAGTCTCTCCATCTCAATGGGGGTCTTCCTGCCCTTCTATCTCCCCTGTACCTGACTCACATATTCTCTTTGTAAGCCTTTCATCTCCCATTCGTTCAACATGACCATACCAGCTCAGCACCCTTCTGTCCACTCTGGCTGACAAATGTTCCTGCTGCCCCACTCTCCTACGTATCTCTTCATTCTTCAATCTGTCTCTACGAGTAAATCCACACATACTCCTCAAGCAGCTCATCTCCATCACATCCAGCCCTCTTTTCTCCTTTTTCTTCAGAGCCCATGTCTCAGCCCCATACATCACTGTTGGCACAACAATTCCTTGATACAGTGCACTTTTTACTTTCACTCCGAGATTTATCGTCTTCCACATACTTCCCATTGCTCCGAAAACCTTCCTTCCCTCACACACTCTCTGTTTTACCTCCACTTCCATACCTCCACTCCTGCTTATCGTTCCTCCTAGATATTTAAAACACTCTACTTGTTCCAATACTTCCCAATCCAGCCTCACATCTAGATTCACCCTATGTTCTCCCATATTACAAACCATTGCTTTACTTTTATTGACATTCACATTCAGTTTCCTCCTTCCACAAACCACACCAAACTCTTTGACTACCCGCTGCAGTTTCTCAAACATTTATGGGGGGGTCAAATATATATGGCTCGATGCGCGCGAACATTCCCTACATGTTGATGTACTTTTCATCGATATTTGCAAGGGGCGCCCAAATCGTCATACCTCCGCACAGGGGTGCCTGTATACTATAGGGGGTGCGCAGCGGAGAGGTTAAAGCCTGTAGAATCGAGTGCGAGGGAGCGGGAGCGCGACAGGCCATACTTCCTTCTCCCAGCCAGGCAGTTGCAGCACTGAGGGCTCTGAGTCAGAGTCTCGCGAGATATACAGTGCTGCCAAAGGCAAATGTAGCGAGACATTAGCGAGAATTGCTCATTTTAGCGAATGTCTATGCTAGCGCTGCGGGTGAACCCCTCGAGCTACGAAGCTCGTTTTGGTGTCATTTTGAAGCAATTATCTTCTAGTTTTCGACTGAATACATTTAATTTCTAATTTCTAAACTACCCTCCTTCGGTTTCTATCCCTCCATCTGTGCCTTTGTCTCTAATTTCCTTTCCGGCCGTTCCATAGCCGCGGTTGTGGACGGCCATTGTTCACTTCCTCACCCTATAAACTCCGGTGTTCCTCAGGGCTCTGTCCTATCTCCTATTCTCTTTCTGATTTTTATAAATGATCTCCTTAATCATTAACCAACGGCGCACCACATATGTCGAGTTGAATAAATATGGACTATGTGGCGGTGCACCACATATGTCGAGTGCCATTTTCAGCACGTAATGTTGCTCTGAGAGAGAGCTGAGCGGTGGGACGAGCGTAGTAACCTTATGACCGCTCCCCACCACCGCGGTGGGTGTACTGAGCTGTATTCTACCCTCCTCCTCCCTCTCTCATTCGCTACACAGGGAATTATGTACGGAAATTACCTTATTTTAGGTTTTTTGCACTCGTGTTGCACGATCGTTGCAAGAGAACCAGTGGTCGTACAAGGATGCTTTGGGTGTCATTGGAAAGCTCTGTGTATGCCCTTTCAGGGATAGATACTTGTTTTACGCTCTGGGTCTTGTCTATGAAAATGAGCACAGAAACAACCCTATTTAGGGTTAAAACCCCACGCTGGGCGGCACAGTGTAAAATACCCTACCACCCGCTCTTTGTGTGTTAACTGTATTAATTCCCATCCATTCATACGCAGACGACTCAACCTCACACCACTCCATTATTTTTTCAGAACGCCCCATCCAGCAATCCCTTAACGACAAACGTAATGAAGCCATAGAACTCTTAAATTCTGATCTAAATACTATCTCCAATTGGGGCAGAGAAAACCTTGTTACCTTTAATGCTTCCAAAACCCAATTTCTCCATCTATCTACCCGTCAGGATCTCCCAGCGGACTATCCCTTATTCTTCAATAATACAAAAATCAACCTTTCATCTTCTCTCAATATTCTTGGTGTCTCTTTTTCTTCTGCTCTTATTTGGAAGGACCATATTACCAGTCTTGCTAAGGCAGCCTCACAGAAGCTGGGTGTGCTCAACCGCCTTAGGGGGTTCTTTTCCCCAGCACAGCTTCTTGCTCTGTACAGGGGCATAGTGCGTCCTTGTATTGAGTATTGTTCACATATGTGGGGAGGTTCATCTCACACCGCTCTCCTAGACAAAGTTGAAAGGAAGGCCTTTCGTATCATTAACTCCCGTCCACTCACCAACTCTCTGCAATCTCTCTCTCTCCGCCGCAATGTTGCATATCTCTCGCTATTCTATCGCTACTATAATAATCAGTGTTCCTCAGAGCTTACCCAGTGCATACCACCTCCTTTACGTAGAGCACGTGGTACCCGGTCTTGCAACTCAATCCCACCCCTACTTTGTGCAACTCTCCAACCCAAGAGTGAAACGTTACTCTCAAACTTTCTTCTACTCAACAGCTGAGCTCTGGAACTCTCTCCCAGAATCAGTCTTTCCCTCTTCCTATGACTTAAATTGCTTCAAACTCCGTGTGTCCAGGCATTTTGGCTCGATCGTCCCTTGATTTTGGCCCTGTCACTCTTTCAACTATGGGGGAGGCACTCGCTATAGGCAATTCTGCCATTTGCCTCCCTCAATCACATAGTAAAAAACAAAAATAACTAAAACAAATTTCATTCAGACACTTGCCTAATCAATCAGGAGTGCCTGAATGAGCCCTGATATGCGGAAATATGCCCGCAGAGAAAGGGTTAAGATTGCGGGCGGCAGTGTGTCGAAACTCGACAGTATGTAGATCCAATTCTTATGATTTAGTTACCCATTTAATTTACGTTTTTTATTACACCGGTTACTCCATATTCTATTGTATAACCATCCAGTTATATAAAATATATACATATAATATGTAGGCCTATAATAGAAGTATGTGTTTAAATTATATACTCTATTTTTTATCTGATCAACATATATCAATGCCATGCTATAACTGGGAAAATAATAATTATCAACCGAGGTAAGTTCTCGGATATAAATAACCCCGCGGTCATTCCCTCATAAGTCAACAAACGGGAAAGAAGTCCGTCCGTCATTGGTTCGAATCAATCGTCTATTATTATCACCGCCATCCAGCCTTCTATAAGCTTATCTCCTCAGCTAAGATTCTTATGTAGTATAATCACTGGGCCCATATTAAGTATGTATGATCTAATATACCATGAAATTAATCTCCCGCATCCAGCAACTTAATTATCTAACTTATGGTAAGACATTCTCTAATTTGCCATGAAATATCAGGCTGGGCGAGTTTTCGAAGCCTTGTGTTTTTCTGTATTTTCATCCACCAGAATGCTGTTTATTGTGATGTATCATATGTCAATGGAAAGAGGAATATTTATAGTACATGATAAAACAAAACAAAAATGTAAATAAATCAAAATATGAAAGTGTAAATGAGTCCGGAATACAATTATTTCCCATGCAATTGTCTTCACACCGTCCTAGCTCTAAATTGTGAGTGATGACCATATATTTTTGTTTGCTCAAATAATAGTATTTTTTCTCCTCTTTCCAAATCTGAAAACAGAAATTGTTTATCTTCAATAGTTCTCAAGCAGTGAACGAAAAGAAAAAGGTTTTTTTGATTGATATGGTTTATAACATTTTCGATTTATTTCGTTGCTATGAAGTGTATGGTTTTTAATTTAGGCTGTATGAATACGGCAAATAATGCTGATGAGTATAAAACGACAAATACTTTTTGCGCTATGAATATTTGAAATGAAGAGCCAAAATGCGAATATTTATGCTTCACCCATCTCTGTTCCGGCGATGCTAGCCAGGTTCCGAGCTGTTCCCCACCTCGTGGTTGCGTTATTTGCTCGGATACGTATATAACTATATATATCACCAGAATCGAAAAATTGTGCTCTTTCCAATGGTGAAAACAAAAATAATATAGCGTAATTGGCTCGCGAGCTATGCGCAATTGTTTCCATGCAGTGACCGAAAAAAAAATAGATATGGTTTATAACATTTTCGATTTATTTCGTTGCTACGAAGTGTATGGTTTTAAATTTAAGCTGTATGAATACGGCAACTAATGCTGATGAGTATAAAACAAACTAGAAGTTCCTAGGACAAATTCTTTTTGCGCTATGAATATTTGAAATGAAGAGCCAAATGCGAATATTTACGCTTCACCCGTCTCTTTTCCGCCAATACTAGCCGGGTTCCGAGCTGTTCCCCACCTCGGCATTGGTTTATTTGCTCGGATACGTAAATAACTGTTTATATCACCGTCATCGGAAAATTATGCTCTTTCTAATGGTGAACACAAAAATAATATAGCGTTATTGGTTCGCGAGCTATGCGCAATTGTTTCCATGCATTGTTATTGTTATGTAAATATATGAGAATGTTTATACAGTTGTATATCTTTGCCACAATGTACAACATTTATATAAATATATAATATATATATATATATATATATATATATATATATATATATATATATATATATATATATATATATATAAAAAATAAATGTAATAAAAATAAAAATAAAATGAAATAAATCAAATCAAATAAATAAATATATAAATAAAATACAAATGTAATAATAATATAAATACTCGATTATGGGCCTTGGGCTTGCTCGGGACCTTGGGACTGATCCGCTAGACACCCTTGGGGAACAGGAATACAAAAAAAAAAATATATATATATATACCGGGTATATATATATATATATATACAGTATATATATATATATATATATATATATATATATATATATATATTATATATATTATATATATATATATACTGTATATACAAATAAAATAAATAAAATAAAAAATATAATAATAATATAAATACTCGATTATGGGACTTGGGCTTGCTCGGGACCTTGGGGCTGATCCGCTAGACAGCCTGGGGAACAGGAATAATAAAGAAAAAATATATATATATACCGGGTATATACATATATATATATATATATATATATATATATATATATATATATATATATATATATGTATATTATATATTATACTGTATATATAAATAAAATAATAAAATAAATAAAATACAAAATATAATAATAATATAAATACTCGATTATGGGGCTTGGGCTTGCTCGGGATCTTGGGGCTGATCCGCTAGACACCCTGGGGAACAGGAATAATACAAAATATATATATATATATATATACCGGGTATATATATATATATATATATATATATATATATATATATATATATATATATATATATATATATATATATATATATATATATATATATATACTGTATATATAAATAAAATAAATAAAATAAATAAAATAAAAAATATAATAATAATATAAATACTCAATTATGGGCTTTGGGCTTGCTCAGGACCTTGGGGCTGATCTGCTAGACACCCTGGGGAACAGGAATAACAAAACAAATATATACGGTATATATATATAAAATAAATAAAATAAACATAAATAAAATGAAATAAATAAAATAAAATAAATAAAAACTAATAAATCAAATATATAAATATTTAAATAAAATACAAAATATAATAATAATATAAATACTCGATTATGGGCCTTGGGCTTGCTCGGGACCTTGGGGCTGTTATATACTGTATATAGGCTATATATAATATATATATATATAATAATATACTGTAATATAACTAAAATTCCATAGAGTACTTACCATACTTCCTGTAAGCATTCCTGTGACATCTTCGTGATTATTACGTATTTATTTCGTAGGCAGTATTTATTGATAAATATATTTGTCTTTCAAGCAAAAAATAGTGTAAAGTCATCAATGATACCTAGACAAAACAGCATCAATACTCAAGGGGTTAACCAAGATTCACTCCCGTCAGTCACCAAAAGTCACAAGTAACATCATATATACATATATAGTTCGAATTATTCACTAAACACTTTCACTGGGTAGATGAAATAATCCATAATTGCCTGCCTATAGCTAGGCATGGTGGGCCAGAGGGAGGGAGCCCAGAATTTAAAGGGCCGGGACCCTGCCTCACAGTCTGGGGGCCGGGAAACTACTGACTTTACAGAGGCCCGCGCTCCTCAGAGAGGGACGCTATGGGGTTGCTAGATACTTCCTTTTGTAACTTACTGATGCCTAACTTACCAGTCCAAATTGAGTCAAAATCGAGTCATAAACTTATTTTTGGCGAATATTTCTAACTTACAGGTGGCATTATGACGCGATTGCGTCATACGAGCACTCTTGGAGGGGTGGCGTTATTACGCGATCGCGTCCTATAGATGCGGGAGGGTTAACATCGAATGCTAAGGTAATTTTCAGTTATTCATTCTGCTCTATTTTCATATTATTTTCAATAATGATTGTGGTAACAGTCCCAACAGTGATAGTCCATGATCCTGCGAAGACATTTAGTACCAAAGTAGTTGATGCATCTCTCTCACTTGTAAGTGTTCATGTCTCGAACACCATTTTCTTGAAGATCTGCAGCTTTATCCTTCTGCAAAGATATCGACAACGGCATTTACTTTTGTTGAGTGAATCCATAACCCTAATTGATAAGCCGAGGCGACAATTGACATCGTAGCCCTAATCACCACTTTTATGGATCGTGCTACTAAGATAAGTAATTGTATCCAAGATCACTAAATCCTCACCACATGCATGAACAGCTTGCACTGCATCATCCAATAAGTCACCAAATGCTTGGACTTTGGTTTTAGTCAAAAAGACCTTTAAACCCAGAAGCTCTGACTCCTCATGTAGTGTGCCGAGGACCAATCTGAGAACATCTAACATCTCTGCTAGGATCACTGCTAGGGCATCTGCAAAATCAAGATCGGCAATCTTGATATTACTGACGTCTGCTCCACAGCGACTGTCAAATTGTCTCGGCCCAGTAACCAGTCTATGCAAGTGTTGAAAAGTATAAGTGCTATTAATCACTCCTGTCTCACACATGAATTCATAGGGAAGAAGGAGGATGCTCCCCCATTACACTTGACAGCACTCTCTGTTCTTGTATAAAGTCCAGACACCAAGTCAATAATTATCGCGAGGATCCTGTGTAGCGGTAATAGCTCCCAGATCCTCTCTCGGTTCACCGAGTCAAATGCCTTCTTAAGATCAACATAAACTTCAAGCGGCCTTTTTTAAAACTCAACTCGGCATTCCACGAGAACCCGGAGTGCCAGAATCTGGTCAATTGCCGACTTCTTGGGTGTTAATATAGATTGCTCAGGTCAGGTCTCAGCTCTTTTAGCAGGTGGTCTCAAATTCGCTACATAGAATATGGGAAAAGATCATGCCTGGCACACTGAGCACTTATCTTCTGATCTGACTACTATTTCCAATTGGGACAGAGAAAACCTTGTTGCCTATAACGCTTCCAAAACACAATTTCTCCATCTTACTACATGTCCGGGTACTTCAACAGTACAAAAATCAATCCTTCATCTTCTCTCAATATTCTTGGTGTCTCTTTTTCTTCTGCTCTCACTTGGAAGGAACATATTACCAGTCTTGCTTAGGCAAGCCTCCAAGAAGCTGGGTGTGCTCAACTGCTTCAAGGGGTTCTTTACCCCTGCACAGCTTGTTGCTCACTACAGGGGCACAGTGCACCCTTGTATTAAGTACTGTTCACATGTGTGGAGAGGATCCTCTCACACAGCACTCCAAGACAAAGTAGACAGGAAAGCCTTTCGTATCATTAATTCCTGTCCACTCACCAACTCTCTGCAATCTGTTTCTCTTCGCCGCAATGTTGCATCACTCTCGCTATTCTATCGCTACTACAATAAGCAGTGTTCTTCAGAGCTCTCCCAGTGTATACAACCTCCTCTACGTAAGATAAGTGTTACCTGTCTTGCAACACAATACCACCCATTCTCTGTGCAACTCTCCAACCCAAGATTGAAACGCTACTCTTAGTCTTCCTTCTATTCAACAGCTGAGCTCTGGAACTCTCTCCCAGAATCAGTCTTTCCCTCTTCCTATGACATAAGTTGCTTCAAACTCTGTGTCCAGGCATTTTGGCTCGTACGTCCCTTGATTTTGGCCCTGTCACTCTTTCAACTATGGGGGAGGCACTCGCTACAGGCAGTTCTGCCTTATGTCTTCCTCACTCACATTGAGTAAAACAAAATAATAATAATAATACAAAAAAACGGTAGTTATTGCAGTCTTGTCGGTATCCTTTCCCTTTCCTGATGGGGGTGACCAGACCCCTCTTCCAGTCAAGAGGAATGGTACTTGTTTGCCATACAGACTCAGGACCGCATGTAACCTGTGGACCAGGGACTCAATCCCAGCTTTCAATAATTCTCCAGGAATACCACAAATACCAGGAGGCTTCCAATGCTTCAGCTTAGCCACAACATCCCTTACCTCAGCAATGGAGGGAGGGTCTTCACTAATTGGCGGATCAGGTACTGGTAGTTGCACATCCACTGGATGAAGCTGTCCATTGAGGGCACTGGCTATGTACAACTGTTCAAGGTACTCAGAACAGTGGGCTTTACACTCATCATCACCCAATGAGAGCTAGCCATCCACCATTCAAACTGAACTAATTGGAATGGGGGAAAGCTTTCAATAAAGTTTCTTCAGGGCTCAGTAAGCAGTCCGAAGGTCATTTGCAGATAAATGCCCCTTAACCTCCTCAGCATTTACCCTGACATATCTCTCTTTGTCTCTCCTCAGGGAAGTTTTCACTCTGCGAGACAGGGCCCTGTGCTAACCCATATCTCCATCCAATCTGGTAGCCCAACCTTTTTTCTATTGTGCCTAACGTCTCACCAAATAAGAAACCTCTCCTTGACCTTGGTTTGACTCCAATGTATCATCAGCTGCCAAAAGAGTTCTATGTTTTAAGTTTTCCCAAAATTCTACAGGGTCTTTCAGGGAGCCAAGCACTTCAAACTGATTTGAGACGGCCACTGCATACTTCCTTGCACACTCTTCATTATTGAGCCTTTCAAGATGAAACCCTGTGGGGTTTTGCAGATTTGCAAGATTTGTATGGTTTTGAGTCATACCTTCAGCGTAGCATCAACAAGCTTGTAGTCAGTAGCAAAGAACTCAGCACTCCTAAAGACTCTGCAGTTCTGGAGGATCCTGCAATGAGTGTGTATGAGTATGATCACAATCTCCTTGGCCACACCACCAACATTGCAGTACCAAGTCCAGTTGTAGGGATCTGGTCTCTAATACCAGGCCCTTGCAAAGTTCAGGAAGAGAGAACTGTTGACCTTCCTGTTACCATAACTATGAGGACCAACACATACCTCGTAGCCAGCCCTATCTGTGCCAGTAACTGCACTGAAGTCCCCGAGGACAACTAGTGTGTACCATGGGTGGCTCTGTTCAACAATAGAGTCAAGCTTGGTGTAGAGTAATTCTTTCTCTTCTAAACTACTACTCTCGGTAGGAGCATACACTGCAACAAGAGAAATGAAACCCTTAGAGGGCTTCATACTTACCAGCAGCATTCGATCGTCAACAGGTGTAACCCCCACAACTGCAAAAAACCAGGGCAAAAGTAATCGCAACAGCCATCTTTGGCGAGCACCATATGTAACCATTGCGAATGATCTCCCCATTGCCAGGCAGCCTAACTTCAGAGATGGACACTATGTCGACCTCCGGCCGCCGCAGCTCCCCAGATATAGGAGATAGTCGGTCATCATCCGAAGCTCCAATCCGGAGACCCCTCCACTATTGTATAAAAGCTATGTCATCAATTTATATTGCTGTAGTCTCATCTATTGTAGTGAGGAGCCAGCAGACCTGTTCTGGGATTCGAAGCCTCTGCCACGTCTTATAAGCGCTCACCAGCCATCGTATGATTGATTGAGCATTATGACCCTCAAAATCCTTAAACCCAATTATTGCTTTAACAAATATGCACATATATAAATACTAGCGAGTGCCTCCCCCAGAGTTGAAAGAGTGACAGGGCCAAAATCAAGGGACGTTCGAGCTAAAATGCCTGGACACACAGAGTTTGAAGCAATTTAAATCATAGGAAGAGGGAAAAACTGATTCTGGGAGAGAGTTCCAGAGCTAAGCAGTTGAATAGAAGAAAGTCTGAGAATAGCGTTTCACTCTTGGGTTGGAGAGTTGCACGGAGTAGGGGTGGGATTGTGTATCAAGACGAATACTACATAAGCTACGTAGAGGAGGTGGGAAAGCTCAGAGGAAAACTGATTATTGTAGTAGCGATAGAATAGCGAGAGAGATACAACGTTGCGGCGAAGGGAGAGAGGTTGCAGAGAGTTGGTGAGTGGATGGGACTTAATGATACGAAAGGCTTTCCTTTCTACTTTGTCTAGGAGTGCGATGTGAGAGGACCTCCCCACACAAGTGAGCATTACTCAATACAAGGACGCACTGTGCCCCTGTACAGAGCAAGAAGCTGCACAGTGGTAAAGAACCCCTTGAGGCGGTTGAGCACACCCAGCTTCTGGGAGGCTGCCTTAGCAAGACTGGTAATATGGTCCTTCCAAGTGAGAGCAGAAGAAAAAGAGACACCAAGAATATTGAGAGTAAATGAAGGATTTATTTTTGTATTGTTGAATTGTAAGGGATAGTCCTCTGGGAGTTCTGAAAGGGTAGTAAGATGGAGAAATTGGGTCTTAGAAGCATTAAATGCAACAAGGTTTTCTCTACCCCAATTGGAAATAGCAGCTAGATCAAAATATAAGTGTTCTATGGCTTCATTACGTTTGTCTTTAAGGGATTGCTGGCTGGGGCGTTCTGGAAAACTAATTGAGTAGTGTAAGGCAGAGTCGTCTGCGTATAAATGGATGGGACTGGATGTACAGTTGGGAAGATCATTTATGAAATTAGAAAGAGAATAGGAGATAGGACAGAACCCTGATGAACACCGGAGTTGATAGAATGGGGATGTGAGCGATGGCCGTCCACAACCGCAGCTACGGAACGGCCGCAAAGGAAATTAGAGACAAAGAGACAGATGGAGGGATAGAAACCGAAGGAGGTTAGTTTAGAAATCAAAGATTTGTGACCAGACTCTATCGAAGGCCTTCGATATGTCTAGTGCAATTAAAAAGGTCTCACCGAAGTCCCGAAAGGAGGATGACCAAGAGTTAGTAAGATATGAAAAAAGATCACCAGTAGAGCAACCCTTAAGGAAGCCATACTGCCGATCTGAGAGTAGATTATGAGTAGAGAAATGCTTAAGAAATTTGGAAGCAAGAATGGTTTCAAAAACTTTAGAGATACAAGAGATGAGAGCAATTGGACGATAGTTGGAGGGTTGAGAGCGATCACCTTTCTTTGGGACAGGTTGAATGAGAGCAAACTTCCAGCAAGAAGGGAATACCTTAGAGGAGAGACAGAGACGAAAGAGATTGCCTAGGCAGGGGGTCAACACTGAAGCAAATTTTTTTAGTTCAACAGGAGGAACACCGTCCGGACTATACGCCTACTTAGTATTAAGCCGAGAGAGGGTAGAAAGTACATCTTT
Source organism: Paralithodes platypus (assembly GCA_032716605.1). Taxonomy (NCBI): domain Eukaryota; kingdom Metazoa; phylum Arthropoda; class Malacostraca; order Decapoda; family Lithodidae; genus Paralithodes; species Paralithodes platypus. The sequence continues at coordinate 44,898,853 of CM064575.1, forward strand.
AGAAAAGATTAGGATATTAGGCATAAGTAGGAGAGAAGGGGGTGGAGAGGGAGGAGTAGCACCGGAATCATCTAAGGTGGAATAGCACCGGAATCATCCAAGGTGGAATAGCACCAGAATCATCCAAGGTGAGTTTCTAGCAAATGTTTGAGCGAAGAGTTCAGCTTTGTCAGAGGAAGAAGTGATGGTTGTGCCATCAGAGTGGAAAAGGGGAAGGAAAGATGAGGAAGAACAATTGTTGGAGAGGTTTTTGGCTAGATGCCAGAAAGCTTGGGAAGAGCTAGAGTTGGATAGTTCAGTGTATTTATTATTGATGAAAGAGTGCTTGGCAAGTTGAAGAACAGATTTGGCTTGATTCCGGGCAGAAACATAGGAAGAATGAGATTCTTGAGTTTTAAAGCGTCGTTACCATTTGAATGCTTCCTCCTTGTTGTGGACAGCAGTAGAACAAGCGTGAGTAAACCAAGATTTTTTTGCATTAGACTGAGATATAGTAAATGGAATGTATGCTTCCATGCCGAGGGGATTACCTCGGTAATGCGTTCAGCACTCTCCGAGGGTCCTCGGCCACGGAAGCAGAAGTCATTCCATGGGAAATCAAAGAAGTACTGCCGGAGAGCGTCACAGTCGGCAGCGCCAAAGTGCCACAAGTGCCGCCGACTGGGAGGATTGGGTGGCCGTACTGAAGAGATAGGACAGGTGACGGAGATAAGTTTATGGTCGGAGGAGCCCAAAGGAGAGAAAAGATTGACAGTATTAGAAGAAGTTTTAGAAGTCAGAAATAAGTCAAGAATGTTGGGCCGATCTCCGAAGCGATCCGGGTTGCTGGACCAGCTGCTCTAGGTAATTTATGATAGAAAAGACGTAGGCTTGTTCACCATGTTGGTCAGTAGTGTGAGAGGAGAGCCATTGACGGTGGTGAACGTTGAAATCTCCAAAGATGGAGATTTCAGAAAAGGGAGAGATGGATAGAATGTGTTCCACTTTAGAGTTTAGATTATCAAAGAATTTGGGAAAGTCGGTAGAGTTAGGGGAAAGATAGACAGCACAGAAATAATTTGTATGAGAATGACAGGATAGTTTGAGCCATAAAGTTGAGAATTCAGAGGAGTCGAAATCGGGAACACGAGAGCAAGTTGTGCACGTATGCACAACATCCGCCTTTTGCTTTGAAACTAGGATAGAGAAAGTAGGAGGTTACAGAGAAGTGGCTGCTGGTAGTTGTCTCAGATACCTGGGTTTCGGTAAGGAAAAGAAGATCAGGTTTGTAGGAGAGATGGTGTTCGACTGAGTGAAAATTAGAGGAAAGGCCACGTATGTTGCAAAGGTGATAGTAAGAGTGACAGGCTGTGGTCCAGAGCATTTAGAGGGGTCGTCAAGGGAAGGTCAGGCAGGTGTGGGGGCATTTATGGTCCCCCCCCCCCACCTTTGGGACTCCGAGGCTTGGTGTGTGTTCATCACTTCTTAATTGTTTTTTGTGGAAGGAGGGAGTGTGGTGTGCATGTTAAGTGTAGTGAAGTAGATAGGAGGCGGAGGTGTTTGTGAGAGCAGGCTGGACTACTCTCTGTGTAAGTGAGGCACAAAGGGAATCATTAAGAGAGGCCAAGCAAATGAAACAGGAGTTCCAGCGACTCCTTTTCAAATGCCACAGCCTCTCCTGGGTATAGCCCTATTCGATTGGTGCCTACAATCTACCCCCATTCCCCATATTAGTCGCCTTGTACGACACACGCAGTATAAGACGCGTGGGGCATATTCTTTTTTTCCTCCATCATAAGATGGAGGACCCCTTACCCCCTGGGGTAATATAATACAGTACCTCTAGAATATTGTCGAAACGACTTGTGGGTAAAACAAACATTCTCCATATTAATGCGAACCTTTCTACCCACACCACAATGTATTATATATTGCCTCTCCATAATTACTCGTCTACCGTGTTACTAATAACAGTTATTAACAATATTGGTTAATATATGTAGTTGAGAAGCGGGCCAGCACAAGCATTATCATACCAGGAATTACTGAAGATTGCGATACTCCAGGTTTGTTTATGGTTACTTCATTATGGTGCTAGTAATTCGGTCACACAAAAGTACTATAACGACGGAATTTCTCGGGGCCACAGAATCAAAGTGACAACAAATAAATAATTAAAACTATAATAAACAGAATGCATAGTGTAAACTGTAAAGTGGCTGTTCAAATGTAGCCAAACGAAGTACACGTAAAATAGTAAAAATATGTTTACATCTTCAATTTCGAGATAATGTATATCCTTTTATACAGTAAAAGCATATATTATGTGCTACAGTTTATGTACTACGATATTCTTTCATTGTAAGCATTATAGGGCTGGTATTGGAAAATCTACAATACTGAACCGTGTAACTAATCATGGCATAATATACTGTATAATTATCCATCTTGTATAAAAAGTACTCAAGTGATATCCTGTACTGGACACTGGAGTTAACCCGTCCAGTACCGGTGATGTCTTTTCTTTCATGTTCTAGCAACTATTATATGATTTTATTCAGCTTAGGAAGGACGTTTACCTATTTAAAGGCTACACACTATCTCAATTATTCTTTTTTGCTACCACATATCCTTCCTAAGCTTCATAATATTGTCTAAATGTAGCTTAAATCAAATGAAAAGACAGAAAGAGTTAATTAGAATGATACCGTCAGTGTAGTTCATTAATCCATTATTACAGTATGGTGCTATTGTTATAGTTTATGAAACTCTTATTATGGTGTCATTATTATAGTTCATGAAACCGTTATTATGGTATCTTTAATAATTAGTTCATGGGGCCTATTTTATGGTGGCGTCATTGTAGTTCATTAAACCTTCATTATGGTGCCATTATTGTAGTTCATGTGACCTATAGTGTAGTTCATTGAACCTTCATTATGGTGCCATTATTGTAGTCCATTAAACCATCATAATGGTGGTATTATTGTAATACATTGAACCTTCATTATGGTGCCATTATTGTAGTCCATTAAACCATCATAATGGTGGTATTATTGTAATACATTGAACCTTCATTATGGTGCCATTATTGTAGTTCATTGAACCTTCATTATGGTGCCATTATTGTAGTCCATTAAACCTTCATTATGGTGCCATTATTGTAATACATTGAACCTTCATTATGGTGCCATTATTGTAGTCCATTAAACCTTCATTATGGTGCCATTATTGTAATACATTGAACCTTCATTATGGTGCCATTATTGTAGTCCATTAAACCTTCATTATGGTGCCATTATTGTAATACATTGAACCTTCATTATGGTGCCATTATTGTAGTCCATTGAACCTTTATTATGGTGCCATTATTGTAATACATTGAACCTTCATTATGGTGCCATTATTGTAATACATTGAACCTTCATTATGGTGCCATTATTGTAATACATTGAACCTTCATTATGGTGCCATTATTGTAATACATTGAACCTTCATTATGGTGCCATTATTGTAATACATTGAACCTTCATTATGGTGCCATTATTGTAGTCCATTGAACCTTCATTATGGTGCCATTATTGTAATACATTGAACCTTTATTATGGTGCCATTATTGTAATACATTGAACCTTCATTATGGTGCCATTATTGTAATACATTGAACCTTTATTATGGTGCCATTATTGTAGTCCATTAAACCTTCATTATGGTGCCATTATTGTAATACATTGAACCTTCATTATGGTGCCATTATTGTAGTCCATTGAACCTTTATTATGGTGCCATTATTGTAGTCCATTGAACCTTCATTTTGGTGCCATTATTGTAGTCCATTAAACCTTCATTATGGTGACATTATTGTAGTCCATTGAACCTTTATTATGGTGCCATTATTGTAATACATTGAACCTTCATTATGGTGCCAATAATGTATTCCATTGAACCTTCATTATGGTGACATTATTGTAGTCCATTAAACCTTCATTATGGTGCCATTATTGTAATACATTGAACCTTCATTATGGTGCCATTATTGTAGTCCATTGAACCTTCATTATGGTGCCATTATTGTAATACATTGAACCTTCATTATGGTGACATTATTGTAGTCCATTAAACCTTCATTATGGTGCCATTATTGTAATACATTGAACCTTCATTATGGTGCCATTATTGTAGTCCATTGAACCTTCATTATGGTGCCATTATTGTAGTTCATTGAACCTTCATTATGGTGCCATTATTGTAATACATTGAACCTTCATTATGGTGCCATTATTGTAGTCCATTGAACCTTCATTATGGTGCCATTATTGTAGTCCATTGAACCTTCATTATGGTGCCATTATTGTAATACATTGAACCTTCATTATGGTGCCATTATTGTAATACATTGAACCTTCATTATGGTGCCATTATTGTAGTCCATTGAACCTTCATTATGGTGCCATTATTGTAGTTCATTGAACCTTCATTATGGTGCCATTATTGTAATACATTGAACCTTCATTATGGTGCCATTATTGTAATACATTGAACCTTTATTATGGTGCCATTATTGTAATACATTGAACCTTCATTATGGTGCCATTATTGTAGTCCATTGAACCTTCATTATGGTGCCATTATTGTAATACATTGAACCTTTATTATGGTGCCATTATTGTAATACATTGAACCTTCATTATGGTGCCAATAATGTATTCCATTGAACCTTCATTATGGTGACATTATTGTAGTCCATTGAACCTTCATTATAGTGTCATTATTGTAATTCATTGAACCTTTATCATGGTGCCATTACTGTAGTTCATTGAACCTTTATGATGGTGCAATTATTGTAGTTCATGGGACCTATATAGTTGTGCCATTATTACAGTTTATGGAATCATTTTCATGGAGACATTATTAAAGTTTATGGCATATTTTGTATGATGCCATTAATGTAGTTTAACCCTTTCCCTGCGGGAGACATTCCCGAAAGTCATGGCAATTTACAGGAATCTAGACTTTTAAGGCCTCTTAAAACCTGTAAAATCGAGTGCAAGGGAGCGGGAGTGCGACAGGCCACACGTCCTTCTCCCAGCCAGGCGGCTGATGCAAGCAAGGCTCTAAGTCAGTCTCTCGCTAGATATAGAGTGCTGCCAAAGGCAAATGTAGCGGGAAATTAGCGAGAATTGCTAATTTTTGTGAATGTCTATGGTAGCGCTGCGGGTGAACCCGGCGAGCTATGAAGCACGTACAGGCGTAATTTTGTATCTATTTTCGTGTAGTTTTCGGCTGAATACATTTAATTTCATTCAGAGACTTGCCTAATCAATCAGGAGTGCCTGAATGAGCTCTAATATGACGGAAATAGGCTGAAATATGCCTGCAGCGTAAGTGTTAAGAAATGTCATGGGTGGATGGGACTCGTCAGCCTTGGTCCGCAACCTGTCTAGGGGAGTAAACCTGATACAAATCCGTACTGTTTATCTAAGTGTAGGCAGGTTAGTGGATGGACTAGCCGAACACCACTGTAGAAAAATAGTGCTAACTACATACATTCAGAGACTCGCAGTCGGACGGATCCTAAATTGAGTGGTCAATCCTGTAAGTCCTTCAGTAAACTGGCTCGGGTTGTCCCTTTTACAGGGAATAGGTTCGCTTGGGGGCCTTCTGTGTATGGCCACCCTCATTAACCCACGGGACCCCAGCGTCACAGCGTATGCGTTGGCAATGTATGTAACGCTAAACCCCAGCACCACATACGTTGCGTCCGCTACTTCGAAATTATTTACTCTTGTCCTATGGTAGCTAGAGGCTTGAGGATGGTATGGGAAACTGCCTTATGATGTTGCCGAACAGTGGCGGTACGCGGCAACCCCCTAGGCCATCCGCGCGGGTGAGTAAAGGCGGATTGGGAAAGCCAGTTTACCCACTTATCCCACCACCAATTTTGTGCTTATTTATTTTTATCCTATGGTAACTAGAGGGTTCAAATTCATATAGGAAATACCTTATGATGTTGCCCAACAGTGGCACTACTTATCAATTGGCAATACCCCAGTCCCGCTGCAGTGGGGAGTAGGGAGAGAGAGCGCGGGAGTGGAAGGACTGGGCGGCCTCCCACCTCCCTCCCGGCCCAGTTGCCTTGTTTACCTCATCGCCTCGCTATGTTTATCGCTCCCCTAACGCTTCCCATAACATAGTTGATTCCCCACCAAGTGGGAAAAAGGAGGAGGAGGATGACCTAGACCCCACAGTATTGCTCAAAATTCCGCCAGGTCATGGTAGGGGTAAAAAAAGACGAGATAGGGTGTCATGTTGCTACGTACATAGCAACTTTAGGCTTTTGTACACTCTGGTCCTCCCCCACTCCCCCTGCCTTCACCACCACCACCCCTGTCTCCCCACTAAGAATACGTCAAAACCCATATTTCTCAGTCAAAGGTGCCTAAAACAATGTGTAACACTCATATTCTAACTATAAAATATACGGTAAAGTATAAAATCAATAAACAGAGTACGAGAGAGAGGCATAATAAAAGTGAGAGTGAGTGAAGGGGAAGTCGGGTGTCATTCAGCTGGCACTATGTACGTGCGTGAGTCCATGAACAAGGTGGCCGCCAGCCCGCCAGTCGTCATGGTAACCACGATGCGCGCAAAGCTTGCCACACCCTCGACACTTATAAAGCTTGAATCTATGCACTTAGCACACTGTAACTTCACTTATAATGACAATAAGTGATATATGTTGCTAATATCTGAACTATGAAGGTACTATGAAGGTGTATATAACCGTCACTCGAAAACTGGACGCATCGTTCATCTGCCATGCTGCCGCGCTCAGCTGTGTCTTGAAGGGCGGGAAGCTTGAAGGCCACCCGGCATCAGCTGATGGCTGAGGTTTCCCCCCCCCCCCCCATAGAACCCCAAAATGACCGAGGTGAGTGTTTTTTGTGTTATTTTTCATTTCTCACCTATTTAAGCTATTTAGAAAAAAACTAAAAACAAAATCTGCTGGTCTCTCAGTGTAAATTTAATCTAAACTAGCTGGAGTTCAGTGGATTAAGGGGAGTAAGGCATCCGGCAATAGATAGAAAGATAGAAGAAATGTTACTTATGGTACCAATTCTCCTTTGTTGTTGTCTTATTAAAAAGGTTTCCAGATAGCACAGTAATAGACTATAGTCTAATTTGTATTATATGACAGATCCCCCTTTTGTTTCTGAACATGATTGCCTACAAAATTTAGAATATATAGAATATTACCTTATGGTTTGAAGCAGTTTAGTGTGATGCTATAATTGTGAAGGATAAAACATTGAGGACTTTTAATTATATGTGTATGTATTTTCCTTCCAATTCTCCCTCCAGACATAGCCATATAGCTTGTTTATCGGTCGTTGGACACCGCAAAATCTAGAAATCTTCAAGTTCGTTCGCCACGAATTAACCTAAACCAACAGTGTCTTAGTTGTCTGATAAGGGTCAGCTACCCGAATCCACTCCATCACTGTCATTCTAGACCCACTCAATTTGAATAAGATAATATTATTGCAATGCTAATATATATACAGTATATATATATATATATATATATATATATATATATATATATATATATATACATATATATATATATATATATATATATATATATATATATATATATATATATATATATATATATATATATATATGTTAGTAAAGCCAGGTAATAAATTTTCTTTAATACATACGAGGTTGAAAGAAATGGCAATTTCTGCGTTGGAAATTTTATTATTCAAAGTTTCCAGGTCTCTGATGAGTTTTCGCTGGGTGGCAGGAAGTAGAAGAAGGAGATGAGCAAAATTCATGGTGGTACAGGGTTACATAAATGTAAATGATGATACAGGATATACGACGCGTTTCACTGGACAACCAGCATTATCAAGTAAGGATAGAATGATATAAAAGGTAAACAGGAAGGGTATATATAGAGGGTGGAGGATCAGAGGAGGTGGATAACAAGGGGCAAAAATCTACTATTGGTGGAGGGGGTTCTGGAAAAGAGAAAGGGGGAACCGCTTCACGCATGCGCACTGGATGCGGGATGGTGGTTGGTTGGTGGGGTCGAAGCTGATTGGCTGCATGTCGAGGGGCGTGGCCTAAGTTGTGTGGCGTCTGCGGAAGACGAAGCTGAAGGAGGTAGCGAGGGGGGCTGCATCAAGGGCACCGGGGGGCGAGGGGGGGTGTTAGGTCCTGTCGGAAAGTGCCTTTTGGCAGAAGGAAGGATTTGAAGGTCCAGAGTTTGGTTGTTGATGTTGGGATGTAAGGCTTGGATATATAAAGCTTCGAGTATAGGTAATCTCCTTGGGTCACTTTCTTTATCGAGTATGGTGGTGTGTTTCTCTAACTCGTTGCGTGTGAGGTGAGGGTGGTTAGGGGTGAGATAGTGGTCTTTGATGGCTCCAGCCTGAAGGTGAAGAGTTAGCCGACGTGAAAGACGAGTCTGCGTCATACCAATATAGGAATGATGTCCACAGTCCTCATAATTACAGGTATGTTGGTAAATGACGTGATCGTCGGTCATCGGGCTCTTTATCTTGGTGGAGGCAGGTTTGTTGCGGAGAACGAGGTTGGAGGTCTTGGGGGATTTGTAGTAAATTATTAATTTGATTTTGTTTTCCGGGTTGGTTGGGTGGACATGCTTGGAGATTATTTCTTTTAAGACGGCCTCGTCATTTTTGTGTTCAGAGGACATGTAATTGCGGTAGAAGATCTTAATTTCATTGGGGGGGTCAATGTTAGGAGGGCTTTGGGTGTACCATTTTTCAAGATGGTGGTTGATGGTGCTGGAGATGTCGGAGTTGGAGTATCCGTTATTTACTAAAACTTGGGATAGTCTTTCTAGTTCCTGGTGGGTGTCGGCCCAGGTAGAGCAGTGCGTGAGGGCTCTCCTAACATAGGCGGAGATGGAGGATAGAAGATAACGGCGGGGGCATTCACTATCGCCGTTGAGGCATTGTCCTGTGTTAGTTGGTTTAATGTACACAGTGGTTTTGAACCCATGGTCGTTCAGAGCTACTAGGATGTCGAGGAAGGGGAGTTGTCCATTGTTAGATTTTTCAAAGGTGAAGTTAAGTCCGGAGGAGGTCATGAAGCGACGCTGGAGTTCCTGAAGTTCGTGGAGGTCCTTGATTTGCACGAAGATGTCATCCACGTATCTACAGTAGACGGCGCTGCCCAACGACACCTGGATGTGGATAAACGTCTTAAACAGTTGGATGTTCCACATCCAGTGCGCATGCGTGAAGCGGTTCCCCCCTTTTTCTTTCCTAGAATACCCCTCCACCAATAGTAGACTTTTGCCCCTTGTTTTTCGCCTCCTCTGATCCTCCACCCTCTATATATACCCTTCCTGTTTACCTTTTATATCATTCCATCCTTACTTGATAATGCTGGTTGTCCAGTGAAACGCGTCGTATATCCTGTATCATCATTTACATTTATGTAACCCTGTACCACCATGAATTTTGCTCATCTCCTTCATCTACTTCCTGCCACCCAGCGAAAACTTATCAGAGACCTGGAAACTTTGAATAATAAAATTTCCAACGCAGAAATTGCCATTTCTTTCAACCTCGTATGTATAAAAGAAAAAAAAAGAAAAATATATATATATATATATATACATTGTTTATATGATGACAAATATAACTGCTAGTTCTCAAATTCGAACCATACAGGCAGGAGGTCCAGCCACCTATATCACCAAGAAGGTTATATGGAGAAATATGATACTTCTACCAGTATTCCTCCCCATCCTCAACTATGGTGGGTGGGAGACAGTCTTTTCATCGAAATCCGGCACCCCTATGCATGACAAGTTGTATATTTGATGACAAATATAACTGCTAGGGCTCAGATTCGAACCATACAGGCAGGAGATATGTGTGTGTGTGTGTGTATGTGAGTATTTAGTAAATCTTGCAAATACATGTGAGCTACTAAATGTTATTACTCTCAGCCAGACTCGAACCACCAACTGTCAGACTACCAACAATCAGAATGATTGTTAACGGCATGATCAATAACATTTAATCGTTTCCTATTAATAATATGGAGAAGGGGAAATCCAACTAGGAGAAAGTATTCCATTTCATACACAAAAATCGTAGGACCCATATAAATACTCCAGAGTACCATACAAGGGTTTATACAAATAATCCAACACAGCTCGGGTTGAATTGCTTTAATTATTTCTCACCTAGCCAAGTAAAAGAGTAAATCATATTTAATATATCTCACAAAAGGGTGCTATGCTGGTCTGGTCCGTCTGGACATGTTGAACGAATGGGAGATGAAAGGCTTACAAAGAGAATAAATTAGTTAGAAACAAGGGGAAATGGAGGGAGAGGAGGACCTCAGTTGAGATGGAGAGATGGTGTATTAGAAGGGAGAGAGTTGACTGAAGATCTGGTAAGAGAAGTGAAAATGAATAGGAATTAATGGAGAAGGCTTGTAAATAGATGAGTGATAATGGGGTCGTAGGGCGAGGCGGTTGGGCTCCAGTTAGACTAGATAATATTCAGTCAGGCGCCTGGTCTGGGGAATCGGTCTATGTTGTGAAGGGTCATGCCTGGAAGTAAGGTTGGCTGGCATTGTGGTGGTAAGCACCGCTGCGTGTCTGCATTCTGAGATCGGACCTCTCTGGGAGGTCTCTGACCTGGGTGTTGTAGCTGGGGACCCCAAAAGGGACCTGAGTCTCTGGGTCTTTTCCTGGGTGACCTATTCGGGCTCTGTCTCGAGTTGGCCACCACCAGCTGTGGGCTATGTGACTGAGTATATACATGCATACATACATATTGCACAAATACACGTGAGCTACCAAGTGTTCAAGCCCGGCTGGTAATTCACTCAATAGTGTTTATAACTATTAGTTTGCTTGTATAATTTACATTTTCAACGTTTGTGGCATAGCTATTTTTGTGTGAATAAGGATGTTAATGATCCATTTGGATGGAGGGATAGTGTTTGGCCTATTAATAAATAGATGTTCTCACTAACACTTCACTGAATCTATATAATGTCAGCAAGAGCCTGTTTTTCACTTTATTTGTTCTTGTTCTTCTCAAACAGATATTAAAACAATCAGACAGGAGAAAACATTTTCATCTTTCCAGATATATAAACCGAAATCAATAATGCCAACATAGCAAGGTGTGTGGGCTGTATGGACCAATGGCTGTGAGTAGAGTCCCTGACAGAATATTGACAGCTGTTGTGAGAGTGAGATTGAACACCCACAGAGACCCACAACCGAAATAGAGGGTTGATGATGGAACTAGATTTGTTTGCAAAGGCGTTTTTTTCTTTTTTTCTTAAAGAGATATACTGTAGTTGGTTGTCTGCGTTATTATTATTTATTTTATCTTATTTTGTTTTCATATTTTCATCATACATTTTTTTTTTTTTTAACTTTTAAGCATTTTCTTAGTGTGTGAAGTAGTACCCTTCAAGTTAAAACAAAACGTATCTCAAAAAACGTTCAAGCTAAACATCCTAGACCCCATGTTCAAACTAAATTTGTTAATTTTCAGTTGGAAAATTTCCCGGCCAATAGCTGGTTTCTCCTAAATTGCAGGCTCGCGATACAAAATAAATGTATTCGTGAATGGGGTCAAACGACTTATAACCGCCAAGGTAATGAGGCGAATCAGGGAGAGTTATATAAAAACACCCTTGGTTCGGCTCGGGCTAACGTATGGATACGTACTATGTTGATAATACTGTATGTTTGTTGTGGGAGACATACCCATAGGTTTCGGTATTACGTAATATCAATAGGTTAAGGAATAGTGCATTTTGAGGTCGGTCCTTTGAGATCTGTGACCCATAAATTGTTCTATCTTTTCGCATAAGTAGTTGAGTCCAGTGCTTGATTATATTGGTATACATTATTCGATAAATGGTTATAAACCGTGGTCATGTGCTGAACCTTTAACGAATATGAAGTATTAGGTGTATAATAGTGTCGTGTAGGATATATAAAGTCAGGTGTGTATAGCTTCTGGTGTAGCAGGTGTATGTTACAAAGTGTCAGATATAGAATATATAGGTGTGTGATTTTTTTTTTTTTTTTTTTTTGTGTGTTTGTGTTTGAGCATTGAGGTTTTGTTGTGTGTTTGTGTTTGAGCATTGAGGTTTTGTTGTGTGTTTGTGTTTGAGCATTGAGGTTTTGTTGTGTGTTTGTGTTTGAGCATTGAGGTTTTCAATAACCAAGTAAATCTCTAGTTTACCCACAAGGTTTCATATTCATATTAATTAAGTGCGCGGAATTTCGATGTGAGTATCCTAGGTTCGAGTCCTAGGAGTGCCACATGTATTTGTTGATTTCATTAATTGAGTTTAGAAGTGAAGTTGGTTGGTGGAAAAATATAATAATTCATTCTGGTTCAGGAGCAATTTATAGCCGGCCTTCCCAAGGGTTAAGTGCCACATTAATTACTTCTTCCATTCGTAAATACATTAGGCTACCATAGCGCAGTTGGAATATATGTACATGCTCAGAATAATATGCAGGATTCGAAACTGCATGATAAATCGTAGGCCTGTGCATATTTATTTAACTGTGTTGATAGCGTAATGCATAAGTGCGCGAAATTTCGATGTGACTATCCTAGGTTCGAGTCCTTGGAGTGCCACATGTATTTGTTGATGTCATTAATTGAGTTTAGAAGTGAAGTTGGTTAGTGGAAAAAATATAAACATAAAATAAATATTTCATTAATGGTGTCTGGTAGGCTTTGCCTAAAAAACCTACACGTGATTAATCGAAACGTCATCTTGTTATTATTATTATTATTTGTATTATTTTATTATTATTATAGTTATTATTATTATTATTATTATTATTATTATTATTATTAGTAGTAGTAGTAGTAGTACGGTATTAGTATTATTATTATTATTAACGTAAATGTAATTGTTGTTCTTGATGTGGTTGTAAACAATAAAAAACACAACAAATGGTTCTAGAGGGAAAATGTGAAATATGAAATACTCCAAATTCAATCCAGATAACAAAGAAGCTTGATATATGCCACCATATATTTGGGCAATGTCTTTTCTGTGATGTTGTAAATGTCTTTGTATAATAATATATATTATACTTGCCTCAGTTTTTAGTTGAAGGAGAACGGATATACAAAGTGAATTATGTCGCCTACTGTATTTGAAACTGCATGACTTGGTTCAGATTGTAGCCTTTTGTGTTGTATATACCATTGTACATGGTTTTAGCTTGAAGGGTTTTGGAGATGCGTTTTAAACTTGGAAGGTTTCTACTTCACACACTAAGAAAATGCTTGAAAGTTGCAAAACAATAAGAATCCTCTAAAATTAAAAGATACAAAAATAAAATAAAATAAAAATAACGCAGACAATCGACTATACCCAGTTCAAATTTACTTGGCAGGTTAACCCACCATTCTTTTCACATTTATAGTAATTTGTGTCTGTATGTATAAAAATGGAATTACTTCAAGATTCAGCAACAACTGCCAACTAATCATACACATTCATAAATAATTTGGTGCCAAACAAATTGAAACGAAGTACAGCTTACCAACTATAGTCTATTTTTCTCCTGGTGGAAAATTCAACTTCTTAGCAGCTGATTTATCGATATTTAATGAAAACATTCCATCAAAATAGTGCCAAACTTTCATAATTTACCGCAAATGTCGCTACAATTTTGTTTGTAATAACCGTGTAATCAAGATGGAGACATGGCAATTTCCCGTCAGTTATGAACAAAAGATAACTGTACAATTATTCTCCTGATATTGTAAGGTAGGATGGGTATATACCTGTATATGTAGCAGTAATTGACCCTACCAAGAATTCACCTGAGACCTCTGGTGGACGCTTCCGAAGTAGCGCCAGAGCTACGACTGTCGACATCAACAATACCCAACACCTAGGATATACATAGTTTATCTCATTTTTTTGTGATTCTACAAGTTTATATTTTACAGTATACGACTACACTATGTGTTTATATAGTATAGTAATAAAGCGAAAGTCCATATGCATGATAATGACTACAAATATTATCAACTCTGCGAAGCAGAGTGGTATCACGCAAACAGATCCCTGCCCGTATACTGTGCACCATCAGTCAGCTTGTCTGTCTTCGTCCGTCGTCGTCCGTCCGGAAACTCCTCCTAGACCGTTCGATGGATTTTCACCAAATATCACAAGTATATTCATTTGGGCAATGCGAAGGTCACTCAAAAAGAAATTTTCGATTTAACTAAAAGGTTAAGGTCAAAGGTCAAAGTTAGAAATAAGGTCAATATTTCATGTGTCTGATTTTTTTTACTCAAATTGCTTAATATTCACTATTCAAGTTACTGGTAAATTCTATATAATTTTGACAACATTTTAGATAAATATTCCGAAGGGCAAGGTCAAAGGTCAAGGTCAAAGGTATAAATATTAGTTTTACTAGTATTTCTTATATTAATTGTTAGATTCTCACTAGACCTGCTATGTATTTTCAGAATACTTAGGACAAGGTCATACAAGAAACTATATAAGTTCATATAAAAGGTTAAGGTCACAGGTCAAGGTCAAGTAAAAGCTCAATATGCTAATTTCATTACTGTTCATGCAAACTTCACAAAATTGGGCGATATAGTTGCACTTTAAATGAAAAGGAAAATACTACAATTTTGAGACATATCATGAAGGTCAAAGTCAAGGTCAAAGGTCAAGGTCAACTATTCTATAAATATATATGAAACTAACTGATGGGTTTTAATATAATTAGTCATGCTTATTTGATTTTCCTGGGCAATGCCAATGAAAACATTGTTTTACTCTTACATAAAGGTCAAGGTCACAGGTCAAGGTGAAAGGTCAACTTAAACTATTTATTTTTAGTTTGTATTCAAATGTCTTCATTTTCACTATACAAGTTACTGGTAACCTTGACATTGTATTGCACAAATTTTAGATAAGTATTCTAAAGGGTAAGGTCAAAGTTCAAGGTCAAAGGTCAAAATATTTGTTTTACTAGTATTTCTTATACTAACTGTTAGATTTTCACTAGGCTTTCCATGTATATTCGGAATACCTGAACCAAGGTCATACAATAAACTATTCTATTCCATATGAAAGGTCAAGGTCACAGGTCAAGGTCAAATAAAAGGTCAATATGCTAGTTTCTTTACTTTTCATGCAAACTTCACAACATTTGGTGAGATAGCTGCACTTTAAGTCAAAAGGAAAATAATAAATTTTGAGACTTGTAAAGGTCAAGATAAAGGTCAAGATAAAGGTCAAAGGTCAAAGTCAACTATTCTATTAATATATATGAAACTAACTGATGGGTTTTAATGAAATTAGGCATGCTTATTTGAATTTCATGGGCAATGTCATTGCAAACAAAAAATGTACTCTTACATAAAGGTCACAGGTCAAAGGTTAACTATTATTATTTATTAAAAAAGATTACTCAAATTCTAGAAAACTGGCTGTGTTATGGCTTATTACTTAAATATAATATATATCAAATTTCACATAAAAATTGTAATAGTTATGGTCAGAGGTCAAGGTCAAAATAAGAGTATTTGTCATTTTCCCTAAACTCCTCCTTGACTGTTTAATGTATTGTCATAAAATTATACAGGCAAATTCAGTTGGTCAATGTGACGACCATCCAAATATATGTATTTTACTTTTAGTCAAAGGTCAAAGATCAAGGTCACAGTATATGATCACTATTTGTAATCAATAAGTTTGTATACGAAATACACCATATTCATAATGCTAGTTAATACGAACATTGCTGTTAAGCTAACCAAATCCTTGGTAAGAAATTCTAAGGTCGAAGGTCAAGGTCAAAGGTCAAGCTTAAAAGTCGATATATGATTTTTACTAGTATTTCTTATTTAATTTAAGATTCTCATTAGGCACATCATGCATATTCGGAATGCCTAGAGCAAGGTCATACAAGAATAAACATAATTCCCTTTGATAGGTCAAGGTCACAGGTCAACATCAAATATAAGGTCAATATGCTAATTTCTTTACTATTCATGTAAACTTCACAAAATTCGATGAGACAGTTGTGCTTTAAGGGGGGAAAATTAAAATGTTAAATTTTCAGACATCATGAAGGTCAAGATGAAGGTTAAGGGTCAAGGTCAACTATTCATTTAATACCTCTGAAACTAATTTTTTTTTTTTTTTTTTTTTCTATGTGATTGAGGGAGGCAAAAGGCATAACTGCCTATAGCGAGTGCCTCCCCCATAGTTGAAAGAGTGACAGGGCCAAAATCAAGGAACGTTCGAGCCAAAATGCCTGGACACACGGAGTTTGAAGCAATTTAAGTCATAGGAAGAGGGAAAGACTGATTCTGGGAGAGAGTTCCAGAGCTCAGCTGTTGAGTAGAAGAAAGTTTGAGAGTAACGTTTCACTCTTGGGTTGGAGAGTTGCACAGAGTAGGGGTGGGATTGAGTTGCAAGACGGGTACCACGTGCCCTACGTAAAGGAGGTGGTATGCACTGGGATAGCTCTGAGGAACACTGATTATTATAGTAGCGATAGAATAGCGAGAGAGATGCAACATTGCGGCGGAGAGAGAGAGATTGCAGAGAGTTGGTGAGTGGACGGGAGTTAATGATACGAAAGGCCTTCCTTTCAACTTTGTCTAGGAGAGCAGTGTGAGAGGAACCTCCCCACACATGTGAACAATACTCAATACAAGGGCGCACTATGCCCCTGTACAGAGCAAGATGCTGTGCAGGGGAAAAGAACCCCCTAAGGCGGTTGAGCACACCCAGCTTCTGGGAGGCTGCCTTAGCAAGACTGGTAATATGGTCCTTCCAAATGAGAGCAGAAGAAAAAGAGACACCAAGAATATTGAGAGAAGATGAAGGGTTGATTTTTGTATTGTTGAAGAATAAGGGATAGTCCGCTGGGAGATCCTGACGGGTAGATAGATGGAGAAATTGGGTTTTGGAAGCATTAAAGTTAACAAGGTTTTCTCTGCCCCAATTGGAAATAGTATTTAGATCAGAATTTAAGAGTTCTATGGCTTCATTACGTTTGTTGTTGAGGGATTGCTGGCTGGGGCGTTCTGAAAAACTAATGGAGTAGTGCAAGGTTGAGTCGTCTGCGTATGAATGGATGGGAATTAAGGTACAGTTAAGGAGATCATTTATAAAAATTAGAAAGAGAATAGGAGATAGGACAGAGCCCTGAGGAACACCGGAGTTTATAGGGTGAGGAAGTGAACAATGGCCGTCCACAACCGCGGCTATGGAACGGCCGGAAAGGAAATTAGAGACAAAGGCACAGATGGAGGGATAGAAACTGAAGGAGGGTAGTTTAGAAATTAAAGATTTATGCCAGACTCTATCGAAGGCTTTCGATATGTCTAGTGCAATAGAAAAAGTCTCACCGAAGTCCCGAAAGGAGGATGACCAAGAGTTAGTAAGATATGAAAGAAGATCACCAGTAGAGCGACCCTTAAGGAACCATACTGGCGATCTGAGAGCAGATTATGAGAAGAGAAATGCTTAAGAAATTTGGAAGCAAGAATAGTTTCAAAAACTTTAGAAAGACAAGAGATAAGAGCAATTGGACGATAGTTGGAGGGTTGAGAGCGGTCACCCTTCTTTGGGACAGGTTGAATGTGAGCAAACTTCCAGCATGAAGGGAAGACGTTAGAGGATAGACAGAGACGAAAGAGTTTGCCTAGGCAGGGAGTCAGCACGGAAGCACAGTTTTTGAGAACAACAGGAGGAACACCGTCCGGACCGTACGCCTTATTAGTGTTAAGCCCAGAGAGGGTAGAAAGTACATCTTTAGAAGAGATTAGGATATTAGGCATAAGTAAGAGAGAGGAGGGCAGAGAGGGAGGAATAGCACCGGAATCATCCAAGGTGGAGTTTCTAGCAAAAGTTTGAGCGAAGAGTTTATCTTTGTCAGAGGAAGAAGTGATGGTTGTGCCATCAGAGTGGGAAAGGGGAGGGAAAGACGAGGAAGAGAAATTGTTGGAGAGGTTTTTGGCTAGATGCCAGAAAGCTTGGGAAGAGCTAGAGTTGGATAGTTCAGTGCATTTATTATTGATGAAAGAGTGTTTGGCAAGTCGAAGAACAGATTTGGCTTGATTCCGGGCAGAAACATATGAAGAATGAGAGTCTTGAGTTTTAAGGCGTCGGTACCGTTTGAATGCTTCCTCCTTATTGCGGACAGCAGTAGAACAGGCGTGAGTAAACCAAGATTTTTTAGCATTAGTCTGAGAGAAAGAGAATGGAATGTATGCTTCCATGCCCGATAGGATTACCTCGGTAATGCGTTCAGCACTCTCCGAGGGTCCTCGGCCATTGAAGCAGAAGTCATTCCATGGGAAATCAAAGAAGTACTGCCGAAGAGCCTCCCAGTCGGCAGCGCCAAAGTGCCACAAGCGCCGCCGGCTAGGAGGATCGGGTGGCTGTACTGGAGACATAGGACAGGTGACAGAGATATGTTTATGATTTAACTGATGATCTTTAATGAAATTTTACACACTTATTTGATTTTCTAGGGTTACATCAAAGCAAACACAAAGTTAACCCTACATAAAGATCAAGGTCACAGGCCCAGGTCATTAGTTAACGTTCATCATAAAAAACTCAATTTTCGATAAGCTGACAACTGTTAGTTGCATTTTACCTAAATAACATATACATATTTTTTTTTTTTTTTTTTAAAGAGACAATGAACGGAGGAAGGAAAAACACAGGTAAAACAAAAAGGTCCATGTGCCTAAAGGCATCCTCCATTCATAAAATGTTTGTAACAACTGGATTTAAACATTTGCAGATTGTAAGTTTGTGGAAAGCAATTCGAGGGAAGTGAATTCCAAAGAGTAGTAGCTCTGGGGATAAATGAATTCTGATAAGCAGAAGTTCTGCATTGTGGAGGAGAAAGTGTAAATTCATGGGGGCTCTCAGCTGCCCTAGTTCTACGCGGAAAGATATGGAGATATGTCAATCATATAGGCCTATACAGTATATATATTATAATACTTAAGGTTAAAGGTCAAGGTCAAAGAACAAAAGAAGAGTGTTGATAATTTTCTTTAAACTCTTCCTCGACTGTTTAAACCTTTGTGTACCGGTGACGTCTTTTTTATTGTATTCTAGCTATAATTAGACGATTTTGTGGAGCTTATGAAGGATCTGTGGTAGTAAAAAGTGTTGAGATAGTTGAAAGCCTGCTAATTTTATGGAGGCCCTTCGTAAACTAAATAAAATTGTCTTAGTATCCAGTATGAAATGAAACCGACAGAACTGTACTGAACGGGTTACATATCGTCACCAAATTTTGCTGGCAAATTCGGTTGGTCAATGCGATTGTCCAAATTTTGTGTTTTTGTTAGTCAAAAGTCAAGGTGAATGGTAAAGGTCACAGATTATGGTCACTATTTCTTTCTTATATATATTTTAAATTTGAATCACCATATTCAAAATGCTACAAAATAGTGTCATGCTGACCTTATTATAGATAAATATTCCAATGGTTAAGATTCAATGTGATCATAAATGTAATTATATATACAGTATATACCTCCCTGGCGGACATGAACCACCAACAGTCAGGACAAGTGTCCATGCTTTAATCCACTGCACACAAGTATCCTCTATCACGCCGTGGTATAGTGGATTAAAGCATGGGCACAGGGCAATTGTTTTGACTGTCGGTGGTTCAAGTCCGGCTGTGAGTATAAAAACATTTAGTAGCTTATGTGTATTTGTGAATATATATATATATATATATATATATAGGGGAGGTGTGGCTGAGTGGTCTTGCCACTGGATTGGTAAGCCAATGGACCCGGGTTCAAATCCCGATATGTAAATGGAAAGATATTATTGGGATTGAATTTGTGCTGTACCTAGTATCAGTGCATTACCACAAAGCCCACCGAAATGCCAAAAAAATACCCTCATTGTTCCCTGATTAAATAGCACTGTATGAATATTCCCATATTCAAAATATGCTACAGGGGGACAATGCCTAGTGAGTTCACTGCTCAATAGGTGGCGTTCTGAGAGTGAGGGTCTGAGTCTGGAGGGTGAGACAGTGAAGCAATTGAACGAAGCAACCAGCGGCTTCAGAGATGGAGCTGCTTCGAGCCATGAATGGATGCTTCACATGTCTCACTCCCCAGACTGGAACGAGACCTCACGGGCTTCACCGTGTTAAGTGGTGGATTGTAAAGGCTCTCAGCCTATGCCTGAGAGGGAGTAGTTGAAATATAGAAAAAAAAAAAAAATATATATATATATATATATATATATACCGGTATATATATATATATTCTGACATACGGAGCCCTGTATGTGTTTATTTAAGAGTTAGAATTAAGAGTTGAAGGAGTGCCGAATTGCCCAGGCGGCGAAGCAGACCAGCGAGCGAACCAGCGAGTGGGAAACCAGATCATCTGCATACCAGCAAACAAGCCTTCACACCTGCGTACGTCATATGGGACCCTGCAAACTACTTCGATGACCCGACGCTATGACGATGATCGACGCCATGAGACGCCATTGGACCACGCACCTGCTACGCAACTAGAGGAGCTGTGATTGGGGCGCGCACCATCCCCCGCCTCCTGATTCGTTCCTACACCATCATTGCATAGTATATAAGACCCGAGTAGTGGGCATTCAAATCAGTCACATTTGGAGTTGGGAAGGTGAACTTGCAGCTGGAGGAAGACGGGGTGAAGTATTATATTGGGATTGTGACTGTCAGTCAGATTATATAAGTGTGTGTTAAGTGTGTTCGGTGTAAACACTTACGTTTTGTTGGTTAGTGAGATATGTGATTGGGAATTAACGTTAACGCTACTATTATGTACTTAACTATTTTAGTTGACTGACTTGTGGACTAAAGTAACTCTTCAAGTAATTGTTTTATGATAAAAGTAATACTATTGTTTTATATTAATACTTACGAGTTCTTTCATTTTTTTTAATTAAGCTTACATTGCTGGTAAGAACAAGAACGGTGATACTATTGTCTCATATTAGTAATATCGCCTTAGACTAACATGGCTGTTTTAATGTTACTTCTAGTGATTTCCTAACCTGAAGAAAATTAATTTAGCTTCAAAATATTATTTTTGCTTTTCATATTATTTGAGTGAGACCTGAATCGATTCTATGAAGCGATCCTGTAACTTAATTTACTCATAATCAAACCTCAATGTTACGTGGTTAAGAAAATACATTTATCTAATAATTAAATATATATCTAGCTTTTTATGTGAATTTGATATTAATCCTGATAATAATAACATAATACTATTAACGTAAGACAAGAACCAAGAATAATAACTACATTAAATATAAATAAAAGGACATGATATAAGAAAACTATTTATTTATTTCAAAAAGGGTAAGAGACAGAAATATTCTTACCTTAATATTTATCTTTCAAGACTTGATATATAATTAATAGTCCTTCTTTAGATATAACTTATTCGGTTCATAACCATAGCCTACTAAGCTTCGGTTAAATAATAATTCTTTATAAATACTACATGACTTTAATTAGTTTCAGTATTTTTTCATAATTAAAGAGCATCAGTCAATAAAGGATACCAAGTCCTAAGATCCTAAAGGAAAGGAAGCAACAACAGGAAATAATTTGATTAGATATTACTTTCGTTTTGCCTTCAGCTGACTGATACCTTAATATATATCTCTGTGCTATCTAGTTTCATCAAGTTAACCACTTGAGGATCAAAATACGTAACAGAAGAGTGGCGACCTCGCCAGGATTCGTTTCATACAGTTTCACTCAGTTTCATTACAGTTTCACTACTTACAAATCAAATATTAATCATGCCTGATCTATTTAATGACGAAGATGCTCCAGTGTTCATAGAATCAGAACCCACAGCCCCTGATATTGACCGTCTGTCAAAATCCGAACTGAAAGTGCTTGCCTCACATCTCCAGTTAACTGTCTCAAACATGTCCAAAGTAGAGGTGGCTCAGACCATAAAAACCCACCTGTTCCCTGTAGAAGGCGGGGAGGGAGACGGAGCAGTTGGTGGGATCCCGAGTAAACCTAGCCAACTTGATGAACAATTACCACCTGGTTTTACCGGTGATCAATTATTCGAACTAGAACTAGCCAGAATAAAAGCCGAACAAGCCAGAGCAACGACCGAACAATATCAATATCGTATAGCTCAACTAAATGTTGATACAAATGCTCCCTTAATTGCTCCCCCTCTGGGATTGACTATGACCAGTGACATTCCACCTTTCACTGAGGATAATGTGCAGGATTTCTTTGTTTTGTTTGAGGAAGTTGCTGGAGGTATGAGGTGGACAAAAGATCAATGGCCTTTTATGTTACAAACTGTTTTGACAGGGCAGGCTCGAGCCACGTATTTGTCAGAAGTAGCAGAAGTTAGGCAGGATGATGACAATCTCAAAGAAGCTATCTTAAAAACCTATCAATTACAGCCTGAGGCTTACAGGCAATCTTTCCGTAAAAACCAGAAGAAAGTAGAAGAAACCCATAAGGTATTTGCCAGGACAATGACTAAAACTTTCAATCATTGGGTCAAGAGTAAGAAAGTCACAAGCTACAACGATCTGAAGGAGTTGGTCCTGTTAGAAAATTTCCTATGGAAAATTGATTCTTTTGTAGCATATCATTTGAGGGGGAAAAAGGTAGATTGTCTTGCCGACGCCCCTGACATGGCTGACACATACGTGCTCAACAACAAATTTCGTGGAAAGAAGCCCTACGATAATTCTAGTTCTAATTCTAAGTATCCCAATCACAAATCTGACAGACCCAGTCCCAAGCCTGTAACGTCTTCCCCCGCTAGCCAAAATAGAATTGTTCCCCCAACTAAAAATGCGACTCAGGGCAATGGTATCAGAGGTGGGGCCCAAAGTAATAGTAATGCGCAAGGAGGGAACGTTCCCGTATCCCCTAAAGTATGTACTTTTTGTGGCAAGAGAGGCCACCTAGCTTATCACTGCTGGGCCAAGAAGAGAACCGAGAGATCGGGGCAGACAGTTGCCGCTGTATCTCAAACTCCATATGTGCCTTTAATGCAGGACTCCCGACAGAAGGAGTACCTAGCACCAAAAGTTCCTTTAATACAGGATTCCCGACAGAAGGAGTACCTAGCAGCTAACGTAAACCATCTAGACAGGGGTGTAGTAGCATGCGTGGTGCAACCCACTAGGGTTAAGCCAATACTAATTTCACCATCAGTGCAGGACAGTTACCGTCCCTTTATTTCATCTGGCAACGTGAGATTAAATGGTTATATGCATGAGGTAAACATTCTGAGAGACACAGGTTCTACTAGCACCCTCATGGTGAATCCTTACACTGAGTGCCCATCTGGCGAACCAGTTATAATGAGAGGTGCTGGAGGCCAATTTTATGCATACTTGGTAAAAGGCGAAATTGAATGTGAGTTACTACAGGGTGAGGCCACCATAGCTTTGTGTAGGTCCCAAGATATCCATATGCCCGGGGTAACACTCATTTTGGGGAATGATGTAGCAGGTGAGAAGGTCTGACCAGACCCCATTTTGTCACTTTTCCCTGTTAACGAGCCACTAACCGGTGAGCTCGAAAAGGAGATGCCAACAGTTTTCCCTGTTTGTGCTGTCACACGTTCAATGTCTCAAGTAGCAGTTCCCTCAGACAGAAATGTACCGAATGTAAGAGTTGATGAAAGGGATGATGAGAGTGTGAATGACGCTCCAACTGTGCCTGATGATGTGACTGAGGTGGATTTATCTGACACCTTTATGGCTCATCTTGACCCTAACGATGACCATGAAACCCCTCCAAATTGTCCTAGTGGCCTGGTAGAGCTACAGAGAGATGATAGAGAATGCAAGGAGTTAGCTGCCAGGGCCGTGAGTGAAGAGGAATGTGAGAAGGAGGGTGGTGAATGTTTCTACCTCAAAGGAGGAGTGTTGTGGCGTAGATGGAGACAGCCACACAGACCAATCGATGACGGGACCTGGGACGTCCATCAAGTAGTAGTCCCCAAACCTTGTCGTAGAGATATCTTGGAAATGGCACATTGTATACCATTGGCAGGACACCTAGGTGTGAGAAAAACTCTAGACAGAATCAGAGCCTACTTTCACTGGCCAGGAATGCGTGCAGAAGTAGTGGAGTTTTGTAGAGTGTGTCACACCTGCCAGATGACAAGAAAACCCAATCAGAAGGTGCCTGTACATCCTCTGGTGCCCTTGCCCGTCTTCGAGAATCCTTTTACTCGGGTGGTAGTGGACATTGTAGGCCCATTGCCTAAGACTTCCCAAGGTAACAATTATTTATTAACTATTATGGACATGGCAACTCGCTTACCAGAGGCTATACCCTTAAGGACTACCTCTGCTCCAACTGTCATCAAGGAACTGCTCAAATTCTTCACCAGAATGGGTTTCCCCCATGAGGTGCAAAGTGATCAAGGAACTAATTTTACCTCTAACATTTTTCAGCAGTCCCTGAAGGAGTTGGGTATCGAGCATGTTAAGTCGAGCACCTACCACCCAGAGAGTCAACGGGTTCTCGAACGGTTTCATCAAACTTTGAAAGCCATGTTGCGTAAATATTGTACAAAGACCGGAGTTGAGTGGGATAAGGGGGTACCTTTTCTTTTATTTGCTACTCGTGAGGTTCCAACTGAATCCCTGGGTTTTTCCCCTAATGAGCTAGTTTTCGGTCACCAGGTAAGAGGTCCTTTGCAACTATTGCAGGATAGCCTAGTTGGCCAAGAGGGGAACCAAAACCTCCTCAAGTATGTTTCAGATTTCAAAACCCGGCTGAGATCCTCATGTGAGTTTGCAGCTCAAAACTTGACAGTGGCTAAAAGCTCCATGAAGAACTGGTATGACAGAAAAGCCCGTGAGAGGGAGTTTCAGCCCGGTGATGAGGTTTTGGTCCTGCTCCCCCTTTTTGGCCAACCTTTTTCTGCCAAGTTCAGGGGCCCATATAAGATCATTCAGAGGGTGAGCATTACCGATTATCTAGTAACTACCCCAGACAGGAGAAAGCCTACGCAAGTATTCCAAATAAATATGTTGAAACCCTACCATAGGTTCCCTGATTCCTCTCCTCCAGATTCTCCCACTGTGGCAGTGAATGTCAGGACCTGTGGACAGCCTGGTGCGGACAAAGTCTTCAGTTCACTTACTGACCTGCAACAGACTGTTCCAGAGCCTGAAGGTATCCATGCAGACTTTGACTTGTCATGTAGCCTATCCAACTTTAACCCTTAAAAAGCGGCTCACCACATAAGTCGTATTTAATAAAGCTGGACTATGTGGCGGCGCTCGACATAGGTCGAGTGGCAATTTCAGCACGTTATGTTGCTGAGAGAGAGAGACAAGTGGTGGCAGGAGACTAGCGAGCGTATGACTGCGCCAGACCACCGCGGCGAACCTACTGACACGAATCTCAGCTCCCTCTCTCACTCGCTACATACTGAATTATATGGGGAAAGTGGCTAATTACCTGCTTTTTGCACTCGCGTTGCACGGTTATTGCAAGAAAACTATCCATCATACAAGGATCGTTATGGTGTCATTCGAAAGCTCTGTTTATGCCCTTTCAGGGATAGATACTTGTTTTACGTTCTGGGTCTTATTTAGGCATGAAAATGATCACGTAAACAGCCCTATTTTGGCTAAAAACACCCCGCTGGGCGGTACATATAAATAAACCGCATAGGCCGCTAAAGAAGGGTTAAGTATAACTCAGTAGCTTGGGGGGAATTACCATCTAAACTATGTCATCTTCCCTCTGATCAATCGAACCAACTAATCTCTGTTTGATCTCAGTCTCCCAGTGTGTTCCGTGATACTCCAGGGCTCACTTCTTTGGCCGTGCACGGCATCGACGTAGGGGATGCAACACCCATTAAACTATCCCCCTACCGTGTCTCACCACAACGCAGGAGTATACTGCAGGTCGAGCTTGACTTCATGTTGTCAAATGAGCTGATCACTAGGGCCTTAAGCCAGTGGAGTAGTCCGGTCATACTTGTGCCAAAGCCAGACGGGAGCCATAGGTTATGTATGGACTATAGTCAAGTTAATGCTGTCACAAAGAACGATACCTACCCACTGCCACGGATCGACGACTGCATTGACCAGATTGGTACAGCCACCTATATCAGCAAGATTGACTTAATGAAGGGATATTGGCAATTAGCTCTCCCTTGTAGCGAGGTAAATATCATGCTTTAGTAGTGCGCTTTCAAGCCTTCAGCTGTAAGATAATGCCTTGCAGTTCGAATAACGCTCCAGCTACGCTCCGGCTATGTTCTGATGTGGTACCTGGAGACATTGCCTACTTTGAGTGATATCATTATTATATCCTCATTATAATCTTGCTGTTGCCAATCTGGTGGTGAATCTCATTATGTGTTATGTATATTATGTACTATACTCCTTAAACTCTTTTCTAGGGGGGAGGTCTGATATACGGAGCCCTGTATGTGTTTATTTAAGATTTAGAATTAAGAGTTGAAGGAGTGCCGAATTACCCAGGCGGCGAAGCAGACCAGCGAGCGAACCAGCGAGTGGGAAACCAGCTCATCTGCATACCAGCAAACAAGCCTTCACACCTGCGTACGTCATATGGGACCCTGCAAACTACTTCGATGACCCGACGCTATGACGATGATCGACGCCATGAGACGCTATTGGACCACGCACCTGCTACGCAACTAGAGGAGCTGTGATTGGGGCGCGCACCATCCCCCGCCTCCTGATTCGTTCCTACACCATCATTGCATAGTATATAAGACCCGAGTAGTGGGCATTCAAATCAGTCACATTTGGAGTTGGGAAGGTGAACTTGCAGCTGGAGGAAGACGGGGTGAAGTATTATAATGGGATTGTGACTGTCAATCAGATTATATAAGTGTGTGTTAAGTGTGTTCGGTGTAAACACTTACGTTTTGTTGGTTAGTGAGATATGTGATTGGGAATTAACGTTAACGCTACTATTATGTACTTAACTATTTTAGTTGACTGACTTGTGGACTAAAGTAACTCTTCAAGTAATTGTTTTATGATAAAAGTAATACTATTGTTTTATATTAATACTTACGAGTTCTTTCATTTTTTTTAATTAAGCTTACATTGCTGGTAAGAACAAGAACGGTGATACTATTGTCTCATATTAGTAATATCGCCTTAGACTAACATGGCTGTTTTAATGTTACTTCTAGTGATTTCCTAAGCTGAAGAAAATTCATTTAGCTTCAAAATATTATTTTTGCTTTTCATATTATTTGAGTGAGACCTGAATCGATTCTATGAAGCGATCCTGTAACTTAATTTACTCATAATCAAACCTCAATGTTACGTGGTTAAGAAAATACATTTATCTAATAATAAAATATATATCTACCTTTTTATGTGACTTTGATATTAATCCTGATAATAATAACATAATACTATTAACGTAAGACAAGAACCAAGAATAATAACTACATTAAATATAAATAAAAGGACATGATATAAGAAAACTATTTATTTATTTCAAAAAGGGTAAGAGACAGAAATATTCTTACCTTAATATTTATCTTTCAAGACTTGATATATAATTAATAGTCCTTCTTTAGATATAACTTATTCGGTTCATAACCATAGCCTACTAAGCTTCGGTTAAATAATAATTCTTTATAAATACTACATGACTTTAATTAGTTTCAGTATTTTTTCATAATTAAAGAGCATCAGTCAATAAAGGATACCAAGTCCTAAGATCCAAAAGGAAAGGAAGCAACAACAGGAAATAATTTTATTAGATATTACTTTCGTTTTGCCTTCAGCTGACTGATACCTTAATATATATCTCTGTGCTATCTAGTTTCATCAAGTTAACCACTTGAGGATCAAAATACGTAACAGAAGAGTGGCGACCTCGCCAGGATTCGTTTCATACAGTTTCACTCAGTTTCATTACCGTTTCACTACTTACAAATCAAATATTAATCATGCCTGATCTATTTAATGACGAAGATGCTCCAGTTTTCATAGAATCAGAACCCACAGCCCCTGATATTGACCGTCTGTCAAAATCCGAACTGAAAGTGCTTGCCTCACATCTCCAGTTAACTGTCTCAAACATGTCCAAAGTAGAGGTGGCTCAGACCATAAAAACCCACCTGTTCCCTGTAGAAGGTGGGGAGGGAGACGGAGCAGTTGGTGGGATCCCGAGTAAACCTAGCCAACTTGATGAACAATTACCACCTGGTTTTACCGGTGATCAATTATTCGAACTAGAACTAGCCAGAATAAAAGCCGAACAAGCCAGAGCAACGACCGAACAATATCAATATCAATATCGTATAGCTCAACTAAATGTCGATACAAATGCTCCCTTAATTGCTCCCCCTCTGGGATTGACTATGACCAGTGACATTCCACCTTTCACTGAGGATAATGTGCAGGATTTCTTTGTTTTGTTTGAGGAAGTTGCTGGAGGTATGAGGTGGACAAAAGATCAATGGCCTTTTATGTTACAAACTGTTTTGACAGGGCAGGCTCGAGCCACGTATTTGTCAGAAGTAGCAGAGGTTAGGCAGGATTATGACAATCTCAAAGAAGCTATCTTAAAAACCTATCAATTACAGCCTGAGGCTTACAGGCAATCTTTCCGTAAAAACCAGAAGAAAGTAGAAGAAACCCATAAGGTATTTGCCAGGACAATGACTAAAACTTTCAATCATTGGGTCAAGAGTAAGAAAGTCACAAGCTACAACGATCTGAAGGAGTTGGTCCTGTTAGAAAATTTCCTATGGAAAATTGATTCTTTTGTAGCATATCATTTGAGGGGGAAAAAGGTAGATTGTCTTGCCGACGCCCCTGACATGGCTGACACATATGTGCTCAACAACAAATTTCGTGGAAAGAAGCCCTACGATAATTCTAGTTCTAATTCTAAGTATCCCAGTCACAAATCTGACAGACCCAGTCCCAAGCCTGTAACGTCTTCCCCCGCTAGCCAAAATAGAATTGTTCTCCCAACTAAAAATGCGACTCAGGGCAATGGTAACAGAGGTGGGGCCCAAAGTAATAGTAATGCGCAAAGAGGGAACGTTCCCATATCCTCTAAAGTATGTACTTTTTGTGGCAAGAGAGGCCACCTAGCTTATCACTGCTGGGCCAAGAAGAGAACCGAGAGATCGGGGCAGACAGTTGCCGCTGTATCTCAAACTCCATATGTGCCTTTAATGCAGGACTCCCGACAGAAGGAGTACCTAGCACCAAAAGTTCCTTTAATACAGGACTCCCGACAGAAGGAGTACCTAGCAGCTAACGTAAACCATCTAGACAGGGGTGTAGTAGCATGCGTGGTGCAACCCACTAGGGTTAAGCCAATACTAATTTCACCATCAGTGCAGGACAGTTACCGTCCCTTTATTTCATCTGGCAACGTGAGATTAAATGGTTATATGCATGAGGTAAACATTCTGAGAGACACAGGTTCTACTAGCACCCTCATGGTGAATCCTTACACTGAGTGCCCATCTGGCGAACCAGTTATAATGAGAGGTGCTGGAGGCCAATTTTATGCATACTTGGTAAAAGGCGAAATTGAATGTGAGTTACTACAGGGTGAGGCCACCATAGCTTTGTGTAGGTCCCAAGATATCCATATGCCCGGGGTAACACTCATTTTGGGGAATGATGTAGCAGGTGAGAAGGTCCGACCAGACCCCATTGTGTCACTTTTCCCTGTTAACGAGCCACTAACCGGTGAGCTCGAAAAGGAGATGCCAACAGTTTTCCCTGTTTGTGCTGTCACACGTTCAATGTCTCAAGTAGCAGTTCCCTCAGACAGAAATGTACCGAATGTAAGAGTTGATGAAAGGGATGATGAGAGTGTGAATGACGCTCCAACTGTGCCTGATGATGTGACTGAGGTGGATTTATCTGACACCTTTATGGCTCATCTTGACCCTAACGATGACCATGAAACCCCTCCAAATTGTCCTAGTGGCCTGGTAGAGCTACAGAGAGATGATAGAGAATGGAAGGAGTTAGCTGCCAGGGCCGTGAGTGAAGAGGAATGTGAGAAGGAGGGTGGTGAATGTTTCTACCTCAAAGGAGGAGTGTTGTGGCGTAGATGGAGACAGCCACACAGACCAATCGATGACGGGACCTGGGACGTCCATCAAGTAGTAGTCCCCAAACCTTGTCGTAGAGATATCTTGGAAATGGCACATTGTATACCATTGGCAGGACACGTAGGTGTGAGAAAAACTCTAGACAGAATCAGAGCCTACTTTCACTGGCCAGGAATGCGTGCAGAAGTAGTGGAGTTTTGTAGAGTGTGTCACACCTGCCAGATGACAGGAAAACCCAATCAGAAGGTGCCTGTACATCCTCTGGTGCCCTTGCCCGTCTTCGAGAATCCTTTTACTCGGGTGGTAGTGGACATTGTAGGCCCATTGCCTAAGACTTCCCAAGGTAACAATTATTTATTAACTATTATGGACATGGCAACTCGCTTACCAGAGGCTATACCCTTAAGGACTACCTCTGCTCCAACTGTCATCAAGGAACTGCTCAAATTCTTCACCAGAATGGGTTTCCCCCATGAGGTGCAAAGTGATCAAGGAACTAATTTTACCTCTAACATTTTTCAGCAGTCCCTGAAGGAGTTGGGTATCGAGCATGTTAAGTCGAGCACCTACCACCCAGAGAGTCAACGGGTTCTCGAACGGTTTCATCAAACTTTGAAAGCCATGTTGCGTAAATATTGTACAAAGACCGGAGTTGAGTGGGATAAGGGGGTACCTTTTCTTTTATTTGCTACTCGTGAGGTTCCAACTGAATCCCTTGGTTTTTCCCCTAATGAGCTAGTTTTCGGTCACCAGGTAAGAGGTCCTTTGCAACTATTGCAGGATAGCCTAGTTGGCCAAGAGGGGAACCAAAACCTCCTCAAGTATGTTTCAGATTTCAAAACCCGGCTGAGATCCTCATGTGAGTTTGCAGCTCAAAACTTGACAGTGGCTAAAAGCTCCATGAAGAACTGGTATGACAGAAAAGCCCGTGAGAGGGAGTTTCAGCCCGGTGATGAGGTTTTGGTCCTGCTCCCCCTTTTTGGCCAACCTTTTTCTGCCAAGTTCAGGGGCCCATATAAGATCATTCAGAGGGTGAGCATTACCGATTATCTAGTAACTACCCCAGACAGGAGAAAGCCTACGCAAGTATTCCAAATAAATATGTTGAAACCCTACCATAGGTCCCCTGATTCCTCTCCTCCAGATTCTCCCACTGTGGCAGTGAATGTCAGGACCTGTGGACAGCCTGGTGCGGACGAAGTCTTCAGTTCACTTACTGACCTGCAACAGACTGTTCCAGAGCCTGAAGGTATCCATGCAGACTTTGACTTGTCATGTAGCCTATCCAACTTTAAGTATAACTCAGTAGCTTGGGGGGAATTACCATCTAAACTATGTTATCTTCCCTCTGATCAATCGAACCAACTAATCTCTGTTTGATCTCAGTCTCCCAGTGTGTTCCGTGATACTCCAGGGCTCACTTCTTTGGCCGTGCACGGCATCGACGTAGGGGATGCAACACCCATTAAACTATCCCCCTACCGTGTCTCACCACAACGCAGGAGTATACTGCAGGTCGAGCTTGACTTCATGTTGTCAAACGAGCTGATCACTAGGGCCTTAAGCCAGTGGAGTAGTCCGGTCATACTTGTGCCAAAGGCAGACGGGAGCCATAGGTTATGTATGGACTATAGGCAAGTTAATGCTGTCACAAAGAACGATACCTACCCACTGCCACGGATCGACGACTGCATTGACCAGATTGGTACAGCCACCTATATCAGCAAGATTGACTTAATGAAGGGATATTGGCAATTAGCTCTCCCTTGTAGCGAGGTAAATATCATGCTTTAGTAGTGCGCTTTCAAGCCTTCAGCTGTAAGATAATGCCTTGCAGTTCGAATAACGCTCCAGCTACGCTCCGGCTATGTTCTGATGTGGTACCTGGAGACGTTGCCTACTTTGAGTGATATCCTTATTATAATCTTGCTGTTGCCAATCTGGTGGTGAATCTCATTATGTGTTATGTATATTATGTACTATACTCCTTAAACTCTTTTCTAGGGGGGAGGTCTGATATACGGAGCCCTGTATGTGTTTATTTAAGATTTAGAATTAAGAGTTGAAGGAGTGCCGAATTACCCAGGCGGCGAAGCAGACCAGCGAGCGAACCAGCGAGTGGGAAACCAGCTCATCTGCATACCAGCAAACAAGCCTTCACACCTGCGTACGTCATATGGGACCCTGCAATCTACTTCGATGACCCGACGCTATGACGATGATCGACGCCATGAGACGCTATTGGACCACGCACCTGCTACGCAACTAGAGGAGCTGTGATTGGGGCGCGCACCATCCCCCGCCTCCTGATTCGTTCCTACACCATCATTGCATAGTATATAAGACCCGAGTAGTGGGCATTCAAATCAGTCACATTTGGAGTTGGGAAGGTGAACTTGCAGCTGGAGGAAGACGGGGTGAAGTATTATAATGGGATTGTGACTGTCAATCAGATTATATAAGTGTGTGTTAAGTGTGTTCGGTGTAAGCACTTACGTTTTGTTGGTTAGTGAGATATGTGATTGGGAATTAACGTTAACGCTACTATTATGTACTTAACTATTTTAGTTGACTGACTTGTGGACTAAAGCAACTCTTCCAAGTAATTGGGTTATGATAAAAGTAATACTATTGTTTTATATTAATACTTACGAGTTCTTTAATTTTCTTTTAATTAAGCTTACATTGCTGGTACGAACAAGAACGGTGATACTATTGTTTCATATTAGTAATATCGCCTTAGACTAACATGGCTGTTTTAATGTTACTTCTGGTGATTTCCTAAGCTGAAGAAAATTCATTTAGCTTCAAAATATTATTTTTGCTTTTCATATTATTTGAGTGAGACCTGAATCGAATCTATGAAGCGATCCTGTAACTTAATTTACTCATAATCAAACCTCAATGTTACGTGGTTAAGAAAATACATTTATCTAATAATTAAATATATATCTAACTTTTGATGTGACTTTGATATTAATCCTGATAATAATAATATAATACTATTAACGTAAGACAAGAACCAAGAATAATAACTACATTAAATATAAATAAAAGGACATGATATAAGAAAACTATCTATTAATTTCAAAAAGGGTAGGAGACAGAAATATTCTTACCTTTATATTTATCTTTCAAGACTTGATATATAATTAATAGTCGTTCTTTAGATATAACTTATTCGGTTCATAACCATAGCCTACTAAACTTCGGTTAAATAATAATTCTTTATAAATACTACATGACTTTAATTAGTTTCAGTATTTTTTCGTAATTAAAGAGTATCAGTCAATAAAGGATACCAAGTCCTATGATCCAAAAGGAAAGGAAGCAACAACAGGAAATAATTTTATTAGATTTTACTTTCGTTTTGCCTTCAGCTGACTGATACCTTAATATATATCTCTGTGCTATCTAGTTTCATCAAGTTAACCACTTGAGAATCATGATACGTAACAGTACATATACTGTATGTATACAGTATATATTGTATATACTGTATATAAACAGATTTTACCGAAGAGATTCAATACTACTTGCAGAATTATAGCTCGCAGAGTTGTGTATGCATTTTTTTTTTGTAATGCAAAAACTGCACATCTACTTTATTATTAGCTGATTAATTATCATAACAAAAAAGGTGCAAACATACTTGCCGACTTAGTATTATAAAAATATGTTATTTATTAATGTCAGTGATTTAAAAAAATATAAAACAACAGTATACATAGACCAAAGTATGTGTCAGCTGCAGAAATTTCGACTAACTGTTTATAATAAAGAATTGCTGAAGGAGAGGGAGGGTGTCGACAATTTCCCACAATGCGCCACGGTAAACATTGCGTTCAGCACCTTCATCGTCCACTGTAGGCATTTATTGGTAGGGAGAATTCCGATGACTGACAGTAACACAACCAATAATAACACCACTTATCACAATCCTCGGTCCATACAGCTTTATGTCACCAAGAACTGCCTGGTAATACTGGCATGTTGGCATTGTACGATCTTTGGCCAAATGTACAGTTCGCTTCAGATCCAAATCAATATGGTTGAAATATATTGTTTATATTTGACATCATCACTACGTCACTAAGTCATATATATACACATATATATACAGTAATACCCTTTCACTATGTCCCTTAGCTATGAAACTTAATTTATTATACATGTTGTGTCGTTCTCAGGAAATAATGTTTGTATTGCTAATTTGTAATATCATTCAACTGTTCATCACAATTGTAAATGCTGTGATATTGTACGAATACGAAACAAAGCGGCACTCTAACTCTTAGGTAGTCAAGGAAAAAATAATAAAAAATCGCTGTTGAAAACCATCTATAATTCCATCATCTCCCCTCCATCGTCGTTGTGGGTCTCTGTGGGTGTTCAGTCTCACTCCCTCACAACAGCTGTCAATATTCTGTCAGGGACTCTACTCACAGCCATTGGTCCCACACACCTTACTATGTTGGCATTATTTATTACAGTTTATATATCTAAAATGATGGAATTATTTTGTCTATGTGTATGAAGGAGACAACAGTCAAGCTGCCTGTGACGAGTGTCTCTCGCAAAGCCAAAGGAGTGACAGAGAGCCAAATTCAAGGGACGTTGGGGTCAAAATGCCTGGAGACAATGTTTAAAGCAGTCTAAGTCATAGGATAAAGGCACGATTTATTGAGGAAGATAGTTCCAGAGTTCACTTGTTGAGTAGAAGAAAGACTGAGAAAACTTGCTATTTTTTTGTTTGGAGAGCAGGACAGAATAGGAGTGGGATTGTGTGGAAAGTCGGATGCCTCACATTCGCCGTAAAACAGAGGGTATGCACTGAGAGAACTCTGAAGAACACTGATTGTTGCAATAGTGATAGAAGAGTGAAAGAGATGCAACATTGCGGCGTGTAGAAAGAGATTGTCGGGAACGAGGAAAAAGGAATTGAGTTGATCAGTCAAAATGCTTGTGACTCTACTCATTCAAGAAGTGTGCTATGGGTGGAAACTCCCCACACATGCGAACAATACTCCATACCTTGGCGCACTGTGCCACTATAAAGAGCAAGAAGTTGTGCGGGGTGAAGAACCCACAGAGACAGATGAGCACACCTAACTTTTGGGAATCTGTTTTAGAAAGATTGGCAATATGATCTTTCCAAGAAAGGTCGGATGAAAAAGGTACATCTGAAGTACTGAGAGAAGATGAAGGGTTGACTTGTGTACTGTTAAAGAGTAATTGCTAGTCTTGTGGAAGACTGCGACAGATAGATAGAACGAAAAATTGAGTCTCGGAGGCATTGAAAGTAACAAGATTTTCTCTGTCCCAATCAGAGATAATTGATAGATCTAAAGATAGGCATCCCATGGCCCTGTTACATGAGTTTTGGAATGATTGCATGCTGGGTTGTTATGAAAAACTTGTCGAATAGTGTAAGGTAGAGTCATCAATATATCAGCGAATAGGACTAGAGGTACAGTTGAGGAGATAATTTATAAAATTTAGAAAAAGAACTGGAGACAGGACTGAACACTGATGAACACCGGAGTTGATAGGTTGAGGAAGAGAGCAATGGCCATCCACAACTGTAACTATGGAATGGTCAGAAAGGAAATTAGAGGCAAAGGCACAGATAGAGGGATAGAAACCCAAGGAGAAATTAGAGATCTGTGCCAGACTCTATTGAAGTCTTCCGATATGTATAGCACAATTGAAAAAGTCTCACTGAAGTCCCGAAGGACGATGACCAAGAGTTAGTAAGACTAGCATGGAGAACACCAGTAGAGCAACCCTTAACCCGTATAGCCCCAGCGACGCGTCTGACGCGTCGGCGATGTATGTAACGCACAGCCCCAGAGACGCGCCTGGCGCGTCACCCTAATTGCGCCGACCGTAACCTCAGGTGTAGCCACTCAAGAGGGCTCAGATTTGTATGGGAACTGTGTACGTATCCCACGCACCCGTGCCGATGGTTGAAAACTCTCAAAGTCCACGTGCGTGCGCGCGAGTGCGCAATAACCTGTTTTTTTGGGATAATTGCCTTCAATTTTTTACTCTTGCAAAATCCGTTTTCGGGGGCTCTGTTGGACCATTGTTTAAGCTTTTTGAGCGGTTTTTCGTGGTTTTTCCTTCATTCCTAACCCATTCGCTATTGTTTCTGGAATAAATAAAAAAAAATTGAAAACTGGCCGGGTTCTGGTGCGCAAACATTACAAAACTAGCCGGGGCTCCACGGGTTAAGGAAGTACAATGGGAAGAAAAGTTTACACAAATTTGAATTAAGAATAGTTTTTAAAAACTTTAGAGATGCAAAAAATGCGAGAAATTGGATGATAGTTAGAGGGTTGAAAGCGGTCACCCTTCTTTTGGACAGGTTGAATGAGAGCAAACTTCTAGCAAGAAGGAAAGACGTTAGAGGAAAAAATATAATTAATTAATTTCACTTTCAACACTAAACACTTCCCAATGAAATTAATGAAATCATGTGATCCTCCCCGGTTTCAAACCTGGGATACCACATATAGATGTTAACCCGTTGAGACCCAGCGTCGCACGTGTTGCGTCGGCAGTCTTTGATCACCAACTCCCAGCGACGCATCACGTGCGTCCGACATATAAAAAACACTTACGTGGCTCGTAAGGTAGGAAATGGCGGGAGAATAGGAGGGGGCGGTACCGTAGTGTGTGGGGGAGCCGGGCCAGTAGGTGTGAGCGGGCCGAGACAGCCGCGCGGCTGGTGGTGGTGGGCTTAGTGGGGATAGTTTACACCCCTAGTTTACCGCCACTTTGAACCTTCATTACTCCGGTCGTATGGGAGCTAGAGGCTTGAGATTTATGTGAGATACTCCTTAGGATGTATGCCGTACAATGCCATACTCAGTTTTTACCCTAGTGCTCCCGGGCGGGTGGTCATGCGGGGGAGACGAACTATTGAAACCCCCCCCCCTGTCCCCAAATGACCGAAATGAGTTTTTTTTATTTGTGTGTTCATTTCTCACCATTCTCTTCCATTTTGTCTCAACAAAATTTTTTGAAGCTCCCCCCCCCCAACCCCCCACCGGCCCCCCCCCAAAAAAAAATGTCAGAGGTGATTTTTGTTTTTTTTCATTTCTCATCCTTGTCTTCCATTTTAGCAAACAAAAAAAATAAGTGAAAATGGCTTGGGACTGGGGTGAACAAAATATTATAACTAGCCGGGGCTCAACGGGTTAAACACTCTAACCATTACACCACCAAGACAGTCAAAGGTTAATTTCATGACTATGATTAATATCCGTTTATAGAATACTGGATATCAAGCTAATCATGTACTCCGACCCAACTGCACTCTGATAACATAATGCTCATGTAAGAGGCAAGAACAATTTATGGGGTACAAACCTCAAAGGACCGACCTAACTACGAACTGTTCCTGAACCGATAGACAAAATCTGATTAATTAATTTAACTCCCAATACCAAACACCTCCCAACGAAATTAAAGAAGGCATGTGATCCTCCCGGGATTCGAACCTGGGATATGACATACATATCTTAAACACTTTAACCATTACACCACCAAGACAGCTAAAGGGTAAGTACATGACTACGATTAATATCCATTTATTGAATACTGGATACCAATCTAATAATGTAATCAGACTCAACTGCACACTAAATAGCATAATGTTTATGTGACAGAAAAGAACATTTATGGGGTACAAAACTCAAAGGACCGACCTCTCTATGAACTGTTCCTGAACCAATAGAAATAATGTAATTAATTAATTTCACTCCCAGCACCAGACAGAGACAAAAGAGTTTGCCTAGGCAGGAAGTCAGCAGGGAAGAAATGGTTTTGAGTTCAATAGAAGGAACACCATCCGGTACACACGCCTTCTTAGTATTAAGTCCAGAGAGGGCAAACAGTACATCCTTAGAAGAGAATATAATATTAGGCATAAGTAAGTGAGAGGGGGTAGAGAAGGAGGATTAGTGCCGGAATTTTCCCAGGTGGAGCTTCTAGCAAAGGCTTGTGTGAAAAGCTCAGCTTTGTCAAAGGAAGAGCTGATGGTGGTACCGTTAGAGTGAAAACGAGAAGAGAATGACGAGGAAGTTAAATTGTCGGAGAGGTTATTGGCTAGATGCCAATAAGCTTGAGAGGAACTAGAGTTGGACAGTTCAGAGCATTTGTTATTGATGAATCTGGCAGTCCGGGATATGGGTTGGGTGCTGAACTAACTGATCTATGTAACTTAGGATAGAAAAGATGTACCGGTAGGCTTGGTTACCAGGTCGGTCAGTGAAATGAGTGGAGAATCATTAGTAGAGACACAAATAGCATAGATACATTTAGTGAGAGAGCGACAATATAGCAGGGGAGGCTGAACCTTACATCCTCAATTCAGTCAAAATTTCACATGTTTTTTCTTCTTCTAAAATGCTTCTTTCAATATAGGAGAATAGCATAGGAGGGCAAAAAAAAAACATATCGCATCCATAACCCCCCCGGACGGGGGTTCAACCACACACCCCAATCAACACATTTTTTTGCCCTCAGCCAAATTTGTTTTGTTTTGGTGTTGTTTGTCTAAAAGGCTTCTGTAAACAATAGAAACTATCATATGAGGGCATAAACACCCATACGACATCTCTAGCCCCCCCCCCCCCCATGGGCTCCAATATCATGGATTTATATGAAACACTTGTGAAAGTTGTTCTGTTCACCAAATGTTCCAAGATGTTTTACATGAGTATCACATATAACTTTGTTTTCTCTAACAGCTTAGTAATAGAAAACATCTTGGAAGGAGTAACTTAGGTATTTTCCCCAAAATTGTCATTTGCTAGGTATGAATTTAAAGGTTTTGCAATTACCAGAGATCATATATTGGCAACTTCAAGTGCAACTACATTTGTGTATATTACTCTGCTTCGTTCCCCTTCTACACACTATATATAGGACTATATAGCAACGGTAATATGATTAGATAATGGCCTTATCTCCCACATTTTCCCAGATTCAAAAATGTTCATGTCGAAATTTGGGCTACCAAAAAATATATATATATTATATTTTTTGTCAGCACCTTGTATTATTCAATATGGGAAAACTAGATCATTTAGTTGTAGGGGATGCTTGTAGAATACGCCAGAAAAGAATTGCGGGAAATTTGAAACATTTTCAATGACTAGTTGTTTTTTCATATAGTGCAAAGAAATTATGCGCTCTCGCGCGCGCGCACGCACGTAGAGAGCTGATTTTTCCAGCGAGTCTTAGTATTTCCATTGGTAATAAGATGGTATAATGCCAGAAACAAAATCCCTTATACAGGGTGAATTGGGGGTGTAAGGTTCAGCCTCCCCTTTAATTTAACCCGTACAGCCCCAGCGACGCGCCTGACGCGTCGGCGATGTATGTAACGCACAGCCCCAGAGACGCGCCTGGCGCGTCACCCTAATTGCGCCGACCGTAACCTCAGGTGTAGCCACTCAAGGGGGCTCAGATTTGTATGGGAACTGTGTACGTATCCCACGCAACCGTGCCGATGGTTGAAAACTCTCAAAGTCCACGTGCGTGCGCGCGAGCGAGCGCGCAATAACCTTTTTTTTTTTGGGATAATTGCCTTCAATTTTTTACTCTTATAAAATCCGTTTTCGGGGGCTCTGTAGGACCATTTTTTAAGCTTTTTGAGCGGTTTTTCGTGGTTTTTCCTTCATTCCTAACCCATTCGCTATTGTTTCTGGAATAAAACCATTTTTTGAAAACCGGCCGGGTTCTGGTGCGCAAACATTACAAAACTAGCCGGGGCTCCACGGGTTAAGTCAGAAGGTTGAGAATTCAGAAGAGTAAAAGTTAGGAACACAAAAACAAGTAATACTGTTGCGTATGAACACACAACATCCACCTTTTGCTTTAAATTGAGGATATAAATAGTATGTTTCATGATCTGCTTGTTTGAGGAGCATTTGAACAAAACAAAACATATAGCCTAGTGACAAGCAGGGTCTTGCTGAAATATTATAGATTCAGTCAAGTGTTAGTGAGAACCTCTATTTATTATTAGGCAAAATACTGTCCCACCATCCAAATGGATAATTAATCTACTTATAAGCTATGTCGAAAGCGATGCACATGTAAACTATCTAAGCATAACAATAGTTATAAACACTATTGAGGGAAACACCAGCCAGGCTCGAACATTTAATAGCTCACATGTATTTGTGAGAAATATTTAATATTATTAACTCTCCGGTCCAATCTCAAAATAAAGAACTTGATAACAGAGGCAGCTCTTGACAGGGCCGCCTGGAAAGCCGCCATTTAGGATGTGAGACTGTAACCACATTATCTGTGGACAAAATGGTCTTTAAACTTGTATGTATATATGTTGTATGTATGTATGTATATATTTATATATATATTATATATATATATATATATATAACATAGCTCGTTGTTTTGCCTCGTATATTAATTAGTTCAAAACCCTTGCTGGACTGTATCTAGATTGATAATGTTACTACTTTGCTGACCCGCTTGAGTGGTCATACATTGTGTGTTTCACCTTTATAATGTTGTCGTCTATGTGTGAAACAAAAATTTCATAGTCAGATCTGAACCCATCTTGATCATTTATCGAGATTTATGTGAATCTTATGGATGCTTGCATCGTCAACAAAATTTGAGATTCTATCTCACACCAATTGTGATATTTCCCCACTTTTCCATTATTATTTACTTTGCATTTCTCAATGCTCAAATAATTGGGATACGTGGCCCTGATAGAAATATAATTGGGATACGTGGCCCTGATAGAAATATATGATTATGAAGTTGTAATAAACGATGCTTTTGTTAAAAATTATATTCGTAATATATTTCATTGATGTTCTTGAAGACGTTATTGTCTTTGGTGATGTTGTAGTTGTTGGCATGGTAGAAAGTATGGGTGTTAACTAACATTTTCAGTAGTTTGAAGGCTTCCATTTTGTCTTCCTTACTTTATATTCGATTATTTCAGCTTAGGAAGAACCTGTGGGAGTCACATGGTGAACTGAAACAGATTATACCCTTGTGTGATCTTGTGGATATTCCTAAGGCAATTTTAATAGTTTAATACTAACTAAGATGAAATCTAAATGGTGCCATCGTAAAGAAGGACTTAACATGTTATAATCATAATAGAACAGTGATGGGACTCGTGGGAGAATTACTATGGTGGTGGTAGCGGCGGTAGTTGATACAGGGATAAATAGTGTAGTTGTTGTAGTGACGGAAGTAAAACAAGTTATTATCGTGGTAGAGTAAAGTTTTGGTGATGTGTACAAAGAAATAAATTACGTTATGATCATGATAACTAGTGGAGTACTGGTAATGATGGGAGTGATAGGGCGTTGGTGCTGGGTATGTGGAAGTAAAAGATGTTATGATTATGAAGGCAAGATGGTGAAATAGTGGGAATGGTGGTGACTATGGCGGCGGTGGTAAGTAAGAGGAAGTGAGAGACGTTATCACTATAGTAGAGAGGTATTGCAGTAGTGGTGATGGTAATGGTGGTGATAATGGTAGACTTTGCTGTAATTGTAGTATTTGTGGCAGTAGCTCTGGAGGTAATGTATGGATGAGTGTGTTTTGTGTCTATGTGACAAAGGAAACACAAGGCAAAGCTGCCTGCAACAAGTGTCACCCCCAAGGTTGAAAGAGTGACAGAGCCAAATCAAAGTACGTTAGAGGTATTTTAGGTATGTTGGAAAGAAGTGTGGTGTGTTTGTTAAGTGTAGTGAAATTAATTGGAATAGGTATTATGGTGGTATTGTTGGTATTGCTGTTTTGTTGTCAGATGAATATGCTTATGTGGCCCTGGTGGTTACTAATGGTGGTCTAGAACAACCAGCCCTGCACAACATTAGTGCCAGGTGCATGACTTGGCAATGGTTCAGTTACTCATATCAATCTTGGCCTGTACTGATGTTTGCTTACAATAGAGTTATGATAAGCGATAGTGAATGAGAGTTGCAGGGTCTGGTAAATCTATTTGGAACAGTGTGAAAAAAGGAATGTGAAAGTAAATGCGTGGCAGAGTATTTGAAAGGGGTGCAGTCACAGAGTGTGAGGTGAGGTTGAATGGTCAGGCTATGGAGAATGTCAGCTCATTTAAGTATTTGGGCAGTGTGTTGAATAAGGATGGGAGTAAGGATGAAGAAGTTCGGGAGAGGGTGCAACTGGGAAATAGGGTTGTAGGAATGCTGAAAGCAGCAAATATGAAATAGGTTGGTCAGCATGAAAGTAAAGAAGTCCTTGCAAGATAGTGTGGTAATCCCGATATTGACGTACGGGAGTGAAGCATGGACGTTGTTGGAGAGACAAACCAAGAGTGAGTGGGTTGGAAATAAGTTATTTGAAAAGTGCGTTTGGAGTTACATGGAGGGATAGACAGATGAATTAGGAAGTACAAGAGTGGTATGGTGTAGATGTAGATGTGCTGGAAAGTATGAAAAGGAACACCTTGAGATGGTTCGGCCATGTGGAATGTATAGGAAGCGAGAGCATGACTAAGAGAGTGTACGAGAGTGAAGTGGAAGGACAAAGAGGGAGAGGTAAACGGATAGAGAGGTAGCAGGATGGAATTAAGAAGAATATGCGTAAAAGCTGTGCTGGATGGGAGGAGGGTCGTCGACTAACTGGGGACAGAGGTGCATGAGGGCCACATGACCATCCCTTTGGGGATCACGGCATCCGCCAATAGATAGACAGACTTTCATATTATCATTATGCAAGTATACTTATGTAGGCTGATTTATTTATTTAATGTTATGTACAATAATTATAAGATTTTATATATAATTCAAAATAGAGCCAATTATTTCTCCTAAATTCAATCCCTGTAGTTTAATTGCACGACGAAAACCAAAAGATGTATAAATGACTACTTTCTCCAGATCTACAGCGGTTTCCACCGTTTTGTTAATACAATTTTTCTATTCTACTTCTTGATGATATATTCGTGTTGAAGGCGAAGGGTGGTGGTTGTGGTACCTTTACCTTTGGATACCTTTGGATGTGTTCGCCGCTCCTCTAGCGGCACCAAGGAGCGCGACGCCCCTCGTTATGGGTGGTGATTTGGTGCAGTAGACTGTTTGAAGCGACAGCTCGCTCCCTTGCGAGGATGGGCTCGTCTGGCACTTTTTGCAGTTCGACATCTAGGGCTCTCTTGAAGTTGTCTAACGAGATGTCCCTCATGTCTCTTACTCGCCGTGGGAGTTTGTTGAAGAGACGTGGGCCTCTGTGTGATAACCAGCCCTCTCGCAGAGAGCCCATAGCACCCCTGTTATTCATCCGGGGGATTTCGCATTCCCAGCCTCTCCTATCACTGAATTTCATGACTATCGGAGTATGTAGGTTTGGTACTAAACCCTCTGCGATTTTCCATGTGTATATTATTAGGTAACGTTCTCTTCTACGATCCAGTGAGTACAGATTCAGTGCTCTTAAACGCTCCCAATAGTGTAGATGTTTTATCGAACTTATATGCGAAGTGAAATTTCTTTGTACACTCTCTACGTCATTTATTTCACCTGCTTTGTATGGGGATGTTAATACGCTACAGTATTCAAGCCGCGGTAGCACTAGAGATTTGAAGAGCGTTATCATAGGCAATTCACCGCGTGTTTTAAATGTACGCAGAATCCAACCCGTTAGACGTTTCGCAGCCGCCACTTTGACCTGGTTATGTACTTTGAAACCCATATTTTCAGACATTAATACCCCAAGGTCTTTCACACTGTCTTTCCGTTCTATTATGTGGTTAGATTCTGTTAAGTAATTTGTAATTTCTTTAACACCATTATTATCTCCGTACCGTATTAATTGGAATTTTTCCTCATTGAATTGCATGTTGTTTTCCCTGGTCCACTGGAACACTACATTCATGTCTTCCTGCAGTCGGCCCGTGTCCTCTTGTGTGTTTACTATCTTGCTTAATTTTGTGTCATCAGCAAAAGACGACAACGTACTGTGTCTGGTGTTGGTATCTATGTCGCAAATTAGTATGAGGAACAGAAGGGGCGCTAGCACTGTTCCTTGGGGCACTGAGCTTTTGACATCCGAAGGCTCAGAAGTGACTTGGTTTACTGCTACCGATTGTTTTCGGTTTACGAGGAAATTGTATATCCACCGTCCGATTTTCCCAGTTATACCTTTTGCT
Source organism: Paralithodes platypus (assembly GCA_032716605.1). Classification (NCBI taxonomy): domain Eukaryota; kingdom Metazoa; phylum Arthropoda; class Malacostraca; order Decapoda; family Lithodidae; genus Paralithodes; species Paralithodes platypus. The sequence goes on from CM064575.1 coordinate 44,943,193, forward strand.
TTCAGTTTGTGGGCTATTATACCATGGTCACATTTATCAAATGCCTTAGCAAAATCGGTGTAAATGACATCCACATTTTTCTTTTCTTCTAGCGCTTTAAGAATTTTGTCATAGTGTTCCAAAAGTTGTGAGAGACATGATCTTCCCGCTCTGAACCCATGTTGACCGGTGTTGTGTAGTTCATTTGTCTCCATGAATGTTGAAATTTTGCTTCGCAGGACTCGCTCGAAAACTTTAATGATGTGAGAGGTTAGAGCTACCGGGCGGTAGTTTTTCGGTAGTGCTTTACTCCCTCCTTTATGCAGTGGGGCAATTATTGCGTTTTTCAAGCTATCTGGTATGTCACCAGTGTCTAGACTCCTTCTCCACATTATAGCCAGGGGTTTTGAGAGGTTTTCCTTACATTTTTTCATTAGGATCGAATTCCAAGAGTCCGGGCCTGGTGCCGAGTGGGATGGCATGTTGGAAATGGCCTCTTCTATGTCTTTTGGACCGAAATCAATATCCAGCATCTGAGGGGTTTCCGTGGGGGAGGTTTCCATGAAAAATATATTTTGGTCTCTGATGACTTTTGTTTCATCAGGCTCACTGAATGCCATTTCATACTGCCTGCTTAAGAGTTCGCTCATTTCCTTTTTGTCCCCTGTGAAAGAGCCGTCCCCTTTGCTCAGTGGGCCGATGTTTGATGTTGTTTTAGCTTTTTGTTTGGCGTATGAAAAGAAGTATTTGGAATTTTCCTTTATACCTGCAATAGCTTTCCTCTCCTCTTCCATATGTTGTAGTTCATATGATATTCTTAGCCTTTGTTCAATTTCCACAATTTCTCTATCTATTTCGACCTTTTGCCTATCCTGTAGATTTTGATGTGTGCGTCTTTGTGTGAGTAATTTTCTTCTTCTGTACAGGCTCCTCCTTTCCCGATCTTGTTTGCTTCTTCGTTTTGTTTGTCTTGCAGGTATATGGTGGCTACAGATTTGGGTCATGGTTTCTGTTATTAAGACTAGACATTCTGCTGGTGTCAGGTTATCCATTAAATCTTCCCAGTCTATTTCCTCCATTTCTTGATTTACCTCTTCCCACCTAATGTTTTTGTTATTGAAGTTAAATTTACTGAAAGGGCCGGTTTTTGTTCTCGATTCTGAGGTTGTCTGTACACTTTCTAAGGTTGTTTTGATCTCAATTAATTTATGATCTGAGTATGTTGTGTCCGATATGTTAATGCTGTGTACTAGAGAGTCGTTGTTAGTGAAAACCAGGTCTAAGATATTGTTTTCCCGTGTGGGTTCAGCAATATGTTGGGTAAGACTAAAAAAATCACAAAGTTCAAAAAGCTCTCTCGTATTAGTATTTGCTTCTCCGGTGTTATTTGCCACTAACTGGTTTTCTAGTTGTCACCATTTAATGTTTGGTAGGTTAAAGTCTCCTAGCCATATAATATTTGGTGTTGGGTTCCCCAGGGTTTCCACTTCTGATTTTATTTTGTTGAGCTGGGTTTTGAATTCTTCTCGGGATGAGTCTGGAGGCCTGTATGTAACAATAACTGCTAAATTTAGGGATTCTATTTTAACTCCAAGTATTTCCACCACTTCATTACTGTTATTTAGGAATTCAGTACATATCAGTGAGTCATGTATGTACAAGGCTACACCTCCATGTGATCTATGCGTTCTGTCCGCCCTATGTAGGTTGTAACCAGGAATCCATACCTCACTATCTTCCTGATCTTTAATGTGAGTTTCTGTGAGAGCCGCATATATAGCGTTTCCTTCTTCTAGCAGGCCCCTAATAAATGGTACTTTGTTCGTGGTTCTATTTTTTAGGCCTTGGATATTTGCAAACAAGATTGGGGAGGGATTGTTTGGAGTACTATGTGTACCTAATAGTCTTCGGGATGTATTGGCCACTCTTGGGAGGCCAGGAGGTGCTCGAGGTGTTCTATGTGCTCTTCCATCTCCCTCAGTCTCTTCATCTTCATCTGCCCTTTCCCTCCTTGCCTTTTTCCTCTGTCTCGTCCTCGCATAGCTAGAGAGTTGTTTGGGCTACCATTCGTGTTAGGTCTAGCATATCTCCAAGTCCCTCTAATATGAAAAGCTGGGCATTTCATATTGTAGCAGGTCTTGTTCTTAAGTGATGTCTTGCAAAGGGATGGGTGGTGGTATTTGCAGGTTTCACCAAATCTACATTTTCCATAACTGGTTATGTTGTTGCAAATTTTGGGATGAGCAAATCTACATGAATTCCCATTATATTCGCCCTTTTGACCAAAGTAGCACCTTCTTTCCAGATAATATCTGCACACTGGTGTAGACAACCCAGTAGGTGTGGCTGGGGCTGCAAGGGGTTATGTGGTGAGCTAAGTGTGGTTGTGGGTGATAGTGGGCTTGGTGTATGGGTGGGTGAGGCCTGCAGGGGGGTGGAGTTACGGGTCGGTTGTAGGTGGGCAGGTGGCAGTGGTGAGGGGGGAGACGATGTGGAAGGGGAGCCTGATATGGGGGCTTGTTGCATCCTACGTTCCTCCTGCAATTGTATTTGATCAACAGCAGTAGGGTGGTCAATGGCCATAGATGGGATTAATGTGGGTGTTTTCTGGGTCTGGGAGGTGTGGGGAGATGTGCGGCAGGGTTTGTGTATATGTAGGGTGCGAAAGGTTGTTGTTCGGCAGGCGATGTGTGTTGATGTGCAGGAGGCAATGTGGGCATTATCATGGGAAGGTGTGCGTGTGTGGGTTGTGATATTTGTATGGGCCCTGAGGCCCCAATAGTTCCCCATTTTCTGTGAAAGGTAGCTATGTCTTGGCTATATTTCAGTCTATCTTGTACTTCTGGATTTTCTACAGTCTGTATGACTTGCCATGTGATATCGAAACAACTATCGCAGAAATGGAGGTTCTTCCCTCTTGTATTGTACGCCTCATTTATTGGTGTCAATCCTATGCAAATCCAGTGGTATGGTTGCTTGCATATCCGACATGCGGTGCCTTCATGCATGTGTATATTCATCTTACAACTCGTACAGTTGTCTCTGGTAAAAAGATTTTTTGTTTTGTTGTGTTTGTTTTTGTTTTTCCACCCGCCCTTACATAGGAGAGAGAGAGAGAGAGAGAGAGAGAGAGAGGGGGGGGGGGGGGGGGGGCTTGGAGGACAAGGAGGTGTTTGTTACGCGGTTTGTGGGGAGTGTGTGGGGGGGGGGGGGGGGGGGGCACTCGTTTACCCTCGTTATGTTTAAACTTTAAGTAACTTTAAGTAACACTTTCAATAATTATCTTATGAAACAGAATTCTCACAGCCCTAACCACTTTTCCCGTTTTTGGTCGACTGTTTAACGGAATATACGGCACTCTAGGAAAATAACGAACTTTCCAGGCTACCTACAATATATATAGTATCTATTTTAATTTTCATATTTTACCTATCAACTTGATTCAACACTGCGCAGGTTCGAATTTTCACCACATTTGGTTGCGTGGGAGATCTTTCTCTCCAATAACGTCACTACTAACCTGCGATATGGTCGAGAAATAATCTGCACTGATTAATTTGTTTAAATATTGTTTTTCTCTGTTTGCTATTATTTACGATATTTGTTTTGTCGGTACCCTTTCCTGTCGAGGTTAAGTTTCGCTTTTGGTAAAATCGTATAGGGGGAGGGGAGGGGACGTGTCCAGGAGAGCGAGGGGATATATGTTTATGGTCTTTGCGGTCACTGAGGGTATTTTGTTTACAGCATACGTCCTGTTCCCAAGCTAAAAGTTAAAAGTTCCCCTGACTTTAATTCTCTGTATTATACTTTCCTAGTTTATTTACGTGATATACGATGTTCACTATCACTTTTAACTTAGGCTTCCTATTTTCCCATAGCCCTGTTTGATTTCATAGGACTATATAGCTAACACTTTGCTTTTGGGACGTAACGGTTTTTTCTTTCCCTTCTTCTTTCCACCCGCCTTATGGGCCTGCCCTAGGCCTGTCCTAGACCAGCGCCGTGGCACTGCTGTAGGAGTTAACGGATTTGTTCTCCAAAACGCGTATATCTCTCCAGATATTTTATCAGATATGTTGGCAGAGCTCCAACATTACTTGATACATTGCCTACCAATCTTTCGACATATACTGTATATCTTTGGCTGGGCATATATTTTGATCTTGTTTGACTAAGGAAATACCAATGCAAACATATGAAGTAGAAGGAAGCAAGTAGAGGGATTAATACATTAATTATACTGCTAGCGTGAAAGCTGATTTATAGTATGTATCATAGCAAAGATATATATACAGTATATATATATATATATATATATATATATATATATATATATATATAATATATATATATAGAGAGAGAGAGAGAGAGAGAGAGAGAGAGAGAGAGAGAGTAGTAATAACAACAGAGGGACAGAACATTGGACGAAGATGGACAAGGAAATTGCTAGGTAAAGGAGGAAAAACCTGATATTATTCCATACAGTCTTACGTGGATATAAACAGTGCGCAACAGTTGTATATCTCTGATCTGACTTTCTCTCCTAGTATGAAATGAATGACATTACAAACAAACCGAAATGTAGCTTGCTTAAAACATTTTTCCTGTAAGATATGGAGGCAGCAATGGAGAACATGATTTGCATTGTGAAGACGATTACACGACTTTTGAACCACGACTGAGCAATATAGACCTATGGGAGCTAATGGAACAGATGTGAAAACAAAACATAAATATGGAAAGCTTGTGTGAGATATCTTGTTAGACAAATGGAGAATGAAATCGTAATAGAAAGTCAAGAACTGTAAAGGTACTACAGTCGAAGACCAGACCAGACCAAATGGCTGAAGAAAAGTAGGAAAGAAGAGCAATTGGACAGAGGAAGAACAAGCGGAGAAGTGAGAAGTACAGTAGAAGACTGAAAGTTCTCGGGCTCAACCAAGTTGCTTCATTGTAAGTCGAAGGTTGCATTAGCATATCTTAAATATGCAGGTCACTGAGCTGGCAAATAGTTAAAAGTTCCAGTTCTGGCTGAAGTTTGTGGAGAAACAATAATATCAGACTCAGGGGTAATAGAAAATGATATATAGTGACTTTTTTGTTCTATGTGGATGAGCAAGACAAAAGGCAAAACTGCCTGTGACGAGTGCCTCTCTCATAGTTGAAGGAGTGGCAGGGCCAACAACAAGGAGCAGTCAAGCCAAAATGCCTGGACACACGGAGTTTGAAGCAATTTAAGTCATAGTATGAGGAAAAGATGGATTCAGGGAGAGAGTTTCAGAACTCAGCTGTTGAATAGAAGAAAGATTCGGAGTATCATTTCACTCTTGAGTTAGAGAGTTGCACAGAGTAGGGGTGGGATTGTGCGTAGGGTACTACGTACTGTACGTAGAGCAGGTGGTATACACTGAATGAGCTCTGAGGAACACTGATTATTGTAGTAGCGATAGAATAGCGACAGAGATGCAACATTGTGGCGAAGTGAGAGAGATTGTAGAGAGTCGGTGAGTGGACAGGAGTTAATGATACGAAAGGCTATCCTTTCTACTTTGTCTAGAAGTGCTGTGTGAGATGATCCTCCCCACAGATGCGAACAATACTCAATACAAGGACACACTCTGCCCCTGTACAGAGCAAGAAGCTGTGCAGGGGTAAAGAACCCCTTGAGACGATTGAGCACTTCCAGCTTCTGGGAGGCCGCCTTAGCAAGACTGGTAATATAGTCCAAGAGAGAGCAGAAGAGAAAGAGACACCGATTATACTGAAAGAAGATGAAGGATTGATTTTTGTATTGTTGAAGTATAAGGGATAGGCTAGTCCTCTGGTCAAAACAAAAATATAGAGTTCACGACGGGTAGATAGATTTATAAATTGGGTTTTGAAAGCATTAAAAGCAGCAAGATTTTCTCTGCCCCAATTGGAAATGGTAGTTAGATCAGAATATAAATGTTCTATGGCTTCATTACCTTTGTCTTTGAGGGATTGCTTGCTGGGGCGTTCTAGAAAACTAAATGAATAGTATAAGGTGCATATGAATGGATAGGATTGGAGGTACAGTTGAGGAGATCATTTGTGAAAATCAGAGAGAGAATTGGAGATAGGACAGAAGCCTGAGGAACACCAGAGTTGATAGGATGAGGAAGTGAACGATGGCCATCCACAACTGCAGCTATGAAACAGCCGGAAAGGAAATTAGAGACAAAGGCACAGATAGAGGGATAGAATCAGAAGGAGAGTAGTTTAGAAATTAATGATTTGTGCCAGACTCTATCGAAGGCCTTCGATATGTCTAGCGCAATAGAAAAGGTCTCACCGAAGTCCCGAAAGGAGGATGACCGAGAGTTAGTAAGATATGAAATAAGATCACCAGTAGAGCAACCCTTAAGGAATCCATACTGGCAATCTGAAAGTAGATTATGAGAAGAGAAATGCTTAAGAAATTTGGAAGAAAGAATAATTTCAAAAACTTTAGATATACAAGAGATGAGATCAATTGGAAGATAGTTGGAGGGTTGAGAGCGGTCACCCTTCTTTGGGATAGGTTGAATGAGAGCAAACTTCTAGCAAGAAGGGAAGACGTTAGAGGAGAGACAGAGACGAAAGAGTTTGCCTAGGCAGGGGGTCAGCACGGAAGCAAATTTTTTTAGTACAACAGGGGGAACACAATCCGAACCGAACACCTTCTTAGTATTATGCTCAGAGAAGGTAGACAGTACATCTTTAGAAGAGATTAGGATATTAGGCATAAGTAGGATAGAGGGGGTGGAGAGGTAGGAATAGCACCGGAATCATCCAAGTTGGAGTTTCTAGCAAAAGTTTGATAAAAAAGTTCAGCTTTGTCAGAGGAAGAAGTGATGGTTGTGCCATAAGAGTGGAAAAGGGGAGGGAAAGACGAGGAAGAAAAAATGTTAGAAAGGTTTTTGGCTAGATGCCAGAAATCTTGGGAAGATCTAAAGTTGGATAGTTCAGTGCATTTATTATTGATGAGAGCGTGTTTGGCAAGTCAAAGACAGATTTGGCTTGATTCCGGGCAGAAACATAGGAAGAATGAGATTCTTGAGTTTTAAGGTGTCGGTACCGTTTGAGTGCTTCCTCTTTATTGTGGATAGCATTAGAAATTAGAACAAGCGTGAGTAAACCAAGATTTGTTTTGCATTAGTCTGAGAGAAAGAAAATGGAATGTATGCCTCCATGCCCCATAGGATTACCTCGGTACTGCGTTCAGCACTCTCCGAGGGTCCCCCGGAGAGGGTCCCCGGCCACGGAAACAAAAATTATTCCATGGGAAATCAAAGAAGTACTGCCGGAGAGCCTCCCAGTCGGCAGTGCCTAAGTGCCACAAGCGCCGCTGGCTGGGAGGTTTGGGTGGCCCTACTGGAGAGATAGGACAGGTGACAGAGATAAGTTTATGGTCGGAGGAGCCCAAAGGAGAGAAAAGATCGACAGCATAAGAAGAAGGGTTAGGAGTTTAAAACAAGTCAAGAATGTTAGGCCGATCTCCGAAGCATTCCGGGATACGGGTGGGTTGCTGAACCAACTGCTCTAAGTCATTTAGGATAGAAAAGACGTAGGCTTGTTCACCAGGATGGTCAGTAGTATTTGAGGAGAGCCATTGGCGGTGGTGAACATTGAAATCTCCAAAGATGGAGATTTCTGAGAAAGGAGAGATAGATAGAATGTGATCAACTTTAGAGTTTAGATAGTCAAAGTATTTGTGAAAGTCGGTAGAGTTAGGGGAAAAATAGACAGCACAGAAATATTTAGTATGAGAATGACAGGATAGTTTGAGCCATAAATTTGATAATTCAGAGGAGTCAAAATCGGGAACACGAGAGAAAGTGAGTTTGTTGTGCACGTATGCACAACATCCGCCTTTGGCTTTGAAACTAGGATAGGGAAAGTAGGAGGATTCAGAGCGGGGCTGCTGGCAGTTGCTTTAGACACCTGAGTGTCAGTGAGGAAAAGAAGATCAGGTTTGTAGAAGGAGATATGGTAATCTACAGAGGAAAAATTAGAGGAAAGGCCGCGAATGTTGCAAAAGTTGATAGTAAGAATGACAGGCCGTGGTCCAGAGCATTTAGAAGGGACGTCAGGGGAAGGTTGGGCGGGTGTAGGGGCATTTATGGTCCTCCCTCATGGGGACTCCGAGGCTGGGCGTATGTTCATCATCATTACTTAATTTTGGAAGAAGGAAGTGTTGTGTGCATGTCTAGTGTGGTGAAGTGGATAAGAGGAGGAGGTGTTTGTGAGAGCGAGCTGGATATTACTCTCAGTGTAAGTGAGGCAAAAAGGAAATCAGTAAGAGAGACCAAGCAAATGAATCAGGAGTTCCAGCGACTCCTTATCAAATGCCTATATCCTTTCCTGGGTATAGCCCTGTTCGATTGATGCATACTATTTCCCCCAAGATAAGGTAAGTTAAAGATTGAAAGGCATTTTTTTATTAATTCCAAATTAAAATGATAGAGCCAAGGTGTCGCCCTGCGCTAGTGCGCCACCAATCAAGACCCACAGAGCTAGAAGTAGCTCCTCCCACCTCTCCTACCAGATCAACTTTACCCTTATAAATACGACCCCCTGTTCATCGCTCATCATTCCTTCTCCTGAACAAGTCGAAATGTCCAGGCCAAACCACAACTATGCAGAACTACTCTATCAACTACCTAAACATCAGAGGAAAATTGCCAGAGATATTGAAGTAATAAATAATAAACTTATTAACCCGGGAACTACAGGAAGACTCTTAAGAGTTCCCCCGGCGGGCTGCGGGAAGACTCTTAAGAGTCAGGGGAAAAAAAAATCAATTTTAAACACCGATTTTTTGTTTTTGTTTTTTTTGCCCCTGGGCCATGCAAAATATCACTCCTCTACCTCCCCTCCTTCCCCACTTTCCTCCCCTCCTTCAGTTATCACCTATTTTCCCTGTTATTCCCTTATTCTGTGGTATATTTTCGTGCTAACATTAGCGAGTTGCAAGCAGGGCATTGTCATCACTATTAGCAAGCGAGTGCAAGAGAGAGAGAGAGAGTATCGATCGACAGTGTCTCTCCAGCCTTGGGGAAAATTGGCGGGAAAGGAGGTTGCCTCAGCCATACATTTTGTAACTCCCGGCTTGTATCGCCGATTTTGACACTCCAAACGCTGTTTCCACTTGTTTTATTGTTGTAACAGGTTAATACCTTTATAATCAACCTATAATAGGCGCATATGGAGAAGTATTAATGCTATTTATGGTAAAATGAATATTTTAGTGATGGAAACAGCTCAAATACGTCAGCACAGGCAGAGGTGTCTAATACCCCCCATGCGCACTTCAGAGGTTAATAATGAAATTGCTGCTTCTTTTAACCTTGTCTGTCTGCATGAAAATGTACTACCTGGCTATTCGAATATATATATATATAGTGTCGAGACTCGTAAGTAAGTCGACAGTTTAGGTTAAGTAAACATACTGGAAGTTCAAATTAGGCGCCAGTATTAGGCTAAGTTATATATCTATATAAAAGATATACACTATTTCGTATTAAATTTATCTGGGTTTATTATCCATTATTATAACGGGTTGTCATTATAATAAATCCGGTATATCTTGTAGTTAGTTAAATGATGCATAGGTAGATAAGATAACTGCGCATGCGTCATATTCGGGAACCTGAGGGTCCCTCGCTCCAAGACAAACTAGACTCGCTTTAGCTACGACCTCGCGAACATCTCCTTCTAGCCGCTCCAATACAACCACCTGTTTCCTGTTAAGTCATCCTAATTCTTATCTCTTAGTGGCCAATATATTTTCTATCTATTCCTACCACTATCATTGAGCTATCTATCCCTATCAATAAATAAAAGTAAGTTAACTCTTGTGAGTTTATAGGTAAATTTCGCTTTGTTTACTATCAAATTCTCACAAAATGGTCCTTCGATATCATTGAATTTTGTCTTATGCTATCTTTTCTTCTTTGTCTTTTCTTTCTTCTGCTTTCCTGTTGTCTACTATTTCTTGGCTATTCCTTCTTTCTGTTCCCTATTTCCTCTTCCCTGGTGTCCCCTGTAGGCTTGAGATTGTGTTTGTTATCTGTGCCCTAATTTCCGCCGGGTCCCGCTTGTTTTGCCCGTCCTTATGAGCCGCCGTCATGTATTTCCGTCTGGCGCCTTTGGCGGGGGGGGGGGGGGGGGGGGGGGGGGGCAGCGAAGACCTGTTCAAGAGGGTCGTGGCTACTGCCCAGGAGCACTTCACAAAGTTGGGAGATATTCAGGCTTTAAGGGACCAGTCGGATGAGGAATGGGAGGCGGCTACTTTCTCTAAGGTAGATCTGAGTAATAATTGGTAGGCTATAGGCTAGGTATATAATTGCAACAAACAAATTAATGTAAAGTAGAATTATAAGGGTTAAATTAAATTTGTTCGGTCTTAACTAAATTAAAAGGGGGTAATTACCACAAACATTTTTGGTACCATTAGATGTTGGGCTCGCCTAGTTTAATATATGTTAACAATTTAAATTGGCTTGTTATACACCTTTTTGGCCTCCCTTCCTTAGTGTGCTCTAACAACATTTTACCGCATATTATGTAAGGTTCATTACTATTGTGAGTGGAGATAGTATAGGCATTCGTTAACTTTTATTATTGCTCTCTGCGTCTTATTTCCCTCATTTTTGCCCTACACCAACAAAGTTGCCGCATTTAATATAAGGTTTACCATTTAAATTTAAGTGTGGAGATCCTTATGCGTTGTTCGTTTACTTTTATTATTGCGTTCCGCATCATATTTCCCGCTTATTTTGCCCTACCCCGACATCACACGTTTAATTAATTATTACGTTTAAGTCGGGGTTCCCTATATCTTGCCTTTATTAAACTACCCTCCTTCGGTTTCTATCCCTCCATCTGTGCCTTTGTCTCTTTCCGGCCGTTCCATAGCTGCGCAGCGGTTGTGGACGGCCATCGCTCACTTCCTCATCCTATCAACTCCGGTGTTCCTCAGGGCTCTGTCCTATCTCCTATTCTCTTTCTAATTTTCATAAATGATCTTCTCAACTGTACCTCCTTCTTTTTCTTCTTTAGAACCCGCCCGCAGACCGTGCAGATCCACAGGGCTGACCTTTGTATCGGTACTGGGTCAGAAACGTTAGTAGGAGGGAAAGTTTAGAGTAGAAGGATAGTTTAAGAGACAGTTTTGTTTGTTTGTATAAACCCCCCCCTCACTTCCTCCTCCCTCCCCCTCACCTCCGCTCCCCCCCCCCTCCCTCACCCACTTCTCTTCCTCCACATTTTCTCCAACATCCTCTTCATCATCTCCATGTCTTGTGTTTCCATCTCCTGTGTTAACCCCAATAGCGCCCCTACCCCTCTATCTTCCCTCTGCTTAATCTCCTCCCACCCCCTCTGCCCAACTCTATTCCTCATGTACCTCTCCAACTCCTCTCTCTCCTCATCATATCTTGTACATTCGGTTACTATGTGTTCTACATCCTCCACTATTGGGTCCCCTCCCATTTCACATTGACTGCAGTGCGGTCCCACTCCATTCCATCTCCTTGTTCTCTCATTCGTTTCTAGCGATCCTGTTCTTGCTTTAAATAGGAGTTTCGATCCCCATCCCCCATCATAGTACAGTTCTCTAGCTGGTTTTTCCTTCTCTCTATAATATGCCAGCGTGGCTTTATTTTCTACCCCCTCCCTCCATCTTCTTCTCCCCTCCTCCTTTATCCCTTTCTCTATCTCTCTGACACATCCCCTCCCATTCTCTAGTATGACCCACTCCTCTCTCTCATTTCTTTTTCTAAATTCCCCCCCCCACCCGGTCCTGTTTTATATTTATCCTCCCCAATCTTTTCTTGCACTCTCTGTTCCATTTACTTTGCTCGCTCGCCCATCTGTTTACCTTCCCCGGCCACCTGTCTTCCTCCATCCCCTCTAGCCTCACTTTGTACTTCCCTTTCGCTTTCCCAATCCTTTCCTCAAACGTACTCCACCCCATCTCCCCTCGGATTGCTTCTTGAGCTACGTATTTATTTGCCCCCAATCCTGTCCTCCCGATTTTATTCTGTATCGTTTCTAATTTCTTCGTTTCCGCCTCTGTTGTTTCTACCGCCTCTAAGCCGTACATTATTGCAGGTACTCCTAATCCTTTCCACAGCCCTCGCACTATTTCATAGCTATTCGCTCTTAGCCTTGTCGCGCTCCATAGTCTCCCATTCCATTGTTGCATTTGTCCCACCTTTTCACTTTTCGCCTTCTCAAACCCTTTCTCCGTGATCATTACCCCCAGATATTTATACTCCCTTGTCTTCTTCATTCTGTTTCCTTCCAGTGTCCATTCCTCGTCTTCTTGAAGCTCTCCATTCATTTTCATCACCTGGCTCTTTTCTTTACTAAATCTTACTTCAAGTTCCTCCCCGAATCTCGTTGCTTCCTCTAGTAGTCTCTACAACCCTCCTCCCGTTTCTGCCATCAGAACTACGTCGTCAGCAAACAGCAGTACCCCCAGTCTTTCTTTGTTTATCTGAATCCCCTCCCCAACTCTTTTTATCCTCTGTGTCATTTCTTCCATATATAACGCAAATAATAACGGCGATAATACGCACCCCTGCCTTACTCCCCTCTTGCTTTCTACCCATCCCGTTTCTATATTGCCTAGCGCGTACTTCGCTTTTGTTCCTTGGTACATCGATGTTATGATGTTTATATACTTTTCTGGTATTCCACTCCTTGCCATTATTTTCCATAGCAGTTCCCTGTGTACTCTATCATAGGCTTTTTCTATATCCAGGAATGCACAGTAACCCATTTGTTTCTCTCTTTTCATTTTCCCCATCACTTCGCTTAGTATATAGATATTATCTGTCCCCCTCCTGTCTCTTCTGAACCCATTTTGCTCATCACTTATTAGCCCGTTTCCCTCTATGGCTCTATTCATCCTTTCCTTCAATATCCCGCAGAAGAGTTTCCCTATTGTGTTTGTCTCTGTCACTGGCCTGTAGCTTTTAATTTCCTTCTTACTCTTGTACCCTCCCTTGTGCAATAGTGTTACTCTCGCTTCATTCCATCTTTCTGGTACTCTCTCATTTCCCATTACCTCATTAAACATTTTCTTCAGTCTTCTTGACATTTCTTCCCCCCCCCCCCCCTCTATGTACATTTCATTTGGTATCCCATCCGGGCCGGTCGCCTTTCCCTTTTTTAGTGCTTTGATCCCTCTCCTTACTTCTTCTATTGTGAGCTCCCTTTCCATTTCCATCTTATCCTGTTCTGGTAGCCTTCTCTCTCTCATTTCCAAGTTCCATTCCCTCTCCTCCCCTTGTTCATTTACTCCCCCTATTTCCTCCCAGTATCGCTTTATTTCAATCTTTATTACTTCTTCTGTCTTTATTATTCTATCTCCCACTATTAGTTCCACGCTTTCTTCCTCTCTACCGGTCTCACCTCTTAACATCCTATACCACTCCTTTTGGCCCTCTTTCTCCTTGCTTCTGATCTTTTCTACTTCTTCTTTCTCGTGTTTTATCATTGCCTCTTGTATTAGTATTTTTACCTTCTTCCTTTTCTCCTCGTATACCTGTACCGCTTGTCTTTCTTCTCGTTCCCTCTCTCCGCCTTCCCTCCTATTTCTCTCTATCATCCTTCTCCTTTCTCTGTTCGCATCCCTTCTTTCACTTCTTGCTTGTATTATTTCCCCCATTCCACCATGGTTTTTGTTTTCTTTTTCCTGTCCATCTTCTTATTCTTCCTATACTCCTTTCTGCCGCTCTATTTATGTCCATCATCAACTCTCTGTCCATTTCCTCTACGCTTCCCTCTCTTCTTTCCCCTATTTCTTCCAGGTAACCTCTGTATTCTACCCATATTTCACTTTTTAGATTCCATCTATTAATCCTCCATCTCGTGTTTCCTTTGCTTTTCCATTCCTTTGTGTAGTTTATCACCATGAGTCTGTGGTCGCTTTGTATCCCTACTTCATTTTCTTCATCTATCCACATGTTTTGGATCTCTTCCCTTCCTCTTCCATTCGCTAGTATGAAGTCTATCGCCGATCTTTCTCCTTCTCCGTGTCTTACCCATGTCGCCTTCCCCTCTCCCATTGTTTGGTTCAGTATTTCCATGTAATTTTCTTCCGCAAATTGGATCAAGGCTTCTCCATTCCCATTTATCCTCTCCACTAGTATCCCTATATGTGCATTCACGTCTCCCATTATAATTATCTCCTCTTCCTCCCTACCCCTTATCATTTCCTGTATTCCTTGGTACTTGATTCTGTTTTCTTCCCGTTCCCTTCTCCCCCCTTCCACCGTGAAGTACCCTATTATTGCTGTTATTTTTTCTTCCCTTCCATTATTCATCCTCGCTAGTGTCACTCCCATTATATCCTCCATTTCCTTTGATTCTCCACCCTTTAGTTTCTCTATTTTCCATTTTGAGTTGTTCCTAATCATTAACCCTACCCCTCCCCCTTTCTTTTCTGATTTCTCCCTCCCTCTCCCAATGAGCGTCCCATCTAGTCCCATCTATTCATACGACTCTTATCTTACACTACTCAATTAGTTTTCCTGAACGCCCAAGCCAGCAATCCCTCAAAAACAAACATAATGAAGCCATGCAACACTTATCTTCTGATCTAACTACTATTTCCAATTGCAGCAGAGACAACCTTGTTACCTTTAATTCTTCCAAAACCCAATTTTTTCATCTTACTATCCGTTCGGAACTTCCAAAGGACTATCCCTTACACTTCAACAATACAAAAATCAATCCTTCATCTTCTATCAATATTCTCGGTGTCTACTTTTCTTCTGCTCACTTAGAAAGACCATATTACCAGTCATGCTAAGGCAGCCCCCCAGAAGCTGGGTGTGCTCAACTGCCTCAAGGGGTTCTTTACCCCCGGACAGCTTCTGGCTCTGCACAGGGGCACAGTGCGTCCTTGTATTGAGTATTGTTCACGTGTGTGGGGAGGATCCTCTCACACCGCATTCCCAGACAAAGTAGAAAGGAAAGCCTTTCGTATCATTAACTCCCGTCCACTCACCAACTCTCTGCAATCTCTCTCTCTTCGCCGAAATGTTGCATCTCTCTCGCGATTCTATTGCTACTACAATAATCAGTGTTCCTCAGAGCTTTCCCAGTGTATACCTTCTCCCTTACGTAGGGTACGTAGTACCCGGCATGCAACACAATCCCACCCCTACTCTCCAACCCAAGAGTGAAACACTATTCTCAGTGTTTCTTCTATTCAACTGCTGAGCTCTGGAACTCTCTCCCAGAATCAGTCTTTCCCTCTTCATATGACTTAAAAATTGCTTCAAACTCCGTGTGGCCAGGCATTTAGGCTCGAACGTCCCTTGATTTTGGCCCTGTCACTTTTTCATCTCTGGGGGAGGCACTCGCTACAGACAGTTCTTCCTTTTGCCTCCCTCACTCACATAGAACAAAAAAATTGTTTTTTCCAGACATATAGTTATTATCTATAATTATATTAGTTTCTCATTTCCCATGTGCAGTATATACATGAATACAGGTATTCACTATAGATAATTATGCTTTAAATGTGTTTAATATTTATATGATATGTATTACTTCTGTGAATATATTTATGTTTTAAGAAAGACTCATACAATCAATATATATGTTTTTATTCATACCGGTAATTGTTAGTGGGAGTATATTATTGTAATGTATTTTTTATTAATCTTATGTTTATAATACTTATCTATAAGTATATTTAATTCTGTTTTTGAAATCATATACAGCCAATTTACTATGTATTATCAATAATTATTCACTCTGGTACTACATACTTGTTATGCTATACAGTATATGCTAACATGTTGATAATATTCACTCTGGTACTACATACTTGTTATGCTATACAGTATATGCTAACATGTTGATAATATTCACTCTGGTACTACATACTTGTTATGCTATACAGTATATGCTAACATGTTGATAATATTCACTCTGGTACTACATACTTGTTATGCTATACAGTATATGCTAACATGTTGATAATATTCACTCTGGTACTACATACTTGTTATGCTATACAGTATATGCTAACATGTTGATAATATTCACTCTGGTACTACATACTTGTTTGCTATACAGTATATGCTAACATGTTGATAATATTCACTCTGGTACTACATACTTGTTATGCTATACAGTATATGCTAACATGTTGATAATATTCACTCTGGTACTACATACTTGTTATGCTATACAGTATATGCTAACATGTTGATAATATTCACTCTGGTACTATACTTGTTATGCTATACAGTATATGCTAACATGTTGATAATATTCACTCTGGTACTACATACTTGTTATGCTATACAGTATATGCTAACATGTTGATAATATTCACTCTGGTACTACATACTTGTTATGCTATACAGTATATGCTAACATGTTGATAATATTCACTCTGGTACTACATACTTGTTATGCTATACAGTATATGCTAACATGTTGATAATATTTATTATTATGATTATTTATTGGAAGGGCCTGGAGTTCTCAAAAAGAGGCTCCGGTCCTGATACCGTACTCGACTTACAGTGTGCTGGCTTAATAATCTAGAAGGGTTCATAGCCTCCGAAGTCCTATTTTAACTAACTAACTAATTATTGAATGCATTATAAAATCACATTATAAATATTATTAGGGGTAATATTATGAAGCACAGTGTTAGCATTCTATTGTTATTATCTTATTCTTGGGTTATATGTATATTATGGGGCGTCTGTATATCCCTCCCGTACTTCTACCCTGGGTTGTGGATGGCCTCCACGAATGAAGACGTGAAGGAGATGTCATTGAGGTTGAGGATGGTGGTGGGAATGTTGCTTGGCCCTGGCCCTATTAGGCTGGAGTGAGGCGGTCGCTCTTGGCTGCCCATAGGTAAGTGATACTGACCCCCATGATGTGTAAAGGGGGTGAAGCACTGCGGGTTGTTCTGTTTCCGAGAGAAGGTGGGAACGGCGGTGGTGCTTGGTATTCAGGGTGCTCTTCCATCTGACAAGCCGAGCGCCCTCTAAGCTACATCACTGTATTGACGCATTGGGCCACAAACTTATAGCAGAGCTTAGGGTGAACACTCATTGCCTGCAGCCCCATAAAGGCTTTCCAGGTGTTTACACGTTCCTCCTCGACGGTCTTGGGCCTGATTATAGACGCCACCTACTGTTGTAGGTCGTCCTGTGTCATGGCCTGTATCACCAGCTGAAATTGGGAGGACAGACGTTAATAAAATACATGTAACATCTAAAACACTTGCATAATTCACAAAGAAAAATATTTGATATCAAAACTTCCATGTCACCATCATTAATGTAATATTTATCTCGCATGTGCGTTTACTGATGCTCAATTTCCAGGATTCACATTTGATTGACCTCTACTGTGCATAATTTGATAACTACATATCCTTAATATGTACTATCTCTAACAATTTCACTCACTTTCCCCAGCAACTGTTCAATTCCTTGGTCGTCTTCTGGTGATTGATGGGTGGCCTTATGCTCCTGGCGGAAGACCCAGCCACAGAGGACCCAGCTAGCAGTGGTTCATCCACAGCCTCCTGATCAGTGGAGTGTGGTGGTGGGGCAACTGCGGGCAGGGAGGTGATGGTGTTGGCATCGACTTGCTGCAATAATTGGGAGATGATTGATAGATTATTTGCTAAATGTAAGTAATGCATAAATATATGCTGCAAGTGAGATGATTTTTGTTAAGCTAAGGTATTAAATTGCATTTTTTCTAATTTATTTTACATATAGACTTTTGTCCTTTGCCCAGATATTTCTCCAAAACACATTTCAAGGAAAAGATCTATACCTATACAAAAATCAACAAGTACAAAAAACATACTGCTGAAAAGTCAAGGTCATAGATCAAGGTCAAATGTTAAGTTCAATATATAACTGCTATATGATTTATTCAAATTTCACCAAATTCGCTGGAATGGTTGACCTTCATATAACAATTATAACTGCAAATCATCAAGCACATCCTGGAAACGTCAAGATGATTGTCAAAGGTTAGTTCCAATTTTATTCAAAATTTATCCTAAGCTAATCAATAATGTGTCATCAAAATGTACATACATACTTGATTTTCCAGTGAAATGATAATGCAATGTAAAACATATTTCCTCTCTTAAAGGCCAAGGTCACAGGTCAAGGTAAAAGAAGTTTTAAAAACTGGTGTTGAAAATAATTTGAATTTCACCAATATCACTCACCTAGATATTGCTTATATAGACATTTTATTGAACAAAAACCACATATCAGAGTTGGGTCAATTAACTGAACAAATTAACTAGTTAACTTAAGTTAATTTTAAGATTTCATCAACTAAGTTAAGTTAACACATTTAATCAAATTAACTAGTTAAGTTAAGTACATTTTCAAGCTTAATTGGTTAAGTTAATCAATTAACTTTTACTAATTTTGTGCATTTATCATATATTTATTATATTTTACCGATTTTACTGCAATTAGTCAGGATTACTTTATTTGATGGGGATTTTCCTCTTGTAGTAAGATGACAGTTTAAAAAAATAGATGTTTTCCATATTAACCTCGTCAACCCTTCGGGGATCACGGCGTCAGGCAATAGATAGGTACCGGTAGATAGATAGATGAAAATTACGTCATTATAAATATATTCTCGATAACATCGAGCAGTTTTTATCAAGGCTAGGAATGACTCCTTTTATAAAGAAGTTAAACACTAGAGTAAATCGTTCCATATGATTATACATTGTATTCTTCTTTTCAGTTAAACATAAACAAATTATATTACGCTCGGGAAAAGCCTCTCACAGTCAATTTGTTTAACCAATTTAGTATAGTTTCGTATTATATTTTCACAAATTGTAAACCTTATTACTAAACCTAGAAAGGAATTGATGCACTGTAGTCAATGATTAAATCTAAACTGTTCTGTAATATAATAATTATATTTATGATATTCCAGGCCCTCTTAGTCGATTTCTTCAGCTTGAGTCGGACCTTCTGTAGCAAGCAGGTACAATATAATAGTTATCAACACAATATTTATTTGTGTACAGCCATATTATTTGTCAAGCCAACTAACTAAGATACCTGTATGAGACAGATTCAGGTACCCCCAATACTATACAGTTGGTCCTCTGGTAACGCGCGTTTTGGAAACGCGGATTTGGTCGGATGCGGTACACCCCAAGATTCTCAAATGTTGCTAACACGGTCAAATATTTAAACTGACGCGGGGCCTGCCCGGCGCCGAACCTATACTCCCGACTTTTTCGTAATTTACCGATGCTCATATATCTGCAAATAAATGGCCTCACCAAGATTTTATGCATACCAGAGATAGATATGGTCGTTGCAGTGCAATAGGTGAAGACTAGAACATTCTACATTGTGTAGTTATTGTGTGAGGTGAGAAATAATTACCGAAACTTGAGTGTGTGTGTGTTACTGTTGTTTGGCTATGTCGAGTGAGTGTGTGTGTGTGT
The DNA here is from genome assembly GCA_032716605.1 of Paralithodes platypus. Taxonomy (NCBI): domain Eukaryota; kingdom Metazoa; phylum Arthropoda; class Malacostraca; order Decapoda; family Lithodidae; genus Paralithodes; species Paralithodes platypus. Next base: position 44,962,676 of record CM064575.1, read on the forward strand.
GTGTGTTCTTGTGTGGCTATGCTATGTCAGCCGCCAAACCTTTACTCCCGACTTTTGTCATTTACCGATGCTCAAATCTCTGCAAATAAAGGGGGTATCCCACTGTGCGACTTTTCGATGGCGAATGCCGTGCGACCGTATTTTTTTTCTATGTCCGTAAATTCGCGGCGAATAGGGATTTTTCAGAAGCGAATGAAAGCGAATGTAAGCGAAAAAGGCGAATTTCCTCTATTGCAGTGCAACGAAAATACGACCAAAGTGCGAATATGGCGATTTTTTTGCCGAAAATTACGAATGTTGTGCGACAATTGAGGGCGAATGTGGCGAACGATGATGGCGAAAATGGTGAATGCACGGCAACTGCCCTTCGAATGTTGGATGATGTGATGAGATAACACCGCGGAGGTTGTGCGACTTATGGCGAATATGGCGAATGCCCGACGCCTATCGAAGGTACATTCTCCCTTGATCCCACCTGCGACCGGAGATGATTAGGTAATGTCATTGGAGCGGATGATAAGGGGTTGGTATAAATAGGGTGGCGGAGCTCTGGCCTCCAACAGTGTTTATCATCAGCTCTACCGTACCACACAACCAAACTACAGCGCCATGGATTTACTACGTACATGCTCCAATGTTCCTCTACGCTTGGCTCTGGCACTGGAGCGTGAACATGCAGAGATCGAGTTGCTTGTGGCCCTCATCAGAAGAAGACAAGCAAGGAAGCAGAAGAGGAAATTAGTACGGAGGAGGAAGTGGCATGTCCGACCTATGCTTTTAGTCGTGAAGAGCATGGGGTGTATCACAAATTGATGATAGAGTTGGCAGAGGAGGATAGTGCTACGTTCAAAAACTTTATGAGGATGCCCGTCGTTATGTTCAGGAAGCTGCTACGTCGTGTCGGGCCAAGGATTGCCAAGCAGGACACTACCTTTCGTGCAAGTATCGAACCAGGTTTGCGGCTGGCTATAACACTGCGATTCCTGGCCTCTGGAAACACCTATACAGACCTCTCTTATTTCTTCAGAGTTGCACCAAACACCATCTCCAAGATTGTCCCTCAAGTGTTCAATGCAATTATTGATGAGTACATGGGGGAGGTGATGGTCTGCCCAAGGACACCTGCTCGGTGGAAGGCAGTGGCAGACCAATTTGCTCTCATCTGGGACTTCCCTCACACCTGCGGTTCCCTGGATGGCAAACACATTGTCATCAAATGTCCTCCCAACGGGGGCTCCAAATTCCACATGTTACGACCGGGACTACGAATAAAACAAGAGCACTTAATGATTGGACTAGTAATAGGGCACTATGCAACAACGGTACGCTAGATCCAAACCCTCGAACTTATATGCCGGCGAACAAAAACACCTATACCCTCCAGAGTTAATCTGCGATAGCGGGGTATCCTTAACTGGGCATAAATGTACTCTACTTCAGGCTAACCCGCACTGGTATAGCCTGATAACAAACAAAATGCAAGTTACGTTAAAATGCATAAAAAGGAATCTATGGAAAGATCAATTAAATCACTGCAAGATTTAATACAATAAAAAGATGCTTCAATACAGTTACTCTAAACAACAATAAACTCTTCACTCCTACCTGAAAGAAAGTGAAGTATAGTCCTACAGCATAGACCTGGAAACTTCTGAAGAAAGTCTGATGCTCATAAGATGCTTGTATCTTAAACTATATAGAGGCAGGAGGCAGGACACCACACGTGTAAATCGAAAACACTAAAAGATAGGACATATAATGTTAACTGACACGAGAATACTATAAATGCGCAACGGTAGCAATACTCGACACTAAAAGAAGTACTTCCTCATCAACGAAACAGTCTGCTATGGTTGAGCGGCTCAGCAACAACCTAGACTAATAAATGCTGTGAATAATAATGCGTACATATCAAAGAGCTTATATTAAATACTAACAAGTGTCTACTCGATTAATAATGTCTAGCTGGGATACTCTAGGTAAGGAACTGGGGTTGAGCAAGACAGGCTCGTAGCCTAGCGATGTCCTTTAGACTGCATCCTTTAAGTTACGTTAATTGACTAGGGTGCTCTCTTGATAGATCCAGATCACAAGTATCTGGTTCTATCCTGGCGACCCTCTAAAGACAAGCAAAGAGGCAGCAAAGTGTGGAACTGGAACAGGCCAAAACCCTCAGTCAACACAATGCTGCACTCGCAAAGGACGCAACCGGAAGGACAACCCAGACTACCACAGGTCCGGTCGAAGTCGTGTAGGTATAGGCAAACCGTACACACATCGGAGACAACGACTACAGTTACCTTATCCCTGTCTAGCATTAAATAAAAGAGCAGAAACACTAAATCAATAATGGAGACACACAAAGTTCTTAACCTATACTAACTAAGAACCCTCAAACCTATTCTAAGTACATGTAAATATCTCTGAGGACAGCGCATGCAATACAATGGGCCGGCTATGAAAACTGTATGCAGAACCCAAGGGGAGTGTTGTGCAGTTAATAAAGGTTAGAGTATGGAAAGAGAGAATCGAGTGAGAGAAACAGTGATAAAGGTGGTGATTGGGGGAGAGTATGCAAGGGGATGTTAGAAGCACGCGCGCCAAGCCTGTCCTGGCGAGGACAGCTCCTGGGGACCCTCATGGATGAGGTAAGTTACACAGGAGCCCGCAAAGGCGCGATGGTCGGCCAATCATGGGCCGAGACATCACAAGACAGCAGGTGTCACGTGACACAGCAAGACACGCCGGTCAATGGCGAGCGAGAGGCAGGAATGCACGCGTGACTCAGACACCCACTACCTTCTCGCTCTGAAAGTCTTTCTCATTCCCACGCTGGTACTATTATCACTACTGTTGATATAAATTACAACCCGTTGTCACAGACGAAAACAAAGACCACCACTGGACTGTCTGTGACAATGCGATTACTAGGAAAGAAAGAACAACATTCTCGGATAACTGTAGCCCATTTCGATGTCCCTGGCGAGCGCTAGTGGCTAACGAGAGGCGATTCTGCCAACGCTGGTAGATGTCACACCCCGCCCAAGATATGGGACGCTCAACATTAGGCGAGCACCATATCTGACAAGGCAGAATGCCGACAAGACCCGCCACACCTAGCCACTCCACCAGAAATGAAATGCAAAGCTCAATCTTAAATAAAACAATATATTAGCATAAAGAAAATCTTACAACCCCTCCCAAACACAATAGTATAATTCAGCCTGCTATGCTCCCTGAGCGAGCTTCACAGAGCTCAGCCTACTAAGTGAAAGACAGGTTCAACTTAGGACTTTAGCTATAACATTGGCAACTTACAATTAACTATCAAAAAGAAAGAGTTTTTATGTGATTTTTGATTTAATTTTAATGTAGTTTTTTTTACGGCTGCTCTACAGGGGCAAGCCTGGTTTTTCTCCACTCTCAACACACACTGACTGAACGGCGAGGGTTCTCCTGCAAACATACCCTCCCGTGACAAACAATCAGCTTAAACATTATCAGTGCCCTTAACATGCCACACATCCAACTTGTGTTACAGCAGCAAAACAACACCTGATACTGATAAACTGCCCAGTTCATCACAAGACTGGCACTTCTCTTCGCTCTCTCCGGCAACGGGGCCTGCCAATAACCTTTCACTAGTTCTACCTTCGTGATGAGCGAGGCAGCCCCATAAGCGGTCTATGGTGTCGTCAACTCTGGGTAATGTATAGGCGTCTGTCAGGGATAATGCACCCACACTCTTGCAATCACCATACACACGGACCTTGCCACTCAACTCAGGTTGCAAACTCACTGGCAACGACCACTCACGATATCCCTTATCCCTCAGACCCTTTTTCCACATGTAGTCTAGCTCTGCTTTCACGACAGACTGTTGAGCAGGATTTATATGGTAGGGAACTAAATTGAGCCTTGCACTGTCTCCAGCCTCCATGTCGGATTCTACCCCGTACATCAGGCCTTGAGAAGCAACAAACATGCAGATGTACTGCCACAGCCTAGTAAACAACTCCTCTTGTCGCTCAGGAACAAGAGGTTGCAACTTATCTCGAAGAACAACATGCCTAGTGCCCTCCCACAACCCAGCCGAGACCGCAGCTTCTAAACTAAAGTCTCCCTCCTTCTCCACCTTCGTCCCTAGAACAGCCAGGTCATGAGAGGGACAATCAGTACCACCTGTGCAGTCACTCCCATAGTTCATAATTGCTAAGGCTTCCCCGCCGATACCGTACATGCGCACCCCCGCATTCCTTGCGACTACATCTGCCTGCGCAGTATCACCGCCTTCAGCGACATGGCCAGATACAGTCGGTCTATGGTAGGGCTGTTGCATTCGACTAGAGCAGCATTGGGAGGCTATGCGACGACTGGGCACATCTATGCCACAGCCAACCTCACCAATCTGCTCAATGTCCTGATTCTGACCACCACCCTGGGCAGCCATGGGTCGACCCTGACCTGACCACCATGCCAAAGTCTCGTCGCCCCCCTTGAACCACCGAAACAACGAGGCTAACGGTCTACTAACACTCAAGTGACCTGCCAGCGGAACATCGTGCACCGAATGAGTTGTGAGGCCTGGGTGCTCGGCACAAACAGTGGGGTATGAACCGAGCAGGTGCTGGAGCGCTGCACACTGCTGCTCAGGCAGGTGCTCTAGCGCATCCACAGCCACCTGACTCGTGTCCCCCGCTCACTGCTCCACCGAGACATGACAATCCCAACTCTCCTCCACCTGTGCCCCACTGCCCCCCTCTCCTTCTCCACCTTGGCTGCTGCAGACCAACGCAGGGACAGTAGGCTGCTGAGGTGGTTGCCTCACAAACTCCTTTAACAGGTTCACATGACATGTTTCTCCGTCCTCGTGTTCAATAGCCCCGTTCCCACAACTCTCCTCCACCTGGGAACTACTCTGTCGCGGAGTGCCATCACGCCCAACCTTGTCACTAGGGGGGACAGGTTCTGGGGCCACTCGGGAGCTCACCTCTGGGTCAAGTACCGAGTTGCCAAGAAGAGCCGCTGGATCAAAACTCACAAAACTTCTCCCAACTTTAGCTTTCTCCTTCCGACCGTTTCTCCGCTGGGCTAGATAATGAGGAATAGGCTGTGACACCTTAGATGCATGAGATCGGGTGACAACACACGCCATCTGCTGTAATTGACACCTCTCGACCAACTCCTGCCCCTCACTACTCACGTCGGCCGCCCTCTCGGCAACGACTAAGGGTGGAACCTCAGAAGTAGGCACCGCAAAGTCGTTGCCGAGAAGAAGGTCGACGCCCTCTACTGGCATTTTCTCTACGATTCCAACATCTATCTCTCGTGTCACACCATCAACCTCCAGCTCCACTCGAACCAACGGGTATGACCGTGTAGCATTAATACCCTGCACCACAACTACCTGTGCCGCGTTTATAGGTTGGCCTGTAAAGTTTTTCATCTGAATCTGGGATGCACCTGTATCACGCAACAACTCCAACCCATGCTTGCAACCAGCCCAACTCACGCAGCCACGCCCTCTATGGTCGCAAAAAGTATCGCGGACAGGTTTCGAGCCTTCCGGACACTCCTTCACTGGCTGTGCCCCCGCATCTGACATATCACCCCGGGTAAACGCAAAAGACCTCAGAGACACCCCAATGTTGCTAGCCAAAGACACGACTGCTGTAGGTTGGTTACTAGGGCAGGAACGTGCAAAATGCCCCTTTTTATGACACTTAAAACACTCTACTTCACCGTTGGACTTCCCCTGAGGTGGGGAAGGGCCCTGACCTTTCTTAAATGGGACGGTTTTTTGTTTGTGATCAAAATTAGTACCATTGCTCTTGCTTTTGTTATTAAATGTTGCATTACTGACTCAGGGGGGTGGAGTGTTGCGCCCCTTGTTAACTGCATCGGTCCGTTGTGCAGATCCGCACCCACGAATCAGCGATAATCTCAGGTCAGCCCACTCAGCTGCCTCTTGAAGAGTTTTAGGATGTTTCTCTTTGAGGTTCAAAGTCAGGTCGCCGCCTGTGCATTTAAAAAATTGCTCTAGAAGCAATAACTGTTCAATCTCTTCGAACGTCGTCACCTTCTCTGACCTCAGCCAATTTCTCAAAGCATCAGACAGTTCCCGGGCATGTTCTAGAAAAGTGCACTCACGACCCTTCGTAGCACCCCGAAATTTCAACATATATGTCTCTGGTTGTAACTCGTACGTCCGCAGAACAGCTTCCTTCAATACCTCATAATCGATGCAAGACTCCAAGGACAACGCATCATATGCCTTGAGTCCTTTGCCAACCAACCTAGAGGAAACAAGGGCTGCCCACTTAACCTCAGGCCATTGGTGCTCCCGGCACTTCTTCTCAAAACGCATGAAAAACTCGGTGACACCCGACTCGTCAAATGCAGGGACTAACTTAAGAAGGTGCGATAAAGACTGATCAAGACCTCGATTCCCAGAACCGAGACGCTGCCCTGTCGACTCCACCCGAGACTTCTCAAGCTCTATGTCTGCACAGTACTTCGTAGCCTCAACCTGAAGCTCAGCCTCACATATGGCCTTTCTCTCATCAGCCTGAATCCTAAGCTCATCCTCACGTATGGCCTTTCTATCCTCAGCCTGCATCTTAGCCATCTCAAGCTGGAAGATCATATCTGGAGTTAAACCTTGAGGAGGAGGAGATGCAACAATTGGAGACCCACCCAGTGATCCACCCAGGGGCAAACCACGCTGCCAGTGACTATCGGCCTGCGGGAACGTACTCGGGTACGGTGTTCTAGAGGGCATGATGGGAGTAGAGTGGAGGGGGGGCTTGGCCGAAGGTGCCAAAGCACCCGCTCCACCCTGTGGACCATGCACCCCGCCCAGCACACATGCCACCAGGTCACTTCTCGTCATGCTGCTAGTGCCAACATGCCCCATGACCGTGGCCAAACACTGGAGACCATACCGATCAATCCCCGACACCCGGTCAACAGTAATAGGCATCTCCAGAAACTTCCTTGCATCCTCCTCACTAGTTACTACTCTAATGCCTTCTAACAAACCCAACTTCTGCACCTCAGAGCCTGCTTCCCGTACTGTGCCCTCACTGTGCACTGATCCGTCGTTCGACATAGTGTCCACCGGAAATCCTCAAAATTTATAAAAAAAAAAAAGTACCTAAACTCTCATATAGCACTATTCACTCAAAAAATGCTCGAAGACAACTCAAGTGCTATAGTACGTTGCCAAAAAAAATTCCAATGTGACCAAAATATTCCTCAAAAACAAATGTCCAAAAATCCTGCAATTATTTCATAGTTATGACGACTAAGATAAGATACTAGGCAAGGTCGCCATTTGTTACGACCGGGATTACAAATAAAACAAGGGCACTTAATGATTGGACTAGTAATAGGGCACTATGCAACAACGGTACGCTAGATCCAAACTCTCGAACTTGTATGCCGGCGAACAAAAACACCTATACCCTCCAGAGTTAATCTGAGATAGCGGGGTATCCTTAACTGGGCATAAATGTACTCTACTTCAGGCTAACCCGCACTGGTATAGCCTGATAACAAACAAAATACAAGTTACGTTAAAATGCATAAAAAGGAATCTATGGAAAGATCAATTAAATCACTGCAAGATTTAATACAATAAAAAGATGCTTCAATACAGTTACTCTAAACAACAATAAACTCTTCACTCCTATCTGAAAGAAAGTGAAGTATGGTCCTACAGCATAGACCTGGAAACTTCTGAAGAAAGTCTGATGCTCATAAGATGCTCGTATCTTAAACTATATAAAGGCAGGAGGCAGGACACCACACGTGTAAATCGAATACACTAAAAGATAGGACATATAATGTTAACGGACACGAGAATACTATAAATGCGCAACGGTAGCAATGCTCGACACTAAAAGAAGTACTTCCTCATCAACGAAACAGTCTGCTGTGGTTGTGTGGCTCAGCAACAACCTAGACTAATAAATGCTGTGAATAATAATGCGTACATATCAAAGAGCTTATATTAAATACTAACAAGTGTCTACTCGATTAATAATGTCTAGCTGGGATCCTCTAGGTAAGGAACTGGGGTTGAGCAAGACAGGCTCGTAGCCTAGCGATGTCCTTAAGACTGCATCCTTTAAGTTACGTTAATTGACTAGGGTGCTCTCTTGATATATCCAGATCACAAGTATCTGGTTCTATCCTGGCGACCCTCTAAAGACAAGCAAAGAGGCAGCAAAGTGTGGAACTGGAACAGGCCAAAACCCTCAGTCAATACAATGCTGCACTAGCAAAGGACTCAACCGGAAAGACAACCCAGACTACCACAGGTCCGGTCGAAGCCGTGTAGGTATAGGCAAACCATACACACATCGGAGACAACGACTACAGTTACCTTATCCCAGTCTAGCATTAAATAAAAGAGCAGAAACACTAATTCAATAATGGAGACCCACAAAGTTCTTAACCTATACTAACTAAGAACCCTCAAACCTATTCTAAGTACATGTAAATATCTCTGAGGACGGCGCATGCAATACAATGGGCCGGCTATGAAAACCGTATGCAGAACCCAAGGGGAGTGTTGTGCAGTTAATAAAGGTTAGAGTATGGAAAGAGAGAATCGAGTGAGAGAAACAGTGATAAAGGTGGTGATCGGGGCAGAGTATGCAAGGGGATGTTAGAAGCACGCGCACCCAGCCTGTCCTGACGAGTACAGCTCCTGGGGACCCTCATGGAGGAGGTAAGTTACACAAGACCCGCAAAGGCGCGATGGTCGGCCAATCACGGGCCGAGACGTCACAAGACAGCAGGTGTCACGTGACACAGCAAGACACGCCGGCTAATGGCTAGCGAAAGGCAGGAATGCACGCATGACTCAGACACCCACTACCCTCTCGCTCTGAAAGTCTTTCTCATTCCCACGCTGGTACTATTATCACTACTGTTGATATAAAATACAACCCGTTGTCACAGACGAAAACAAAGACCACCACTGGACTGTCTGTGACAATGCGATTACTAGGACAGAAAGAACAACATTCTCGGATAACTGTAGCCCATTTCGATGTCCCTGGTGAGCGCTAGTGGCAAACGAGAGGCGATTCTGCCAACGCTGGTAGATGTCACACACAACTACAAGAAGTTCCATTCCAATCTGTCTGATGCCAACTATCAATTTCTGTATGTTGATGTTGGAGCCCACGGGTGTTCATCTGATGGTGGTGTGTTCCTGGACACCCCACTGCGTACTGCACTCGAGGAGGGCCGTGCGGGACTGCCAGAAGCTGAACCTTTACCTGGTGGGGATCAGCCTGTCCCGTACTTCTTCGTCTGGGACGACGCTTTTGGGCTGGGGATCTGTCTAATGAAGCCCTTCCCTCACTGCAAAATGATGAAGGAAGAGCGAATCTTCAATTACCGCCACTCAAGAGCTCGCCGAGTGGTTGAGAATGCTTTTGGGATTATGGCGAACAGGTAAATAAGTCAAGTCATTAGCATTGATGTATGTGTCTGAATGTCTGCATGAAAATATATAATTATATTGACACTCATATAAAATGTTGGTTGTTACCTGAGGATGAGTTTTTTTTGTGGGGGGAGGGGGTTTGACCTTATTCCTATGCCTATTATTGCGTACTCATAATTTATATTTTTTTTTCATGTCTGTTTCTAGATATATAACCATTTTATTTGTTTGTAAAATTTCTATTCTTTATAATAATCATTATTTCTTCCATTTTCCGCTGCTTCATTTTTAACCATTTTATGGTTTGTAAAATGTATATTTTTTTTATAATAATAATAATTTCTTCCCTTTTCCCTCGGTTCATTTTTAACCATTGTATTTCTTTATCAAATTTAAATTCTTAATAATAATCAGTTTTCCCATTGTTCCTAGGTTCCGCCTACTGCTGACAACCATTCTCCTTGAGCCGAAGAATGTAGAGTCAGCAGTATTGGCAACCTGTTGTCTCCACAACCTCCTCAGGACTCGCTACCCCACCTACAACATCGCGTGGGTGGATGAGGCGGACCACGCTAATCGGCGTGTCAACCCTGGTACGTGGAGGCAAAAGGGGGAGCTAATCTCACTAGAACCCCTCTCACACAATACATCCTCGGCAGCAGGGAAGAGTGTCAGGACTACTATCAAGGAGCAGGTCGTGTCTCTTGGAAAGATGGAATGATCTAAGGTTAGTAGAAATCTAGTAGAAATAGGTATAGAATACAATACTACATTTAATATTATTTTATTCAAAAACTAAAAAAAAAAAAAAAAAAAAAAATGTATCTGTAGAAAACTTAAAGATAGGCACTTACTTAAATGATGGTGAATTAATGAAGGAGACATGTTTTATGTGGATAAATGTTTCAGGTACAGTCACGAGCATAAATGCTGCGACATCAACCAGAAAACGTCAACTCCTTCATCATCACTAGGGGTTTATACTAAGCTGAATAAAATAGTTTGACGGTAGCTAGATTGAAATACAGAAATACATGTGTTTGAATACAAAGTTTTGCAATACCTTTGGAGACAAAGGGGCGAAAATTATTTGGTTGGTGTCTCAGTATTTATGCTTGTCACTGTACATATCTAGGTATGGGAAAAACAAAAAAAATAGCAGTAGGAATAAATGTTTGTTTTCCTGGGTTTAGTCACCCTCAGTCTCAGGTTTGGGAGTTTGAATACTCGACTGATCGTCAAGTATCATTGTCGGTGTTATTGGGTTGTGGTGTGGGGGAGGGGGTGAAGCTATACCAGCTTCGGACATAAGTAGGTGAATTTCTGCTCCTGGGGTTGGAGGTAATGTTGACATGTTGGGCGACCTGTCCGGATTGACCGTGGCCAGTGTCTGATTCGTAGACACAGGTGGAGCAGGTGCCGTGTAGGTATAATTAGTTGTATGTGGGGGGTATGGGAGATTAGACCAGCCCCCAGGTGTTGTACCACAAAAACTTGGGTTGTGAGTCAACCTGTGAGTTTGTTGTGGTTGTTGTTGCGGTGCGGGGCTGAGTTGTTGTTGTTGCTGCGGTGCAGGGCTGAGGCTCCACCCACCTGGTTGCTGCCAAGACGAGTGCGGGCCCTGGTGGTAGATCAAGTTCATGATCCCAGGGTTTGTTTGTGGGGGCTGGACAGGTGTGGTGGTTTGTGTTATCTGAGGGGTGGCGACGCGTGTTGCCACTGGAGGAGAAAGATTCACCCGATATTAAACTGGGGCTATATCCCAAACTTTCACAAGTTCTTGGGGCTCCCCACTATCAAGTTTTATATTCTCTTTTCTGGCATTGCCGAGGAGATCTAGCGCATTGCTAATACATTTTTGGCTTATGTTCCTATTAACCCGTACAGCCCCAGCGACGCGCCTGACGCGTCGGCGATGTATGTAACGCACAGCCCCAGAGACGCGCCTGGCGCGTCACCCTAATTGCGCCGACCGTGACCTCAGGTGTAGCCACTCAAGAGGGCTCAGATTTGTATGGGAACTGTGTACGTATCCCACGCAACCGTGCCGATGGTTGAAAACTCTCAAAGTCCACGTGCGTGTGCGCGAGCGCGCAATAACCTGTTTTTTTGGGATAATTGCCTTCAATTTTTTACTCTTGTAAAATCCGTTTTCGGGGTCTCTGTAGGACCATTTTTTAAGCTTTTTGAGCGGTTTTTCGTGGTTTTTCCTTCATTCCTAACCCATTCGCTATTGTTTCTGGAATAAAACCATTTTTTGAAAACCGGCCGGGTTCTGGTGCGCAAACATTACAAAACTAGCCGGGGCTCCACGGGTTAAGGGACTTAAGCGTGTTCGCCATGAACAAAGCGAATGAATCTACCTCCTCCTCCAGTGGCATCTGCTTGTGGGTTAGTTTGGCGATCTCTTCCTCGAGTTCCGCCACTTGCAGCCGACAATCCCTCAGCACCTGTGTGAACAAAGGGAACGTTTATAAAATAAAATAATAATTTGTTCATACACAAATAATATCAAACATTGTTTGACGACAGACAAATAGGGCCGTGAGCAGTGTGTGGTGTCAAATTTACCCTGAGTGTGGGTGACATATGGCGTGTCGCCACGTTGTCTTATCTGAATGAAATTGGACACCACCATCTCCCTTCCAGTACCCCGTCCATCAAACATATTCAGTGTATGACGAATGGTAACGAATACTGAGAATGTTTATATAATCAGAGTTAAGTGGGTGGCGAATGTTGACGCATACCAAGATTTTTAAATGGGATTGTGTGAATGTACAGTAGCTATGCAGTGAGTGAACGAATGTGGACAAAAACCGAGAATGACTATATATGAATGTAGTGGGTGAGTACAAATTTACAATTATGACTGTTGTGACGTTAACCACTCCGTTAGAACCGCATGGCTTATCCTACAGTGACTCGCTAGGATCGCCAGGGCAGTGGATGGGGCTACAGTTTGTGTATTAGAGTGTGCTTTATTTCATATGAACGCTCGTGTCATGGGCAGTCCAGAAAGGCTCTTTGTTTTCGCCCATGTCAAGGCTTTATATATTTAATTGTAAAGTATATATTTTATCATTAACTAGTAATGATAGGATCTGGGAGAGAGAGAGGGAGTAGAACAGAGTGAGAGGGGGCGCGCAGTGTTTTTTGTCCCGCTCGATGACGTCACGGCTGGCTGCCTCGCGGGGGTTGGTGGAGAGAGGCCCTTACCATGCTGTAAGCTTTGCTAGTGGTTAGATGACTTGTAACCGCTGTTTTCCCACGCGGCTCGAGCTAGTGCGAGTATATATACAGTTCCTCGCCACTCTCTCCCTCAGATCTGGTTTCTAGAACACACCCATCTTTTTTCCCTTGCTATCTGTCCCCGCTCCGTACCTGAGAATCTTTTCCTCTGCCTATCTCTCTCATTTTCCATATCCTTCACCACCTTTTATTAATATTATACCCCCTCTGGTTAACTCTGCAAAATCAGCTTCATGCTGGCCAGTTGTATTGTGTGTTAAGGTCTGATATAGCCTATGTATGTTAGTTGTTAAGATAAGTGGATCACGAAGCATTGGTTGGCATTTATATTGTTTAGTACTTCTTCCTTTAGTTATTAGTGTTCTGCTGGATTAGATAATGCTAGACTAGGAGTCTGATATTATAGGTATTGTTTCCTATGAGTGCTGGCTTCAGTTAAAAGCGGCACGACATACCTGAGAACTGGAGTTGATTGAGTAAATTCTAGTCTGTGTGCCATTGAGAATAGAGCATGCACGAATGAGGGTTTTTTGCCTATACCATTCTGCACTGTTCTAGTCTCGATTGTTTGTCTTTGAGGTACGCCAGGAGAACGCTTAATACTTCGGTATTAAGGTTTCTCAAGAGAGCTACCCTTCATTATAACGTAATATTTGACGCACAGACTTGAGATTTGCACTAGGCTATGTGGAATGCCATGCGCACCAGTATCTCGTATCATTGACTCTAGCTAGACTTTATCAATCATAGTAGACATTAAGTATATTAACCTAATTACTCTTTTTATGCATACCCGTTTATGATTACACAAGCATTTCGCAGCCTAGTTTGATGTATTGAGACACAAACGACTTAGGCTCTTTTTGTTGATAGGAATACTGCATTGTCGTGGCGATTATTATTATTGTTGTTGTGTTTAGGATATTCTTGGCTCCGACGGCATTATATATTCTGCCTTTTTGTGTGCATAGCCTGCACGAGCATTGTTCCGCTGCCTGCCTTTTTGGGTTCCATTTCCGATACGAGCATCTTTATAGCATCTAACATTTAAAGAAGATTCCTTGTTAGTGTTGAAGGACTTTAGTGCACTTTCTTTCATGCAGGAGTGCATGACATTTATTAATTAAAGTAACGTAAGCTGTAACTTCTCTTACCACCTTACTTTGCATACCATAACCAAGCACCTTCGGTTATAGGTAGTAATAGGCTGTTTTCACATAACATTAAGCCTAGAGTAGACGCACATTTATTGAGAGTTTGATAGCCTATTATTGCATATACAACTCTGTAGAGTATTTGTGTTCTTTGTTCACTGGGAATATACATCAGAGGTTGGAGCTAGCGCTTTCCGTTGTAACATTTATGCCATTACTAGTCCAATGAATAAGAGCCCTGATATATTTGAACCCCAGTCGTAACAAATGGCGACCTTACCTAGGATTTGGTGAACCTACATTTATTAGCAGGGAACATTTGTTGTTTTGGGGAATATTTTGCGGGGATCAGCAAGAATATTTTATTTTTTTGCAACATAGTATAGCCCTTGAGTGTTTCCAAGAATGTTTGTGTGTATATCGAGGTATAAGAGTTTGGGGTGCTTCTTTTCGGAATATTGTGGTGAGAAATTTTTGTGAGCATCATGTCTTATACCGGATCAGAGGAGAATGGAGACACAGTACGTAATGTCGAGACCGAGGAACAGCAGTATGATGATATGGTTAATCGGGTGAACAGTGAGGAGGATGCTAGGATATTTTTGCAATGGCCTGTTACTGCCGAGCGGTTGGAGGGTATGGATCGGTACGGTCTTCAATGCCTGGCCACAGCTATCGGTCATGCGGTTACTAGCAGCATGACCAAGGATAACTTGATAACGTGTGTACTGGGCAGGGTGACTGGTGAGCGAGATGGGTTGAGTGCTCAGAGCCCTTCGGCCATGCTTCCCCTACACTCGACTCCCAGCCATCCCAGTAGTTTGCCGACCCCTGGTACGCTTCCACAGGTGGGTGGTGACTGGCAGGGTGGGTTGCCCCTGGGGGGTCCACCGGTAATTTCAAACATTGTAGCACCTTCACCTCCTCAAGGGTTAACTCCAGAATTATTGCTTCAGCTCGAATTAGCTAAGATCGAAGAGAGAAAGGCTATCAGGGGATCTGAGGTTCAACAGCAACAAAGGGCATGTGAGCTTCAGCAGCAAATAGAATTAGCCAAGATAGAAGAGAGAAAAACTATCAGTCAGCAGTCTCAGCACGTAGAGCTAGCAAAAATCCAAGCGGATTTAGAGTCGACTAGGTACTGTGCCGACATGGACGTAGAGAAGTCGCGAGAAGAGGCAACGGGACAGATACTTGGGGCTGGTAACCGTGTTCATGAGCAGTCTCTCTCGCACTTATTGAAACTGGTTCCGGTGTTTGATGAGAGTGGTGTAACAGAATTTTTCACACGCTTTGAGAAGAAGTGCCAGGAACACCAGTGGCCAGAGAATAAATGGGCAGCACTTGTATCCTCTAGATTAATAGGCAAGGGTCTTAAAGCCTATGATGCATTACCTTTGGAGTTATGTATTGTGTACGAGGATCTCAAGGAGGCTGTCCTGAGGGCTTACGAACTGCAACCAGAAACGTACCGTTTGAAGTTCCGGGGTGTAACTAAGGGAAGAGATAGCACCTTTTTGGAACACGCCCGGGACTTGTCCGATGCTATGGGGAACTGGCTCCGATCTGAGAAGGTAACAACGTTTGATGGAGTTAAGCAGTTAATGATGTTGGAGCAGTTCTTTAAGAGCACGGGCGGTGATCTAACTTTGAACTTAAAGGAGAAAAACCCAAGAACTCTAGTAGAAGCAGCAGAAATGGCTGATCTACGGCTGTCGTTGATTCGGGGTTGCGGGTCCTCACAGAAATACGATGCAAGTGCTAGGGACCGTTATCCTCCCCCTCCCCGTAGCAATGACACATTTAAACCAAAGAGCAATGAAACTAAAACTGAAGCCAAACCTACCACCACACCGTATGTGAAAAGTCAGGGGCCTTTTACATCACAGTATAAGCCGAAACCGAAATTTATGTGTTTTAGGTGCCACCAGGAGGGTCATAAGGCAAATGAGTGCCCTAGTCGACCTCCTCCGGCAGCCGTGTCTTTTGCTCACGGCATTGGAGTGTTCAAGAGGACATCGGAGTTTGTTAGAGGCATTTCTTCTGAGGTAAATACACTGCCAGTGCGGAAGGATCCGGAAGGCTTATTCCCTGTCCGTGATGCCTTTAGTGACCACAGGGGACTTGGTTGTGTGGAGTGGGGGGGTAGAGGACATGAGGTGAGAATTTTGCGTGACACTGGGGCATCGCAAACACTGTTGAGCAATTTCACTGGTAAACCTGTCAATACGGCGCGGGTGGTTGTGGTTCAGGGAGTTAATGCGACAAGGTCATACCCGCTTGTAAGAATGAAGGTGGAAGTTGATGGTGTGACTCGTGACCTGGATGTAGGAATTGTGGAGAAGTTACCTGTTGGGGGCGTCGACCTCCTTCTTGGCAACGACTTTGCGGGGCCTACTTCTGAGGCTCCACCCTTAGTCGTTGTCGAGAAGCCGGCCGACGTGAGTAGGGAGGAGCAGGAGTGGGTTGAGAAGTGTCCGGGGCAGCCTATGGCGTGTGTTGTCACCGGAGATTCTGCATCCAGGGAGTCACATTCTGGTCAACAATCTTTAGATCAGCGGAGGAAGGGTACCGAGAAGGGATTGGAAGTTGATGCGGTTGAGAGTTTAGTATCAACGGACCTTCTCGGGGACTCAGTATTAGGACCAAATATCGAGTCTGAAGAAGACCCAGTAACTGTTGTGGAAAAGGCAGAGGATGGGCTTAAAAAGACAAAAGAGTTGAAGGAGGACAGTGATGCACAGTCGGGAGATGTAGCAACAAGGTACCCTGACGCGTACCCTATGAGAAATGGGTCGGCGAAGACGGTGGTCCGAAGCTTGCTAGTGTATTTTTCCCGGTATGGTTACCCGCAGGGGATTCAGTCAGTCCGGGGACCCAACTTCACTTCTAGCCTCTTTGTACAAGCAATGCCGCAGCATGGGATTGTTGGGGTTGTGTCATCTGCATATCATCCGGAGAGCCAGGGTGTGTTAGAGCGATGGCACTCAGCCTTGAAATCTGTGCTTCGTTGTTGTTGCTTTGAGAGTGGGAGGGATTGGGATCTTGGCCTGCCATGTGTTTTGTTTGCTGTGTGGGAGGTACCTGGGGAGAGTTTGGGATTCAGCCCTAATGAGCTCGTCTTTGGACACCGTGTCAGAGGGCCTCTCCATATGGTCGAAGAAGTATGGGAGGGCACAGAAAAACCTTGTTCTATGCTCAAGTGTGTCCTCAACAGTCGAGAACGGATGTTGCGCAGTCTGGAGTTGGCTGGCCGTAATTTGACTAGCTCTCAGGCCCTCAGGAAGGACAGGTACGACCTCAAGGTTGAACTCAGGGAGTTTCACGTGGGTCAGGAGGTGTTGATTCTACTGCCCCTTGTAGGTCACCCCTTATCCGCGAAGTACGCTGGTCCTTATAGGGTGGTGGAGGAGCTATCGGACCTGGTTTACTTGGTAGCCACTCCAGACAGACGGAAAGCGCAATCAGTTATGTCATGATAATCCCGTGAAGGAGTATGGGAGGCACCCCCCTGAGCCTCTCACTGTGCCTGTGATGACGTTTAGCAGTCAAGGTGGAGAAGGAGAACGGGACAGTCAAGCTCAGGTGGAGGATAACTGGAAGGATAAGAAGTTCAAATGGGCACCTGAGTGTGAGAAGGTGTTTAGAGAAGTAAAACACCTGTTGTGCACTCACCCGATCCTCAGGGCCCCTGACTTTAGCCTACCTTTCCAACTAGCAACGGAGGCTAGTGGTGTGGGGGCTGGTGCCGTCCTTGTGGAAAAGGACGATGATGGGCTGGAGCATCCTGTTAGTTTCTGCTCAAAGAAGTACAATTCGGCCCAGGGGAGCTGCTCTGTTGTCGAGGAGGAGCTGCTGGCGGTTGTGCTTGCTCTGAGGCATTTCGAGGTCTGTGTTCCAGCCTATGGTCCGGTCGTTGTAGTTTACCCAGATCATCACCCTCTCAAGTTCTTGGACCAGTTTCACAATCGGAATATGAGGCTGACCAGGTGGTCACTACGGTTATTGGTATATAACCTGGACATACGCCATATTGCCGGTTGTGACAACGTGGTTGCAGATGGTCGTTCAAGGGTATATGATCCTGGGTAGATTGACACACGGGTAGCCTCCTGCTTTAGTTTGAATAGTATTTTGTGCTTGGTGCTTGTTGGCTCGCGGTTGTAGCCCAGCGTACTGGGTCGTAAAGCAGGAGTTGAGCGTTTGGTATAGAAGAAAAAACTAGGCTTGCCCCTATAGTGCAGCCGAAATAAACACATTATAAACATAAAAATCAAATAAAAAACTCTTTCTTTGATAGTTGAATTTTTTTAGTATGTTATAGCAGTAATTCTGAGTTGCACTCCTCTCAGAATGCTGGGCTAGAGAAGCTCGCTCTTGAGGAGCATAACTACATATAATTTAACCTATGGTGATGGGGAGGGTTATAATTTTGAAAAATGTTTTGTTGAAGAACTGTGCCAGATATTTTACTGCCGCTGGGTGATGGGAAGTGGAGATATAGCATGGGTTCTAACCATCAGATTTTTGTGAGCCTTGGGGCCTCTGAGAAAAATCTTGGGGGGGGTGTGACGTTAACCACTCCGTTAGAACCGCATGGCTTGTCCTACAGTGACTCGCTAGGATCGCCAGGGCAGTGGATGGGGCTACAGTTTGTGTATTAGAGTGTGCTTTATTTCATATGAAAGCTCGTGTCATGGGCAGTCCAGAAAGGCTCTTTGTTTTCGCCCATGTCAAGGCTTTATATATTTAATTGTAAAGTATATATTTTATCATTAACTAGTAATGATAGGATCTGGGAGAGAGAGAGAGGGAGTAGAACAGAGTGAGAGGGGGCGCGCAGTGTTTTTTGTCCCGCTCGATGACGTCACGGCTGGCTGCCTCGCGGGGGTTGGTGGAGAGAGGCCTTTACCATGCTGTAAGCTTTGCTAGTGGTTAGATGACTTGTAACCGCTGTTTTCCCACGCGGCTCGAGCTAGTGCGAGTATATATACAGTTCCTCGCCACTCTCTCCCTCAGATCTGGTTTCTAGAACACACCCATCTTTTTTCCCTTGCTATCTGTCCCCGCTCCGTACCTGAGAATCTTTTCCTCTGCCTATCTCTCTCATTTTCCATATCCTTCACCACCTTTTATTAATATTATACCCCCTCTGGTTAACTCTGCAAAATCAGCTTCATGCTGGCCAGTTGTATTGTGTGTTAAGGTCTGATATAGCCTATGTATGTTAGTTGTTAAGATAAGTGGATCACGAAGCATTGGTTGGCATTTATATTGTTTAGTACTTCTTCCTTTAGTTATTAGTGTTCTGCTGGATTAGATAATGCTAGACTAGGAGTCTGATATTATAGGTATTGTTTCCTATGAGTGCTGGCTTCAGTTAAAAGCGGCACGACATACCTGAGAACTGGAGTTGATTGAGTAAATTCTAGTCTGTGTGCCATTGAGAATAGAGCATGCACGAATGAGGGTTTTTTGCCTATACCATTCTGCACTGTTCTAGTCTCGATTGTTTGTCTTTGAGGTACGCCAGGAGAACGCTTAATACTTCGGTATTAAGGTTTCTCAAGAGAGCTACCCTTCATTATAACGTAATATTTGACGCACAGACTTGAGATTTGCACTAGGCTATGCGGCATGCCATGCGCACCAGTATCTCGTATCATTGACTCTAGCTAGACTTTATCAATCATAGTAGACATTAAGTATATTAACCTAATTACTCTTTTTATGCATACCCGTTTATGATTACACAAGCATTTCGCAGCCTAGTTTGATGTATTGAGACACAAACGACTTAGGCTCTTTTTGTTGATAGGAATACTGCATTGTCATGGCGATTATTATTATTGTTGTTGTGTTTAGGATATTCTTGGCTCCGACGGCATTATATATATTCTGCCTTTTTGTGTGCATAGCCTGCACGAGCATTGTTCCGCTGCCTGCCTTTTTGGGTTCCATTTCCGATACGAGCATCTTTATAGCATCTAACATTTAAAGAAGATTCCTTGTTAGTGTTGAAGGACTTTAGTGCACTTTCTTTCATGCAGGAGTGCATGACATTTATTAATTAAAGTAACGTAAGCTGTAACTTCTCTTACCACCTTACTTTGCATACCATAACCAAGCACCTTCGGTTATAGGTAGTACTAGGTTGTTTTCACATAACATTAAGCCTAGAGTAGACGCACATTTATTGAGAGTTTGATAGCCTATTATTGCATATAGAACTCTGTAGAGTATTTGTGTTCTTTGTTCACTGGGAATATACATCAGAGGTTGGAGCTAGCGCTTTCCGTTGTAACATTTATGCCATTACTAGTCCAATGAATAAGAGCCCTGATATATTTGAACCCCAGTCGTAACACTGTGTCTAAGTTTAATTTATCCATCTTTGTCAAACTATAATATAACATTAATAATTGGTAAAATGACAAACACGATTACGAACGTACTAACTTATTTCTCCGCCTGTACATTTGTCATGGGTTAAGAACACCCTTGGGCAAATACTATCAGTAGTCATGTCTGTAGGCGATGACCGCGAGATTATGGATGGAAAATTCAACAGTCGACGAAACGCACAAACTAACAACATAATAAGATAATAGTATATAGATATCTATATATAATATATATATATATATATATATATATATATATACATATATATACATAATGAAATATCTATGTATATAATTATAATTAATAATTATATACACAGATATTATACACACATAGAAATTATATATATACTGTATATATATATATATATATATATATAACTCTCCAACCCAAGAGTGAAACTTTACTCTCAAATTTTCTTCTACTCAACAGCTGAGCTCTGGAACTCTCTCCCAGAATCAGTCTTTCCCTGTTCCTATGACTTAAATTGCTTCAAACTCCGTGTGTTCAGGCATTTTGGCTCGAACGTCCCTTGATTTTGGCCCTGTCACTCTTTCAACTTTGGGAGAGGCACTCGCTATAGGCAGTTCTGCTTTTTGCCTCCCTCAATCACAGAAAAAAAAAAAAAAAAAAAAAAAAAAAATATATATATATATATATACAGTATATATATACGAATATTACAAAAATTACAGATGCTTACCATGACATCATCTTCGTCTGATGGAGGGGAAGTTTTGGTCCGCTTGAGACCCTTCTTTCCTTTCCCTTTCCCTTTCCCTTTCCCCTTCCCCTTCCCTTGGGGTCGTGGCAGGGGGTCACCGGCAGGGATCATATCCCCTGTTTTCATGTTCATCGCTTTGGACCAGTTCCACGGTCACCTCGCTGTCGCCACCCCTCTGTCTTGAACGATCGAGGAACTGCAAATACAAAATAATAATATTATGCACATGAATAAAATAATAATACTTGTTTGAGAGAGAGGTATTACGGCCAGGTTTCAAACCTACTGGCGTGGGCCCACGTATATTACGGAAGGCTGGGCACCTTCACCACTTGGCATAGTGATGAAAGTGCCCAGTTCTCCCAAATATACCTGTCGTCAGTGTGTTAGAAACTTCTTCATGGTACCTGTCTACCAACCTGTCCGCAATTTTATAAAATAAGTAATAGTATTGAACCTTATTTCTTTTACAGCTGTGGTATTTCGCTGCGGAAGTGGTGGAAGGTGACCTTGGCAATGGATCGGTGACGAATCTTCTAAATTTTAATATATCTGACATTTAAATCATCAGCATGTATTTTACCTAGCCCTAGTAATGTGCACATGTGAAAATGTATATAAAATAATAATTTAATAATAAGTAAATATTCCCTGAATAAATAAAAGTTAAATAGTTTCAACAAAACCTAAATAATGATCTGTACAATGTTCTTCTCTTGATAACACCGATTTATTACGTTGTAAGAAAAAATAGGTTTTCAACATTTAACCCTCCAGCCCCGGCTATGTATTATATATATATTCCTCGAAACCCGGGTGTTTTGGCCGAAAAACGTCTAGGCTAGGCTACCGTATATTCGTTAATCAGACTGCTTCCCGCATTCCCGCGCATCCCCAAGCGTAGCTGTGTTATTTACCTGTAGAATGGCATTAAGTAGAGCTCTCTAAGTCAATTGGTTGAGCTGTGATGATGATTTCATTGGAGATAACTTTATGGCCAAAACAGCCACTTTACACCACTTTTCGATACTTAACAACAACATACAGGCACACACGAACAAGCGACGCTCTCCTTCTTGTGGCCGGAGATGCGGGGCGACGGTCCAGCCGGCTGTTGTTTACATGCGTCGGACCGACGCCTCGCACACGAAGCTCACAGGGTTTCAACCACTGGGCGTTCAAGAGACCATCCGGGTACCTGTTATATGCTTTTTTATGGGCGTTCAAGAGCCCTTCCGTGGTGAGAGGGTTAATGACGAATCAATGAAATAACTTAATTTGTATAGAAATATTAAAGAAATATGCTTAATTATCTTCTCGTTCGTGTGTCCTTTGACCCTGGCAATGTGGCGAAACAAGAAACTGAAGTTGGCCAGAATCCATTTCTCCCTCTCGGTGGGGTATTTTGCCTTCTGGCCAGACTTCACGTTGCTCAGCTTGCCGTAGCGAGTCTTTATCCCCTTCACCCACAGTCTAAGTTGAGGGACTGTTGAAGAAAAAAACAAGAGTTAATAAACTTATACATTGAAATGTATTGAAAATCTTGGACACCAACAAAATTTGCTGGCGATCAACAACAGCAATTATTCCATGTCACTTTAAGTTGGTCATATGTAAGTCAGTTATATATAAAAGATGAAATCTTTCACAAAAAGCATATGGCCACAGGGTATGATAGTACCCTTGTAAAAGCACAAAATATCACAAATAACAGTGTTTACACAATTTGCGAGTGTTTGCATGACCTGAAAATATGCAAATGACAAAGTTCTTGACACCAGGGCACCCAATTAATCAAATTATCATAAACCAACACTGCCTCGCACACAACGTCAATTTTATTTGATATGCATAACACTTTGTTTTTTTTGTTTTTTTAAACATTATTGCACAGTTTCACACAAACACTCACTTTTACGTTTTAACCCATTCGTAGCAGGGCCCGCCTTAAGTCGGGCTCCAATTTGCAGCAAGTTAGGAGCATTATTAAGGCTTTTAACCCTTGTCTATCGGGGCCCGACTTAAGTCCGTATCGAAAAATTTGGACTATGTGGCGGGGCCCGACTTAAGTCAGTGTGCAATTTTGGCTCCGAGAGAGAGAGAGACGAGCGACGGGAGGAGCCTGGGTTACCTCATTACCGTTCGCCACGGACGCCGTGGACCGACTGAGATGTACTCCACTTACATCCACCCTCACTCCCTCGCTACATACGTAATTATATAAAGAAATTACCGTATTTTAGCAATTTTGCCCTTCGGTTGCACGATCGTTGCAAGACAACCAGTGATCGTAGAAGGATGGTTCGGGTGTCATTGGAAAGCTCAATTTACGCCCTTTCAGGAATACATACTTGTATTACGCTCCGAGTCTTGTTTATGCATGAAAAAGAGCACGGAAACAACCCCATTTATGGTAAAAAAAAAACCCGCTGGGCGGCACAGTGAAATATACTCCACCACCCGCTCTTAAGGTGTTAAAGGGTTAAAATTGAGTGCAAATGGCCGGGAGCGCAGCAGGCCACACGTCCGACACCCAGGGCTTACCGCCGCCCACTGACTCACGCTCCCTCTGTTCTCGAGAGGCCGGCAGTGTTGCCAGTTGTGAGCGTAGTGGGAAAAAATATGCCGCTATACACTAAACTCCCATGTTAGTGGTACCACTGCGTGAGAACGACGAGTGCTACGTAGCTCGTTCTGGTCTCATTTTGAAGCTTTTAGCGCCTAGTTTTTTGCTGAATACATTTTTTTTCATGCAAATACTGGATTGATCATTCAGGAGGGCCTGAATATGCCCAAAATAGCCCAAAACCCCCCGCTAGACAAGGGTTAAACTTACCAGTTACGTGGAGAGAGTTGGCCTTCTCGTCGTAGGCGGCCTCCTTTTTTTCCTTATTCCTGAAAGCTTTCAGTCCCTTATCATACAGGAATGGTCTCTCCTGGAACCATTCCACCAGGTCTTGCTCCTGCTCATCCGTGAAAGCAATATAGTTCCTCTTGCCTGGAGGAGGCGTCAAATCTGAGGAGTTGTTATGATCGGGTTCCTCCTCAGTTGTGACCGCTCGCTCAACTTGGCTATCCTCTTCCAGTCCCTGCAGTGGCGATTTTGGTGAGCCAGAGTGCAATGACCGAGACTTAGAAGGAAATGGAGTTGCAGGTCTTTCCGTCTCCGTACTGGTGCTGGTTGGGGGTCTTGGGTTGTGTTCATCTTCTTGGCCTTCATTGTGGGTTTCTTCTTTGCGGCCTTTTTCACTGCCTTCTTAGTAGGTTTTTGTGATCGTGGCATGATTAAAACGGGTGCGCGGACGGGTGTAGGTACGTGTGATCGCGGTCATCAAAACTAGGGTAATGACCCCTTGACAGGACTGGCGTTTATATATGGTCAGTGAAAAGTTTGCGACCATAGATAGTGTTATCGCAAGGGTCGCGGCATCCCCAATATGATTTCGGTGCCCATCGTTCACCCTCATTCGACCTACATTCGCCCTCATTCGACCCATGTCGCCCTTTTGTCGTGTTGCATTATCTGATATTCGCCGAAACACTCACTGCATTCGCACAATCACCGCACGGTAGTCGCCATAATCGAGAGAATTCGCTCACAAGCAGCATTGCCAATAATGGCAAATCGCCATATTCACTCCAAAGCTCACAGGGCATTCGCCCACAATCGCCCATATTCGCCCAATATTCGCACAACATACGCCCTATTCGCCGGTACTGGCGAATACGGGGACAAGGGTATGAATTGTGCGACTATAGTGCGACCAAGGGCAAATGAAGTGAGACAAAGGGCGAATGTCACACAACAATCGCCAACATTTTGAATTCGCAGCCGTTTTTTGGATATGCTAAAAATTTAAGGCGAATCTGGGCGACTCGAGGGCGACAGTTCTGCGATTTCGGCGACAATGGGAGAATGTTCGAGCGAATATGGCAAATTTTTGGGAAATAGACAAAAATCCTGTCGCCCTCTGTCGCTGGGCGTTCGCCATCGAAAAGTCATCCAGTGGGATATCCCTTAAATGTCCTAACCACGTTTTATACATACCAGAGGTAGATATGGTTGTTGCCGTGCGATGGATGAAGACTAGAACACTCTACATTTTGTACTTATTGTGTGAGGTGAGAAATAAAACGGCAAGTTTTAGGCGGGATTTCAGTGTTTACTTCAGAAGTTCCGACTTTTGTCATTTACTGATGCTCATATCTCTGCAAATAAATGACCTAACCAAGTGTTTATGCATACCATATGTAGATATGGTCGTTTTCGTGCGATGGGTGAAGACTAAAACACTCTACATTGTGTAGTTATTGTGTGAGGTGAGAAATAAGACTGAGTTTTAGGTGGGATTTCAGAGCTTTGTCCGAAAATGGCGTCGCCGCTCTGACTCTCTGGGCAAATCAACCCAATGCACCTCATTTCACGTTTATGCATGCAATTACAACCTTTATAATTGAATTTATTGTTATAACATAGGCTTCTATGGAGAAAAAGTACACTTTGTGGAAATCCCCAGAACACCAAGGTACCTTTAACCCGTACAGCCCCAGCGACGCGCCTGACGCGTCGGCGATGTATGTAACGCACAGCCCCAGAGACGCACCTGGCTCGTCACCCTAATTGCGCCGACCGTAACCTCAGGTGTAGCCACTCAAGAGGGCTCAGATTTGTATGGGAACTGTGTACATACCCCACGCAACCGTGCCGATGGTTGAAAACTCTCAAAGTCCACGTGCGTGCGCGTGACCGCGCAATAACCTGTTTTTTTGGGGTAATTGCCTTCAATTTTTTACTCTTGTAAAATACGTTTTCGGGGGCTCTGTAGGACCATTCTTTAAGCTTTTTGAGCGGTTTTTCGTGGTTTTTCCTTCATTCCTAACCCATTCGCTATTGTTTCTGGAATAAAACCATTTTTTGAAAACCGGCCGGGTTCTGGTGAACAAACATTACAAAACTAGCCGGGGCTGGACGGGTTTTAACATGTATACATATGGGTTCGTTAACGCGGATTTTGGTAACACAGGAGGTTACCAGAACACATTAGCCGCGTTACCGGAGGACCGACTGTATTTACATTGGTCATATTAATTAAGCATACTCCTTCAATTTGCAGAAGATTAGAGTTTCAAACTTAGCCTGTTACGCTCAGGTGGAAATATCTTGCCAGTAACTGAAAATAGTCGTTCCACTGGTGAAGATAATGTTGGCATACTTAAGTAATACATGGCAACTGGAGCAAGACGTTTATACTTGGCACCTGCATTCTTCCAGTATAGTCCTTGTTGACCTGAGCTAAGCCAGTGTTACACAGCGCTTTTTCCGGAAATTTTGATGAGCAAGTTTTTTCTCGTACCGTTTTAAGGCTCTTTTGCATTGGAATCGGGAACTAGATCGAAGGTAGATTAGTAGATTAATTATTACGGAACTTAAGTTTTGAAGCTGCCAGACTACAATTGCCCGTACAAATTGGTAGAAATATCGCTCGTGTGACACCGCCTTTAATCCAGGAGAAAATGTCGGTGAAGCTCAAAAGGGGTCTTAATGAATTGATACAAAGGTGACAACTACACCCAAATATCTCGAGTTAAGAACAAATCTCTCTTATTACTCTCCGTGGTGCAACATTTTCCTAAAAAATACCTCAAACAATAACACCGCATTAGTATAAATTAAATTATGGTAAAAGATATTTGGCTTGGTCGGTAGATTGTTCATAACTCAAGATTCTGCATCAATAATAGCATGTTCATAATCAATATATTTATAATTTTCATGTAATATCTTTATGAACTTAGGTTTGTATAAAATAGGATATATTAGATTACGTTAGGTTATTTAGACAAGCTTAAGCTAGATTAAGATAAGTTAGGTTCATAAGGTTAGTTTACATAAATCAAAATTTAAATAATAGGTTATGATAAAATAGGTTAGGTCACGTTAGTTAAAGCTAGAGTACACACTAAACTGGCAGGACATCGGCAAGGTTAACCCATACTCAACCATAGATAAAGTAATAAAAGTCCCCTGCAGTCCCAAGCACTGTGGCCAAAATGGCAAGATAGAACAGCTTTCCACCTCAAGAGATGAGAGAAGACTGGACCTCCCACCCTTCAGTGGGTCTTATATAAGCTGAGAAGTGTTGCCATATCGAGAGCAGTGCTCAAACGGTCGTGGTACCAGGTACAGGCTTGTACAGGCAGTTACAAGGAAAGTACATTACTGACGGCGATTTGCCATCTCTGGGACTGGGGAGGGGTTAAGTAAGCATAACATTTCTCAAGAACGAAGCGTGTCGTGGATTTTGTCTTCAATTATTTTTGTTTTTGTCCGTCTATTCCTGTATGTACAAATATATGCAAGTTGAACGACATGACATGAATATAGGGAAGTTATGACAAACAATAATTGATTGTTATGACTTTAATTAATGCCTCGAAGCATGAAAAGGGACAGAAGAAGTAGTAGGAGGTGAGGAAGGGAGCTGGACGGACAGGACAAACACGACCAAAATTATTAGGTTAGGCTACGTTATTCTTATGAATTTTGTCTAGGGGTATTTGAAGACGTGTGTGTGTGTGTGTGTGTGTGTGTGTGTGTGTGTGTGTGTTTTGTTTGTTTTACATTCTAAACCTCAAATTTTACACTGGTGCAAAACCTAAATATTTAAATCACATACTCTCATATTCGTTCTCTTCCACGCTAGAACATTACGACCCCCCCCCCCCCCTCCTCTTCTATCTTTCTTTCTTTCTCTCTCTCTCTCTCTCTCTCTCTCTCTCTCTCTCTCTCTCTCTCTTTCTCTCTTTCTCTCACTTACAACCCAATCATCAATCTATTACAGCTGTTAGGTATAGAATAGTACCTATAGCCACATAATGATTGTATCTTTTACAATAAACATTAATTTCATCCATGTGTTATTATTTTACTTAATCGATTATTACTGTCATTAACTGCATGTCAGATGAGTTTCAATGTAGACAAATGTAAGGTATTAAGGATTGGAAATCGTAATTTAGAAGCGAAATACAAACTAGACAATGTAGAATTGGGTAACTCAGAGTATGAGAAGGATCTAGGGATGGTAGTTAGTAATGATCTGAAACCCAGAAAACAATGTATAAGTGTTAGGAACAGGGCAAATAGAGTTCTAGGATTCATATATAGGAGTGTTAGCAACAGAACTGCTGAAGTTTTCTTAAAACTATGCTTAGCACTAGTAAAACCCCATTTAGACTATGCTGTCCAATGTTGGTGCCCTTATTACAGAATGGATATCGACCCTTTAGAGGCAGTCCAAAGAAGAATGACGAAAATGATACATAATATTAGAAACTTATCGTATGCGAATGCGGACAGGTTGAAAGTCTTAGGCTTTCACTCACTTGAAAAACAAAGATGTAGAAGAGACATGATGGAGGTATTTAAATGGATAAAAGGTATAAATAAGGGCGATATAAATGACGAATTAAAGCTAAAGAATGGCGACATAACCCGCTCATATGGTTTCAAGTTAGATAAGTTTAGATTTAGGAAAGATATAGGAAAGCACTGGTTTGGGAATAGAGTTGTTAACATGTGGAATGGACTGTCCAGAAAAGTGATTAGCTCAGGAATAGTTGAAAGCTTTAGCGTAAGTTGGATTCCCATATGGATGATATGGGCTGGGTGTGAATGGGAGCTGCCTCGTGTGGGCCGCATGGCCTTATGCATTTTCCCGCTATCTTATGTTCTTATACCTACTGTATATATTACGATGAAACATACGATTGCATAGCCAATAGGTACTTGAACAATTTATTATCTTTGTTCCCCATCGAAAGTGTATTAAATTTATCCTTTTGAATACTTTATCAACTTTATTTGCATTTTAAAAGCAAACATAGATTATAAAATACTTAATTGTACTTAATATATTATGTCTCTCTCTCTCTCTCTCTGACTGACTGGTTCATAAGTTAACCTACTGTACAAAATATATCAGGTAGCATAACTAGACAAAAGCATGACTGGTTTGTCTCTAGGACTAACACTGATTATGGAGTGCGTTTAGTAACAGTAATCGGACATAAAACGTGGAATGAGCTACCTGATAATATCAAAGAACATGTGTCTCTAAACAGCTTTAAACTTGCTCTTCAGGTTTATTTAAACCATGACATGAACTAAGCTTGAGTAAATCAGTATGACCAAGCTCTTGCTGCTGGAAAATTAACTTTTAAAATAGACTTATTTTGTTTGTATTTATTGCATGTATTGTATGCAAGTGCTAAGTACAGATTAAACAAACAAGTTCACTTCATTCTAGAATGAAATATAAAATAACTAAGCATTAATGATTTACAGGATATACAGTAAAATAATCAGTGTCGTCCAAGCATGTGCTATACGCCGAACACTGGCATTGGTCTCCCCCCCCCCCCTCCCTCCCCCTGCCCTTCCTCCCCCCAATCTCCTAGTTTATACCCAGGAATGTTGAATTATTAACATAATTAGTTTTCAGGTTGACATAATGTAATTTATGTTCCCTTTATAACCCGTTTACAACTAAAATTATTTTCTGTTAATATCAAACATTTTGGTATCTTTCTTTCAACATAGGAAACACCGAAGGTATCTTGAATGAAACAAATTACGATCTTCAAGTGGTCTGCAGAAGTTACTGTCATATGTTAGTAATTATTACTGTAATAGGTCGCCTCCCTGATTTGTATATAAATTGGGTTACTCATAATATATAAGATCACTGATGGAAAATATTCCTTAATTAATTACCCGGGCTACAAATCAAAGACACGCCTATCCAATGTATTTATACCGATCGATACAGTATATTTTGTTGTTCGGCCAGCTTACAGGATAAACGGTGTGTATGTATATAGATTTGTATAGATATATATAAAGACTGGTCAATTATTGACACGATGGAACTATGTTCTTAGATAATTGAATGTATGAATGGAAAAATGTTATTTAACAGTTAACAATGATAAATTAAACGAACATTCTATTAAAACGGTTTATTGAATAAAAGACACAAATTTATGAGAATGAATCCGAAAATTACGTTCACACACCACTCGCTCTTTCTATTCAAACGTTAACTAACCTAATTAACTCCTCTAATTTAATTAACTAGAGCCTTGACTGAGCCACACTAAGTCAAACTCACTCCTAAAATTACCCGTCACTAATCTGATACTGCTCTACCCTCACGGAGTCCTATTCCAGGCAAAATAATTAACCCTCCCTTGAAATTACCCTATCACATAACAATGACAACGTCTAGCACATCAAATTACTTATATAATAACACTATATACTAACCTTTACACATGGACGAAGGAATGGTGACTCACCACACACACACATAGCACTTGTCGTCACGGGACCCCAATGGAAATACGCCTAACGGCCTTATTGGGCTATCCTTAGTTGGAATTATGCAAGGCTGGTACATGTCATATTTATAACAAACTATGTGGTACCAACTCTGTAAATTGCTAACTGAATAAATATTATTATTATTATTATTATTTTAGTCACGGCGCCAGCAGGAACACTAAGGGCTGTTTACCTCTCTCCCGCTTTATTTTTACCCTCGGTTCTAACCCAGGATTAGACCCTTCTTGATATTAGAGAAAGGAAGAACATCTAGGACCTTCTCGAACCTTCTTAACCCTTTCTTTCCCATAGTTACTGACCACCCCGTCCCCTCTCCCTCCTCTCTCTCTACGCTCCCCACCAACCCCTGGCAACCAACAGTTATTGTCGTTATCGAGTACTTGGAACCCAACCACTTTTTGATGGATAGCAACAACAGATGGCGTTAGCGTCTAGTAGGCCTTAGAGCAAGCTCTAGGGCATTTACACTATACAGTCTGGTTCCTGACCACTTATTGCCTCCTGGTACACGAAATACACACTTGCATTTTCGGTCCTTTGCAGACAAGGACAATCGGGTTTGCCATTGTTATAATTGACTTTCTATTGCAAACTAATTTATATTGAGGTTGAAGTAGAAATAAGGGTATTTTATTCAATGGTATACAATTATTATGTGGTGTTTACTATGAGATAGTTGCTAATTTTACCCGGAATGCCTGAATATGTTAAAGCCGAACTAGTGATCAGCTTGCAAAACAACACGAAAGAGCTACTGGATTTGTGAAAGACAAATCAGTGTTTTTTGTGTTCTAAGTCAATCAGTAATTTCCCATTCTTCCACTGGCATGGTCTGAAAGCATTGTTGCTGTGACATATGCAATATTGATTGATAATTTCAAGTAAATCAGCTGGTAAATCGTCTATTTTCACTGGCTCCGGACACAAACCAACTCGTTCCCTAGTCGTTTCGCTATCATAACACGATAAATAACTTATGAAGCCATAACCAACCATCTCCTACGCTATTTTATATTGGGATAGGCCTATGCTTATCCTCTTATTCCGACAGTAATAGTAAGAAATCATGAAAGAAAGGGTCGGTGATGTCATTTCCCTGAATACCGATTTTCGTATAATTATATTCCGCAGGGAAATTGAAGAACCTAATCAATCTAGTTTGGGATAAGGTAGGATAGCTACATGTCCTCGCTGATGATGTATGGATCAATTTTATTTGTAGTCGTTGCCTTTGTCCAGTGGAAGAATGGAATATATATTAATCGAAAAACAGGACGAAATAAAGTATATTGAGTATGTTGTTTTTATTTGTCCTTGATATGTATATACAGCTAAGGCCATATGGTGAGCGTGCATTATTGCATGGAATAATTATTTTAGTTGGTGACGTGAGCTCAAACAATGGTTTTAATTATATAATATGTTCTTTTACAGTATAATATATATATATAAATATATAGTTCGTTCATGTCAGAGAACATTACTTATGTACTGTACATAGATGTTGTAACAGGATAGATTAGAGGCTACATAATGTAGGTCTTGCCATTACGTCAAATTTGTGATTACTATACAGTACTGTGGAGTGCACTAATGAAACAGAAGTGCGATCCCGTAGAGTTTGTTTTCACTATTAGTTGTGGATAGCAACAACAGGTGGCGTTATTTTGTGGTGGCATCTGGAAACCTTTAGGAGCACGATTTTATTAGTACATTAGATAGCAGGTTTCCCATCTCCTAGTATATAATCTCTGCTCCCCACCCCCCTTCG
Organism: Paralithodes platypus; assembly: GCA_032716605.1. NCBI lineage: Eukaryota > Metazoa > Arthropoda > Malacostraca > Decapoda > Lithodidae > Paralithodes > Paralithodes platypus. Next base: position 44,994,851 of record CM064575.1, read on the forward strand.
ACTCTCTAATATGTCTAGCTATATATATCTCAGACACGATCCCGTGACAATTACCAATGTTGAATGATTATAGAACCACAAAATGTGGGCATTACGAATTTATTGCCCAATGTTATATAATGTATTGTACAGTTGTGAACATTTATTCATATACAAATATATTCGAAGCGGTTTCGGGTTGAATTGAATCTCCTAACTAATTTATACTGGGTATTTGAATTTTAGAGATTCTTTTAATCAGTTCGACACTTCTAAATCAATAATAATTAATTACCACTGCTGTACAGTAACGAACATAAATGCTGCGAGATCAACCAGATAACGTCAATTCCTTATCACGCTTATTTGTTTTACCTTACATAAACATGGAAATGAGAGGTTTATGTGTGTGTGTATGTATATTGTGTATGTCATTAGTTTTCTTTAACCTCACTCTTTTATAACATGAGTGTTTGGTCAGGTATGCGTGGTCACAATTGTACGGTGTGTAACATTTGGCTCCTATAACTTTTTGTGTTGCTCGATGACTCTTCATTCCTGAACATAGCTGTACAGTCTACGACAGAACTGCTGTCTTGGCCTGAGGCAATGTGTTAGTTCACTCACCTTTTAATAGATGGCACTTTAATCGCTTCTAATAAAACGGGGCGGGGTTAATATAGAGGTTCGAAGGAGGAGTCAAACGTGTGTGTGTGTGTTCGAGAACGGCACGCAGAATAAGTTTATTTTAACATAACACACAGGCTATATTATAAAATTAGCTCATGCTGGATCACAAATAAGTAACACACATTAGGTGTTGCGTTATTTATGGAATTTAATACACAGACAATCAAGTTTCTATCCTTCGCACTTTCCATTCCCCCCCCCCCCCCCCCTCCCTTTCCCCCCCCCCCTCCCTCTTCACCCCCTTCCTCCCCCCCCCTCCCACCTCTCTTCTCTCCTCTCTCTCTCTCTCTCTCTCTCTTCTCTCTCTCTCTCCTCTCAGAATAAAAGATACCTTCTAAAATACGCAGAATAATACTATGCGATTGTTTTGAATTTACTTATACATAATCTATTTTGTATTAATTTCACCACACCACCAAACGCCTCCAATGAAATTAATGAAAGCATGTATGTGATCCACCGGGATTCGAACCTGGGTTATCACACACAGATTTTTAGACACCTTAACCATTACACCACCAAGACGGTTAAAGGTTTATGCACACGCCTACGACTTATGAAATAAATAAATGTTAGGGATGACAAAAGTAACACATATATATTGATTGGGAATAGGATAACTAGCGAGGCAGCGAACAACACCTGCTACTCGCTGCCTCGCTAGATATCCTATTCCTAATTAAGCTACAATTCCCGAAGAACACGTCTATATTTGTTTATATATATATTAAGTGTAACAACAACACTTAGGATTTACGTTATTTGTGTTGGCTTAAGGAATAAGTTGGATAATACACATACTTGTGACCTCCACAATTTGTAATGTTTGAGGAGACGGCGCTTCAACCTCTCTCCTCTATCCATCACATTCAAGCACCAACCCACCCACACCAACACTAACACAGGACACAAAACAGACACACACACACTCACACCCAATAACATAAAGCGCACATCACACACATGATCACATACAACGTAATGGGCACAAATCACTCACACATGATAACATAAAACGCACACACACACACACACACACACACACACACACACACACACAGCCCGTAGCCTAGTAGGTAGAGCTCTCGTCTCACACACGAGGGGTCGGGGGTTCAATCCCCGCCGGGCGGAGACAAATTGGGCTTGTCTCCTTTCATGTGTTAGCCTCAGTTCACCTAGCTGTAAATAGGTACCTGGAATAAGTGGACGACGTTGTGACGTCCCATCTGGGGTTGGCAAAAATGGTACAAGGCGAGATGGGTATCATATGGTTCACCTAAGCTGATGGCTACCTAAGCCTTAGGGCGAGACGGTACCGTCTATAGTGAGAATGGTACCATACAGATCCACCCTAAGCCTTCGTTTCCGATGTCGCCAATTGGCTAAAAATACAGACTACACACACATCCACAGCCATTCCAACGATACATATAACACCTACACATATAGGAGGCGGGAAATAACGAGCATGCTCACTCCCGCAATACAACTAGAGTAAGTAAGTACACACACACACACACTGGTCCAAGCAAACTAGAAAAGGTATTAGCATTATTGAGGAGATGCTGCTGTCTTCACTGCGTGTCATGGCCATCCTGAGCCTTACGACGTATACAGACTAATAACACACATAACAAAGCCACTATAACAACTTCGTCTCTCTCCAACACCCCTTCTCCCCTCTCTACACTCTTCAGAAAATAGGAAAAGTAGAAAGTAGCTACGAGGTGCCGTTGTGAAGGCTTATCCTTCAATACCTTCACCTGAACTGACCCCATCCGGGGTTTAGCTGGTCCACAAGGGTGTGTGACATGAACCCAATAGAGAATTTGTGGGCCATCATGTCATGGAGTGGAATGTGGTCCTGGTTAGGATTGGAAAGGGCGGGAGGAGTGGGATCGGGGGGCAGGGGGGGGGGGGGGGGGGGTGAATCCGTCGCCGCCCTAATATAAGTTTGACAATATTTAAATCAGCTCCAACGAGAATACAGGAGGTAGTTGATGCAGCTTGTGGGTGGAGATCATATTGATTTCATAAATATAAATTGTAAATGTTTACATTAAATTTAAGATCCCTTTATATGTATTATAATTATAATGTGTATGTGTTTCCAATGTTCACCGTAACATAATGATGGTGAAATAATACATATTAAATTACATTCAAGGTAACATACACAGAGCTATAGTATACTTTTAATTATGTTTGGACGATAATTTAAACAATACGAAGTAAAAATATAAAAGCCTAAACAATTTACAGTATATCAACTTTAAAACAACATAACAAGATTGCTTGGATTATCGTTAATTGTTCAATTTGATGACTTACTTTATAGTAAATCATTACAATGGGTAACGCCGAACTGTTTACTGATAATGGGAAGCCACAGTAATTAAGCTAGTAATTAAGAATCCACTGAGAAAAGTATAATGCAATAATCATAGCGTGTCATATTACATGTTAAGGTAATATGTAATATGACATGTTAAGGTAGGCGGATGCCCAACCCCGAAAGGGGTTGAACTAGGGGAGCTATCCCCCCGCCAAAGGCGGCTTTCTAGGGCCTTTCCTAGCTGATGCTGAGAGGATTGGGTTCTAGTCATGTGGTGATGGGCTGGTCTATCAGAGTGAGAACTGAGCGATCTCTGCCATGCCCGTAGCTTACTCTAACTGTTCCTTTTACTTATATATTTTCCAGATCTCAAGTGACGCCTCTTCCGTGGATTGACCTCCCAATCTACCAAGATTGGAAGCCGAAGCATCACATTTTTCCTTTGCCCCTCAACTTTCTCTTCATAATTGTTGAGGGGCACAGGGCCCTGGGTGGGTCTTTGGTTTCCCGGGCGTTTCCGCACCCTCCTTAGCTCCCCGCCATGGAGTGGCTTCGGTCACCCAGGCTTTATTGTGGTAAGCAGGGAGGGTTCTGTGGGGGCGCTCGCTTATGGCCTTGGCCTTGGGGCTGTTCGGCCAGGCAGCTTGGGGAACAACAACAACAACAACATGTTAAGGTAGATTATGAATTGGTCAACCACACTGCTGTGAATAGTGGTATGGAAGAAAACATTTTTTACTCCAATATGAAAATTTGTTACAATGTGATCCAACTTGTCTTGATGCGTGCATTGTAACATCCCGTTTCAATTACTTATATATTTATACGATTGTTTACACTAACCAGGACGCCAAGGTTGGCAACTTTGAGTGTTTTGCAACGGAGCATACTGTATATATTTTTTTTCTATAACACATGTGACGCTTCTGCATAGTAACCACGTGCGGGCATGCGCGCGCGTCGGCTGCCCAGCCGTTTAGAAACCGGCTGGTGGCAGCCGGCCGGCAGGCTTTCTCTTAGTATATATCCTACGACAATGTAACTAATGTCTGGGATATTCTTATGTTGTTTCACAGCTTGAAGCTGCCCTTATTCTTAACCAACGCATCTTAGTATATTTTATACTCGATAGTTGATTGTTTCATTATAATATATAAGATGTTAGGCTAGTGAGAGCGGGAGAGAGAGACCGGCTTGGGACGTTGCTTCGCTTGCTTAGCTTGGGACGAGCCTGAAGCGCTGCCACATGCATTTGATTGCAACGTTAGGCTTAGTTTCGACTCACGCACGGGGTAGAGGATTTTGACCAGGCAACAGTGTTGAGTGTTGCCAAGCCTGGAATGTATTCTGCATGCCTAGGGTGGGGTCCAGACAGATTCAAAACTCAGAGCTCACCTCATTGTCGTACCCTTCGGACCCCCTTGATATCTATCCCTCTCAACCCCACTTAGAAACTTTCTCTCTTACTTTGTATACCTTCTTTCCACTACTTCACCAATCTATTTAATTATCCCATCCCCTTGATAGACCTTATATCTATTATTGTATTAACGACGAGCTCTCAGATAACTAGATAGGGTTTTGGACCTTATGCAGAGATGTAATTGTTAATGAGACCTAGGAAGCTTTTTTGTTGTCTCATATTTGGTGGTTTCATGCTTGCTAGTGTGTTCTTGTGTCAGGTTAGCAGGGGCTAGACCGGAGGGGGGGCTTTTTGCGATCCTTTAAGTAAAGTCTGCTGGTGCGAGTCCCGTGGACCCGCACGACTTTACTAGGATACCCGTGGGAGTCTGGGGGCATTTTCTTGTCTGTGTCCCTGTGTGTCTAGCGTTGTGTTGTGTGAGGGCTATTGCCTAGTCCACTCAGCACTGCGCTAGCACGTCTTGCTTTTGTTTTAGGGTCGCCAGGAGAGAGTCAGATACTTGCGATCTGAGTCTCTCAAGAGAGCACCCTTTCAATTAGAGTAATTTGGCGCACAGACTTGGGAACGTCCCTAGGCTAGAGCAGGTGGCTCAGCCCGGTTATCCGAAGCCTATATCCTTCCGACTAGACCTCTGCCACCTGGCAGATTAACAGCTAGGGGTTTATTATCTCTGTATGCTTGTTATTGTGCCACAGTTTACCGTATTTGTGAGCATTGTGAGTCAGGGTGTGGCTTAGAGACTCTGTCCGAGCAGGCTTGCCTGACTAAGAGTGAGAAGCACACCTGTCTGTGGTTATGTTGCGAGTTGCTGCCTTTATTTAATTATACCTATGCCATTATACACTGTATGGCCTATCACTAGTATTTATTCCTGCTTATGAGTTAAGAGTTCTCTAAATCCGTAACATACTTTCTTTGCTAAGCATCAGATCCTACAGTAGCCGCATGCAGTTTAGAAACCCGCATCTTGTCTACCTGTACGATGTTTTGAGGACTGTTTGCTTTCACCTTCTTTCACGCAGGGGTGATTAGTTGTATTAATTAACGTAACGTTAAATGTACTTTGTTCTAGTTTGTTATTAAATTGTTTCTGCAATTTAATTCCGTTATCTATCTTTTCCTTGAAGCTTTAAGTCAACTTAATTGTGTGATCTTTTATATAGCCTGGTTGACTATCAGCAGTCTATAGTGCGTGCACCCTTTAACCGAGTCATAGGATACCTCGTTGTCCAGGCAGGACTCTTGACGGTTTAGGGTGGTTTGTTGCCTGGGTTTATAGATAAGGGTTGGATCTAGCGTTTTCCGTTGTTGCTTGTTGCCGCATACCTAGTCCAATAGAAAGAGCCCAGTGTTTATATATCCCAGGACGTAACAAATGGCGACCTTGCATAGGATTTACTGAACAGAGGAATATAGTGGTCATTTGTTTTGAGATTCCTTATGAGATTAGAGGAATATAGTGGACATAGAGTTTTTTTTTGGAGCAACCAATATAACACATTAAAGACTTTAAATAACATTAGTATATACATACTTGCATAGGAGATAAAGCACATTCTATAACCGTGATAATTACTGCAGTACACAAACATGTCTAATACATCAGAACACAGTGATGGGTCAGGTCACGATACGGGCTCGGAGTGAGAAAGACCTGTGGAGTGGCTAGTCGATAGCGAGGAGGGTGCTAGAAGATTTGTAGAGGTGCCCCTTACCGCTGCCAGGGTGTTGAAGCTGAATAAGTATGGCTTAAAGTGTGTGGCAGGTCTTCAGGGTCACCAGGGTGGCATGAGGAAAGATCAGCTGAGGACTTTGATATTGGGTTTAGAAGGGAGAGTCCAGGGTGGAGAGGCGACTGGGGGCCCCGGTCCCCAGCCCCCCCTCTACTCTACCCCCGTATCAAACGTCAGGGTGCCTGAATTTAGTACATACCCCCAAGTTGATGGTCAATGGTAGCGTGGAATTCAATCACAGGGACCCTCTCCATTAAATGCACCTTCCCCTCCTCAAGGGTTGACTCCAGATTTGTGATGGCCAAGGTTGAGGCTGCAGAGAGAACAGCTATACGAGAGGCTGAACTGCAGGCAGAGTCTACTAGGTATCGGGCTGACAGGGAGCTGGAGAGATCTCGAGTGGAGGTAACAGGGCGAAATATTGGGGGAGGTAACAGACATCGGGACCAATCATTGTCGCACCTGCTTAAACTAGTTCCTGTGTTCGATGAATTAGCTGTGGCTGAGTTTTTTATGCGATTTGAGAAGAAGTGTCAGGAACACCAGTGGCCTCAGGAAAAGTGGGCAGCATTAGTTTCATCAAGACTCCTAGGAAAGGGGCTAAAAGCGTATGATGCACTACCTTTAGAGTCCTGTGTAGCTTATGATGAGCTAAAGAAGGCTGTGCTACGGGCCTATGAGTTACAACCGGAAACTTACCGCTTGAAGTTTCGGGGTGTTACTAAGGGCAAGGATAGTATCTTCCTAGAACACGCCCGGGACTTGTCTGATGCACTACGACATTGGCTACGTTCTGAGAGGGCAGCTACTTTTGAGGAGTTGAGTGAGCTGGTTCTCTTGGAGCAGTTCTTGAAGTGCACAGGCAGGGACTTAACATTAAATATAAAGGAAACAAATCCTAGAACTCTCCAGGAGGCAGCAGAAATGGCTGACCTCCGACTGTCATTAATTCGAGGGTGCGGAGCAGCAGCTAGGAGTGAGTCGGGTGCAAAGGATCGTACCCCTCCCCCTCCCGAGAATTTTGATACACATAAATACACAAAACCATCTAGCACTGACAATAAAACTGAACATAAACCAAATACCGTCCCGTATAAGAAGTCTAATGGTACCTCCCACTCCCAAGGGAAACCAAAGAGTAAAGAGTGCTTTGCATGTCACAAGGAGGGTCACTTTGCAAATGCTTGTCCGAACAAGCCACCAAACAAGGTTGTGTCATTGGCCCGCAGCATAGGGGTGTCGCCTATATCTTCTGAGTTTGCCAAGGGTAGTTCGTCAGAGGGTGGGACACAGCCTGTGTTCAACAGTCCGGAAGGCTCGAACCCTGTCCGCGACGTCTTTGGGGGTCATAGAGGGCATGGTTTTGTGAGGTGGGCTGGCTAAAGGCGAGGAGTTAAGCTATTGCGTGATACGGGGGCTTCTCAGACCTTGTTAAAGAACTTTACTGGCAGACCGATTAACGCTGCTCGGGTGGTGGTAGTTCAGGAGATCAATGCTACGAAGTCCTACCCACCGGTGCGGATGGAGCTGGAGGTGGGTGGTGTGGCAAAGGAGCTGGATGTGGGAATTGTAGAGAACTTGCCTGTTGGGGGCGTCGACCTCCTCCTCGGCAACGACTTTGCGGTGCCTGCTTCTAAGGTTTCACCCTTGGTCGTTGCCGAGAAGGCGGCCGACGTTAGTAGGGAGGAACAGGAGTGGGTTGAGAAGTGTAGCGTACAAACCATGGCATGTGTTGTGACGCGTTCTCAGACATCCGGAGCCTTGCAGCCACCACCTCAGTCTATCATACCGCGGAGGAAAGGTCACAAGAAAACGGGAAGTGTTGGTCAATTGGAGAGTTTTGAGCCGGCAGTGTTTCTTGGTGACTCATTATTGGCACCTATGTTAGAGTCTGGAGAGGCCCCAGGGCCTGTCACCGCTAGTGGTGCAGGTGCAGGGCAGGAGGAGACTCTGCGACAGCATCGTTATGCGCAGCGTGAGGAAAGGATGGCTCAGCGGGACATTGGAGGTGGAAATAAATTATTTAAGATGAACTTGGATAATCTCGCACCTGCTGATATATGTTCCTTGCAGCTGGAAGATCCTGAAGTCAGGGCGTGTGGTAATGGTGCTGTCGAACTGGAGAGCGATGGGGATGCGCAGCCTGGTGATTTTTTCTTGTCCGAGGGGATCTTTTATCGGAGACATCAGGATCCCAAGAAAAATTGGGATGGCGGGTCAGGATTAGTGGACCAGTTAATAGTACTGAGGGTGTGCCGTGAGAGCTTATTGAGATTAGCTCATGATGTGCCTTTGGCAGGGCACCTGGGGGCACGTAAGACGGAGGCAGCTCTGAGCAAGCTTTTCTGGTGGCCTGGGTTAAAGGCGAGTGTCGTGTCATGGGTGTCACAGTGTCACACTTGTCAAGTGGTTGGGAAACCCAATCAGGTCATCCCGAGAGCCCCGTTACAACCCATCCCTGTCATTGGGCCGCCCTGCAGCAAAGTAGTTATCGATATGGTTGGCCCATTGCCCCCCACTAGGGCCGGCAATAAATGTTTACTAACTGTAATGGATGTAGCAACACGGTATCCAGATGCTTACCCCATGCGCAACGGGATGGCTAAGACTGTTGTCAAAAACCTACTTGTCTATTTCTCTCGTTATGGCTACCCTCAGGAGATCCAGTCTGATCAGGGATCCAATTTTACTTCTGCTCTGTTTAAGCAGACCATGCAGCAACATGGGATAGTGTCTGTGGTGTCATCTGCCTATCATCCCGAGAGTCAGGGAGTTTTGGAAAGGTGGCACTCGACTCTCAAGAGTATGTTGCGGTGTTATTGCATGGAAAATGGGAAGGACTGGTATCTAGGTCTCCCATACGTTTTATTTGCTGCGAGAGAAATACCTGGGGAGAGCTTGGGATTTAGCCCGAACGAGTTGGTTTTTGGACACAGCATCAGGGGGCCCCTCCACATAGTCAAGGAGATCTGGGAGGGAGTCACAAAGCCATGCTCGCTTCTAAAGTATGTTGTTGAAAGCCGTGAGAGAATGCTAAAGAGCCTGGAGGTAGCAGGTCGGAACCTTAAGAGTTCACAAGCTCAGATGAAGGACAGATACGACCAGAAGGTGAAGCTGAGGGAGTTTGAAGTAGATCAGGAGGTACTGATACTACTGCCTCTGGTGGGACACCCCTTGTCTGCCAAGTATTCTGGTCCGTATCGGGTTGTAAGGAAGGTTTCTGATCTCAACTATTTAGTAGCTACTCCTGATCGTAAGAAAAAGAACCAACTTTGCCATGTAAATCTGATGAAAGAGTATGTGAGGCGCCCCTCCGAGCCTCTCACTGTCCCGGTGTTGATCTTCAGCGATCGTGGTGGAGAAGGAGGAAGGGACAGTCAAGCTGCGGGGGAGGATAATTGGGATTGTCATGTTTCCGCGGATCAGTGGGCGGGGAATTCTAGACAAGTGGCTCACTAGTTGATATTGCACCTGCCTGAGCAACAGCGTGTAGCTGTGCAGCACTTGTTTGATTCAAACCCAGCTGTTTTCGCGGAGCATCCTGGCCTCACTACTCAAGCGGTGCACGATGTCGATGTTGGGGACCACCCGCCCTTTAAATCAGTGCCATACCGTGTTCCCCCTATTAAATTACCAGCACTTAGGGAAGAGCTGGATTATATGCTGAAACGTGGGCTGATTTCTGAGGGTGCAGTAAGGTGGACTTCCCCAGTCACACTGCAGCCCAAACCAGATGGCAAGGTGCGGTTTTGTATAGATTTCCGCAGGTTGAATGGTTTAACCCCCACAAATGCCAACCCTCTCCCTCGCGTGGACGACAGTGTGGATAAGATAGGAAAAGCCAAGTTCCTCACTAAGATAGACCTTGTTAAGGGTTATTGGCAAGTGCCCTTGTCTGAGCGAGCGCGAGAGGTGTGTGGGTTTGTGGTGGTCGGTGCCACATATCGTTGCCATGTTATGCCATACGGGCTGAAAAATGACCCTGCAACGTTTCAGAAATTAATGAACGACATTGTAGCCGACATTCCCAACTGTACGGTGTACCTAGATGATGTCATAATATAGGCGAGGATTTTAACAGTCACTGTGCTCACATCGGACAGCTTTTTAATAAACTGAATGAAGCAGATTTGGTGGTAAACCTGGGTAAGTGCGATTTTGTCAAAGCCACAGTTTTGTACCTGGGGTTCGAGGTGGGGATGGGTCAGGTGTGCCCTCCACAGACAAAGATCAAAGCCATCGATCAGTTTCCCCAGCCTACGACTAAGAAACAAATCATGCGGTTTCTAGGTATGATAGGCTATTATCGTCGCTTCATCAAAGGCTATTCGACTGTACTTGCACCTTTAACTGACTTATTATCTAAGGACAAGAAGTTCCGGTGGTCTCCTGAGTGTGCAGAGGCGTTTTCCTTGGTGAAACACCTGTTATGTACCCACCCCATACTCAGGGACCCGGACTTCAGCAGACCTTTTCAGCTGGCGACTGATGCCAGTGGCGTAGGGGATGGGGCTGTCTTGTTACAGACAGATGATGAAGGTATCGAACATCCAGTGAGTTTTTACAGTAAAAAATTCAATAGTTTACAAAGGAATTACTCTGTAATTGAAAAAGAACTCCTGGTGATAGTGCTGGCGCTCAGGCACTTCGATGTATATGTTCCTGCTTTCGGACCAGTTGTAGTGGTTTATACCGATCATCACCCTCTGAAATTCTTGAATCAGTTTCATAACCGGAATATGAGGCTGACCAGATGGTCAATCATGCTTCAGGAGTATAATCTGGACATACGCCATATTGCCGGTTCTGATAACGTGATAGCGGATTGTCTATCAAGGGTGGATGATGTTGGTTAGACTGCCACAGGATTGAGGGTTGAGTGTGGAGGAAAATAGGCTGTCACTGTAGTTCAGCCGAAAAAAACAAATTAAAAAAACAAAAACCTTATAAAAACTCTTTATTTTTTATAACGTGTAGAATTTTGTATATGATGTTGTAGCAGTATCTAAGTTGAATGTTTTCGCTTATTGTCGCTGAGTTAGTTGAACTTGCTCGGTGGAGCGCAACAGTCTTTATTTTTTTGTTATATATGGTGCCTTGTGTCGCAACAGTGAGTGGTACTATGAGAAGCTTTCTGTTAGATATGAAGAACTTAGTCAAGGGTCTTATATCTTGGGGGAGGTGTGACGCTTCTGCATAGTAACCACGTGCGGGCATGCGTGCGCGTCGGCTGCCCAGCCGTTTAGAAACCGGCTGGTGGCAGCCGGCCGGCAGGCTTTCTCTTAGTATATATCCTACGACAATGTAACTAATGTCTGGGATATTCTTATGTTGTTTCACAGCTTGAAGCTGCCCTTATTCTTAACCAACGCATCTTAGTATATTTTATTCTCGATAGTTGATTGTTTCATTATAATATATAAGATGTAAGTCTAGTGAGAGCAGGAGAGAGAGACCGGCTTGGGACGTTGCTTCGCTTGCTTAGCTTGGGACGAGCCTGAAGTGCTGCCACATGCATTTGATTGCAACGTTAGGCTTAGTTTCGACTCACGCACGGGGTAGAGGATTTTGACCAGGCAACAGTGTTGAGTGTTGCCAAGCCTGGAATGTATTCTGCATGCCTAGGGTGGGGTCCAGACAGATTCAAGACTCAGAGCTCACCTCATTGTCGTACCCTTCGGACCGCCTTGATATCTATCCCTCTCAACCCCACTTAGAAACGTTCTCTCTTACTTTGTATACCTTCTTTCCACTACTTCACCAATCTATTTAATTATCCCATCCCCTTGATAGACCTTATATCTATTATTGTATTAACCTCTGAAGTGCGCATGGGGGTAATTGGAAACGTCCCCCTGTGCTGACGTATTTGAGGTGTTTCCGTCACTAAAATATTCATTGTACCATTAATAGCATTAATACTTATCCATATGCGCCTATTATGGGTTGATTATAAAGGTATTAACCTGAAACAACAATCAAACGAGTGAAAACAGCGTTTGGATGGTCAAAATCGGAGATATAGCCCGCGAGTTGTATAATGTATGGGTGAGGCAATCTGCTTTCCCGCCAATTTCCCCCAAGGCCACTGAGACACAGTCGATCGATACTCTCTCTCTCTCTCTTGCACTCGCTTGCTATCAGTGATGACCACACCCTCCAATCGGATTTCTAATGTTAGCACGAAAATATACCTCAGAATAAGGGAATAACAGGGAAAATAGGTGATAACTGAAGGAGAGGAGGAAAGTGGGGAAGGAGGGGAGGTAGAGGACTGAGATTTTGCATGGCCCAGGGGCCAAAAAATAAAAAAAAATAAAAAAAAATAAAATAAAAAAATATTTGTTTTTCGATGTCAAAAGTTGATTTTTTTTTTCTCTGACTCTTAAGAGTCTCCCCGCAGTGCGCCGGGGGAACTCTTAAGAGTCTCCCCGCAGCTCCCGGGTTAACGACGAGCTCTCAGATAACTAGATAGGATTTTGGGCCTTATGCAGAGATGTAATTGTTAATGAGACCTAGGAAGCTTTTTTGTTGTCTCATATTTGGTGGTTTCATGCTTGCTAGTGTGTTCTTGTGTCAGGTTAGCAGGGGCTAGACCGGAGGGGGGGCTTTTTGCGATCCTTTAAGTAAAGTCTGCTGGTGCGAGTCCCGTGGACCCGCACGACTTTACTAGGATATCCGTGGGAGTCTGGGGGCATTTTTTTGTCTGTGTCCCTGTGTGTCTAGCGTTGTGTTGTGTGAGGGCTATTGCCTAGTCCACTCAGCACTGCGCTAGCACGTCTTGCTTTTGTTTTAGGGTCGCCAGGAGAGAGTCAGATACTTGCGATCTGAGTCTCTCAAGAGAGCACCCTTTCAATTAGAGTAATTTGGCGCACAGACTTGGGAACGTCCCTAGGCTAGAGCAGGTGGCTCAGCCCGGGTATCCGAAGCCTATATCCTTCCGACTAGACCTCTGCCACCTGTCAGATTAACAGCTAGGGGTTTAGTATCTCTGTATGCTTGTTATTGTGCCACAGTTTACCGTTTTTGTGAGCATTGTGAGTCAGGGTGTGGCTTAGAGACTCTGTCCAAGCAGGCTTGCCTGACTAAGAGTGAGAAGCACACCTGTATGTGGTTATGTTGCGAGTTGCTGCCTTTATTTAATTATACCTATGCCATTATACACTGTATGGCCTATCACTAGTATTTATTCCTGCTTATGAGTTAAGAGTTCTCTAAATCCATAACGTACTTTCTTTGCTAAGCATCAGATCCTACAGTAGCCGCATGCAGTTTAGAAACCCGCATCTTGTCTACCTGTACGATGTTTTGAGGACTGTTTGCTTTCTCCTTCTTTCACGCAGGGGTGATTAGTTGTATTAATTAACGTAACGTTAAATGTACTTTGTTCTAGTTTGTTATTAAATTGTTTCTGCAATTTAATTCCGTTATCTATCTTTTCCTTGAAGCTTTAAGTCAACTTAATTGTGCGATCTTTTATATAGCCTGCTTGACTATCAGCAGTTTATAGTGCGTGCACCCTGTAACCGAGTCATAGGATACCTCGTTGTCCAGGCAGGACTCTTGACGGTTTAGGGTGGTTTGTTGCCTGGGTTTATAGATAAGGGTTGGATCTAGCGTTGTTGCTTGTTGCCGCATACCTAGTCCAATAGAAAGAGCCCAGTGTTTATATATCCCAGGACGTAACACACATTGTATAAGGTAAATAATAGAATACGAGTTAATAATTGAGAATCGGGAAAGGTAAAAAGAACAGTATTATTAAAACACCAAAGATTTTTTTATGGACAGCTTTGAACATGACGATGAGGAAAATTATATATTCGGTTAGGAGAGAGAAGGGGGAGAGAAAAAGAGAGAAGGGGGAAGATAGGGGAAGGCAGCAGAGAGAAGGGGAGGAGGGGGGAATGGGAAGTTCGAAGGATAGAAACTTGATTGTCTGTATATTAAATTCCATAAATAATGCAACACCTGATGTGTGTTACTTATTTGTGATCCTGCATGGGCTAGTCTAATAATATAGCCTGTGTGTTATGTTAAAATAAAGTTATTCTGCGTGCTGTTCTAGAACACACACACACACACACACACACGTTTGACTCCTCCTTCCAACCTCTATACTAACCCCGCCCCCTTTTATTAGAAGCGATTAAAGGGCCATCTATTAAAAGATAAGTGAACTAACACATTGCCTCAGGCCATGACAACAATTCTGTCGTAGACTGTACATGCAGTATACTATCTTTATTAAATACGTAACAATTGCGCGAGAACGATCAGCCCCCAATAGAACTACGCTTCATAAACGATTGAATTACCTTCTGCTTCGTTCGGATACTCAACCCAGACTTGGGCATCAGCATTATGTCCCATGACCAGAATTAAATAATGTTACATATTTTGTTTACGCTAATATGTTGCTATTAATTAGTATTTTTCTGCTAACCACATAATATCATCATCACATTCTAAGATACTTTTATTTCGTAATTACTAATGTGTGAATAGGTAAATCCATGCTTTCCCTTTAGCTAAGTCCATAATAAAAAGGTTTATCATTTATTAATAATTTAGTGCTATACTTGTAACCCTGTTTTGCTACATTTCTAAAAAGGCATTTATCTCTAAAATAACACATTTATGGGAAAAATGTGATACAACAATATATGTTTATTTTCCATTTTACAATGTGATTGTCATAGTCTGTAACAGTTGTTTCAATACACCCTGATATATCCTAATCTATTACGCTTAGTGGGAATCCATAGGTGATATGGATCCTTACAAAGCATAATATATATACCTAGAAAGTGTATGCAGAGGTAGAGAAATAACACAAACCTATATACTACTTAAAAGGTCAATGTCACAGGCCAAGGTCTAATGATATAGGCCAATGCATTAACTATTTGTTCTATTAATTCAAATGTTACCAAATTAAGTGAGATGGTTGGCCTTTACATGCAAATTACAATAGTAATTGTTCACACTAAAATCATAAAGAACAATATAAAGGTCAAAAGACAATTCCAAATAGTTTTGTATGTTCCTGCAAACTAACCCATAATTGTTCACCAATGTAAACTTGCGTCTTTCATTTGTAAAAAAATTATCATAAAATACAAACTAGAATCCTACTGAGAGGTCAGCATAACAGTTCAGGTCAAAGTTAAAGTATTACAGATTATTATAATTCAAAACTCATCAAACTCATTGTGTTAGTTGTACTATCTATCTATCTATCTATCCATCAAAATACTGTATGTATAATGTATATATATATATATATATATATATATCAGAGGTGGGCACTTCCATAATCTCTTCGTGAACCACTAATTCCGCTGGACCAAAAGTCCTATCTTAATAAGCGGATTTATATAAGGGATAAATTCGGCAAATATCCGGGGGTTAGAAAAGTGTAACTGCTTCCGCAATCGCTAGAAGCCTTTCAGTGGTACTCAGCCTCTCTGCCTCCCCAAGCGGGTACTATTTATAGACGACAAGCTCCAACAGGAATCCCATACTCAACCTCTCAGCCCCCCCCCATGCGGGTACTATTTATAAACGACAAGCTCCAACAGGAATCCCATACTCAACCTCTCAGCCCCCCCCATGCGGGTACTATTTATAAACGACAAGCTCCAACAGGAATCCCATACTCAACCTCTCAGCCCCCCCCATGCGGGTACTATTTATAAACGACAAGCTCCAACAGGAATCCCATACTCAACCTCTCAGCCCCCCCCATGCGGGTACTATTTATAAACGACAAGCTCCAACAGGAATCCCATACTCAACCTCTCAGCCCCCCCCATGCGGGTACTATTTATAAACGACAAGCTCCAACAGGAATCCCATACTCAACCTCTCAGCCCCCCCATGCGGGTACTATTTATAAACGACAAGCTCCAACAGGAATCCCATACTCAACCTCTCAGCCCCCCCCATGCGGGTACTATTTATAAACGACAAGCTCCAACAGGAATCCCATACTCAACCTCTCAGCCCCCCCCCATGCGGGTACTATTTATAAACGACAAGCTCCAACAGGAATCCCATACTCAACCTCTCAGCCCCCCCCATGCGGGTACTATTATAAACGACAAGCTCCAACAGGAATCCCATACTCAACCTCTCAGCCCCCCCCCCATGCGGGTACTATTTATAAACGACAAGCTCCAACAGGAATCCCATACTCAACCTCTCAGCCCCCCCCATGCGGGTACTATTTATAAACGACAAGCTCCAACAGGAATCCCATACTCAACCTCTCAGCCCCCCCCATGCGGGTACTATTTATAAACGACAAGCTCCAACAGGAATCCCATACTCAACCTCTCAGCCCCCCCATGCGGGTACTATTTATAAACGACAAGCTCCAACAGGAATCCCATACTCAACCTCTCAGCCCCCCCCCATGCGGGTACTATTTATAAACGACAAGCTCCAACAGGAATCCCATACTCAACCTCTCAGCCCCCCCCATGCGGGTACTATTTATAAACGACAAGCTCCAACAGGAATCCCATACTCAACCTCTCAGCCCCCCCCATGCGGGTACTATTTATAAACGACAAGCTCCAACAGGAATCCCATACTCAACCTCTCAGCCCCCCCCATGCGGGTACTATTTATAAACGACAAGCTCCAACAGGAATCCCATACTCAACCTCTCAGCCCCCCCCCCATGCGGGTACTATTTATAAACGACAAGCTCCAACAGGAATCCCATACTCAACCTCTCAGCCCCCCCCCATGCGGGTACTATTTATAAACGACAAGCTCCAACAGGAATCCCATACTCAACCTCTCAGCCCCCCCCCATGCGGGTACTATTTATAAACGACAAGCTCCAACAGGAATCCCATACTCAACCTCTCAGCCCCCCCCCCATGCGGGTACTATTTATAACCGACAAGCTCCAACAGGAATCCCATACTCAACCTCTCAGCCCCCCCCCATGCGGGTACTATTTATAAACGACAAGCTCCAACAGGAATCCCATACTCAACCTCTCAGCCCCCCCCATGCGGGTACTATTTATAAACGACAAGCTCCAACAGGAATCCCATACTCAACCTCTCAGCCCCCCCCCCATGCGGGTACTATTTATAAACGACAAGCTCCAACAGGAATCCCATACTCAACCTCTCAGCCCCCCCCATGCGGGTACTATTTATAAACGACAAGCTCCAACAGGAATCCCATATTATGCTATAGGCAACGTGGCATTGTAAAGTGACACTTGCCGCGAGTGGAAGGGTATTTGGTAGTGGTGGGCGTATCGATACCAAAGTATCGATATTTCAGATACCAATTCTATACTTGAAAGTATCGATTCTGGAGGCTTGGTATCGAGTGTTATAAGTACTAGAGAAACCTACGCAAAATGATCGTGCAATTTATAACATGAATGCCAAATAATTGGGTGGATGGGACTCGTTAACCTTGGTCGGCAACTCATCTAGGGGAGACAACCTTATACAAATCTGGGTGGATGGGACTCATCAGCCTTGGTTGGCAACCTGTCTAGGGGAGTAAACCTGTTACAAATCCGTACTGCTTACCTAAGGGTAAGGCAGGTTAGTGGATGGATTAGCTGAACACCACTGTAGAAAATTAGTGCTAACAAGATACACAGAGAGCCTCGGAGTCGGACGGATCCTAAATTGAGTGGTCAATCCTGTAATTCCTTCATTAAACTGGCTTGGGTTGTCCCTCTCACAGAGAATAGGTCCGCTTGGGGGCATTCTGTGTATGGCCACCCTCGTAAGGGGAGTAAGGCGTCCGGCAATAGATAGATAGATAGAATGCCAAATAATGCAAATAATAGATAAGTCTATTATCTCCATACAGTATTACTAGTCTACTACCCTAGTACTCCTGATTCCATAATACAAAAATAAGCAATATTATATACTGTATATATATATATATATATATATATATTTATTTATATAAATACATCTCTAAATGGTTTCCCAAGCCAATTTGTTGCAATATTAATGCTCACATAGTTAGTATAGGTTATTAGGCAATATTAATGCTCACATAGTTAGTATAGGTTATTAGGCTATATTAATGCTCACATAGTTAGTATAGGTTATTAGGCTATATTAATGCTCACATAGTTAGTATAGGTTATTAGGCTATATTAATGCTCACATAGTTAGTATAGGTTATTAGGCAATATTAATGCTCACATAGTTAGTATAGGTTATTAGGCAATATTAATGCTCACATAGTTAGTATAGGTTATTAGGCTATATTAATGCTCACATAGTTAGTATAGGTTATTAGGCAATATTAATTGTCACATAGTTAGTATAGGTTATTAGGCTATATTAATGCTCACATAGTTAGTATAGGTTATTAGGCAATATTAATGCTCACATAGTTAGTATAGGTTATTAGGCTATATTAATGCTCACATAGTTAGTATAGGTTATTAGGCAATATTAATGCTCACATAGTTAGTATAGGTTATTAGGCAATATTAATGCTCACATAGTTAGTATAGGTTATTAGGCTATCAAATTTATTTTACTCATAATAATTCAAGGGATATGTAAAACATAATGTTCAGATGCAACTTGTAATTCTGTAAAAAATATAATTTCAATTCAAATGTAATAGTTTAATACAAATGTCAATATAATCATTCCAAACAGGACCCTGTCCTTGATAATTAATTACCGATTACCGAAATATAACTTTAAGGCCCACCTTGTCACTAATCACTATAAGCTTAGTACTAATTAATACCAGTCCACATGATAAGAACAAAGGAAAAAATAACCGCTTAAACCACTAATTAATTACAGTAATTTGATAATATGAGGGGGGAGTCACAGTGAGAACTCACAAATTACTTTATTGATAACGATAATTGTATTCTCATGATGGCCAAAGGGACAAAAAGTAAGTAAAATATCATGCCCTAAGTCCATAATATTTATAATTTGTACTAATTTATCCCGGTTCAATAATAAAAAAAAAATAAATAAAAAAAAAAAAAAAAAAAAAATATATATAATATATTTAATTATTTAATTAATTTCACTGGGAGTGTGGTGGTGAGATTAATAAAAATAATATATATATATATATATATATATATATATATATATATATATATATATATATATATATATATAACGATATAATGACTGAGGCCTGACTTGAGGTGAATTATGGGATATAACACCTGTGAGGGTTAAGAAATGTAAGCATGTGATCAATAATAAGTAAAGAAACACATTTACTACACTACCAAATTATTTTCCCTCGTTTTTGCACTGTTTTAATGAAAAATCCCAATCTGGATTGCGTTTACGTTTAGCGTTCAGCGGGACCGTATTAATGAATTAATTAACGGTCTAGCGGATGCAGAGGGTAACGATTATGAGATGCGGTATTGCAATTACGAAAGTGGATACTTACTAGCGATACCCACCACTGATATACATTCTTAACCCTCTCCGATATAAGACGCGATTTTGAGCCTATTGGGGATACTTTAAAGCCTTTGTTCCTATCAGGGGTATTTAGAAACCTTTAGTTTAGTTACTTCAACCTCTGCAGTTGTCTTTGAGTTAGCTGTGGGCAGAAAACTAATTTTGGAGAGGTAGTTATAAGACTGAGAGAACTATTTCTTATTGCTAATCTGGCAATCTCTGCGTCATAAATGCGTGAAACGGTTAACTGACAGATAAACGCTTATAAAAAATTACAGCTATATCTGCCGTTCCTAATCAAAGTTAAACAGAAACATTAAAACTAATAACATATTTACCAAAGGTCTAGGTAATTTTCCTACCTACTTTTTATTTAATTTTCAAATAATGTACCGGCCAACTTTCATATATATATATATATATATATATATATATATATATATTCTTTCAGGCAGGTGAGATTAAAATAATAGGCACAGTTTGCATTATTGAGTTTTTTATTGATACTCTCAATTTTTCGTATAGTTTTTCTGGTATTTTCAGGAAGTTGGTAAAGGAGGTTTGCAAATGGTTCCGACGTTACAATGGGCGCAGCCATCATTATCAAGGAGAAGTGAAGTTAGAAGGTGATAAGTCGAGTTTATATAGGCGATACAAGATCAAGAAAGGGATTATTGTGTGCTAGCTGCACGCTGGTTGGCTAACCTAAGACTAGCTCTGGTAGGCTGGCCGGACGCAGGAGTGGGCGGGGCCTCTGCATCGTTCATCTGCGTGTGTGGAGGGGGCATTCCTGGGGGCATCATGGGGGGCCTCGCTGTGGAAGGGCGTGCCGAGGGTAGGATCTGGCTGTATTCCGCTTGTGTGTTTAAAGTAGGTTGGTATGTTTGTATATATATAGCTTCAAGAATGAATAGGCGGCGTGAGTCTATTTCTTTATCAAGAATAGAGGTGTGTTTATCTAAGTCGGGTCTGGTGAGTTCCTGATGGTGTGGGGATGTGTAGTAGTGGTCCTTGATAGCTCCGGCTTGAAGGTGGAAGGTAAGGCGACGTGACAGACGAGTCCTTGTCAAACCGACATAAGTGTGAGGTCCACAGTCCTCACTGTTACAGGTGTGTCGGTATATGACATGGTCCTCTTGTGACGGTTTCTTAGCGGTAGCCGGGCTGTTGCGAATGACTAGTTGTGATGTTTTCCTCGATTTGTAGTATATGGTGAGTTTAAGGTGTTGGTCAGGGTTCGTAGTTTTAACGTTGTTGCTGATAATGTCTCTCATTATGTTTTCGTCTGTTTTGTGATCTGAGGACATGTGGTTTTTATAGTAAATTTTTATGTATTCAGTGTTTGTATTAGTAGGCATGTCGTTTTTGTACCATGTTTCAAGGTGTTTGTTGATGGTGTGGGCGATGTCCGAGTTACTGTACCCATTGTTTACAAGCACCTGGGTGAGCCTCTCGAGTTCCTTGTGAGTGTCTCGCCAGGAGGTGCAGTGTGATAGGGCTCTCCTGACGTAGGCGGCGATGGTGGATCGTAAATATCGCTGGGGGCATTCACTTTCGCCGTTGAGACATAATCCGTTGTTGGTGGGTTTGGTGTAGACAGTGGTGGTAAAGCCTGAGGTGTTGTTGTTGTTTACGAGGACATCAAGGAAGGGGAGATGACCGTTAGAGGACTCCTCGAAGGTGAAGTTTAGACTGGAAGAGGCGATGAATCGTTGTTGAAGGTCACGTAGCTCCTGTGGGTCCTTCACACGCACGAAGATGTCGTCCACATATCTGCAGTAGACGGAGGGGCGGTTGGTAGTCAGGAGCTCTTCTTCGATGGTGCCCATGTAAAAATTGGCAAAGAGGACTCCTAGGGGACTGCCCATTGCCACACCATCAATCTGCTGATACATGTCACCTCGCGGGCAGGTGAAGGGCGCCTCTTTGGTGCATATTTCCAGCAACGTCTTCAGGGCTGTTTCTGGGAGGTCTAAGGGCGTGTTGTCTGGGCAGTGGTAGACTCGATGTAGGATGAGCTCAATGGTGCGGTCCACAGGCACGTTGGTAAAGAGACTTTCTACATCTAGGGAGGCGATGATATGGTCGTCAGTAGAGGAGGCATCTCTTAAAATCTCCAGGAAGTCAGCTGACGAGGAAAGACTGTACTGGCTGGGGGTGTAGGGGGTTAGAAGTTTGTTCAAAGTCTTGGCAATTTGGTAGGTGGCGGTAGGGATCTGGGAGATGATGGGGCGAAGGGGGTTACCTGGTTTGTGGGTTTTGACTGTGCCGTAAGCGTACCCAGGGGAGAAGTCACCGATGAGTTTTTTAAGGTGGATCCCTCCTGTCTTTGCGTTAATGGCGGTGATGGTGGTGTTGGTTTTCCGCTTTATTTCTTCGGTGGGGTTACGAGTGATTTTCCGGAATTTTGTAGAGTCGCTTATATAGAGTCGCTTTTATAGAGTCGCTTATATATATATATATATATATATATATATATATATATATATTATATATATATATATATATATATATATATATATATATTGTTACGTATCTTGATTTAGAAGTGGTTAACTAAATAAATAAAGACAGAACAGTTATGGTGAAAGTGTAGCAAAACAGCCGAAGGCCAAAAGAACGTAAAATATTAAAGTTAGTTCTGTTGTCACTTGCTTTCCCTCAGTTGTTGGGACAGTTATCCTTTATACTCTGATACACTTCAATTAAATTTAATCAGTAAACTATATAAAGTTACATTGAATGTTTTAATATGAAAGAGGCTATTAATTACGAATACAAAAGTTCGGTATGTAAGCAAAGTTTTAAGACACTAGATACTTAGAGTTAGAGGGGATATGATAGAGGTGTTCAAGTGGGTTAGTGGGATTAACAAAGGGGACATGACAAATGTACTAAAGCTCAGTGATAGCGAAAGAACTCGTACCAATGGTTTCAAATTAGATAAATTTCGTTTCAGAAAAGATATAGGCAAATATTGGTTTGGTAACAGAGTTGTAGATGGGTGGAATAGGCTACCAAGTGATATAGTGGGATCAAGAACGATAGGGAGCTTTAAGAAAAAATTGGATAAGCATATGGACGAGAAGGGTTGGGTGTGAAGGGGGATCAGCCGGGTTGGGCCAATCAGCGCTCTGCAGACCCCCGTAATCCTGCGTTAATCTCTAACCGGTTTGGTAAGATGATCCTCAGGGTATTAGAGTGTTGAGCCTATAATTGGGCTTTGTAATTGGGGTTGTGTGGGACAGGGATCTGCCTTGCTTAGGCCAATCGGCTTTCTGCAGACTCCCATTTTCTTATGTTCTTATGTTCTTAATATCTCAATTAATCTTGATTATCAGCAAAGTATTAAGATCTTTTATATATAATTAATTTAAGTCTGTTAGCCCTCTAAAGATTGTTTTACTATTTATATTATCTCTTTATTCTTAGTTTATTATTATTATTCTCCTTTAGTATTTCATCTTATTTATTCTTATTACTGAAAGACATTTGACTAAATAAAAATGGTAAGGAAATATTATAAAGTCACATATAAAAGGGAATTATATTTATAAACGAAAATAAGGTATTTTACAATTAATCAAAATAATAAGCAATGAAAGTTATGATAGAGTTTCAGGATCGTCTTGCATACGTTCTGATTTCACTAAAGTACAAATTAAGGAATAATAGTCAGGTAAGTATTTAACTTATACAAGCTTAATCCTTAATTATGAATGACAACTATTCACAACATCAAGATCAAATGCCCGAGCATCGCAAAGTACATAGAAAACACTTATAAGGAGCCAGCTAACCTGTATATAGTTGGAAGCACAAAGAAGGAAGAAATTAAAATTCTCAAATCAAATGAAGGAACAACGCAAGGAGATCCAGTGGCAATGGCAATGTACGCACAGGCACTATCTATTCTGCAGCAGAAAATAAAACATGAGGCAACCCGAGTGAAACAAGTGGCATATGCAGATGACCTCACAGGTGCAGGAAGAATAGGGGATCTCAAAGAATGGTGGCGGAGAGTACAATCGGTTGGCGAAGTCATTGGGTACCATCCGAATGCTAGTAAATCTGTACTAATAGTGAAAGAAGACAAGATTGAAGAAGCGGTGCAGACTTTTGATGGGACAGGAGTGAAGATTACAAAGGAGGGTCAACACCATTTGGGAGCAGTAATAGGCACAGAAGAATGCAAGAGAAACTATGTGCGAAAAAAGGTAGCGGAGTGGGTAAAGGAAGTGAAAACCCTGGCAGACATTGCGAAATCTGAACCACATGCTGCATATACTGCCTTCACATATGGTGTTAAGCACAGATGGACCTTTCTTATGAGAACAGTGCCTGACATTGGACAGATGCTCCAACTGCTGGAAGAAGCAATCAGAGGAGCATTCATACCTGCTTTAACAGAGATGGAAGGCGGCACACAAGAGCTAAGAGATCTACTAGCTCTTCCGCCAAGGTTCGGAGGTATGGGGATCATAAATCCAGTGGAGGCGGCACTTCATGAGTACCAAAATTCCCTTAAACTTACTACGTCTCTGACAGAAAAAATACGGGAGCAAAATGAAAACGATGAGGTGGACGAAGAGGAACAACGAAATGCAAGACAGGAAATTACAAAGAGCAGATAAGAGAGACAGAAACATAGCCTAGAACAAATTAAGACCGTATGTAGTGAAGAACTGAAAATGAGAGTTGAGATGGCACAAGAAACGGGAGCTTCAAATTGGCTCACATCATTACTAATAAAGGAAAAAGGCTTCAGCTTAAATAAACACAAATTCAATGATGCCGTAGCCTTGAGGTATGGGTGGCCAGTTTCGAACCTAAAGCTGAAATGTGCATGCGGTGAAATAAACAACTAAGACCACTGTATGACCTGTAAGAAAGGAGGATTCATCTGTATCCGGCATGATGAAGTACGAGACATCACTGCACAAATGCTGGACGAGGTGTGCCATGATGTCAGAATCGAACCGGAACTTCTGCCTATGGACGGACAGCGCTTGGCCCACAATACTGCAAATACTTCAAATGAAGCAAGAGTGGACGTAAGTGCTCAAGGTTTTTGGACGAGGGGACAACGGGCTTTTTTCGACATCAGAATCTTCAACCCAACAGCACAAACATATCGTGAGCGAGGACACAAGGCGGCATACTTGAGAAACGAAAGTGAGAAAAAAACGCGCTTATGAAGAAAGAATTTTGAACAGGGATCAAGGAAGCTTTACTCCTCTGGTCTTCTCATCGTCGGGAGGAATGGGACATTCTGCAAGTGTCTTCTATGCCAGATTAGCTGAACAAATATCGGAGAAAAAGCGCCAGCATAGAAGCCAAGTCATAACTTGGATGAGATGCCGGCTCTCTTTCTCTCTTCTCAGGTCTGCACTCCTATGTCTCAGGGGTACAAGGTCCTCCCCGCTACAGAGGACAAGAGTGAGAGACTTGGACTTTGAAATGGTCGTGGCAGAGGGACGAATTGGGGAACAACTAGGTTGATTGTAGGGAGGTACTGGTACAACAAGATAAACTATCATGTAACTAGAATAAGATAGATTGTACACCACTTTGTAACTGTCACCATAAAAAAACAAAAAAAACAAAAAACTTTACATCAAGTTAGTTAATCGTTAATATGTAAAGTAGAATATTCAATCACAAATCATCTCTGAATCAAACATTAATTTTAATCACCAAAATTAAACAGTTAATTCAAAACATATATCTCTCCAATTAAATTAAACATATAGGATTCTCTAATCCAACCTATATGATTTCTCAAAGTAAATTAAACATATATGATTTCTCAAAGTAAATTAAACATATATGATTTCTCCAAGTAAATTAAACAGTAAAGTAAAATTATTTCTCCAATCACAAAATCTTAAAGCAAATGAGTGTATGTTTTCGACATACCTCTGGTTAATTAATAGTCACAAATAATCCCTAACTAACGTGTAAGAGGTCGCTCCCGGACGCAACTTATCACATAATAATATACAAGCCTTTGAAGTCTGTCTCGTCTCCCCACCACACTACTCGTGTTCCCCAGCTAGAAATGTACTGCTTTTAACTATCAAATCTCCGGCTTATATATCATTTCTCGGACCAAGCTATCCAATCAGAAGGCAGGAAACAGGTGCCGAAACCAATAAACCAGGCTGCTGGTGTCAGCCATCACAGACGAGAAGCAGGTGAACTAGGCCGTGAGTGGATGGGGCAGAGGCTGGTTCCGCCTCGTTCAGTAGTTTCCCCCCAAACTTGGCTGGTTTCTCTCTCTCTCTCTCTCTCTCTCTATCTCTCTCTCTCTGGTCACGTAAGAAAGGTGAGTTGTTGCCACGAGGTAATCGTAAAGTCACGTTCAACAGGTTGGTCTGGCCACATGACATCCAGTAGGTACTGATGTTACACCTCCACTGCTAGAAAAGAGTTCAATAGGAGGAAAGTATAGGACACATTTTCAGACTCTTAACCCGGCAACAGCGAGGGGGGAGTATTGAACTAGCTGCCCATGGGCGAGCATATTGGCTCCATTCAGGCCTATAATCGTAATTTTACGATAAATATCGTTATTACTTATTCATATGAGCCAATTTTACCTTCACTATGAAGATAGTAACCTGTAACAACAATAAAACAAGTGAAAATATAATTTTTCTGGTCAAAATCGCGAATATAGATGGACCAGCCCATTCATGAATTATGGAGAAAATTGAGGAAACCCCTCCCTCCACGAGGCCTCAAGCCACACTGAGCCTACTCATTCACACACTCGGTTGTATAACACACTTGCTAGGCACGTAAGCACATCCTCCACACATTTTGCTAATGTTAGCACAAAACTATACCAACGAATTAGGGAATAACAGGGAAAATAGGTGATAATTGAAGGGGGAGGGGAAAAGGGGGAAGGAGGGGATGTGGAAGAGTGATATGAGGTATAGGGAAAGAAAACTATAAAAAAAAAAAAAAAAAAAATTTTTTAGTGCTACTGGGGCTGTTTAAATGTTTTTTTTTAGGCCTCCCTCTTAAGAGTTTTTCCGCCGTCGCCCAGTAAAACCTCTTATGAGCTTTTCCGCCGTTTACGGGTTAACAGACAATCTGCCAACACATTCTGGACCCCCTTGATGTGTTTGACATCTAAGGCATACTCCTGCAGCAACAAGCTCCACCGTGTCAGTCTCTGATTCTTGTTTTGGAACTTGTGCAAAAACTTTAATGGGTGATGGTCAGTATATACTGTAATGGAACCAGGGGCAGATTGAACATAAACACCAAAGTATTGGAGGGACAAAATCAATGCTAACAGCTCCTTTTCTATGACAGAGTAATTACGTTGAGCAGAATTGAACTTTTTACTAAAATAGCAAACAGGGTGCAATACATTACAGTCATCCTCCTGGAGTAACACTGCTCCGACCCCAGTATTACTTGCATCAACAGTTAGGGAGAAAGATCTGGTGAAATCAGGGGCACGGAGAACAGGTTAGTTAGAGAGAATGTATTTAGTAGCACTGAAAGCCTCCTCACAATCGGAGGACCACTCAAACTTCACATCCTTTCGGAGAAGATCTGTTAAAGGTGCTGTTAACCTTGACATTTTTAAAATAAACTTGTAGTATCCAATAATCCCTAATTATCTTTGGATTTCTTTCTTATTGGTAGGTGTTGGGAAATTAGAAATTGACTGTACTTTAGCATGAGGAGGTGCAACCTGACCTTGTCCTACTGTATATCCAAGATATTGGACAGTACTCTTAATGAAAGTGCACTTTTTTAAGTTCACTACAAGATTTGCTTCAGCAAGGTTAGCAAAAAGCAGTCTGATTTGTTTGAGATGTTCTTCCCATGTATGGGAAAAAAGAAGGATATCGTCAATGTACACCACACACCCAGGTACCCCTTCAGTCACCTGATTCATGGGGCGCTGAAAGGTAGCTGGAGCGTTTTTCAGGCCACAGCAGAAGGCTGGATTGTTTACCACAAAACATGAAATCTTCCTTGCTCTGGGTGTTAGAGGTACTTGCCAATATCCTTTCATAAGGTCAATTTTACTTATAAAACTGGCTCTGCAAATCTGGTCAATACAATCATCAATCCGTGGCAGTGGATAAGTATCATTCTTTGTTACGGCATTGACATGTCTGTAGTCCATACAAAATCTATAGCTCCCGTCTGGCTTAGGGACAAGTGTGACCGGACTACTCCACTGGCTTAAGGCTCTAGTAATTATGGCATTGGACAACATGAAATCTAATTCAACCTGCAGAATACTCCTGCGCTGTGGTGAGACACGGTATGGGGATAATTTGATGGGTGCTGCATCTCCGACATCTATGTCATGCACGGCCAAAGAGGTGAGCCCTGGAGTATCACGGAACACACTGGGAGACTGTGATAAAACATAGATTAGTTCTTTAGCTTTCTCTGAGGGAAGATGACATAATTTAGTAGGTAATTCCCCCCAGGCTACTGAATTATATTTAAAGTTGGATAGACCACAAGACAAGTCAAAATCGATGCCTTCAGGATCTGGGACAGTCTGCTGCGGGATCTGTGGGTAAGGACTACAAACAACACCCGCACCAGGATGTCCACAGGTCCTTACTACTGCCCCAACAGGAGAATCTGGAGGAGAGGAATCAGGGGACCTATGATAGGGTTTTAACATATTTATGTGAAATACTTGCTTAGGCTTCCTCCTGTCTGGGGTAGCCACTAAGTAGTCAGTAACACTCACCCTTTTTAGTACTTTATATGATCCTCTAAATTTTGCTGATAAAGGTTGGCCGAAAAGGGGAATGAGAACCAAGACCTCCTCACTGGGCTGAAACTCTCTCACACGGGCTCTTGTATCGTACCATACTTTCATGGTATCTTTAGCTACTCTTCGATTTTGTGCTGCAAACTCGCACGAAGATCTCAGCCGGGTTTTGAACTCTGACACGTACCTGAGGAGATTTTGGTTCCCTTCCTGACAAACTAGGCTGTCTTGTAATAGCTGCAAAGGGCCACATACCTGGTGACCGAAAACTAGTTCATTAGGTGAAAAACCCAGAGATTCAGTTGGAACCTCACGGTTGGCAAACAACAGAAAAGGTACCCCCTTGTCCCAATCACCTCCAGTTTCCTCACAATATTTTCTTAACATCGACTTTAGTGTTTGATGGTATCGTTCGAGGACCCCTTGACTCTCTGGGTGGTAGGAGCTGGACTTCACATGGTCGATACCCAATTCCTTCAGGGATTGCTGAAATACATTGGAAGTGAAATTAGTACCTTGATCACTCTGCACCTCATGGGGGAAAACCATGCTGGTGAAAAATTTGAGCAGTTCCTTAATAACTGTTTGAGCTGAAGTATTTCTTAAAGGTATCGAGTTGCACTGTCCATTATAGTTAACAAATATATATGTCCCTGGGATGTCTTTGGCAATGGGCCAACGATATCCACTACCACCCAAGTGAAAGGGTTCTCGAACACTGGCAAGGGCACCAGAGGGTGTGCAGGCACCTTTTGATTAAATTTACCTGTCATATGGCAGGTGTGACACACTCTACAGAACTCCACTACATCTGCACACATTCCTGGCCAGTGAAAGTGGGCTCTAATGCGATCTAAGGTTTTCCTCACACCTAGGTGCCCTGCTAAGGGTATACTATGGGCCATTTCTAGTATATCTCTACGGCAAGGTTTAGGAACTACTACCTGATGTACGTCCCATGCCCCGTCATCAATAGGTCTATGTGGCGGTCTTCACCTACGCCACAAAACTCCTTTCTTCATATAGAAGCATTCACCCTTCTCCTTTTCACTCTCCTCTTCACTCACGGCACTGGCAGCTAACTCCTTTCACTCCCAGTCATCTCGCTGCAACTCTACCAGGCCACTAGGACAATTAGGAGGGGTTTCATGATCATTCGGCTCAAGGTTAGCCATAAAGGTGTCAGACAGATCTACTTCAGTCTCCGCTTCAGGCACAGTTAGAGCATCATTCACTACTCTTACATCCCTTCTATCTACCTTCACAGGTGGTACAATTATATCTGAGGGAACTGCTACTTGGGCCATGGATCGAGTGACAGCACACACTGGGAAAACCTTTGGCATCTCCTTCTCGAGCTCACCGGTTAGTGGCTCGTCAACAGGGGAAAGTGACAAAATTGGGTCTGGTCGGACCCTCTCACCAGCCACATCATTCCCCAAAAGGAGTGTTACCCCCGGCACAGGGTTGTCCTGAGGCCTACACAAAGCTATACAGGCTTCACCCTTCAGCAAATCACACTCAATCTCACCATTCACCAAGTAAGCAGAACACTGACCTCCAGCACCTCTCATAATTACTGATTCGCCAGTTGGGCAGCATTCAGAATAAGGATTCACCATGAGGGTGCTAGTAGAACCAGTATCTCTTAAGATTTTTACCTCATGTACACAACTATTTATTTTCGCACATCCAGATGAAATAAAGAGACGGTAGCTATCCTGAACTGATGGGGATACAAAGACAGGCTTAACCCTTGCGGGTTGTACCACACACGCTACTACACCATTTCCTGTCTGATTTACGTTAGCTAGGTACTCCTTCTGTCGGGAGTCCTGCATCAAAGGCACATTTGGGTGGTTTTGGCTATTTGGGGAGGCAGTTACTGCGGCTACTGTCGGCCCCGATCTCTCGGCTCTCTCCTTGGCCCAATACTGATAAGCTAAGTGGCCTCTCTTGCCACAATAGTTACACACTTTCGGGGATACATTCCCCTTGTAAGCATTATTATTATCGGTTTGGGCCCCACCTCTGTTACCATTACCAGGAGTCACATTCTTAGTTGGGGGAGCATTTTTAGTTTGGCTTACATGGAGAGACGTTACAGGCTTTTGCGAGTGACTAGATTTATCAGATTTGTGATTGGAGAACTTATTATTATCATAGGGCTTTTTCCCACGGAATTTGTTGTTTAGTACATAAGTATCAGCCATGTCTGCAGCTTCGGCAAGAGTTTCTACCTTTTTCCCTCTCAAATGATAGACTACTGATGAATCTACCTTCCATAGGAAGTTCTCAAGCAAGATTAACTCTTTCAGACCCTTAAACTCAGTGACATTCTTACTTGTTAGCCAGTTATTTAAAGCTTTGTTCATGGTCCTGGCAAACACCGTATGAGTTTCCTCGATTTTTTTTATGAGTCTTTCTGAAAGTCTGTCTATATGCTTCAGGCAGCAGTGTGTAGGTTTTAAGAATGGCTGCTTTGAGACGGTCATAGTCTTGCCGAACCTAGACTCTACTGAAATATAAGTTTCCCGACCATGTCCTGTCAACACCGTTTGCAACATAAATGACCACCGATCTCTTGTCCACCCCATACCTGTAGCAACCTCCTCGAACAACACAAAAAAATCCTGAACATTGTCTTCGGTGAACGGGGGAATTACACTAGTCATGGTTAATCCCGGAGGGGGAGCAAGCACATTGGTTTTGGACTCTTGTTGAGCAGCTAATTGGGCTATGCGATATTCATGATCTGCCTGCAGCTGAGAGTCTGCCTGGGCAGCATTTAATCTAGCCAATTCTAAATATTGCTGTGGCAAATGATCACCAAACCGCATCTGTATCCCATTACCGAGTCCTCCACCAGCCGCTCCATTTGGCTCACCGCCCTCGGCTCCGTCATGCTCACCGCCCTCGTCTCCGTTATGCTCACCGCCCTCGTGAATCCCAAATAATTCTGACTTTATGATCTGTGCTATTTCAGGTTTTGACATGTCCGAGACAGTTAGCTCAAGATACGAGGCTAGTACTATTAACTCTGCCTTGGACAAGTGATCGATGTCATCAGCAACGGGTGACGATTCTATGAAATTCTTAACATCTTCCTTATTAATAATTTCAGGCATGAATATGATATGATATAAACTTAGTGAAACTTATGCAAAACGTATCCTGGCGAGGTCGCCAGTTAATCTGTTACGTATCTTGATTTAGAAGTGGTTAACTAAATAAATAAAGACAGAACAGTTAAGGTGAAAGTGTAGCAAAACAGCTGAAGGCCAAAAGAACGTAAAATATTAAAGTTAGTTCTGTTGTCACTTGCTTTCCCTCAGTTGTTGGGACAGTTATCCTTTATACTCTGATACACTTCAATTATGTTTAATCAGTAAACTATTTAAAGTTACATTGAATGTTTTAATATGAAAGAGGCTATTAATTACGAATACAAAAGTTCGGTATGTAAGCAAAGTTTTAAGACACTAGAATATCTCAATTAATTTTGATTATCATCAAAGTATTAAGATCTTTTATATATAATTAATTTAAGTCTGTTAACCCTCTAAAGATTGTTTTACTATTTATATTATCTCTTTATTCTTAGTTTATTATTATTATTCTCCTTTAGTATTTCATCTTATTTATTCTTATTACTGAAAGACATTTGACTAAATAAAAATGGTAAGGAAATATTATAAAGTCACATATAAAAGGGAATTATATTTATAAACGAAAATAAGGTATTTTACAATTAATCAAAATAATAAGCAATGAAAGTTATGATAGAGTTTCAGGATCGTCTTGCATACGTTCTGATTTCACTAAAGTACAAATTAAAGAATAATAGTCAGGTAAGTATTTAACTTATACAAGGCTAAGTTAAGTTAAATACTTACCTTAACTTATACAAGGCTCGGGGCTGTTCGGCCAGGCAGCTTAGGGAACAACAACAACAACAACTTATACAAGGCTTAATCCTTAATTATGAATGACAATAGCTTTACATCAAGTTAGTTAATCGTTAATATGTAAAGTAGAATATTCAATAACAAATCATCTCTGAATCAAACATTAATTCTAATCACCTAAATTAAACAGTAATTCAAAATATATATCTCTCCAATTAAATTAAACATATAGGATTCTCCAATCCAACCCATATGATTTCTCAAAGTAAATTAAACATATATGATTTTTCAAAGTAAATTAAACAGTAAAGTAAAATTATTTCTCCAATCACAAAATCTTAAAGCAAATGAGTGTATGTTTTCGAAATACCTCTGGTTAATTAATAGTCACAAATAATCCCTAACTAACGTGTAAGAGGTCGCTCCCGGACGCAACTTAACACATAATAATATACAAGCCTTTGAAGTCTGTCTCGTCTCCCCACCACACTGCTCGTGTTCCCCAGCTAGAAATGTACTGCTTTTAACTTGAGGGAATATAGGAAAGATGAGACAAGTAATCAAATTTACCCAAGGATACGACCTTGCCAAGGCCGTTTTTACACTCCAGGTACCCAGTTTTTACGTATGGGTGGGACGAGGCGAACACGAGAGAAGGCCAGCCCAATGACCACTGAGCAATCCTGGTGGCTAGCCAAGTTCTCATTCTCGTGTGTTTGATTGGTTGCAGGAAGCCACCAATCAGGTCCCTGGATTCATTTGAGCCACAACGATTCCAGGTACTCATTTTCGTCTGAGTGAGATGGAACTACACAGGAATTGGAGTTTGTTCAACACTCCTGGGCTACTTGGACCCTGGTGGCAAGCCAAGGAAATTTCACCCATCCCATGCATATGTGACAACCATCTGATCAATGTCGGTCCCGGGTGCAATCACCCATCCAGCTACACCGCGCTGGTGCAGGGCCACCCAACCCACCCAGCAACTGTGTGCTGGTACCAGGCGGTCACCCATCCAACTACTGACCAGACCCCACGTTGCTTAACCTCGCTGATTTAAACCAGCGTTGCCAACCCCATAGGCCAGGGTTGCCACTGCTTTTAACTATCAAATCTCCGGCTTATATATCATTTCTCGGACCAAGCTATCCAATCAGAAGGCAGGAAACAGGTGCCGAAACCAATAAAACAGGCTGCTGGTGTCAGCCATTCACAGACCAGAAGCAGGTGAACTAGGCCCCGTGAGTGGATGGGGCAGTAGGGAGAAGGGGGGCTGGTTCCGTCTCGTTCAATAGTTTCCCCCCAAACTTGGCTGGTTTCTCTCTCTCGCTCTCTCTATCTCTCTCTCTCTGGTCACGTAAGCAAGGTGAGTTGTTGCCAGAGGTAATTGTAAAGTAACGTTCAACAGGTTGGTCTGGCCACATGACAGCCGGTCGGTACGGATGTTACAATATATACTGTATATATATATATATATATACTGTATATATATATATTATTCTATTTGTTTTTCTCTTGATTTAACTGATTGCTATAAGCACAATCTGCTGGGGGTATACAGTTTTTCTGGGATACAGCCGGCGGTTACCATCTCCCCATGAGCAAGGGGGATGGGTAATTGTCTCTGGTAGACTAAAGAAAGCCAAGTGCTTGTGAATCCTCGAAGGAGGAGATACGGGCGCTATATAAGTAACCAGAAGATTATTATTATTATTATTCAATGTTCAGTTATAATAACATCACAACATGCTGAAATATGCTTTATAATGCCTTTAATAGTAATTTGTGAAGAGAACAATTCTAATTTGGCAGAATTGGGTATGCAGTTTTTTTTCCAAAATACGAAAACGACACTTCTACTATAGTATGTTTATTATTAGTAATATTAAAATACATTATAATACACACTATCTATATCTATCTATTGCCTGACATCGTGATCCCCGAAGGGGTGGCCACGAACGAAACGCCCCCATGCACCTCTTCCCCCAGTCAGTCGACGTCCCATGTCATCTGATCTAGCATCCACACTTCTTTCAGTTTATTTGTCTAGCAGTCATAGTTTCATTTTTGGCAAGTATGCTTTCTTTCTCACAGGACACGTGCTTAAGTATATACATATCTCATACACGTACTAGGAGCTTTCGTTGAGGATTCTTTCTTCCCTCGGTATGATCTTGAGGTCTCTAACCAATTTCCTGTCATTTTTGTTGATCAGGAAATATTATATGTGGCTACTGAAGCCAGGCGGCTATTCCCTTTCCTGAACATGGTGTTACATACCACCATCCCTATGGTCACACAGTGTTCCAGTATGTATTCCCCTTCCAGGTTCCTTCGTCCATACTCCTGTTCCCCATGCAAACCCTCATATCTAGCGGCATATGCCCCAAAATGCCCATTTAACCCATCCAATCCCAGCGACGGCTACCAGCTTCCAGTAGATAAGTCACTCCCCAGTCCCAACGACGGCTGGGAGCCGTCAGTAATGTACTTTCCTTGTAACTGCCTGTATCAGGCTGTGCCGGGTACCACGACCGTTTTAGCACTGCTCTCGATATGGCAACACTTCTCAGCATAAATCCAACCCTCTGAAGGCTGGGAGAGCCAGTCTTCCTTCATCTCTTGAGGTGGAAGGCTGTTCTATCTTTCCATTTTGGCCATATTGCTTGGGACTGGGTGGGACTTTTATTACTGTATACTCCGGTACAGTAGGGGTTAAGTCCCCTCCCACACTATCTACTTCCCTTGCCTTACATCTGACAACCACCCCTAGTAGCTCATTCCAAAACTCTTCTTTTATTTCTCTAACTAAGTCTACTTGGGCTGAAATAAGATTAACAACTTTCGCTTCTACTTTCAGTCTTAGCATTGTACAATTGCTAGTTAATGTCAACTTAAAAGTCCAGGTATACTTATACGCCGGCATAGTTAAGCACTCAATTAAATCTTTATGAATTTAAAAACAAATTCTAATGCAAAGGGGCTTATATATCCATTTTATAATCTTGCTTGGATGTGTTTCACCTCTAACCTAGGAGAGGCATATACAAAGATTAATACAACAACAACAACAACTACCACCCAAAATTAAGACGTCATCGTAGTATAATAAGTACTGTTTAAAACCATTCTTTTCTTTATGGGTACGTGTTTCTATGTGTTTAGTTTCTAGAGCAAAATTATTGATTAATTTTATTTCCACATCTTCCCCTACCTCCTTGACCTCGCTTCTTCAATAACTCATCCCTTCTCGGGATGCATCATTGGTTATGGCTGGTTAATGGTCTCTCAATCCACTCTTTCTTTCTGTAAAGTACAGAGTGTATTATGGCAGAGTAGTGTTAATAATATTATAAATCTGAAAATATGAGAGAAAGAGAGAGAGAGAAAGAAAGAGAGAACACACCTAACACGTAATTGCTTAAATAACGATGTAATAATTAATTTACACGCTCATGACAAGAGTTTGAAGAGCGGCAATGCCGGAGTTAATTGGCCCTTGGTAAGTCAATATCCAAGTTAAGGTCTTCATCACGTAGTTACAGCAATACAGTTGTATAGTATTGTAGTTGGTGTTCTTCGAGGGAAACTTGGTTATGTAAACCGAGAGCTGAAATGTAAATTTTCTGTACAAAAGCATCACTAATTCTGATGGCGAGATTACGTTGTATTAATATGATATATTGAATTGTATTTTATTTTATTTTATTTTATTTTTCAAATATTCCGAGATTACCTTCATCAAATCGGAGAAAGGTACAAATGCCAGGACATGAACCTTTGCCAAAATACTGTGTTTATCCACCACAACAGGTTAAAACATAATATTTACGAGGGTGTATGGTATTCTCATTTAAAATATGATTACAAAATGGTCGATCAAGCAATCACCTTCAAACTACTATTATACATCTGTGAGACAATTAAAACCTCTCACTCATTCACGGTACATGTCCTGTCCAAGTGGATGGTTGGGTGAATGGGTGAGGGGTGGCGGGGTAGTTTGGGGTGAGATTTTAGCCTGGAGAAAGATAGAAGATAAATATTAACCCTTTCCGTACCGGCAACGTCTTTGTAACATTATTCTGGCTACTATTAGACGATTATATTAAGTTTAAAAAGGGCCTCCAGCAATTACCAGGATTCAAACTATCTCACTTAACCCTTTTTACTACCACAGAGCTGCGGACTTATTTGCGCTATTTATCACATATTCAGGCATTCCTGAATGATAAATCAATTATCTGCATTAAATGAACCATATTCTGCCGAAAACTAGGCGAAAATAGCTTCAAAATGACACCAGAACGAGCTTCGTAGGTGGGGGCGTTCACCCGCAGCGTTGCCATAGCTATTCGGGAAAACTCGCTAATTATTAGCTCTCGCTCGCTCGGCAACAATGTCGAGACAGCCGCGCGAAACCACAGTCTACCTCCGTGAGCGGCTGGCTGCTCTGAAGGTTGGACGAAGGTCCCTAACACTCCCGCCCACTGACACTCGATTTCTACGGTTTTTACAGGCTTTTAAAGCCTAGAAATTGCTCTAAATTGCCTATGCATTCTGGAATGTCACCCGCAGCTAATGGGTTGAACTGCACAAAATCGTCTATAAATAGCTAAAATAAAATCAAAGAGACGTCGCCGGTACAGAAAGGGTTAAAGACAGAGGAGGGGTACAAATAACAGGTGAAAAAATGACAAATATATATTTAATGGAGGGAAGATGAAAGCAGGATATAAGAGTGAAGTTGATAGACTAAAAACATGTTAATAATAAATATAATTCAAATAAAGTAACTCATTATGACGATTATTATGGAACTTACAATAGTGATCATGATACATTTTAGAATATCATATTATACCTGCTGGACAAACTGCTGGCATATTGAAGCTACAGTAACCCACCTTGGAAACAAAACACACCATAATTTCTTGTAGAAAAAAATACAAAGCATATATTCTGAAGGATTAGGAATATTCATATATTTTCAGCAACCAACTTTTCTTCTAAACTCAATTAATGAAATTAACAAATACATGTGGCACTCCAAGGACTCGAACCTAGGATATTCACGCCGAAATTCCGCGCATTTATGCATTATGCTATCAAGACAGTAAAACCATAGGAGTCAAACTTTCACCAAAATATCCAATAAACTGCTATTAACCCACTGAACCCCAGCTAGTTTAGATTAAATGTACACTGAGAGTCCAGCAGATTTGGCCTTTTTTTGTTTTAAATAGCTTAAATAGGCGAGAAATTAAGAATAACAAAAACAAAAAAAAACACTCACCTCGGTCATTTTGGGGTCCTATTGGTGGTGGGGGGGTAGGGGAGGCAGCCTCAGCTATCAGCTGATGCCGGGCGGCCTTCAAGCTTCCCGCCCGGCAAGACACAGCTGAGCGCGGCAGCATGGCAGATGTACGATGCGTCCAGTTTTCGAGTGACGGTTATTTACACCATGTGTGCCTTCATAGTTCAAATACTAGCAACATGTATCACATATTGTCATTATAAGTGAAGTTACAGTGTGATAAGTGCATAGAATCAAGTTTTATAAGTGTCGAGGGAGTGGCAAGCCTCGCGCGCGTCCTGGTTACCATGACGACTGGTTGGCTGGCGGCCATCTTGTTCATGGACTCACGCACGTACACACTGCCAGCTGACTGACACCCGACTTCCCCTTCACTCACTCTCATTTTTATTTTGCCTCTCTCATGTACTCTGTTTATTGATGTTATACTTTACCTATATTTTATACTTAGAATATGAGTGTTACACATTGTTTTAGGCACTTTTGACTTAGCAATATGGGTTTTGACATATTCTTAGTGGGGAGACAGGCGAGGTGGTGGTGAAGGCAGGGGGAGTGGGGGAGGACCAGTGTATACATAAAATTGCTGTGTACGTAGCAACATGACACACTATCTCATCTCTTCTTACCCATACCATGACCTGGCGGAATTTTGAGGAATGCCGTGGGGTCTGGGTCATCCTCCTCCTCCTCTTCCCCTCTTGGTGGAGAGTCAACTATGTTATGGAAAGTGTTAGGGGAGCGATAAACATAGCGAGGCGACGAGGTACATCCATACCTCATGATGTAAACAAGGCAACTGGGCCGGGCGGGAGGTGGGCGGCCGCCCAGTCCTTCCACTTCCGCGCTCTCTCTCCCCACTCCCCACCGCTGTGGGACTTCGGTATTGCCAATTGATAAGTATTGCCACTGTTGGGCAACATCATAAGGTATATCCCATATGAATTTGAACCCTCTAGCTACCATAGGATAAGAATAAATAAGCACAAAAGTGGCGGTGGGATAAGTGGGTAAACTGGCTTTCACCATCCGCCCTTACTCACCCGCGC
This sequence comes from Paralithodes platypus, assembly GCA_032716605.1. NCBI lineage: Eukaryota > Metazoa > Arthropoda > Malacostraca > Decapoda > Lithodidae > Paralithodes > Paralithodes platypus. The sequence continues at coordinate 45,033,515 of CM064575.1, forward strand.
GGATGGGCTAGGGAGTTCCCGCATACTGCCACTGTTCGGCAACATCATAAGCTAGTTTCACATACCATCCTCAAGCCTCTAGCTACCATAGGACAAGACTAAATAATTTTGAAGTAGCGAACGCAACGTATGTGGCGCTGGGGTTTAGCGTTACATACATTGCCGACGCATACGCTGTGGCGCTGGAATCCAGTGGGTTAAATGATATGGGAACTCATTGACCAAGGTTATAACATACAAATAACATCTCTACAAGAATAATGCATTTTGTTTTGAATATTATTATTGTACATAAAATCCCTCTCAGACAGGACCAATATTCAGCCGGGATCCTACACCTATATCTGGTAGATGTGAACATAAATTATACACTGATTTAATGATTGGTATATGGTAACGGTTATAAAAGAATCATAAGCAAAGTTATCAACCGCTTAATTAATGAAAACAACTAGAATATCTTGATAGCACAATGGTTAGTGCGCGGAATTTTGGTGGGTTGGTGATATATGAAATATAGTTTTATAATAATGATCTTAAGTCATTAAATCTCTGCGCTTCTAAGAACGACATATATTAAACAAAATGTATATATATATAAAATATATATATTGTATATATATATATATATATATATATACTTATATATTATATAAGTATGGGTAAATATATAGTATTAATTCTAATATCAACACTCACTACCTTTTGCTTTCGCTTGCTGTGGGTTAAACAACACCCTCTTCCCATTTTATAAAACACAACACTGATTTGAGAGGGCGCAGACACACCTCCAAACATGTGATTGAAACGTGCTCAAAACACTATTTTGAGCATGTTTACAAAACATGTCTGAAGCTCTATTGATAAGAAACAAATCGTAAAAATAAGTTTTTAGCATGTTCTTAACATGTTTGTGACATTATAATGAATACTGTTTTAGAGCACATGCATCAGAGCCTTGGGACGTGAAGGGTGAGTTTTATATACGAGTTAAGGAGTGGCACACCATGTTAATATCAAGGTAAATAAATACAATAGAATATAACTACTACAACTCTACAAGTAATCGGCCTCCCTCCTCGCTTCTCTTCCATCCTCACATATCTTCCACTCTCCTCCATACCTCTCTTGCTCTCTTATCTTTCTCCCTCCTCCTTTCCTCCTCACCGGAATATGGACCTGCAGTACTCGTGCTAGATACGAACTCAACTACAGTACTCTCGTTGCTGGATGTAACCGGATTCTGCAAAAAACTAAAGGCCACATAGATGGTTTCAGGTCTCAGGGTAGATAAACATCAAGTCTTGGACTCTCGAGATTTCATAAATGTGATGAAACTGGTACACATTGATGGTGTTAATTTGGATATATTTTAGAGTTAAAGTTGCTCAGATATATAGACCTCGCAAATCATTTGGTCCCAAAGAAGTGATCCGGCATCGAAACATATGAAACAGTACAATAAAGGACAGCAAAGCAAGGTGCTCTCTGACTAGTTTTGTGTTACACTAAGCGGTTATTACACACTTAATATGATGCCAGTTTTGGTACAGTATATGTGTTCCTTATTGTACAGGTGAAGTTCACAGTGTAATTGCGATGACACATAATCATAGTTTGATGTACTGGGACTCGTTACTCGAAACAGTTTCGACTTCATATCTTCCTATGACCATCGCATCTTGACAGTTGACATCACTGTTCTCGTGCAAGTTATACTTTTTATTTATTTTGTTTTGCTTTTTTGGCCCTACTGTAGGGTGGGGCGAAGTGGGGAAGGAAGAGGGTTGGGTTGGAGAAGATAAAGGAAGGACATGATGAATAAGAGAGGAGAGGACAAGATGGGTGGCAGCCCACCTTGCTGTGTTAGGTGTTGGTACAGTACTTGTGTTTTTTGTTCCGAGGCAAGTGGTTTTATTTAGTGTTCTTCTTTGGAGCTAGCTAAACACTAGTCTGTGTCTGGTTTCGTGATGTTATTGTGTTGTGTGTTTTTTTTTTTTTTTGTATTATGTGCAATTATATTTGTGTTTTTATTTGACTTTGGTTGTATTTAGTTAAGGTGGGTTTTACTTGTTTAGGTGGTGAGGGGTTAGAACATTGGTAAGGGGTTTGCGTCCTCATTTTTAAGTTTGAGGCTGCTTCTAAAGGCAAAATTAAATATGAAGTTTGGTTGTAAATTGTATATTTCTTTGATCTTTTCTAGAATTGTTAGACTATTTTTTTTATTTATTTTTTTATTTTTTGCATGATGTGGAGACGGACATTTAGTGTTAGGGTATTTGTGTGTTCGTGTATTTGTCTTGTTGTCCCTGTGTAAGGGTATCGTTCGTTGGTGGCAAATCTTAATGCTTTGTTTTGTAGTTTTCTTATTTGCGTGTTACTTATTATGTGCGTTGGTATTGGGCGTATTCAAGAACTGGCAAGACGAAGGCTTGTATACGGTGTGTTTTTATTTGGATATTGATCGTGTCTGCAAATCTAAATAGTTTACTGAGAGCAGCCATTGCTAGTGCTTTTCTTTCTTGTAATACCATGATTTTTACTGGGTTTGTGAGACACTGATAATGGGCTCTTCTTAACTGGGCAAGGAATGTAGCTAGCACAATGTATACACATAAGCATGCAGTAGGGAAAGTACAACACAGAGTAACATTTAAACAATAGTTTATTAACATAAATGAAAGTAAAGTAAGCATCCTGCCAGCCAATCAACACGCTCCATTGAACCATCCCTTTAAACCAGCTGTGAGTGACATTCCGGACGTTTATCAAAACACTGCCACACCCTCCCGTTCAGCCAATCACGAGCCCCCATTGTCGCTTAAAGCAAGTACTGGGCTAGCCGCGCTCAAGTATCCACCTTTCAAATCGCTCTCGCTCTCTTCACAGACCGCTTATCCTGGTTGCAATCGGTCTATTACACCAGTGTAAACATTATATTCCCGTAAGCCACTACAAGACCTTTGCAATAATATCCCAGGAACGTATTACGAAGATATAAGCCAAAGGAGAAAAAGAGAAACATTTGAGACGCACGGATGGGGACCAGGAGACTGGCTCGACCAATCACAGCGCGCCAATTCGTGAGTCGGGACTATAAAGAGAGGTGGGTGGGACCCCAGACGTTTTTCCTGCCACAGAAGCCACTGGGCTCACCTGCCAGCAGCCACCTCTCTCTCCCTCACCTGCAAAGTTATGGGAACCTGAACAAGCCTGCTCCAGCCTACCAGCTCGCTTGCCCGCGCTCCAGCAAAGTCCACCTCTGGCTCCACACAGCTTTCCTCAGCCGACCAGATACGCCTTAAGTATCCTGGTGCTTGTCGTCACATTGCTAGCTTACATACCAACAGCCAAGCAGTTCAAGAGGGACGACAAGTGGTAGATGGGACTGAAGAATTCCAGAAGACTTATTGGCCGGCCTTGGGGTGGTGAAGATTGTTACTGAGAAGATACTAAATATTTTGTAAAGGACCCTAATGGGCCAGAAATATACTAACTACAGAGAGATAAATGCTTGACAAACCCAGTGGTTCCAACCCTTAAAATAGATGTGTTCAGAACAAAATAAAGATAAATGACTTAGACTCATGATAAAATAAAAGGATGAAGTGTTGAGAGAATATATACCTGTAGCTGTTATTGAAAGAGAAGGCTCCATGCCACTTAGCCTCCAATAGTATAGGATATATACCTGTAGCTGTTATTGATAGAGAAGGCTCCATGCCACTTAGCTACCAATAGTATAGGATATATACCTGTAGCTGTTATTGATAGAGAAGGCTCCATGCCACTTAGCTACCAATAGTATAGGATATATACCTGTAGCTGTTATTGATAGAGAAGGCTCCATGCCACTTAGCTACCAATAGTATAGGATATATACCTGTAGCTGTTATTGATAGAGAAGGCTCCATGCCACTTAGCTACCAATAGTATAGGATATATACCTGTAGCTGTTATTGATAGAGAAGGCTCCATGCCACTTAGCTACCAATAGTATAGGATATATACCTGTAGCTGTTATTGATAGAGAAGGCTCCATGCCACTTAGCTACCAATAGTATAGGATATATACCTGTAGCTGTTATTGATAGAGAAGGCTCCATGCCACTTAGCTACCAATAGTATAGGATATATACCTGTAGCTGTTATTGATAGAGAAGGCTCCATGCCACTTAGCTACCAATAGTATAGGATATATACCTGTAGCTGTTATTGATAGAGAAGGCTCCATGCCACTTAGCTACCAATAGTATAGGATATATACCTGTAGCTGTTATTGATAGAGAAGGCTCCATGCCACTTAGCTACCAATAGTATAGGATATATACCTGTAGCTGTTATTGATAGAGAAGGCTCCATGCCACTTAGCTACCAATAGTATAGGATATATACCTGTAGCTGTTATTGATAGAGAAGGCTCCATGCCACTTAGCTACCAATAGTATAGGATATATACCTGTAGCTGTTATTGATAGAGAAGGCTCCATGCCACTTAGCTACCAATAGTATAGGATATATACCTGTAGCTGTTATTGATAGAGAAGGCTCCATGCCACTTAGCTACCAATAGTATAGGATATATACCTGTAGCTGTTATTGATAGAGAAGGCTCCATGCCACTTAGCTACCAATAGTATAGGATATATACCTGTAGCTGTTATTGATAGAGAAGGCTCCATGCCACTTAGCTACCAATAGTATAGGATATATACCTGTAGCTGTTATTGATAGAGAAGGCTCCATGCCACTTAGCTACCAATAGTATAGGATATATACCTGTAGCTGTTATTGATAGAGAAGGCTCCATGCCACTTAGCTACCAATAGTATAGGATATATACCTGTAGCTGTTATTGATAGAGAAGGCTCCATGCCACTTAGCTACCAATAGTATAGGATATATACCTGTAGCTGTTATTGATAGAGAAGGCTCCATGCCACTTAGCTACCAATAGTATAGGATATATACCTGTAGCTGTTATTGATAGAGAAGGCTCCATGCCACTTAGCTACCAATAGTATAGGATATATACCTGTAGCTGTTATTGATAGAGAAGGCTCCATGCCACTTAGCTACCAATAGTATAGGATATATACCTGTAGCTGTTATTGATAGAGAAGGCTCCATGCCACTTAGCTACCAATAGTATAGGATATATACCTGTAGCTGTTATTGATAGAGAAGGCTCCATGCCACTTAGCTACCAATAGTATAGGATATATACCTGTAGCTGTTATTGATAGAGAAGGCTCCATGCCACTTAGCTACCAATATAGGATATATACCTGTAGCTGTTATTGATAGAGAAGGCTCCATGCCACTTAGCTACCAATAGTATAGGATATATACCTGTAGCTGTTATTGATAGAGAAGGCTCCATGCCACTTAGCTACCAATAGTATAGGATATATACCTGTAGCTGTTATTGATAGAGAAGGCTCCATGCCACTTAGCTACCAATAGTATAGGATATATACCTGTAGCTGTTATTGATAGAGAAGGCTCCATGCCACTTAGCTACCAATAGTATAGGATATATACCTGTAGCTGTTATTGATAGAGAAGGCTCCATGCCACTTAGCTACCAATAGTATAGGATATATACCTGTAGCTGTTATTGATAGAGAAGGCTCCATGCCACTTAGCTACCAATAGTATAGGATATATACCTGTAGCTGTTATTGATAGAGAAGGCTCCATGCCACTTAGCTACCAATAGTATAGATATACCTGTAGCTGTTATTGATAGAGAAGGCTCCATGCCACTTAGCTACCAATAGTATAGGATATATACCTGTAGCTGTTATTGATAGAGAAGGCTCCATGCCACTTAGCTACCAATAGTATAGGATATATACCTGTAGCTGTTATTGATAGAGAAGGCTCCATGCCACTTAGCTACCAATAGTATAGGATATATACCTGTAGCTGTTATTGATAGAGAAGGCTCCATGCCACTTAGCTACCAATAGTATAGGATATATACCTGTAGCTGTTATTGATAGAGAAGGCTCCATGCCACTTAGCTACCAATAGTATAGGATATATACCTGTAGCTGTTATTGATAGAGAAGGCTCCATGCCACTTAGCTACCAATAGTATAGGATATATACCTGTAGCTGTTATTGATAGAGAAGGCTCCATGCCACTTAGCTACCAATAGTATAGGATATATACCTGTAGCTGTTATTGATAGAGAAGGCTCCATGCCACTTAGCTACCAATAGTATAGGATATATACCTGTAGCTGTTATTGATAGAGAAGGCTCCATGCCACTTAGCTACCAATAGTATAGGATATATACCTGTAGCTGTTATTGATAGAGAAGGCTCCATGCCACTTAGCTACCAATAGTATAGGATATATACCTGTAGCTGTTATTGATAGAGAAGGCTCCATGCCACTTAGCTACCAATAGTATAGGATATATACCTGTAGCTGTTATTGATAGAGAAGGCTCCATGCCACTTAGCTACCAATAGTATAGGATATACCTGTAGCTGTTATTGATAGAGAAGGCTCCATGCCACTTAGCTACCAATAGTATAGGATATATACCTGTAGCTGTTATTGATAGAGAAGGCTCCATGCCACTTAGCTACCAATAGTATAGGATATATACCTGTAGCTGTTATTGATAGAGAAGGCTCCATGCCACTTAGCTACCAATAGTATAGGATATATACCTGTAGCTGTTATTGATAGAGAAGGCTCCATGCCACTTAGCTACCAATAGTATAGGATATATACCTGTAGCTGTTATTGATAGAGAAGGCTCCATGCCACTTAGCTACCAATAGTATAGGATATATACCTGTAGCTGTTATTGATAGAGAAGGCTCCATGCCACTTAGCTACCAATAGTATAGGATATATACCTGTAGCTGTTATTGATAGAGAAGGCTCCATGCCACTTAGCTACCATATATAGGATATATACCTGTAGCTGTTATTGATAGAGAAGGCTCCATGCCACTTAGCTACCAATAGTATAGGATATATACCTGTAGCTGTTATTGATAGAGAAGGCTCCATGCCACTTAGCTACCAATAGTATGGGATATTCTATAGGTTAGAAATTAATGTAATTAATAAAGACAAGGGAGATCTCTAGAAAGAGATTAAAAGATTATGATGGGGGTCTGATTAATTAATTATCAACTACAGGGGATTAATAATATAGTCGCTGATAGGTTAGACCTAGTTTTAGAAATAGTTAGGAAGGACTTTAGTCCATATGATGATATATATTTTTTGTTATAAAGGAAACATCGTTATTCGATCAAAGAGATATTGTAATCATGACATAAGTAATTAATGAGTTGACTATTGCAAGGAAGTATTGTAAAAATGACATAAGTAACAAGTCGAGTCGACTATTGTGAGATATATTGTAATTCGGAGATAAGTAGTTAGTGAGTCAGTAAATATAGTATTCATGATATAAGTATCAATTCAGTTAAATATTGAGTCGGATATTGTAACCCTGATCTAGCAGATAATCAAGTGTTGAATATTGTATTGGTAATATAGGTATTTCTGAAATAGTGATTATATCGCACAATGTAATGAAATACAGTATATTATTTGAATTATAATATAAGTGGTATCAGTGTTATTGAGTTAATTTATAATTATGTTAGATAGGAAGCCAGAGTGAAGACACTCCGGGATAGAGTTATCTTAGCGAAACTACCTACGGGTACACATTTACTTGATTTAAGATAAGTGATACTCATATACATGTATATATATATATGTGATAAGGATAGGGAAACAGGGGTTAAAGCCTTGGTCTTATGATTGGACATATTGAGGCTCGGTAAAGTTTGTCATATTATTTCGGAGATTAGTGATGTGTCTTTGGATCGAAGTCGGAGTGAGTCAATGCCTGAATAACGGGTATCCAAATAGGTGGTAACGGGAACTTAAGAGTTCCAACGTACAATCTATATTGGGTCAACGATATTATTCAATCTGGGGGTTGAACTCATTTCGGCCCGAACAGATAATCAATCGCTAAGTAGAATGTATGCTACCAGGGAGTTTGTTAAATAAAGGTACGAACTTTTGAACAACTGTCGAATTATTCCCACCTTAGTAGGATACTTAGAATTGGAAAATAAGTACTACAGAAAGTAATATGGCTTTGAGTCGTACTGGCTTATATGCACAAGAATAGTTTTAATTTTCAACATAGATATAGTGAAATCCTCTTAATAGAAAAATATTTAATCAAATATATAGGATTCACTTTGAACACAATAGTTACAATTATACACAATTAATAGCATAAAAGAAAGTACTCTGGAACGTGGAGTCTTTAGTATTCTCGGTCGCGTGCACACGTTAGTTCACTCAGTTTCCAAAGAGAATATCAGTGATCGGCTTCACTAAATTAATAAAAAGAGGAAAGGGTGTTACTTTCATTATTGGATTTTACGTGACTGGATGTAGTTAGTCTAGCTCTTAATTATATTACATATTACAGTTCTATAATCTATCTCAGTACTCCCACGCATGTGACTGGATGTAGTTAGTCTAGCTCTTAATTATATTACATATTACAGTTCTATAATTTATCTCAGTACTCCCACGCATGTGACTGGATGTAGTTAGTCTAGCTCTTAATTATATTACATATTACAGTTCTATAATCTATCTCAGTACTCCCACGCATGTGACTGGATGTAGTTAGTCTAGCTCTTAATTATATTACATATTACAGTTCTATAATCTATCTCACTACTCCCACGCATTGGCTGGAATGACGAAAGGATAGATCCGGTTGTTTATAGAGGGGCGGATTTATAGGTATTGGATTGCTTGTGCTTTGGCCATTGTGATCCCCTGTAAATTAACTCAGGTGATTTTTCCTACCAATTTAATAAAGCAGTTCACTACATGTGTACCTGACGGGACCCGTTGGCCAGCCACCACGCCGAGGACCTCTGCCTGATTGACACTACCACGACGAGGAGCCAGGGCCTGTCCAGCCACCAGCCAGACGTCGATGAAGGAACCAAGACAAAGAAGAAAGTGTTAGCTTGTTTGAGGGTGCACTCCTCAACTCCCTTCTAACTTGATAGGCCTCGCTTGATGAGCACACAAAACACATAATACTATCCTATTATACTGTTTGATATTTCGTACGCTATTCCTCTCGGGGTAATTCCATGAAAGGAATGACAAGATAATGACTGCTACAGAACATCCTCTAACGCTGAGAATAACATAAACTCTGTAGTAATGGTCTGGGCCTTAATGACTGCTACAGAACATCCTCTAACGCTGAGAGTAACATAAACTCTGTAGTAATAGTCTGGGCCTTAATGACTGCTACAGAACATCCTCTAACGCTGAGAGTAACATAAACTCTGTAGTAATAGTCTGGGCCTTAATGACTGCTACAGAACATCCTCTAACGCTGAGAGTAACATAAACTCTGTAGTAATAGTCTGGGCCTTAATGACTGCTACAGAACATCCTCTAACGCTGAGAGTAACATAAACTCTGTAGTAATAGTCTGGGCCTTAATGACTGCTACAGAACATCCTCTAACGCTGAGAGTAACATAAACTCTGTAGTAATAGTCTGGGCCTTAATGACTGCTACAGAACATCCTCTAACGCTGAGAGTAACATACACTCTGTAGTAATAGTCTGGGCCTTAATGACTGCTACAGAACATCCTCTAACGCTGAGAGTAACATACACTCTGTAGTAATAGTCTGGGCCTTAATCCTCCGTGGTCAATATGGCTGTGACACATGTAATATCACCTGACAGATGCACAACGACCACCTCCTCTCAACCTTCCTCTGGCTGAGTAGCCAATGTTCCCTCGCTATAATTATAATAGTACATAAGTAAGATCTCTCTCTCTCTCTCTCTCTCTCTCTCTCTCTCTCTCTCTCTCTCTCTCTCTCTCTCTCCCAATCAGATGGACCTTATATTGAATGATTGTACATACTGTATATATATATATATATATATATATATATAATGTGCCACCAAAATTCAATACATGGTCAATCTGATTGATGTTCAATAATTCTGGCCACGCGACCATTGCACGTAAAATCCAGGAAACATTATTTTGAGGTAAGAACAACTGTTTTCGTCACCATATTATAAGAAGGACATTGAAACACTGGAGCGAGAACAAAGGAGGGTTACATAAATTATGTCAAATCTTAGAAATTACACGACAAGCGTCTTAGACAGTTGAACTTGTTTAGTTTGACAAAGAATGCAAACCGAAGATATAGTAAATTTAATTTGATTAACTCGTAAAGGATTATGATAATCCAAATGTTCACAAGTACTTTACAGTTAACCAGTCCAATTGCACGGTAGGAACTTGTTTCAAATTTTTTGGAAGACGATTTAAACCAGTTCAAGATAAACAAATCGTTTTCAGCCACGTCGTTGATAATAAGTTTCTAGAGCCATGAAATATCATTAATTGTGAAACTATCGAGTCACAGGTATCATGCAACACTTACACAGTTGTTACATAGAATTACGATGGAAACAACATATTTGTATCATATAAATAATACCTGTAATTTTTAAATATACTTGTAACTCTGTTACTATGGTTATTTATTTCCTATTGCATTTGAGTTAACTCCATGCCACTTCTTACAATTCACGAATAATGTCTTGTATATTTTTGCTTTTTAAGATCAATATCGTATAACCCATATATGATTGGATATTAGTTTACGTCTTCTAACATTATACAATTATTGTATTAATCTTTGTATATATCTCGGATTCACAAGTATGTGAAAAGGAAATACTGTACCTCAGCATAGAGCACTCAAGTTAAGTTATGACAATTCTGTAGTGTTCAAGATTCTTAAGAATATATCAGTGCATTATGCCTTTACCCTAGGGGTAAGAGATTAGAATATGCCCCACGTGCCTTCTGCGTGGTGTCGTAAGAGGAGACTAAAAAGGTTGGGTCGGTGGGCTTGCGACCCCCACCCGGGAAAAATATGTAGCAACGATAAACGAACAATCAGCCTCGGATGCGGACGGACCCTGTGTTGACGAACCCCGACCGACTATGGACAAGCTTACGGACATTCTGAGAATAGCTAAATGGAACGTGAGTGGCATGAATGATGGCACAAAAGAAACAGAAGTACTGGAAGTGTTAGTGAATGCCAGGCTGGATGTCTGTGGAATGACGGAGACCAAATGGAAGGGTACAGATGTGAGAGAGTGGGAGTGTGGAATGGGTGTGAGTGCTGGAGTGAGTGAGGGAGCAGCGAGAGAAGGTACGTGCTTGTTTGTAAGTAACAAATGGAAGGAGCGTGTAAGAGAATATGGGTCTGTGGGTTCAAGGATTGTGTGGGTGAGAATGAAAGTAGGAATACAAACGTAGGTGATAATGTGTGTGTATGCTCCGACAGAGGATAAAAAAGTAAGAGATAAAGAGGAGTTCTGGGTGAATGTGGAGGCGTGCCTGGATAAGTTTGACAAGAACGAAAGAATATTTCTGATTTTTTTTTTTTTTTTTTTTCTATGTGATTGAGGGAGGCAAAAGGCATAACTGCCTATAGCGAGTGCCTCCCCCATAGTTGAAAGAGTGACACGGCCAAAATCAAGGGACGTTCGAGCCAAAATGCCTGGACACACAGAGTTTGAAGCAATTTAAGTCATAGGAAGAGGGAAAGACTGATTCTGGGAGAGAGTTCCAGAGCTCAGCTGTTGAGTAGAAGAAAGTTTGAGAGTAACGTTTCACTCTTGGGTTGGAGAGTTGCACAGAGTAGGGGTGGGATTGAGTTGCAAGACGGGTACCACGTGCCCTACGTAAAGGAGGTGGTATGCACTGGGATAGCTCTGAGGAACACTGATTATTATAGTAGCGATAGAATAGCGAGAGAGATGCAACATTGCGGCGGAGAGAGAGAGATTGCAGAGAGTTGGTGAGTGGACGGGAGTTAATGATACGAAAGGCCTTCCTTTCAACTTTGTCTAGGAGAGCGGTGTGAGAGGAACCTCCCCACACATGTGAACAAAACTCAATACAACTATGTATTGAGGGGGTGTGGGGAGGAGGTTGTGGATAGCCAACACCTTTTTCCAACACAGAATGATACACATTGGGGATATGAATGGTAAGGTGGGTTATAGGAAAGTTGATGGAGTAGTAGGAGGGTGGGGGGTACCATCAGAGGTGAATGGGAATGGTAGTGCACTTGTGGACGTATGTGTGGGGAGGAGGTTGTGGATAGCCAACACCTTTTTCCAACACAGAATGATACACAGGTACACATGGAAAGTGATGTGGACGATGAAGGATAAGACAGTGGTGAAACGAAAGTCACTGATTGATTATATATGAGTGGATGAAAGAATGAAGACATCTGTGATGGATGCTAGGGTGTATAGGGGTATTGGAGGGGGTCTGTCTGATCATTATGTAGTAGTAGCTAAGTTAGGATACAAAAGAAGTGGGTGAGGAGAGCTGGAGGGAGGTGAGAGGAAGGTGGAATGGTGAAGAGGGTGGAGAGGCTACCGAAGGAGGAAATCAGGGAAGAGTACAGGAGAGCAATAGAAAGATGACTAGGTGGGTTCGACCTGGAAGATATGGAGGAAGTGGAGGAGATAAGCAAGGTGTTTAAGGAAGAGATCTGTGCAGCATGTGAGGAGGTGTGTGAAGTAAGGAGAAGAGGGAGGGGAGTGAAAGGTACAGCATGGTGGACAGAAGAGGTAAAAATAGCTGTGGAAGACAAGAAGAAAGCATTTGGAGAGTGGTTGGGTAGTAGAGGGAATGAAGATTTGGAGAGGCAGATACGAGCGAGGTGCGTGGAGAGAAAGAGAATGGTGAAGTGAGTAGTGAAGGAAAGTAAGAGAAGAGTAGATGAGGAATTTGGAAGGAATCTGAGTGTAAAATGGAGGGAGTGTAAGAAACTGTTCTGGAAAGAAGTCAAGAAAGTTTGGGAAGTAGCAAGGGAAACAGTAAGGGTGTGAAAGATAAGAATGGGAGAATGCTAGCCGAGAAGCAAGAGAGAGTCAAAAGATGGAGGGAGTACTTCACCGAGTTGCTAAATATAAAGAATGAAGAGCCAGCAAACATAGTTGGATATGGTATGGGTGGGAGAAGAAGAGAAGTGGTGGAGGAGGAGGTGGGGATCAGGAGGTCAGAAGTGTGGGAAGCCATGAAAAGAGTGAAGTTGGGGAAAGCACCAGGAACAGATGGAGTGTGTGGGGAAATGTTGAGGTATGGTGGTGAGATAGTGATCGAATGGGTATGGAAAATGTGTAAACTAGCATGGGAGAAGGGGAGGGCACCCGATGACTGGAAGACTGGCATAATAGTCCCCCTATATAAGGGTAAAGGAGAAAGAGGAGTGTGTGGTAACCACCGAGGAATATGTCTTCTAAGCGTAGTAGGGAAGGTGTACAGTAGGGTAGTGATTGAGAGAGTGAGAGTGAGAACGGAGAAATGGATAGGCGACGAGCAGGGAGGTTTTAGGAAGGAAAGAGGATGTGTAGATCAGATTTTTACCCTGAATTGTGTTGTGGAGAAGTATCTAGAGAAGCAACAAAAGGTGTATGTTGCCTTTATGGACTTGGAGAAGGCCTATGACAGAGTGGATAAAGAAGGTATGTGGAAAGTACTTAGAATATACAGAGTAGATGGCAAGTTGCTGAAAGCAGTGAAGAGCATGTATGAGGGTACAAAGGCGGCAGTACCTTGCATTTACCTTTTGATACCTTGTAATGTGTTCGCCACTCTTCTAGTGGCACCAAGGAGCGCGACGCCCCTCGTTATGGGTGGTGATTTGGTGCAGTAGACTGTTTGAAGTGACAGCTCGCTCCCTTGAGAGGATGGGCTCGTCTGGCACTTTTTGCAGTTCGACATCGAGAGCTCTCTTGAAGTTGTCTAACGAGACGTCCCTCATGTCTCTTACTCGCCGTGGGAGTTTGTTGATGAGACGTAGGCCTCTGTGTGATAACCAGCCCTCTCGCAGAGAGCCCATAGCACCCCTGTTATTCATCCGGGGGATTTCGCATTCCCAGCCTCTCCTATCACTGAATTTCATGACTATCGAAGTATGTAGGTTTGGTACTAAACCCTCTGCGATTTTCCACGTGTATATTATTAGGTAACGTCCTCTTCTACGTTCCAGTGAGTACAGATTCAGTGCTCTTAAACGCTCCCAATAGTGTAGCTGTTTTATCAAACTTATATGCGAAGTGAAATTTCTTTGTACACTCTCTAGGTAATTTATTTCACCTGCTTTGTATGGGGATGTTAATACGCTACAGTATTCAAGCCGCAGTAGCACTAGAGATTTGAAGAGCGTTTTCATAGGTAATTCACTGCGTGTTTTAAATGTACGCAGAATCCAACCCGTTAGACGTTTCGCAGTCACAACTTTGACCTGGTTATGTACTTTGAAACTCATATTTTCAGGCATTAATACCCCAAGGTCTTTCACACTGTCTTTCCGTTCTATTATGTGGTTAGATTCTATTAAGTAATTTGTAATTTCTTTAACACCATTATTATCTCCGTACCGTATTAATTGGAATTTTTCTTCATTGAATTGCATGTTGTTTTCCCTGGTCCACTGGAACACTACATTCATGTATTCCTGCAGTCGGCCCGTGTCCTCTTGTGTGTTTACTATCTTGCTTAATTTTGTGTCATCAGCAAAAGACGACACCGTACTGTGTCTGGTGTTGGTATCTATGTCGCAAATTAGTATGAGGAACAGAAGGGGCGCTAGCACTATTCCTTAGGGGACTGAGCTTTTGACATCCGAAGGCTCAGATGTGACTTGGTTTACTGCTACTGATTGTTTTCGGTTTACGAGGAAATTGTATATCCACCGTCCGATTTTCCCCGTTATACCTTTTGCTTTTAGTTTGTGGGCTATTATACCGTGGTATTATCACCGTGGTATTATAAGAATGGAAGTTAACCACCCAAAACTAGACAGCAAGGTTAATATTATCCTCCAGAGAAACCCTACTATTATATTACCCTATTGCTATACAAGTCAACCAAAATCATATAATTGATATTATTAAGTTTACGTTAAATGTCAGTAGAATAATTTATGCTTTCGTAAATCCTTTAGGATTTATATGGAAGGAACCACAAAACTATCTAAGGTATTTAAATCTTTAAGTTAATTTGAAAGTGAAAGATAGTAGGCTACATGAAAATAAATAAGGTAGGTATGGATGAAAAGATAGTTTAAAAGTATGGATATTATTTACATATAAATTACACTTTATACATCTATCCTTACATTCACACAATACAACATAATCATACAATACAAAATAATAATACTTATCTATAGAGAGATAGTTATACAAGGCAGGACAAACTCAGGATGACCCATGGTGAGGTCTAGGCGAAGCAGAGGCGTGAGGCGAACTGAAGTTCCTCAAATCCTATTTTCTATCGAGTCCTTGCATGGTCAGTAAAGTTATCGTACTGGACTAAAATACAACTACTCGCTCTCCAATCAAACAACTTTACTCAACTAATAATTATATAGAATACTTCATTAAAATATATAAATGAAGAGTAAAACATTAAATCACGAATTATATAAAGACTAATCATACGTCTGCCAGAGCGATGCTTAAACAAGGTAAGAGGGGGGTAACGTGTGCGCTTGGCGCCACTTGGCTACAGTACACTCTGAACACAAAGTATGTTCCCCGAAGTTAGTTTACTTCCTAAAGGCCTTCCTATGTACAAATAAATAGTCACATATACCCACTAATAATTATTTAACTGTATCCCACCAGCAATTAGGTTAATTAAGGCAATACATAACACCTGAGTAAGTGTAGAGCACGTGTAAAATACCTGTACAGACAGGTGGGATGCTTGCCAGCGGCGACCAAAAAGACCCTTTGCCAAGCGCTTGTTCAATGTAATTTTGACAATTCGGTGTCATCCTGGTACTCTGCATCATCTAAATTAGCACAGCACAAACTTCAGGTCACTCAAAATAAAATCGTTAGGTTCATGCTGAACCTAGGACCCAGATCGCATGTTGACCAGGAACAACTTCAGTCACTAGGAATGCTCAATGTCTCTGACAGGGCCAACCAAATCAGGCTCACTAATGCCTTCAAGATATTCTATGACAGAGCTCCAGAGTATCTAAAGAGTGATTTTGTTAAAGCAAATGAGAGGAGTGGACGTAATACAA
The DNA here is from genome assembly GCA_032716605.1 of Paralithodes platypus. Lineage (NCBI taxonomy): Eukaryota > Metazoa > Arthropoda > Malacostraca > Decapoda > Lithodidae > Paralithodes > Paralithodes platypus. The sequence goes on from CM064575.1 coordinate 45,049,724, forward strand.
GAAACGGGATTTTTTATTTTACGGTCCCGAGAATCCAAGGACAGGGTAAGCAAACATTCTTCTTCACTGCCATCAAAGACTGGAACGACCTACCCCAGTCAGGCCGTGAAAAGAGAACACTGTATTCCTTCAGACGTAGCCTGAAGGAGCACCTGAACCGGACAGCTGCGAGAAGGGAGCACCTAGCTTATGTCTACTACTAAATACGACATAAGAGATAGGCAAAACAAACTGAAATTATTACTGATTACGGATTACTGATATATACTATAGGATGTAAGGTATCTTAAAATAACCCCCTAGAAATACTTTCTCCAGAGTATCTATTTCTCTTATCCTCCCCTTTTCCCCAGCTAACCTAATCCCACAAGGACCCCAATGGAAATACGCCTAACGGCCTTATTGGGCTATCCTTAGTTGGAATTATGCAAAGCTGGTACATGTCATATTTGTAACATATTATGTTGTACCAACTCTGTAAAATGCTAACTGAATAAATATTATTATTATTATTATTATTATTATTATTATTATTCCATTTTCTTCTTCTGTCCCTTACTTCCCAGACTCGGTAACTTGTTTATTCTTAAATCTGTTACTTTATACATAATACAGTATATATAATAGACCGGGTCGGAAAACCCAACTTGTGAATTTTAAATTGTAATACCAATGAAAAGTTGACCCATAAGTAAAGTATCAATCCTGCAAAATGTTGGTGTAATCCATATTCATCTTGAGGTGGCGCCTGCCTCATCAATTTCTTACCAATATCGTGTCACATCCCTCGCCACTGTGAAGCTTCGAGAGTTTCTGCTGTGCTCGACCCCTTTCGACTCTCTATAGCTCGGCACTCAGTTGTTTTGTTGTGCCAGCCAGGGTCGACTATGACGTCTCAGTTGAGTGCGTCAATTGATTAATTTTGTATATTATTTAATGTTCTTAATAATAGATGGCGCTGTACTTGCCAATCTTCTGTTTTCTAGTTACCTTTCTGTACGTGTATAAGGGGTTCAGGCTGTGACGGAGGGTGTTGTAATTCATCTTGAATTCATATGAAATCAGTATATACTCAACCAGCGTCTTGGATATATCGGCTCCTGGAGATTTGTGCGGAGGTCTATCTATCTATCTATTGCCTGACGCCGTGATCCCCGAAGGGGTGGCCACGAACGAACCGCCCCCATGCACCTCTGTCCCTAGTCAGTCGACGCCCCTCCCCCCAACCAGCACCGCCTTCGTTCATTTAGTTCCTCACTCCATCCTTCCACCTCATATTCGGTCTACCTCTCCCCCTCTGTCCCTCCACCTCGCTCTCGTACACCCTCTTAGTCATTCTCTCGCTTTCCATACGTTCCATATGGCCGAACCATCTCAAGTTGTTCCTTTTCACACTTTCCAGCACATCTACCTCCACACCACACCTCCTTCTTACTTCCTCATTAGTCTGTCTATCCCTCCATGTAACTCCGCACGCACTCCTTAAGTAATTCATTTCCACTGCTCTCACTCTTGGTCTGAGTCTCTCAACCAACGTCCATGCTTCGCTTCAGTAAGTCAGTGTCGGGATTACCACACTGTCATGCAAGGACTTCTTCACTTCCATACTGACCACCCTATTTCTTGTTACTGCTTTTAGCGTTCCTACAACCCTCTTCCCCTGTTGTACCCTCTCCCGCACCTCTTCATCCATAGTCCCATCTTTACTCAACACACTGCCCAGATACTTAAAAGAGTTGACTATCTCCATAGCCTGACCGTTCAGCTTCACCTCACACTCTGTGACTTCAGCCCTTTCGAAGACCATAACCTTGCTCTTCCCCGTATTTACCTTCAAATTCCGTTTTTCGCACACTGTTCCAAACTCATTTACCAGACTCTGCAACTCCCATTCATTATCACTCATCAGAACTGTATCATCCTCAAACCGCAGTATAGGTAGCTTCCACTCAATTCCCTCCCTTTTCAGCGATACACCAACATCCACTGCTCTTGATAGTATTTCTTTCATAACTCCATCCATATATACAGTAAACAACCACGGGGACATCACACACCCCTGTTTCAAACCAACATTCAGGTCAAAGAACTCGCTCTGCTCACTCTCCACACGTACTGCCGCCTGTGCACCCTCATACATGCTCTTCACTGCTTTCAGCAACTTGCCCTCTACTCCGTATATTCTAAGTACTTTCCACAAACCTTCTCTATCCACTCTGTCATAGGCCTTCTCCAAGTCCATAAAGGCAACATACACCATTTGTTTCTTCTCCAGATACTTCTCCACAACACAATTCAGGGTAAAAATCTGATCTACACATCCTCTTCCCTTCCTAAAACCTCCCTGCTCGTCGCCTATCCATTTCTCCGTTCTCACTCTCACTCTCTCAATCACTACCCTACTGTATACCTTCCCTACTACGCTTAGAAGACCTATTCCTCGGTGGTTACCACACACTCCTCTTTCCCCTTTGCCCTTCTATAGGGGGACTATTATGCCAGTCTTCCAGTCATCGGGTGCACTCCCCTTCTCCCATGCTAGTTTGCACATTTTCCATACCCATTCTATCACTATCTCACCACCATACCTCAACATTTCCCCACACACTCCATCTGTTCCTGGTGCTTTCCCCAACTTCACTCTTTTCATGGCTTCCCACACTTCTGACCTCCTGATCCCCACCTCCTCCTCCACTACTTCTCTTCTTCTCCCTCCCATACCATATCCAGCTATGTTTGCTGGGTCTTCATTCCTTTCATTTAGCAACTCACTGAAGTACTCCCTCCATCTTTCGACTCTCTCTTGCTTCTCGGCTAGCATTCTCCCATTCTTATCTTTCACACCCTTACTGTTTCCCTTGCTACCTTCCCTAACTTTCTTGACTTCTTTCCAGAACAGTTTCTTACTCTCCCTCCATTTTACACTCAGATTCCTTCCAAATTCCTCATCTACTCTTCTCTTACTTTCCTTCACTACTCTCTTCACCACCCTCTTACTCTCCACGTACCTCGCTCGTTTCTGTCTCTCGGAATCTTCATTCCCTCTACTACCCAACCACCATTTGTGTGGAGGTGTTATCCTGTATTGTGTGCTACTAAATACCGCTAGCTGTGCTGATAACCAGGGAGTAGTGTCTTGTCTGTCATAGCCTGATTCCTATTATTACGTGTGTCATTAGTTTACATTAGTATATAAGGTTCTTTTCTTTTTTCCTTTATTTTTGTTTGTTTGTTCATAGAGATAAATTAATATAATTTATATATTAATATTCATATAAATATATTATTTTCCTTTTTAATCTAGTTACTTGCAATTCTTTATATAATATAGACTCCTTTCTTTTATAATTAATTATATATATACTGTATATATTAAAATTATCTTTATTTTTCTTAACCATCATATCATGTGCATTAGTTTGGTACAAGGGGTTAGTGGTGTGGTCTAGTTTATAAGATCAAAGTGGCTTATGATATAATAACTTACATAAATAAACTGCTATATAAACTATAACTACCATCTCTAAAATAGACTACTGAGTCTTGGCATAAGTCTGTTAAACAGACTATTACTCTCCTCACTGAATTCACTTCTAATCTATTCAGTCTAGTGTGACAATTTGGGAGTTACCATACCCGTAGTGCTTACCAGGCCTAATTAAAACTCCTAACTTCCGGGTTGTAACAAATGGGGGGCCTGCCTGGGAGTTTTTTTTTTGCCATTTTACTTGACTTCCATTGCTGACTTCCGTTACCTTACTGATCATATATATGTAATTTAATTGATATTTCATACCACGTCGTAAAGGAATCTTGACTATTAGATCTCTTGTTTTCTTGCTTATGTTGTTTAAACATTCATTCCTATCTATAATTTGGTTTGTACAACAAGGTAAGATTACAAAAGTAGCTCTCCCTCACAATTACAGGGAACATTGATACATAATACTAGGATGTGTTCAGGCGCTCATCTCATTCCTCATACTCCTTCATACTTGTATCACCTTTGGCAGACGGTACCAAGTATATCCTAGAGTATCTCGTGATAGATTACAAATCATCACTGGTCATCCCCTGAGTCACCCTTAAATAATTTATTTTAGAGTAGGACTGACCTCATCATATGTCAACCATAGAACAATATAACTATAGGTTAGACCATACACGATTACTATAATTCCTAATCTTAGTAGTATTGATGAGCCATAGTCTCTCATACTTCTTATCCTCTCTCTATAGAATTGTGTGTCCGTGTATCACTGCTGAACAAGTCTCCTTTGATAAAGTAACGGTAGCTTTGTCTTGGGTTTCTTTCTGCCCTCAATTAACGTAGTTTAATAGGGAGTTCACATTAAAATAAAAGCTAGATTGATATTTAAGTCTCTCTACCTGTATCATGATGTACACGTCTATACTAGGCAGATCATAATTCTCCTAGATATCTATAATCTCACCTATGCATGTCAACTCATCTCTTGATTCCCAGCGGAACGAGAGTCATTCCCCACCTGTTATCTCGTGACTATCCCAACCTTGGAACAGATTAAAGGGTAATTTTCTCTTCCGAGTATTCTGTAGTTACGCTTAGACATGACGGAACCTTTTAACTTAAAACACTTTTGTAATGAGCCTTCCATTAGTCTTCTCAGGGATCGAGTGATTTCGAAAGACCAGTGGAAGTATATGGCCATCACCTTTGACATTCCTTTTGAAAGTTCCCACACTAAAGAACAAATAAAAAACCTTGTCGTAGAAGACTTGGTTAGGAGACTACATTTACCTCCAGAAGCTATAGATTAATTCACACCCATGACTTCTACGCCGACGCAGTTGTCTCCCCAGTCTCACTCTGATGATAGCCAAGCAGATAAAGTTATTCCACCACCTCCAGCACACTATCTTGAAGAGAGACTTGCCTTAGAAAAACTCAAACTTAAATATGAATATGAATTTGAACAAATCAAACTTGAGAAGACCCAGGAGCTTGAACGAGCCAAACTGGATCTTGAACGAGCCGAACTTGAAGAAAGAGAGAAGGACCGGGAACATGAACGAGTCAAACTTGAGAAGGACCGGGAACATGAACGAGTCAAACTTGAGAAGGACCGGGAACTTGAACGAGCCAAACTGGAACTTGAACAAGCCAAACTTCATCAACAAAGTATCTCTCACCAGAAGCCGACGACTCTTAACTTGGCTAAGAACATCCCACTACTACCAACTTTTCATGAGGACGATCCTGATGCTTTTTTCGTCACCTTCGAGAAGACAGCCCAGCATCTTCAGTGGGAGAAGCAGGAATGGCCTTGGTTACTACAACCTAAGATGGTGGGTAGGGCTTCCACTGTTTTTTTCGAATCTGGAAACCTTTGATGATTACGAGTTTGTTAAGGCCATACTTTATGCCTATGCAGTCACCCCTGATAGTTATCGTAAAAAGTTTCGTAACTATGCTAAACCTGAAAAACACACCTTCTTGGAGTTTGCTAGGGAGAAGTTCCGCCTGTGTAAGAAGTGGCTAGACACCTCTGATATCACTACATGTGCTAAGCTAGTTAATTGTGTTGTTTTGGAGGAATGGAAGAGGAAGTTACCATTTAGTTTGTTAGTTTACCTAGAAGAGAAGGGAGAGACAGACTTGATCAAAGCAGCACAGCTGGCGGATGCGTATGCACTTATCCACAGGAATCTCCATTGCAAAGATAAATCCAGGACCCTTAATGTAAAATCATCCTCTAACTATAACCCTGTGAATGTGGCTGGTGGACAACAGAGATCTCCTAAGTTCAATAGGAAAATGAATAGCACTACTGATTTCTGTACCTATTGTAATCAGTCGGGTCATGATATCTTTAATTGTCAACACCCTAAGTGTAAGTCCTCATCTGCATATAAACTTACTCTCACAACATCTAAGACTAATCCTACAAAAAAAAAAACAGGTACATCTAATGAGAGACCTATCACATGTGTTGCTACTAATTATCCTAAAGATGTATTCTCTGCATTCAAGGTATCAGGTACTGTCTCTACAGGTAAGGGTTTTCCCCAATATCCAGTTACCATTCTTAGGGATACAGGGTCAGCTCAGAGTATATTGTGCAAGAAAGCTTTACCATCAGTAGAAAACACATTCACTGGGGAAAAAATTAAACTACTATCTCTAGATGCAGGCAAAGGAGCACCTATTGCTAAAGTGGTGCTAGACAGTGGATTACTCAAAGGGGAGGTAAAAGTAGCGATTCGTGATAAGATCTCTGTTGCTGGTGTGACTTTTCTTCTGGGGAATTATTTGGCAGGGAACGGTCTGATTCCAGAATTGGTCCTGTCAAACAAACCCATGGAGAGGAGTCTCACTGAGCCACTCTATCAAAAACATCCTCATGTCTTCCCCGTATGTGCAGTTACCCGCTCACAAACTGTTACTGCTCCTTGCCCAAACCTATCCTTGCCATCACCTTGTGATAACTTATTATATCAGAATCTGAGCAAGGATAATCTGATTCAGGCTCAAGAGATAGATCCTACACTAGCTAAAATCAGACATGTAGCAGACCCACCCACTGCAGGGAAAAACCCATGTTTTTACTATCATGAAAGTGTGCTTATGAGAAGTTTCCATCTTCCAGATAAGGCTGATGCTGATACCTGGTCCACTGTTCATCAAGTAGTCATTCCCACTTCTATTCGCAGTTCTGTTATGGAATTGGCTCATGACGGTTTAGCGGGACATTTGGGACAACAAAATACATATAAAAAGGTACTTGCTCATTTTTACTGGCCAGGAGTCAAGAATGACGTTGCCCAGTATGTTAAGACCTGTCATACATGCCAAATCGCAGGTAAGCCTAATGAAGTCATTCCCCCTGCTCCTCTTAAGCCAATTCCTGTCACTACTGAGCCGTTTGAGCGCATTGTTATAGATAGTGTTGGACCTCTTCCCAGGACTAAGAAAGGTAATCAGTATCTCCTTACTGTCATGGACACTTCTACTAGGTACCCTGAGGCTTACCCTCTGAAGGACATAAAGGCTGGACAAGTGGTAAAACACTTACTGCACCTCTTTAGTAGGGTGGGTATTCCTAAAGACATTCAAACTGATCAAGGTACAAATTTTACAAGTAAGATGATGTCAGAAGTCATGAAAGAGTTGAATATTCACCACCATTTTGCCACAGCCTACCATCCACAGTCCCAGGGTTGCCTTGAAAGATTTCACCAGAGCTTTAAGTCCCTTATTAAAAAATATTGCATTGAAACTGAGGAGGACTGGGATGAAAACATAGACTTTCTCCTGTCTGCCATAAGAGAATGCCCACAAGAATCACTAGGCCACTCACCCTTCGAGCTCTTGTATGGTCGCCAAATTAGGGGCCCTCTTAAAGTACTTAAAGATGTTTGGTTTAAGACTGTTTCTGATCACTCTCTACGCACAGTTTCTGAGTACATCAATTCTTTGAAGCTGAAACTATCTTCTGTGCGTGCTCTAGCTTTGGAAAATCTTTAACGTACTCAGTCAAAAATGAAGTACATTTATGATTCTAAAACTAAACCTTGTGTATTCTCTACAGGTGACAGGGTTCTGTTGTTTCTACCCATTCCAGGTCAGGCCTTGAAAAGTAAGTACTCTGGTCCTTATATAGTCTCTCAGAAATTGACACCACTCAACTATGTTATTCAAACTCCAGATAGACTGAGAGCTCAACAACTAGTTCACATCAATCAAATCAAACCATATTATGAAAGGTCTTTAGAGGATGATTCACAACAGGTTAAACCCTGTCTTGTAACCAATTCTGAAAATGTACATCCTGGTAGACCTGATATAATTGAGGGTACTGACATTCCATCACCTATAGGAAATCCTAAAAACAGTCGGGTCTTGCGCCATTTAGACGATTACCTCCCTGGCACTACATCATCTCAGAAGGCAGATCTTAAATTGTTACTCCTAAAGTATCCCTCAATTACTTCAGATGTCCCAGGGTTTTATAACTCCCAACAGCATGATGTCATTCTAACATCTGATATGGTTAAACCTATTAAGCAACAACCATATAGGCTAAACCCCCAGAAGCAGTTGATCATGAAGAAAGAAATTGACTTTATGTTGGAGAATGACCTGATAGAAGAGAGTTGCTCTCCTTGGGCTTCACCCAGTCTGTTAGTCCCTAAATCTGATGGTAGCGGTAGACTTTGCACAGATTACCGTAAGCTCAATAAGGTCACTGTACCTGATGCTTTCCCTCTGCCTCGTATTGATGATTTAGTTGATAAGGTGGGTAGGGCTAAATTTGTTTCTACTATTGACCTTCAGAAAGGTTATTATCAGATAGGTATGTCAGACCGGGCTCAAATCACTTCAGCATTCACCACCCCTTTTGGTCTCTATCAATATAAAGTGATGCCATTCGGAATGATCAATGCTCCCGCCACTTTCCAACGAATCCTGTCCCATACTATTCTTGGTTTAGTTGGCGTAGACTGCTACTTGGATGACATTGTTGTAATTGCAGAAACGTGGCCTGAGCATCTGGTACGGCTGGAGATGCTGCTCTCATCTCTCCCAGGCTGGCCTCACCATCAACCTTGCGACCGCAAGTCTCTGATGAGGTTCCTGGGTATGTGTGGCTTTTACCGGAGATTCTGCAGCAACTTTGCCACTATTGCCGCCCCTCTCACCGACCTAACCAGCACGAAGGTGGCGTTTGTGTGGTCCCCCGCGTGTATGGCAGCCTTCCACCACCTGAAGACTCTGCTGTCCACCTACCTAGTGCTCCGTGCCCCTGATCCTGCCAAACCGTATCAACTGCAGGTAGACGCCAGTGGTGAGGGTGTTGGAGCCGTCCTCCTACAGTACCATGAAGATATCCTCCACCCAGTCTCTTATTTCTCCACAAAGTTGAAAAGACATCAGCGAGGGTACTCTACTGTGGAGAAGGAGGCTTTGGCTCGGGTCCTGGCAATTAAGAAATTTGATTGTTACCTTCCTCAGCATTCGCCTCACATTGACGTGTATACGGATCATAACCCTCTTACTTTCATTGACCGTATGAAGAACAACAATCAACGGATTTTAAGATGGGCTCTACAGCTTCAGGAGTACCAGCTGGTTGTGCGTCACATACGAGGGGTTGACAATCGGATCGCTGACACACTGTCAAGGGATCTACCACCCTCCTTTCAGTCGGCTTCTTGCACTTCTTCGCCCTCCTCTCCCTGTTCGGAGGTCTTCCAGGGGGAGGTGTCACATCCCTCGCCACTGTGAAGCTTCGAGAGTTTCTGCTGTGCTCGACCCCTTTCGACTCTCTATAGCTCGGCACTCAGTTGTTTTGTTGTGCCAGCCAGGGTCGACTTATGACGTCTCAGTTGAGTGCGTCAATTGATTCATTTTGTATATTATTTAATGTTCTTAATAATAGATGGCGCTGTACTTGCCAATCTTCTGTTTTCTAGTTACCTTTCTATACGTGTATAAGGGGTTCAGGCTGTGACGGAGGGTGTTGTAATTCGTCTTGAATTCATATGAAATCCGTATATACTCAACCAGCGTCTTGGATATATCGGCTCCTGGAGATTTGTGTGGAAGTGTTATCCTGTATTGTGTGCTACTAAATACCGCTAGCTGTGCTGATAACCAGGGAGTAGTGTCTTGTCTGTCATAGCCTGATTCCTATTATTACGTGTCATTAGTTTACATTAGTATATAAGGTTCTTTTCTTTTTCCTTTATTTTTGTTTGTTTGTTCATAGAGATAAATAAATATAATTTATATATTAATATTCATATAAATATATTTTCCTTTTTAATCTAGTTACTTGCAATTCTTTATATAATATAGACTCCTTTCTTTTATAATTAATTATATATATTTATATTAAAATTATCTTGATTTTTCTTAACCATAATATTATGTGCATTAGTTTGGTACAAAGGGGTTAGTGGTGTGGTCAAGTTTATAAGATCAAAGTGGCTTATGATATAATAAATTGCATAAATAAACTGCTATATAAACTATAACTACCATCTCTAAAATAGACTACTGAGTCTTGGCATAAGTCTGTTAAACAGACTATTACTCTCTTCACTTAATTCACTTCTAATCTATTCAGACTAGTGTGACAATTTGGGAGTTACCATACCCGTAGTGCTTACCAGGCCTAATTAAAACTCATAACTTCCGGGTTGTAACAATCGGCATTTGGCGCACAGTACCACCGTAGTAGTGCTATATATTAGGTTGGACCACAGTCTACAATGCCCAACTTGTTTTGGCACACCTTCATCCTGATGTCTGTACTCTCAACCCTCAATGTTCGAACTGACCTGATTTGTTAGGTATCCCCCATAAGAATATCCTGGTGTACCCTGATGAAGGTTTATGCTGCGTGATGTCAGAGGGTTGTGGGCTGGGCTTGCACGGAATGGTTCTATTTTAAGTGACTGTGTGATCTATACTGTGAGACTGTCTAGTTCCTGATTTTTAATCTATTTCTTAATCTAATTTATTTTTATTTTCAGTTATTAAAGTAAAATAGTTTAATATCTTAGAACTACAAACATGGCTCACAGTACTCGTTCTGCCGTAATTCATGATATTTTTGGCACTTAAGAACTATTGGTAACAAGCAACTCCTAACTTCTAACTTTTTGCTGAAACAGAGAAATCAAAACTGTCGGTGAAGGAAATAGCAAAAGATCTTGGATTAGAACTTCAGTGTCTTTGGGAAAAAGCTTCAATTCCTTGTGTTCACCTAAAAAGAATAACACAGATTGTGAACTGTGAGATGAAGACTGAGATGCTTGTTGCAATAGGGTGTGATGGTACACCGGTTAACACAGGGATAAAGGGCGGAACAATCAAATTAATTGACTTTTTCACCCGTCCTTTGCAGTGGCTTATATGCTTGCTACACTCTAATGAGCTTCCATTTTGGCATATATTCATACTTTTGGATGGTGAAACCTCAGGACCTACAGCCTTCAAAGGAAAGATTGGGTAGAAGATTGGTGAAACAGTTAGTAGACTACCTGTGGTAAATTTTGAGCCAATCCCAGTAGATGATGCAAGGAAGTTTCATGAGATCTATTCTGAGCTTGATTTAAGTAAGGATCAACAGTATATATTGACATTATGGTATGCCGTATCATCTGGAAAATGTCCTGCATCATTCTCTTCTGTTGAACCAGGCCCATTAGCACATTCAAGATGGCTCACAGCGTGTGGAAGAATTCTGAGACTGTATTATTCAGTACCTCTTCCTTCCAAACCTTTGAAAACAATAGAGAAATATTTGATGACTGTATACATTCCGACTTGGTTTGAGATTAAGAAAAATAATTCCTGTGTCAATGGCCCAAAACATCTATTCAGTGCTGTTACCAAGATCAAATATCTGAAAGAGGAATGCATGGGAGCATGCAAGACTGCTACCAAGGCTATTCAAACAAATGCTTTCTATGCACATCCAGAAAACCTGCTTTTGGGCATGGCATTTGATGAAGATATTGACATCAGAAGAGATGCTATGAAGACTATTCTTGCAGCAAGAAAAACCCAAGACAAGAAAGAAGACAATTCAAAGTACCAGAGATTGATTTTGGAGTAGATCATTATACTCAAATGATCAATTGGGTTTTGGTCGATATTACAGAACCACCACTCAAGAATTTGACTATGTTGAACTACATAGTTTGCTGAAAATCGTGAACTTGTGGAGAAGCTGTGTCCAAAGAATCCTTGTCATACTCAGTCGGTGGAATGCACAGTAAAGCTGGTGGCTGAAGCATCTGCAAAAGTCTATGGTTACAAAAACAGAGATGGGTATTATTATAAGAAACATACTCTAATCAAGAAAAATAATGCCAGCATTTGAATCAAAGAGGATCCCCATCAAATCAAAGGGGATCCTCACTGAGAGACTAGAAACATATATATATATATATATACATACACATATATATCTTGCAGCACCGGTAACGTGTATTTAATATTTCAAATATATTTAGACGGCTTTGTACTGCTTAAATACCCCTATTGAATAATAGAAAGTGCTGAAATAAATATATTACATTATCATCTTTGGGTTACAACTGATTTGACCCCAAAAAGGTCAAAACTCGGACATCTTCGCCAAATCGGCATTTATTTAAACGGACAGGCCTTCCTATGTACCCCTATGTACTCTATTTAGAAGGGGAATGCATTTGAGCAATAGATACAAATATAGATGGACTCGTAAGTGCAAAAAAATGATACCAAACCACACAAATTCTTAGATTTTCATGACTCTAAATTAATTTTTGGGCAGAGAAAACGGTTTTCCTCCTTAAGGCTGCGTCTCACACAGTACGTTAGCCGCCGACCACAGCGGATATTTTCAAAATATTTGAATTTTTCCGGGATTGTCTGACATCGTCTGTGATCGTGTAAAAAGATCGCCTCGTATCGTGGTAGGCGAGGAGTGCTCGAGTGGCGCGGAAATGGTCGGCGGTGATCGGCCAAAAAATAGTGGCTGCACTAAATTCTGGCCGATAATCGGCAGAAAAAACGGTTAAGAAACCGTTAAATTTGATCGTGTGACGCCCGTGTATATGTTGTGGAACGAGCGTATGTGAATCCTGGGATATCTTCATTGTCATCCTCTGATCGATGGTTGATTGTGTATGATTTTAGTCTATATTATATGTGTGTGAGTAGTTTGTGTGTGTGTGTGTGTGTCCGTTTCCGTGTTTGGTTGTGTATTATTTAGTTTATATATATTGTGTGTGTGTGTGTGTCTGTTTGTATGCGTGTGTGTGTGTGTGTGCGTTTGCGTGTTTGGTTGTGTATTATTTAGTTTATATATATATATATTGTGTGTGCGTGTGTTTGTGTTTGTGCGTGTGCGTGTGTGCGTTTGCGTGGTTGGTTGCGTATTATTTAGTTTATATTTAATTGTGTGTGTGCGTGTGTGTGTGTGTGTGTGCGTTTGCGTAGTTGGTTGTGTATTATTTAGTTTATATATATATTGTGTGCGTGTTTGGTTGTGTATTATTTAGTTTATAATATTATGTGTGTGTGTGTGCGTTTGCGTGGTTGGTTGTGTATTATTTAGTTTATATATATTGTGTGTGTGTGTGTGTGTGCGTATGCGTGTTTGGTTGTGTATTATTTAGTTTATATATATTGTGTGTATGTGTGTGTGTGTGTGTGTGCGTTTGCGTGGTTGGTTGTGTATTATTTAGTGTTCTATATATATTGTGTGTGTGTGTGTGCGTATGCGTGTTTGGTTGTGTATTATTTAGTTTATATATATTGTGTGTATGTGTGTGTGTGTGTGTGTGCGTTTGCGTGGTTGGTTGTGCATTATTTAGTTTATATATATTGTGTGTGTGTGTGCGTATGCGTGTTTGGTTGTGTATTATTTAGTTTATATATATTGTGTGTATGTGTGTGTGTGTGTGTGTGTGCGTGCGTTTGCGTGGTTGGTTGTGTATTATTTAGTTTATATATATTGTGTGTGTGTGTGTGTGTGTATTATTTTAGTCTATATACTGTATTGTATGTCTGCGAGTAGTTCTCTCACACTCACTCACTCTCACTCTCTCTCTCTCTCTCTGCGTGCGTGTGTGTGTGTGTGTGTGTAGCCTATAGTTAATATAAACATCTACAAGTTTACTAAAATACATCCACTTGTAAACTAATGATATACTGCATCAAAGTCAGTGTATACCAGATCGTGTAATGATATAGGTATACATTCACCTATCGACTACTTAACTACAGCGTATTATTATTATAGTTTTATTCAAGTATATTGGGGTTTGTAATTGATGATTAATGTTAAGAACGGGGTGTTATTTATATATATATATATATATATATATATATATATATATATATACATAGGGCGGTTCCTTTGCCGTGTCAATATCGTGTGTGGCCTACAACGGTCGTATTTATAGTTCAACGTATGTGCGTCTGTTATGCTGTAAACGTATGGTTGTCAACCAAAAACGGTATTATCGTGCTTTTAACGTACTTTAACCCTCCTCTAGCGGGTGCTCTGTGGCCGTTTTGGGCCTTTCTGGGCCGTTCTGACTGCTATATCAACCATCAGTATGAAAGGAACTGTATTGGGCCGAAAACTAGGTGGAAATCGCTACACAATGACGCCACATACAGCTACGTAGCACTCGTGGAGCACTGACAGTGTTACCTCGAAGATGGAAGTTTAGCTGATTTTGCTACCTTGCTCACTTTTAGCGAACTATTGGTTACACTGTCATCCTCATGCGCGGTGGGGGAACTGGAGTTAGTGTGGGCCGGGAGGCCACAGATGTCGGACATATGGATCATTACTATCCCACCCATTTTCACTCGATTTCCACCCTTTTTTCACCCGTTTTTGCCAGTTTTTTCAACTCGACTTATGTGGTGAGCCGCTTTTTAAGGGTTAAATGTATGATAGCCGAGTGTGTAGCGTCGCCGGTCAGCGATTTATTCTACAACGGCCGTGTTGCCGGCATGTATGAAGTGTGTGTGACGTGTGTGTGTTGAGTGACTGTCGAGGGTTTGTTGTACAGCAATTGTGTGCCTGCGAGGATCGTGCAGTGATCCAGTGATTCGATTACAATCGGCGAAAAAGTGCAAGTCGTCCTCTGTCGGCAGCTGTCGAGCGGTGGCCGTACTGTGTGAGCCACGGCCTTTAGCTTCCGTTCTATCATAGCGCGCACATAGAAGATCGACATTTATGACAAACTAAACAAAATTTTCGTCATGGGTTGCCCTCACTGATTTGTTTTTGAGAATTTTTACCAAAATCAATGATTTTGGGGCCCCCCCAAGGGGGCCCTAGGATATCATATGGGTGTTTATGCCCTCATATGATCATTTCTATTGCTTACAGCAGCCCTTTAGACTTACAGACACAAAACAAAAATTTGTGTGGCTGAAAGAAAAAAAATAGTTTTTCGGGAGTCGAGGTCGAACCCCCGGCCCGGGGGGTTATGGATGCGATATGTTTTTTTGTTCCTTCCTATGCTATTCTCCTATGTTGAAAGAAGCATTATAGAACAAAAACACAATAATTAGAAATGTTGATGTCTGGGCTCAGAACAGGGTTCAGCCTCCCCGAGGGGTAACACTTACGCTGCGGGCATCTTCTGCCTGTTTCCGCTATATTAGGGCTCATTCAGGCACTCCTGAATGATTTACCTGGGAACGGCGAGAACACTCTTAAGAGGTTTTGGTGGGCAAGGATGAGGACCCTCTTAAGAGGTAAGGCCTAAAAATAAACTTTTAAAAGGCCCCAGTAGCACTTAAAACAAGTGAAATGGTTATTAAGTGAGATAATTCCCCTCCATACCTCCTATCACTACTGCACATCTGTCAAAATCTCCTCCTTCCCCCCTTTCCCCCCCCCCCCCTTCAATTATCATCTATTTTCCCTGTTATTCCCTTATTCATTGGTATATTTTTGTGTAAACATCTCCAGACCAGTTCCATTCTGTTGTCATGTGACTATCTAGTGTGTTGCGTAAGGTAGGGTGTGGGTAAATGAGTCAGTCAAGCTTGAGGCCTCGCGAGGGGAGGGTCTGGCTCGCTCTGCTCCACAATACATGAATGGACCGGCCGACTATAATTCGCAATTTTGACCATCCAAACACTATTCCCACTTGTTTTATTGTTGTTACATGTTACTATCTTCATAATAAACGTAAAATAGGCGCATATGAATAACTAATAACGATATTTATCGTAAAGTGACGATTATAGGCAGGAATCGAGCTTAATATTGCCGCCCAGAAGTGCGGTGTTCACTACACCCTGCGCGAGCTCGCCGGGTTAAACAAATGTCTGACTGAAACCAAATTTATTCAGTCAAAAACTAGAAGAAAATATCTTCACAGTGACGCCAGAACGAGCTTCGTAGTGCGCTGGACTCACCCGCAGCGCTACCATAGACATCGGCAAATATTAGCTAATTATGAGCAATGTCGAGCTACATTTGCCTTTGGCAGCGCTGCATTTTCTCGTGAGATATGAGGCCCGAGTCTCAATGCCCCGGCAGTCGTGCTGGAGAGCGTAGGGGAGCCTACCGCGCTCCCGCTCTCTTACACTCGGCCCAACAGGCTTTAAGATGCTTTAAGTGCCTGTAAATTGCCTTATATTACCAGGACATTCCCGCAGCCAATGGGTTTAGATTCATTGAGATAGTTTATAGCGCTTTAATTGATAGACGTCCTTCCCAAGCTGAATAAGATAGTATAGCAGTTAATATAATATAGTAATGCGACCGAACTATTTTATTTGGTACCTTATATTAAATTATTTAAGATATGATAGGAGTATACGGTCTTTTCGATGACAAGTCTTTTCGCCCACATGTATTTTCGCCCACACTAGAAGTTTGTTCGCCCAAGCAATGAAGTTTGTTGCCCACACTAAATTTAATTCGCCCACACCTTGAAGTTTTTTCGCCTACACTTTGAACGTAAGAACGTAAGAAAACGGGATTCTGCAGAGAGCTGACTGGCCCGCACACGTCAGATACCTTTCACATCTAACCCATCACGTCTTAGCTTCCCACACTCTTAACCCTTGTCTAGCGGGGGGTTTTGAGCTATTTTGGGCATATTCAGGCCCTCCTGAATGATCAATCAAGTATCTGCATGAAAAGAAATGTATTCAGCAAAAACCTAGGCGCTAAAAGCTTCAAAATGAGACCAGAACGAGCTACGTAGCACTCGTCGTTCTCACGCAATGGTACCACTAACATGGGAGTTTAGCGTATATCGGCATATTTTTTCACGCTACGCTCACTACTGGCAACACTGCCGGCCTCTCGAGAACAGAGGGAGCGTGAGTCAGTGGGCGGCGGTAAGCCCTGGGTGTCGGGCGTGTGGCCTGCTGCGCTCCCAGCCATTTGCACTCGATTTTAACCCTTTAAAAGCCTTTATTATGCTCCTAACTTGCTGCAAATTGGAGCCCGACTTAAGGCGGGCCCCGCCAGTTAAGGGTTAAATGGCTTCTAAAGGATGCAAGTTTTGTGTATTATATTAATGACAAAATGTTGTCCATTCATAATAGAATAGTGGTATCATTTGTGGTATCTCATTTCTTGACTTAATTTAGTATAAATATCTTTAGATTAATTGGTTAACTTTTCATCATATTCATATTACTAACTCTTTGTAATGTTGAGGCTAAGGATTTTGTTTTCATCCACATTGTCTGATCCATTCAGTATATTAATATTTTGTGTCATGCCCCAGCGAGGGTTCGAACCCAGGCCAGTAGTGCAGCACTCCAGCACCTAACCAACTAGACCACCGAGGAGCTTAAGACTTCCATGAAGTGACCTTGTAGTCTATGCGTTTCCCATGATAAGAGAGAGAAAGAGAGAGATTAGCTATTATAAGAGTTATGATATGCAATGTTTTATTCCATTTCATCAAATACAAGTAAATTTGATTTCGCTTTGTATTTACTTAATATAATGTAGGACTTAAGATAATTTTTACTACACCCAACCCATCTCGTCCATACAGTGGACGTTATCGTTCTTGATCCCATTATGGCACTCTGTTTCCAGGTTGCAAGACCTCTTTTGTGGCCAGTGTGGTGTAGTGGTTAGCACGAATGCCTGTTGATAGCAAGGTCGAGGGTTCGAATACAGGGTGGATTGTATGAGGTTTTTCTCAAGTGGTATTACTTGCTTTAAAGATTATAGGATTTCCCACAGACTGGAAGCTTCCTCTATACTTCACTGGTAGGGGGTATCATGTGTAATAATGTCTATGGTTGGATGGATGTCTACCTAGACAGATCCTGGGTAACAGCTGTTGCCTGGTTGCAAGACCTCTTTTGTGGCCAGTATGGTGTAGTGGTTAGCACGAGTGCCTGTTGATCACAAGGTCCAGGGTTCGGATCCCGGGTGGGTTGTATGAGGTATATACATTATAGTAATAGAAGTACCTGAATCGATCACAATTTCAGGACCATAGATATGTCTAAGATAAATGTTCAGGTTCAGGTTGTAGAAATCATTTTCAAAGGATAAATGTTCATTGTCAGAATGTAAAACATATTTTTCAAAAGATAAATTTTTCATTTTCAGATTGTAAAAAAATATTTTTCAATAGAAATCCCAAAATGTAAAACATATTTTTCAAAAGATAAATGTTTATATCAGAATGTAAAACATTTTTCAAAAGGTAAATGTTCATTTTAAGAATATAAACATATATTTTTCAAAAGATAAATGTTCATTTTCGAAAGTATAAAGTACTTCCCAGAAGGTGAATGTACATTTTCAGATAGGAAAACAATAATGTTCATAATATAAATGTTCATTTTCAGAACATTAAACCATGTTTCATTAGATGAATGTGCTTGTTCAAATTTTATAAATCACGTAATCGCAAACATTATTTCAACATAATAAAAAAATTGCATTTTCAACGTATACCAGGCTGTAAACATTCTCAACGTCCGATGTTAAAGAAATACTTTACCGAGAGCGCCAGTGCTATATAATCAGATACTAAAAAGGTCCAATATATAAATAGACCAGTAGGCAATACAACACAAATTAAACTAATTGTACCCACGAAAAGGTATGCAAAAAAAAGCGGGGAATAATGAGGAGGATGAAGTGAGTGGAATGATATAGTTATCAAGTAATTGTATACTCAATATCGTATGGAAACAAGTAATGAACAATGAGAAATTGTGAACATATGAATTGAAGTAAGTATGGCAAACACGGGCAGGAAGGAATGGTGTGACCTAGCATGAATCAAGAATCGCAGTCAGATCAAAATTACTCATCATGACAAATTAGAAAAAAAAAAAAATTATATATATGCCATACAAATCGTAAATAAAATTAGATTAGTTTAATTGTGTGTGTAATAGCGCATTAAATTGATTAACATAGCAAGTTTGACCAAGTTGGTAAAATAATCACATAAAGGAAAGGTGTGTCGCAAAACATTACACGCATTTCGAATGAAAGCATAGAAATGTAAAATAGTATTCATGTATACAATGACTCAAGAGAAATACCCAATCTATCGATCCAAAATTGAGCTACTAAATTGTCCTTGTATGATATAACCCCAATTTTATGTGAATGAAGATTACATATATTCTGAACAGGAGCGTGGGTTTTCTTGACTCTTTTGGGCTTCAAAACTGTGTCTTCCACATGTGAGTCATCATACCCGGGCAAGGCCCGTTTTATTTTCTTAAAATGATAAAACGTGCGCTCGATTTTCATTACCCAACTATAAATGTCTGATAGTCGTACTATTTCCATTCATGTTTAGGACTCGGTAGGGACCATCAAAACCTTGTTGTAAGTTGTTGCTTCCAACAATTCATCGGAAGCTAACAGATAACCAGCGGGAGTCTCGCCTTTGTCAAATTTAGACCTAAAGATATCGATTTTGGCACTGTCTGTGGTTTCACCCCTCGCAGCTATTTCACTTTCAATATCGTCAATCACCGTAAATATCGACCGCTTTTGTTCATTGCCCGTGAAAGGTTTCGTAGCTTGACCGTGGAAAACGGTAAGGTTTGTGTTATGCGGGGCTGATATCGTGTCAAGGACATGAAATGGTGAATGTGGGTTAGAATGATAGGGGGGTTGTATCTCTAGAACAACCACTTCGTAATCAACCTTGATTTAATTGATCAAACACACTAGCTTGTTTAATATCCCTAGAATGGTAACCCTGGATTTCAGTAACGTAAAAGGAATCCCCGGGAGAATTTCTCCCGGAAATGAAAAAGGGAAAAACAAAACTTGTAGAAAATTATATTATTTTGAAAATACACAATGAAAATAGAGCTTTTCTTCTTTCATTTAGCCTATTTTAAATGTAAATTGTAGTTTAAAGTATGAATGATTTTTAAATTTAAAAAACGTAACTAAAAAGTTTTTGTTTTGTTTAAACCATATTAATTAATTAGGCAAAACAAAAATACTGGCCCGGTTGGCTTCTCCTGCAGTGTGTGCAGTCTTGGGTGATGGGAGCATACCATGGCTGAGTCCCATCCCTCTACCTCAGCTACAAACTGTATGGGAGACACACAGAAAAGGGTTATTTTTTCAGTAGGCAAATAATTATTATTTTTGTTATTTATTCTTCCCACACTTTTACAATGGCAAACTATGCTTGAAATGACACAAAGCATCACTGAAACACATACTGTACAGTCATATACACTCACCAGTTACATGCAGTCACCACAGACAGGGTACAGGTGGCGAGGGCACTTTGGCTTGGCGCACCTGTTGCACCTGTGCCGGGTCTTTCTGTCAGACCTCCCTGGGCACTCATGACAGCGCACCAAAGCACCGCTGCTGTCTGAGAATTATGTCCCTGGCGAGCCTGCAGCACTGCCCAGTGATGGTATGTCACACACAGTGGTGATCAAGAATTGCAAGGAGCGGGGCAGGGGTAAACGCAGCCGTGACTGTGCCCAGGGAGTGATTAATGCCTTCCCCACTTGCAGCATGAACTTCGTGCGTGCCATGGCTCTGCCACCTTCTTTCGCCACATTCTCCCTGTGTATGATGTAGGAGTTGACATTGGCAGCATTCAGCAGGCCGTACAGGATGCAGAGTGGCCAACGTCTTGTCTTGCGGGAACAGGAGTTCACCGAACACATCTGGTCGAAGGTATTGGTCCCTCCTTTAGTGGAGTTATAGAACTCGATAACCTCTGGCTTTCCACTGGTGCCAATGCTGGGCTGAGTGTGCTGAGATGACAGCAGCAGCACCAGTTTCTTCTTGGTACTTGAGGTGTTAGAAATATATGACACCAAGGTCATTTCCTTGGTGAACAGGAAGGCACTTGATCCATGCTGTCGTGGCTGTTTGTCTTTCATCTCCTTCGGTATCTCCTTCTTGTTGGCGCGTCCTGTGCCAACAAGGGTCATGCCACAGTTATTTAGAAGGTCAGCTACCAGAGGAACAGAGGTAAACCAGTTATCAGTTGTCACGTTCCGGTTCGTCCCATGGTAGGGCCTTGTCAGCTCTAGGGTATAGTAATGGCCGAGCTGAAGGTCGCCCCTTGGTTGAGTCCCCTGCTTTCCCAGGTAGGGGATGCCACCGAGTAAGTAGTTGGTCTTGCTGTCATTGATGAGGACAAGCTTGATGCCATACTTGGCTGGCTTGTTAGGTATATACATTCTGAATGGGCACCGACCTCTGAAACCCAGTAACTGCTCGTCAACTGTGAGGTTTTCGTGGGGGACGTAAAGTCGGCCGCAGTTCTCAATAAAGATGTCCCGGCATATCTCCCTCACGGCCGAGAACTTATCATCCTTCCGCCGAGCCTGCCGTGTGTCTAGGTCGTCGAATCTTAGACACTGGATGAGGAACCTCAGCCGCCCCTCGGACATAGCCACTCGGTATAGAGAACATCCTGTATCCAAGCTCCACATTTCACTGGTGGTGATGTGCTCATCATTCTTCTGGCCACTGATGACTAGTACACCCAGCAGTGCTCTGATTTCTGATGGCTCAGAGTGAGAGTAAGTTGCTGCTTTTCTTGCATACCTGGAGGCAACTGCATCAATTTTCTTGTTAGTCCAAGTCACAATGAGTTAGACGATGTCATCATTGAAGAACAATCTGAATGCCTCCTCAGGTGACGCTGCATCCCATCCGATGCCTCCCCTGGAGTTGGGCCAGGGGTAAAGGCACTCACTATGTTCCTGGTGGGTGTCCTAATGTTAGCTGGGAACTGTGGCCGACAACTCCACCTAAACTTACTCCCACTGGCAATCGTGCTGGTGTCGAATGTGACCATGGAAGGAATTTCACGCTGGCGGCGCCGTTGTATTTCTCCACCAGTGGCAGCAGGAGAAAGAGGGGCGGCAGGAGCAGCAGAGGTAGAAGCGGTAGGAGCTGGGGACGTAGCATTGTCGGCATCAGAGGTGGAAGCGGTAGGAGCTGGGGACGTGGCACGGTCGGCATCAGAGGTTGAGGGGGTAGCGAAATTGAGGCGGGGAGCCTGGCGCTTGGCTGGTGTGGATGATACCACCCTTTGTCTCTTTCTCCTCTTCCCCCCATATTCCTCCTCCTCAGAACTTTCATCACTACTTTCTTCATAGGAGTATATTCTACATCATCGTCACTGTCATACAATATATCCGGTTCAAGTTCATCAACTTCACTATCAAATTCACTTTCATCATTACCAATCTCTGACAAGGCCCCAGTTCTGTTCATGATATCATCAAGTTCATCATCTGTGTAAATTTTATTTTGGCGTGCCATGGCGAATTTTTTTCAATAAATCTTGTCTGAAAAAGAAAAACATATTATAAAAAGGATTCACAAATAATTACGATTATGGTAACACTGGGAGAATTTCACCCGGACTGCTCAACACACGTTAACAGCAACTCCGGGAGAAATTCTCCCTAAATGTGATTTAGGGGCAAAACCAAGCGAGTTAGCTGGACCGCACACCCACCCTCAACCAAGTCAGTCAATGAACTGAAGGTACTGGGCGCGCCAAGCCAGACCCACCTGCCACATGGGTGAATCACGTGATCACCTCTTGCGCCCGGGAGAAATTCTCCCGCCGTAACCGTTCTAGGGTAAAGGGAATACGTTCGTTGTCATGTTAAAGAAAGTGGAGTTAAATGTAAGAATGAATAAATTAAAGGAGATGGAATACATGCAGAAAAGACGTTTAGTACATTAAATCGTATTTAAGAGAAAAAATAAATATATACGTAGGGCACATAATTATATAGGAACTGCACTCAATTAGCACTTTGGTAATAAATTTGCACTTAGGAAAGTTCTGCACTTATAAATTAGCAAAGTTTACTCGTAAAAACACTGAAGAGTACACATGTGAAACGCATAACATACGAAACAGAATAGTTTCTCGATGCAATAACAAAAACAAATGAATGGCACAATGTTTTAATACTATTATGTACATCAAGAAACTAATTCCGACACCATATGTTAAAATTTATATAAAATGGTCTCGCACAAAGTCGGGAAAAAACGGATAATAAATAGGAAAAAGGGAAGAAATCGCTGATTGTTGAACGTGACTCTACCTCGAGGTGTGGAGTAAGCCCTGAAATGCTGGGTATACGAAGGGAAATAAACCCTCCTGAAAACTCCCCAGGTTTTGAGATGCCTGGCGCGGGATTCGAACCCTGGTTAGCGACCTCAGTAGGTGACTGTAGGTCACTCTAGGTCCGCGCGCTAACCCACTGTACTATCGCGGACGTTAATAGGATAGTAACCTTAGTTCTCCTTGAAAGAACCAGGTGACAGTCTCATGATGTTTCACATGATGGGTTTCTTAGACTTCGCCATCAACAACTATTTTACACTATCCCAAACGTCAACTCGGGTAGTACAGTATTGGGGTTGCGGGATTTTTGCGAGGGCAATATACTGGTGAAGTGCCGGGGGCCCGAAAAGCAAGCACCAAAAGACGACCAGAATGTGTTCCTTTATCAGGACCACCATCAAATATATCAGCGCCGCATCGCCAGAATATCCAGCCAACCTAGGATCACCGAAAGACCTTTCATCACAGATACCGCTCAAATTAGGACGGGTCATAAAGCAGGCGACAACCCCCTTCCCATGAAAGAAAACGTGGAAGACCCCCTCTCCAGAAAAGGGGTCACAGGGATAACAACCCCCGCACCAGGTATACCAACCCCGACACCAGGTGTACCAACTGGCGCACCCATAAAACACTACCCCCAACAGGACCTACCCTACCCCCGTCAAGACCTACAGCCAGACCTACAATACTCAGAGGAAATTTTGCCACCAACAGCCGCAATATTCATCAATTGGTTACTACCAAAGCGAGCATAATAATAACTAGGAAAGGATAACACAATTAGAAGTCAAAGACCACACAAACTATAAAGTTACCTGCATCCAACAGAGAAAATAGCTAATTAACCCACCATCAGAAATCCTTTTATCATTAATCTAATAGACCATCTCCAGGGCTAAAGTGTTAAACAATAATTGCAAAATGTATAAGCCATTCCGGGAAAATAGCTCTGGTATTTTTAGTACTAATAACAAGTGAATGATAAATCAAAACCTCTTTTTACCAGACCCCTGCTGCCCTGAAACGCCGGCCCCTTAACCCTATCTGAAAAATACATAGGACCTCAACCAAATCAGTGAGAGGCTGGCAAATCTTGCTTAGTTATAGGGTCGAGTGCTTCTCCTCAGAGGGATACCATTCAGCTCGTAGCCAAATAGGATCGGTGTAAGATTCCGTAGAGGTTAGCCATTATCCCCTTAAAACTTGCCATTGTGGTAATTAGACAGTCGATTTTTTTTTTTTTTTTTTTTTTTCTATATTCCAACTTACTTCCTCTCGGGCATAGGCTGAGAGCCTTAACATTCACCGCTTTACAATGAACAGTGAAGCCCGTGAGGTCTTGTTCCAGTCTAGGGAGTGAGACATGTGAAGCACGTAGAGTACAACGAGCACCTGCCATCTTGCCTTCACATGAGGCACGGTGCTCACTCATGGCCCGAAACGACCCCATCTCTGAAGCCACCTCGTTCCCGTGCTTCACTGTCTCACCCCCTACACTCGGACTCTCACACTTACACACACACAACGCCACCTGTTGAGCAGATAACTCACCAGGCATTGCACCCCTATAGCATATTTTGAATATGGGAATATTCATACAGTGCTATTTAATCAGGGAACAATGAGGGTATTTTATTGACGTTTCGGTGGGCTTGTGGTAATGCACTGATACCAGGTACAGCACAAATTCCATCCCAATAATATCTTCCCATTGATACATCGGGATTTGAACCTGGGACCTTTGGATTACCAGGCCAGTTGCAAGACCACTCCACCACACCTCCCCTAACCTACTTCCTGAAGTACGCTTTCGGCCTATAATTAAATTAGGTAGCGATCAGACACCTGCCAAGTAGACTGTGTATCCTTGGAGGCTCTGAATCGAACAGTGCAGTTAATTAGTTAGCGATCAGACACCTGCCAAGTAGACTGTGTATCCTTGGAGGCTCTGAATCGAACAGTGCCATTAATCAGCGATCAGACGCCTGCCAAGTAGACTGTGTATCCTTGGAGGCTCTGAATCGAACACTGCATAAAGTGTTGTATTGTGATCCCGAAGAAAGGACGTAGGAGAGAGCGTGTCGCTTACCTAGACTGTGTGCGACCTTGACCTTGCCCCTTGGTCAAATCGGAAAGGACAACTGACCTCCCTACCTTGTGTACACCTGACTCTCTATGGCTCCGTCCCTCTCAACTCAAAATCCTTTAAGTGACTATTTGTTTGGTAAAGTG
This sequence comes from Paralithodes platypus, assembly GCA_032716605.1. Taxonomy (NCBI): domain Eukaryota; kingdom Metazoa; phylum Arthropoda; class Malacostraca; order Decapoda; family Lithodidae; genus Paralithodes; species Paralithodes platypus. The sequence continues at coordinate 45,075,065 of CM064575.1, forward strand.
TTTTGAAGATTGCAATAAGGGTCAATAAGATATTTTAAGATTCACCTTAAAGTAAACTCGGAAAATTTTCCATTCTTCACTTCACCTAGATGTTCTTAGCTCGATTTAGAGAGACCATTTACACTACTATCTACGGGATAAATATGTATATAATTCTTCGAATACAGGCTCCTGTGTTCTTCTGAGGGATAACATAATTATTTGTTTGGGAATATATACATGCATCTTACACGTAAATCTTAGTGAACTCTTACTGTCTTAGATGTTATCTCTATGCTAAATCATCGGCAGGTACGTAAGAAATAGATGAGTTGTTCACAGAGAGTTTTACCCCTCAGTCTTTATTTGACAACCATAAATCATCACGCTACATTTGCGCATTGTCCTATTTGAGTTAATTATAAACTCTGTATTTAACATCTAATCAAATCATCCGCCCGGCGAGGATATTGTCAGTCACTCCCATATGACTATTATATTTATTTAACTATTTATGAACATAGATTCATCCCCTTAACTCTTTGAGTTATTTGAGTTAATTCTCTTATTTAAATTGCCTTAACGTATTAGTTAATCGCAGATCAAATAGCACTCTAACTTCCATAATCTCAGTACTGACTGTATGACAACGCAGTAACTAATATTTACCTTAAAGCGCGCAGCTACCTCGCTTACGCCAAACCCCTTCACAGTGCTATTTATTGTTTGAGACTAGACCTCTCTGTGTACTCTGTTCTATATTTACGATAAGACATTCTATCAGTACTTATTTGAATTATTATATTTACTAACCTAATTCTCCGCAGGACATTGAATATCCTAGGATTATTATTATAACTTATCCTTTGATGATACAAGTTAATGTTATTATAGTGATTCCTTACCTTAGAAGGTCTCGCATTCTTATGTTGATTCTAAATTGTAACCTAGCCAATTAAGGAATAAAACGTGTGAAACTAAACTGTGTATTCTGTGTCATTGATTATTCTTGTGCATGATTTATAAATTTTGAAGCTCGGGACACTCCAGTGAGAGTGTCAAGATTCCCCATTCTTCCCTAAAGGTGGAAAAAGCGGAATCACTATAAAGCGCGTAAAATTATAACGTCGCATAACAGGCCCTATGTGAGGGGAGGCACTGTCCACCGGAGTCAGGTTTACATCACATAAATCCGATAAGAGTTGAAAGGTTCGTACACATTCTGACATACGGAGCCCGGTATGTTAATTTAAGAGTTAGAATTAGAGTTGAAAAAGTGTCAAACTACCCAAGCGGCGAAGCAGACTAGCGAGCGAACCAGCGAGTGGGAAACCAGCTCGTCCGCATACCAGCAAACAAGCCTTCACACCTGTGTGCATCATAGGGGACCCTGCAAACTACTTCGATGACCCGACGCTATGACGTATGATCGACGCCAGGAGCCCCCATTGGACGACGCAACTGCTATGCAACTTGAGGAGCTATGATAGGGGCGCACACCATCACTCGCCTCCTGATTCGTTCATACACCATCACCATCATTGTTTAGTATATAAGACCCGAGTAGTGGGCATTCAAATCAGTCTCATTTGGAGTTGGGGAAGGTGAACTTGCAGCTGGAGGAAGACGAGGTGAAGTATTATAATGGGTTTGTGACTGTCAGTCAGATTATATAAGTGTGTGTTAAGTGTGTTCGGTGTAAACACTTACGTTATGTTGGTTAGTGAGATATGTGATTGGGAATTAACGTTAACGCTATTATTATGTACTTAACTAGTTTAGTTGACTAACTTGTGGACTAAAGCAACTCTTTAAGTAATTGGGTTATGATGAAAGTAATACTATTGTTTTATATTAATATTTAAGAGTTCTTTCATTTTCATTTAATTAAGCTTACATTGCTTAACGGTGCTTAGCACGGTGATGCTATTGTCTCATATTAGTAATATCGCCTTAGACTAACATGGCTGTGTTAATATTACTTCTAGTGATTTCCTAAGCTGAAGAAAATTCTTTTAGCTTCAAAATATTATTTTTGCTTTTCATATTATTTGAGTGAGACCTGAATCGAATCTATGAAGCGATCCTGTAACTTAATTTACTCATAATCAAACCTCAATGTTACGTGGTTAAGAAATACATTTAACTAATTATTAAATATATATCTAACTTTTTATGTGACTTTGATATTAATCCTGATGATAATAATAATATAATACTATTAACGTAAGACAAGAACCAAGAATAATTACATTAAATATAAATAAAAGGACATATAAGAAAACTAGCTATTCATTTCAAAAAGGGTAAGAGACAGAAATATTCTTACCTTAATATTTATCTTTCAAGACTTTTTATAGAATTAATAGTCCTTCTTTAGATATAACTTATTCGGTTCATAACCATAGCCTACTAAGCTTCGGTTAAATAATATTTTTTTATAAATACTACGTGACTTTAATTAGTTTCAGTATTTTTCATAATTAAAGAGTATCAGTCAATAAAGGATACCAAGTCCTAAAATCCAAAAGGAAAGGAAGCAACAACCGGAAATAATGTTATTAGATTTTACTTTTGTTTTGCCTTCAGCTGACTGATACCTTAAAATATATCTCTGTGCAATCTAGATTCATCAAGTTAACCACTTGAGGATCAATATACGTAACAGAAGAGTGGCGACCTCGCCAGGATTCGTTTCATACAGTTTCACACAGTTTCATTACCGTTTCACTACTTAACCTGACAAGCGCGATATAGACCTAGGTGCTAGGGTAGTTATTTGTGCATTTCTAGCCCTGGATTCTGACAGAATTCGTTATATTTACAATATAAACCATTATTTGTTTTCGGTATGCTTTTATTTTACATATATGATGTATATATGAACCTTCAAGAGTGCTAAAATAAGTGGGAAAAGCATTTGGGTGGTGAAAAACGAAGATATTGGCCACCCGGTCATAATCTCAGGCGAGAGAGAGCCACAGGCAGCCCTCCCCTCTCGCTGTCTGGGAGTCAACTGAGACGAGCGGGGCGGTGTGTGCCGGTGTCTGGGTGTTGCATAATGATCTTTTATGCAACCCACTTGTGCTACATTATCGCGGGAGAGAAAAATAACCGATAAATGATGATAATAAGAGGATAAATAGGTGATAATTGAGGAGGGGGGGGAGGGGGGAATAAGGTGGGGAAGGAGGGGAGGGGGAGGGGTGAGAAACACATGGATGAGTACTAGAGGAGAATTATCTCACCTAGAGACAAAATCCTTTGTTTTGATAGGCCCTTTTTTTTTTTGGATGGCTTTTTTTATGGTCTTGCTTCCGTGAGGCCTATCGCGTTCCTTATAGGAAGCCTTCCGTGAGGCCTATCGCACTTGCCGGGTTAAAAATCAAATATTAATCATGCCTCATCTAATTAATGACGAAGATGCTCGAGTTTTCATAGAATCAGAACTGGATTTGACTGATATTGACTGTCTGTCAAAATCCGAACTGGAAGTGCTTGCCTCACATCTCCAGTTAACTGTCTCAAACATGTCCAAAGTAGAGGTGGCTCAGACCATAAAAACCCACCTGTTCCCTGTAGAAGGCGAGGAGGGTGACGGAGCAGTTGGTGGGATCCCGAGTAAACCTAGCCAACTTGATGAACAATTGCCACCTGGTTTGACCGGTGATCAAGTACTGGAACTAGCCAGAATAAAGACCGAACAAGGCAAACTAAATATAGAACTAGCCAGAATAAATGCCGAACAAGCCAGAGCAAATATCGAAGAAGCCAGAATAAAGACCGAACATTATGAATATCAATATCGTACGGCTCAACTAAATGTCAATACAAATGCTCCCTTAATTGCTCCCCCTCTGGGATTAACTATGACTAGTGTCATTCCACCTTTCACTGAGGATAATGTGCAGGATTTCTTTGTTTTGTTTGAGGAAGTTGCTGGAGGTATGAAGTGGACAAGAGATCAATGGCCCTTTATGTTGCAAACCGTTTTGACAGGGCAGGCTCGAGCCACGTATTTGTCAGAAGTAGCAGAGGTTAGGCAGGATTATGACAATCTCAAAGAAGCTATCCTAAAAACCTATCAATTGCAGCCTGAGGCTTACAGGCAATCTTTCCGTAAAACCAGAAGAAAGTAGAAGAAACCCATAAGGTATTTGCCAGGACCATGACTAAAACTTTCAATCATTGGGTCAAGAGTAAGAAAGTCACAAGCTACAACGATCTGAAGGAGTTGGTCCTGTTAGAAAATTTCCTATGGAAAATTGATTCTTCTGTATCCTATCATTTAAAGGGGAAAAAGGTAGATTGTCTTGCCGACGCTGCTGACATGGCTGACACATACGTGCTCAACAACAAATTTCGTGGAAAGAAGCCCTACGATAATTCTAGTTCTAATTTTAAGTATCCCAGTCACAAATCTGACAGACCCAGTTACAAGCCTATAACGTCTTCCCCAGCTAGCCAAAATAGAATTGTTCCCCCAACTAAAAATGCGACTCAGGGCAATGGTAACAGAGGTGGGCCCCAAATTAATAGTAATGCTCAAAGAGGGAACGTTCCCGTATCCCCTAAAGTATGTACTTTATGTGGCATGAGAGGCCACCTAGCTTATCAGTGCTGGGCCAAGGAGAAAACCGAGAGATCGGGGCAGACAGTTGCCGCCGTATCTCAAACTCCATATGTTCCCTTAATGCAGGACTCCCGACAGAAGGAATACCTAGCACCAAATGTTCCTTTAATGCAGGACTCCCGACAGAAGGAGTACCTAGCACCAAAAGTTCCTTTAATACAGGACTCCCGACAGAAGGAGTACCTAGCAGCTAACGTAAATCATCTAGACAGGGGTGTAGTAGCATGCGTGGTGCAACCAACTAGGGTTAAGCCAATAATAATTTCACCATCAGTGCAGGACAGTTACCGTCCCTTTATTTCATCTGGCAACGTGAGATTAAATGGTTGTATGCATGAGGTAAACATTCTGAGACACAGGTTCTACTAGCAACCTCATGGTGAATCCTTACACTGAGTGCCCACCTGGCGAACCAGTTGTAATGAGAGGTGCTGGAGGCCAATTTTATGCACACTTGGTAAAAGGCGAAATTGAATGTGAGTTACTACAGGGTGAGGCTACCATAGTTTTGTGTAGGTCCCAAGATATCCCTGTGCCTGGGGTAACACTCCTTTTGGGGAATGATGTAGCAGGTGAGAAGGTCCGACCAGACCCCATTTTGTCACTTTCCCCTGTTAACGAGCCACTAACCGGTGAGCTCGAAAAGGAGATGCCAACAGTTTTCCCTGTGTGTGCTGTCACACGTTCAATGTCTCAAGTAGCAGTTCCCTCAGACAGAAATGTACCGAATGTAAGAGTTGATGAAAGGGATGATGAGAGTGTGAATAATGCTCCAACTGTGCCTGATGATGTGACTGAGGTGGATTTATTTGACACCTTTATGGCTCATCTTGACCCTAATGATGCCCATGAAACCCCTCCAAATTGCCCTAGTGGCCTGGTAGAGCTACATAGAGATGATGGTGAATGCAAGGAGTTAGCTGCCAGGTCCATGAGTGAAGAGGAATGTGAGAAGGAGGGTGATGAATGTTTCTACCTCAAAGGAGGAGTATTGTGGCGTAGATGGAGACCGCCACACAGACCAATCGATGACGTGGCCTGGGACGTCCATTAAGAAGTAGTCCCCAAACCTTGTCGTAGAGATATCATGGAAATGGCACATTGTATACCATTGGCAGGACACCTAGGTGTGAGAAAAACTCTAGACAGAATCAGAGCCCACTTTTACTGGCCAGGAATGCCTGCAGATGTAGTGGAGTTTTGTAGAGTGTGTCACACTTGCCAGATGACAGGAAAACCCAATCAGAAGGTGCCTGTACATCCTCTGATGCCCTTGCCCGTTTTCGAGAATCGTTTTACTCGGGTGGTAGTGGACATTGTAGGCCCATTGCCTAAAACTTCCCAAGGTAACAATTATTTATTAACTATTATGGACATGGCAACTCGCTACCCAGAGGCTATACCCTTAAGGACTACCTCTGCTCCAACTGTCATCAAGGAACTGCTCAAATTCTTCACCAGAATGGGTTTCCCCCATGAGGTGCAAAGTGATCAAGGAACTAATTTTACCTCTAACATTTCTCAGCAGTCCCTGAAGGAGTTGGGTATCGAGCATGTTAAGTCTAGCACCTACCACCCAGAGAGTCAAGGGGTTCTCGAACGATATCACCAGACATTAAAGGGAATGTTACGTAAGTATTGTACAGAGACCGGAGTTTGAGTGGGATAAGGGGGTACCTTTTCTTTTATTTGCTACTCGTGAGGTTCCAACTGAATCCCTGGGTTTTTCCCCTAATGAGCTAGTTTTCGGTCACCAGGTAAGAGGTCCTTTGCAACTATTGCAGGATAGCCTAGTTGGCCAGGAGGGGAACCAAAACCTCCTCAAGTATGTTTCAGATTTCAAAACCCGGCTGAGATCCTCATGTAAGTTTGCAGCTCAAAACTTGACAGTAGCTAAAAGCTCCATGAAGAACTGGTATGACAGAAAAGCCCGTGAGAGGGAGTTTCAGCCCGGTGATGAGGTTTTGGTCCTGCTCCCCCTTTTTGGCCAACCTTTATCTGCCAAGTTCAGGGGCCCATATAAGATCATTCAGAGGGTGAGCATTACCGATTATCTAGTAACTACCCCAGACAGGAGAAAGCCCACGCAAGTATTCCATATAAATATGTTGAAACCCTACCATAGGTCCCCTGATTCCTCTCTTCCAGATTCTCCCACTGTGGCAGTGAATGTCAGGACCTGTGGGCAGCCTGGTGCGGACAAAGTCTTCAGTTATCTTACTGACCCGCAACAGACTGTTCCAGAGCCTGAAGGTATCCGTGCAGACTTTGACTTATCATGTAGCCTATCCAACTTTCAGTATAATTCAGTAGCTTGGGGGGAATTACCATCTAAACTATGTCATCTTCCCTCTGATCAAGCGAACCAACTAATCTCTGTTTGATCTCAGTCTCCCAGTGTGTTCCGTGATACTCCAGGGCTCACTTCTTTGGCCTTGCACGACATCGACGTAGGGGATGCAACTCCCATTAAACTATCCCCCTACCGTGTCTCACCACAACGCAGGAGTATACTGCAGGTCGAGCTTGACTTTATGTTATCAAACAAGCTGATCACAAGGGCCTTAAGCCAGTGGAGTAGTCCGGTTATACTTGTGCCAAAGCCAGACGGGAGCCATAGGTTATGTATGAACTATAGGCAAGTTAATGCTGTCACAAAGAACGATACCTACCCACTGCCACGGATCAAAGATTGCATTTACCAGGTTGGCCTCATACAGCAGTAAGTTTAACTTAACCCTTAATTAGCGGCGAGCAACATAAGTCGAGTTAAATAAAGCTGGACTATGTGGCGGCGCTCGACATAACTCGAGTGGCAATTTCAGCACGTAATGTGGCTGAGAGAGAGAGACAAGTGGTGGCAGGAGACTAGCGAGCGTATGACTGCTCCAGACCACCGCGGCGAACGTACTGACACAAATCTCAGCTCCCTCCTCCTTCTCTCACTCGCTACATACTCAATTATGTACTGAAAGTACCGAATTACCTGCTTTTTGCACTCGCGTTGCACGGTTATTGCAAGAAAACTATCCATCATACAAGGATCGTTATGGTGTCATTCGAAAGCTCTGTTTATGCCCTTTCAGGGATAGGTACTTGTTTTACGTTCTGGGTCTTATTTAGGCATGAAAATGATCACGTAAACAGCCCTATTTTGGCTAAAAACACCCCGCTGTGCGGTACACATAAATAAACCGCATAGGCCGCTCGTAAGGTGTTAATGAGAGGATTTTGGCAATTAGCTCTCCCTTGTAGCGAGGTAAATATCATGCTTTAGTAGTGCGCTTTCAAGCCTTCAGCTGTGAGATGCCTTGCAGTTCGAATAACGCTCCAGCTACATTCCGGCTATGTTCTGATGTGGTACCTGGAGACGTTGCCTACTTTGGGTGATATCCTTATTATATCCTCATTATAATCTTGCTGTTGCCAATCTGGTGGTGAATCTATTTATGTATTATGTTTAATATTATGTACTATACTCCTTCAACTCTTTTCTAGGGGGGAGGTCTGACATACGGAGCCCTGTATGTTAATTTAAGAGTTAGAATTAGAGTTGAAGGAGTGTCAAACTACCCAAGCGGCGAAGCAGACTAGCGAGCGAACTAGCGAGTGGGAAACCAGCTCGACCGCATACCAGCAAACAAGCCTTCACACCTGCGTGCGTCATAGGGGACCCTGCAAACTACTTCGATGACCCGACGCTATGACGTATGATCGACGCCAGGAGCCCCCATTGGACGACGCACCTGCTATGCAACTCGAGGAGCTATGATAGGGGCGCGCACCATCACTCGCCTCCTGATTCATTCCTACACCATCATTGTTTAGTATATAAGACCCGAGTAGTGGGCATTCAAATCAGTCTCATTTGGAGTTGGGGAAGGTGAACTTGCAGCTGGAGGAAGACGGGGTTAAGTATTATAATGGGTTTGTGACTGTCAGTCAGATTATATAAGTGTGTGTTAAGTGTGTTCGGTGTAAACACTTACGTTATGTTCGTTAGTGAGATATGTGATTGGGAATTAACGTTAATGCTATTATTATGTACTTAACTATTTTAGTTGACTAACTTGTGGACTAAAGCAATTCTTTAAGTAATTGGGTTATGATGAAAGTAATACTATTGTTTTATATTAATATTTAAGAGTTCTTTCATTTTCTTTTAATTAAGCTTACATTGCTTAACGGTGCTTAGTACGGTGATGCTATTGTCTCATATTAGTAATATCGCCTTAGACTAACATGGCTCTGTTAATATTACTTCTAGTGACTTCCTAAGCTGAAGATTTTTTGTTTAGCTTCAAAATATTATTTTTGCTTTTCATATTATTTGAGTGAGACCTGCATCGAATCTATCAAGCGATCCTGTAACTTAATTTACTCATAATCAAACCTCAATGTTACGTGGTTAAGAAATACATTTAACTAATTATTAAATATATATCTAACTTTTTATGTAACTTTGATATTAATCCTGATGATAATAATAATATAATACTATTAACGTAAGACAAGAACCAAGAATAATTACATTACATATAAATAAAAGGACATATAAGAAAACTAGCTATACATTTCAAAAAGGGTAAGAGACAGAAATATTCTTACCTTAATATTTATCTATCAAGACTTTTTATAGAATTAATAGTCCTTCTTTAGATATAACTTATTCGCCACAACATATATTTTGCAACCTGGCACCAGCTGTTACCCAGGATCTGTCTAGGTAGACATGCATCCAATCATAGATATTTTTACACAAGATACCCCCTACCAGTGAAGTATAGAGGCAGCTCCCAGGCTGTGGGAGCTGCCTCTTTTGTGGCCAGTGTGGTGTAGTGGTTAGAACGAGTGCCTGTTGATCACAAGGTCCAGGGTGGGTTGAATGAGGTTTTTCTCAAGTGGCATTACTTGATTTAAAATTATATGATTTCCCACGGACTGGAAGCTTCCTTTATACTTCACTGGTAGGGGGTATCATGTGTAAAAATGTTTATGGTTGGATGGATGTCTACTTAGACAGATCCTGGGTAACAGCTGTTGCCAAGTTGCAAGACCTCTTTTGTGGCCAGTATGGTGTAGTGGTTAGCACGAGTGCCTGTTGATCACATGGTCCAGGGTTCGAATCCCGGGTGGGTTGTATGAAAATGTTCTCAAGTGGCATTACTTGATTTAAAGATTATAGTTTATATATATTTATATATTTTGCATTATTTTCAATATAACCGTATTTCTTAATATTACCTTGCATTTTATATTATATATATGCTTCATATTTTTATAGAAGAAATATTTTGCAAAAAATTAAATTAACCAGTACAATATTAGTTAGTTTTGAACTTACATTCCTTGAGACATTAATGTTTCCTCCTTTACATATGGATTGGTAGTTCCTTTTCCATCTGACGAGGTGGGCATCGAAATATTTGTGTACGTGAAATTGTATGGGTTTATGTTATATGATGTTTCGACTTCGTCCTGTTTCCTATGTGTAATTTTGTTTTCTATTTATTTTTTTCTTTTATGCATTTTTTCAAAGATATTTCGGTGGAAGAAATATTTTGAAATGGGTGTGTGTAACACGTCATTATTGTATTACCTAATTACTCTTACATAACTATAGTTACCTCACCCAGGGCTTCACCACTAAACATTTTGTTTAACCCTTTGACCTAAAGTTTGACCTTACCTACTAAGCAATTTGCATCAGAGCACTAGACCCTATTACAGGTTTGATTCCCGGAGGGAAGTAATGAAAACCTAATATTTAGTAGGGGCCCTGTAATCATTGATGATTTGCCTATTAATATAATAGTCTCCATTCAGTACCCGCGTCCGCCGTTTTGAATCAACCGCCGCGGGGATGAACAGAGCATTCCTCATAAGTGTAACGCAACTTCTCTTAAGGAGTCGTCATAGATCGGGTACCCACTACGAAAAAACTTTCGTAAAAAATAAGAGAAGAAAAAGATTTGTTTTAACTTAAACATTGTTATAACACGCTTCCCACATCGGTGGATTTCTTGCGTTGTGGCTCCTAGACACTCCTCACCAGGCGGCCATGCGTCCTTCACTGATATATCAAGATAACACCAAAGATATTAAGCGAATGGGAAGGGGACGGATGGGAGGGCCCTACATCGTCAATGGTTACAGGGCCCCTACTAAATATTAGGTTTTCATTACTTCCCTCCGGAAATCAAACCTATAATTTAATAGTGACCCCTCCATCATTGACGATTTGCCTGAATTCCCAAGACTGGAGGGGGACATTCGTAACAATATCCTAAACCTCAGAACCGTAAGGTAAAGTCAAGACTTCGTATAACAGAATAAGTTTTATTGTTAGCAATACAATATATAAAAATATGAAAGGATGGAAGCAGTGCGTTACTTCGAAGAAGATCTGTTCCAAAGATTACAGGACCTCAACTTGAGATTCTGTTTGATAGTGATTTGACAAGTTATCACTTATCACTATCCATAAAACACTACTCTTCCCACTACACATCATACATGTAACACCATACACCTTACCCAATAAATATGGCAGTACAATTGTTAAGAGCAAACCTGGTGGTCCCTCGGATATCCTCCCCCGGCAGGGTTGAGTCATTGACACAGGGCCCTCCCGGTCGTCATCATGCGACTGTGTCAAGAGCATTGCAACGTCCCAAAGCTGCTCGTCGGTGCAGCTTTTTCTTTAACAATATAAGGGGACTTCACTCTAACATCAATTCTGTACACCAATTTCTTCAAGCAGAATCCCCTACTCTCCTTTTTTTGACAGAGACTCAAGTAACATCCACATCTGACACGTCTAGATTTAATTTTCCAGGTTATCAACTGCTCCAAAATTTCAGACCTAAAGGAGGTGTATGTTGCTTCGCAAAATCTGAAATTGCCCTGGAGGAGGTTACTGGTTTCAATTGTCCCTATTTTGATTATTCTATATACAAATTAATTTCTGCTGGTAAATTTAAATACATATGTTGCATCTACCGTTCCCCAAATACTCCTCCAGAGCAAAGTCTTTTTGATTCTCTGTCCTCACAACTCAGTGTCCTCAACTTAAATGCTTCTTCTGAAATCACTGTGTTGGGTGATTTTAATGTCCATAATGTTGAATGGCTCACTCATTCAGCCAGGACTGATGATGCTGGTCTTGAATGTGAGCTATTTGCAGACTCATTTAATCTCACTCAACTAGTCAACCAACCCACCCGTGTACCAGATAATCCTAATCATAATTCCCACCTACTGGACTTATTTTTAACAACCAATTCAGAAAATGATGATGTTACAGTGAGGTCCCCGCTTGGATCTTCTGATCACTGTCTGATACAGGCCACCTGTCTATCACCTACCACACCTTCCCACTCTGAACCTGTTTTGGTGACTAAATGGCATTATGATAGGGCAGACTGGGAGGGTCTTCAAGGTTTCTTTATTGATATTCCCTGGACCTCTTTCTTTTCTAATGATGCACACTCCACCTTGAGCCACATACAAGATTTTGTAAAAATTGGAATGGAAACTTTTATTCCTCATCAAAAGTACATTAAAAGATCTAATTCACCTAAATGGTTTGACCATAATTGTGCTAGAGTAACTGAACAAAAAGCAATAGCCTACAATGCATACTCAAGATCAAAAACAGATGAAACCTTTAATTACTTTAGAAACATCAGAAATCATGCCAAAACTGTATTAAACCTAACTAAATCAAACTTTCTCCAGAAGCAGGCAAATAAACTTCTAAATAATCCAAATGATAACAAATAGTTTGGTCTACTCTTAACTCATTCAAATCCAACTTCACAACTGCTTCATCCATTCCACCATTAAAATCTCCGACTGGCAATCTTGTAAGTGACCCACGAGGTAAAGCTAACCTTCTTGCGGATATTTTCTCCACCAACTCAACCTTAGATGAAATAAATCAAGATGTCCCTGTACTTAATTTTAATTCGACTGAAATTCCCTCACTTAAGATCCACACCAGACATGTCTAAACTATTTTGAAGAATCTCTCAGTAGATAAGGCTCCTGGTCCAGATGAAATTCCTCCAATAGTACTTAAGAATTGCTCCTTGGTGCTCGCTCCTGTATTGGCAAAAAAATTCCGTCTATGTACTCATACCTCATGGTTCCCAGTACCCTGGAAAGAAGCAAACATCCATCCAGTTCCTAAAAAAGGTGCCTCTTCAGATCCATCAAACTACAGACCAATAGCTATAACTTCCACTCTTGGTAAAGTCTTTGAAATTATATTAAATAATCACATAATTAAGCATCTTGAGAATAATAAATTAATCAGTGATAGGCAATATGGTTTTAAACGATGTCGATCAACTGCAGACATTCTTTGCCTTCTTACGCATCAAATCAACCAAGCTACAGACCAACATGGTGAAACACATACAATAGCACTGGATATATCAAAGGCATTTGATAGAGTCTGGCATCAATCCTTATTGTCGAAGATGTCACACTACGGCCTTGCATCATTAGTTCCACTAATTTCTTCTTATCTTCATAACAAAAAAATATGTGTAATGGTAGATGGCCTTTATTCTCAATTTCACTCAATAAATGCTGGTGTTCCCCAGGGATCAGTTTTGGCCCCAACTCTGTTCCTCATTCATATCAAATGATCTCATATCTACCACTCATAATCCAATACATTCCTATGCAGATGACTCAACACTCCACAGTTCCTTCACATTTACCAATTCTTTCACCCAACCCGATCTTATAAATTCAAAAATAAGCACTGCAATTTCTCTGAACCAGGACCTTTCTAGAATTGAAGAATGGGGACAAAAGAATCTAGTTTCCTTTAATGCACAGAAAACCAAGTACATTCAATTTTCTAACCGACAGAATCTCACTGACTCCCATATATTTTTTAATGATGTAAATATTCCCACTTCCCCTAGTATTGACATTCTCGGTGTAACATTAACTACTAACTTGAGATGGACACATTATGTTAGAAGCATTGCTAAGAATGCCTCTAAAAAACTGGGACTCCTGTACAGAGTTCGAGAATTCTTCACTGACGAGCAGTTGGCCGTAATATATAAAAGTTATGTGCGTTCTCAGATGGATTACTGTTCACCTCTGTGGAGTGGAAGTGGAGTGGTTGCATTGAGGCAGTTGGACAAAATTCAAAATAAAGCTATTAGATTAATCAATAACCCTGCAATTACACAGGACCTTCCTACATTATCCATACGAAGAAACGTTGCATCCCTTGCATTATTCTACAGATATTTTCAAAGCAATTGTTCCGAGGAACTTGCTTCAATTGTGCCGCCTCTCCACATCTTTCCCCGTAGAACTAGGGCAGCTGAGAGCGCCCATGAATTTACACTTTCTCCTCCACAATGCAGAACTTCTGCTTATCAAAATTCATTTATCCCTAGAACTACTACTCTTTGGAATTCACTTCCCTCGAATTGCTTTCCACAAACTTACAATCTACAAATGTTTAAATCCAGTTGTTACAAACTTTTTATGAATGGAGTACAAAGGAGTACAAAGGAAATCAAGCAACAACATATCTAGTGACCCTACTAGGTTGTTTGTCCTCCAAAACACTGAGGATCAAGTGTCCAAACAGTGGTTTAGAGTGGGTAAGGGAACATTGGAAAGGGAATTACTGCCCTGGAACTAATGTCTGTGGCAGGATTAGGAAGTTAGTAGAGGACAGATGGGTTAGTAACTGAGGGGGGGATAAAATAAAGTTATTCATTTACAAATGCAGTCAGTCGCGGGTTTGATGCGAGATATTTGTCTACGCGGAGTTTAAATGAATCAACGGTGATGCAGTCTATAACGTTTCGGGGAAGCACATTCCACAAGTTGACAACTCGATTGAAGAAAAAATTCTTAGATTCGTGCGAGTTAAAAGATTTACCAATAATTTTGCAACCGTTTCCCCGCGTGTAATTAGATTGGTCGATAGTGAAGTACTTACTACAGTTCATATTGTCGATGCCTTTGATGATTTTGAACACTTGAATTAAGTCACCTCTTAATCTGCGCTGGGTTAAAGGAAATAGATTTAATTCTCTAAGACGCTCTTCGTATGGTTTGTTCTTTAGGCTAGGTATCATTTTGGTAACTCTACGTTGAACTCGTTCTAGCTTGTTTATATCTTTTTGGTAATAAGGGCACCAGGATTGAACGCCGTATTCCAGAAGAGGGCGGACTAAGGAATTGTAAAGGGTTAGGATAACTTCTTTGGATTTATGCTCAAATGACCTGCCTATAAAGCCAATTATTTTGTTTGCCTTCTTAACCCTCTCCGACATATGGCGCGATTTTGAGCCTATTAGGGATACTTTAAAGCCTTTGTTACCACCAGGGGTATTTAGAAACCTTTAGTTTAGTTACTTCAACCTCTGCAGTTGTCTTTGAGTTAGCTGTGGGCAGAAAACTATATTTGGAGAGGTAATTATAAGAGTGAGAGAACTCTATTTCTTATTGCTAATCTGGCAACCTATGCGTCATATAAGCGTGAAAGGGTTAACAACTTCTAAACATTGTTGACTCGGTTTTAGGTTACTCGATATTGTTACTCCCAGATCGGTTTCTCTGTTTACATTCTTAAGCTGAGTGCCATTCATCGAATAGTTTGCTTTCTCATTTAGGTATCCGATATGTAGTACTTTACATTTATCCGCATTGAAACTCATTTGTCAAATTTGGGCCCAACATGACAATTTATCTAGATTGTGTTGCATATCGTCAACTTGTTCTTTTGAGAGTACGCTATTTGCAATTTTTGTATCGTCAGCAAATTTTGAGATTGTACAGGAGAGACCCTCATCTATGTCGTTGATGTAAATTAGAAAGAGAATTGGTCCTAGTACCGATCCCTGGGGTACCCCGCTACTTACATTGGTCCATTTAGATGCCTTACAGTTTATGACTACTCTTTGCTTTCTGTTGCTGAGCCAATTTTCTATCCATTTCAACACACCGTCTTGTATTCCATGCGCTTTTAGTTTTAGCAGTAAACGTTTGTGGGGAACTTTATCAAAGGCCTTTTGAAAATCAAGGTATATAATATCTACAGCTTTACTCTCATCGTAGAGGTTGAGGATATCGTGGAAGAAGTCTAAGAGGTTTGTTAAACAGGAACGTTTTTTACGAAAGCTGTGTTGAGTATCTTTAAGTATGTTATTTTCCTCTAAGTGATTTACGAGTCTGTCTCGTATGACCGTTTCTAGCATTTTACATACAACTGAGGTTAAGCTAATTGGACGATAGTTACTGGGTAGGGATTTGCTGCCTTTTTTGAATATCGTTGTTACGTTGGCTAGCTTCCACTGATCAGGCATAGTTCCAGACTGCAAGGATTTATTGAATAGTAATGTCAGTGGTTTGGAGAGCTCATCCTTAGCTTCCTTTAGAACTCTAGGCGAGATTGTATCAGGTCCAGGCGTTTTATTTACCTTGAGTTTATCTAAACAATTCAATACTTCTCTCTCTGTAACGGTGATATTGCTTAGAACATCTGAATTATCAATCTGAATCGGCGATGGTGTAGGGATATCACTGAGGTCTTCTGTTGTAAAAACTGATGCAAAGAAGGTATTGAGGGCATTACTCATTTGTACTTCGTCTTTGGTGTATTCTCCATTTTCATCGACTAACGGTCCAACAGTTGAAGTAACTACTTTTTTCTTTCTGATATAACTATAGAATTCTTTCGGGTTTGTTTTACTTTGATTCGCAATATGTAACTCTAAGGTCTTTTTACTTTGCTTAATTAACTTTTTGGCTTTGCGTCGTAGCTCTACAAATTTCACCCGTTCTTCGTCATTTTGTGAGGATTTTAATCTATCATTAGCAAACTTTTTAGCAAGCAGGCAGTTTGAAATATCTTTATTCCACCATTTGGGCTTATTATTATGGCCTGGACGCCGTATTTTCGATGGTATGCAGTCTTCCACTGCTTTTAGGTAAGTGGTTTCGAATAACTTCCAAGATGTATTTATGTCGTTATTGTTAATTAAAAAGCTCCAGTCAGTTTCTTTAAACATAGCTCTAAGTTTATGGAAGTTTGCTTTCTTGAAATTAGGGACTTTTTCGATGCTACTATTTGGTTCGTTACTAGTAAAGTTTAAAGTGAAAATTATCGTACGATGGTCGCTGTTACTGAATTCATCACCAACATTCAAATTCTCTATCAATTCTTCTTTTGTTGCAAGTATAATGTCAAGAACGTTATTACCACGGGTCGGCGTTCGAACAAATTGATAAAGCGAACTCTCTTGCAAGTTCGTATACAAGTCATGTCCGGAGTGTGAAGTAAGAGTATCGCCCCACTTGGTCACAGGTAAATTAAAGTCGCCAAAAATAACGGTATCTTGTGAGTTACTTACATCTGCAATTTGTTCGTCAATTTCTCGGTCAGTTTGCACTGATTGAGCTGGAGGTCTGTATATTAACGCAAGTATTATTTTTGTACCTTTATTATTCTTTATTAGCATAAAAGATGTGTCGACGTTCACAATTTGTGGTTTTGACAAGAGGGTAGGGTTAAGTCTTTCTTTGATATAAAGTAAAACGCCGCCTCCATTTCGATTTATTCGGCTTTTCTCAAACATTACATAACCGGGAAGTGAATACTCTGCTAAAAAGTCTCTATCTTCTGTATTGAGCCAAGATTCTGTTATGCCAATCACATCATAATTTTCTGTAAACACTAGCTCCTCTAAATCTGAAAATTTAACCACACTCGAGTTGCAATTATAGAGGTGAGACACGACTATTGTTGTGACTTACAAAGATCAGTGCTAACATCTGCTGTGCCATCCTACACTCGTTTGCATAGAAAACCTTTAAATTTGTTATTTTAGAACTCACGGAACGCTCTTTAATAATATTTTTGGTTCTTGTCGGATCTACATTTATGTTCATGGCTGTCCTCGGTCCTCGCTGTCTTCGGTCCTTATCGCTGGTGGTCCTCGGTTGCCTCTGTTTTTTGCTTGGCGTTGGATGATTTTTGTCACTGCTGCTTCTTCTCGGATGGCGTTTTTTTATCCATGGCTGCAGACTGCTTAGTGTAGGAGACGACCCATGCGTGCTGAACCCACAGGGTTTAGATGAGTGCCATCCTTGCGGAACAGAGTAGGCTGGTTGTAGAAGTTGTCCCAGAGGTTGATGAATTCAACTTCTTCCCTCAGACACAAATATTTTAGTCGGCTATTTGTGCTGAAGGCCTTGTCGTAGAATTTGTCAGGTGCGTCGATCTTGGGGAGAATGCCTGAGATGATGACATTCCTTGACTTGTTTTTGTAGTGCTGGATCATCTTGCGATATTTCTCCATCAACTCTTCGGATCTGGTGCGCATGACGTCATTTGAACCAGCATGGATGACAAAAAGGGTATTTTCATTTGCATCCTTTGTGGTATGTTCGAAGGCTTCCACAATGTCGTCCAGTCCAGCTCCTGGGATGCAAAATCTTTTTCGTCTATTTGGGACTCTGTCGCAGAACTCTTCGACCTGTCCTCGTAGGATGGAATCCCCAACGAGCCTGGTCTCTTCTGGTTCGTCTTCCATCTCTACCAATATCTCAAATCTGTTTGACATTGTGACTGGTAGATGAGACCTTTTCTGCGTTGGCCGTGCACCGTTCCTCACTGGTGTAAATCCGGAAACCTGTGGTGGCGGGACTTTGCGTACAGGTCGGGGAGAGGAGTGGTTAGAACGGGGGCGAGGGGTTGGTACTGTTCGTGCTAGCAGGCTTCTTGCACGAGGAGTGGGGGAGAGACTAAGGTGAACAGGGCGGCTGTCCTGGTTTGATGTCGGCTCAGGTTCGTCAGAAGATGCTGCAGTGGCTACTGCAGGTGTTGGATTGTTGGCAGATGACGTTGGGGCGGTGGTGGATGTTGGAGTTGAAACAATTGGAGTTAGTGATACTCCAACGTTGAGTTTTACAAACTCTTGGAGTGATTCCAGCTTCCTGGTGAGGGCATTGATCTTGTTGTGGGCTTCATCCAATTTTGCTGTCAAATCCTCTCGTTGCTGGCAGAGTCGGCAGACTTGTGGATCGGCAGGAGCAAACATGGAAGCACCAAACCTACCGGCGCAGTTCGTACAGGCACGAGGCATGGTGACGATCACTTTCTTCAGATCATTTCACTCACTTAAAAACACTTAACTCTCTTTAAAAACACTAAACTCACTTTAAAAAACACTTATCTCACTTTAAAAACACTTCACTCCCTTCAGGTCGCTTCACTTACTTGAATAGGCCTAACCGAAAACAAAAATATGAAATACGCACAAATAGGTTATCAGCGGTGATATCCTAACCGAAAATTAAAACAAAACAAAATTAAATTTGAATACACAGTGATAGCCGAACCGATTTATTTTTTATTTTTATTTAAACAGAAATAGGCCACCAGGGGTTATAGCCTATCCTAACCGAAAACAAAAATTATGAAATACCGGTACGCAGAAATAGGCCACCAGGGCTGATAGCCTAGACTAACCGAAAACAAAAATTATGAAATACCGGTACGCAGAAATAGGCCACCAGCGGTGATAGCCTAACTGAAAATTTACAAATTGAAGTACGCAGAAATAGGCCACCAGGAGGATGCCTTTAGGCACATGGACCTTTTTGTTTTATCTGTGTTTTTCCTTCCTCCGTTCATTGTCTCTTAAAAAAAAAAAAAAAAAAAAAACAGATTGTATACTATTCACAGTTTATTATCTAGCATGAAACTGATATTTATTTGACCAGATTCATACTCAACCAAAACTACATAGTTGCAACTATGATAGAAAACTTTCTTAACAATACAACTAAAACCAACCAACAGGCTTTTACATAACCCTTCTCTTTTAAATAATAATAATAGATTCTTTTAAAATTAAAACCAACATATGAGCTTTCCTTTAGCCCCCTCATGTCAGCAACGCGAGAGGCATTCTCCGGTGGAGGAGTCTGTTTCCGGCGGAGGGGCTTCAGGGTATATTGGGATACTCTCAACCCTCCCCCCCCCCTTTGTTTCGTCCCTCGAGGGACTTAAATTACTATTACAAAGGTCATTAGCTTCTCAGCCGCAAAAAACCTCTTTAACCCTTGGAATCCGGGAGGCCTCATATGAGGCAAAACGTATTTTGGTTAGGAGTCCGGGAGCCCTCATATGAGGCAAAATCAAAATCAAAGCGTTCAAATTGCGCGGGCGGATTTTTTTTTGTGGCTGGGCGACCGCAGCGCCACCAAGCACAAACTACCAGGCAGCATCAGTTCTTATCTCGCAGAAAGGCAAAGCTAAAACGACCAAGAAAACGTTGCTAAGTCCCGGTGGTGTTGCACGTGTGCTAAAAGAGTTAAGTGATCATGACCTTAGTGAGATTGAGAGTGATTTTGACGAAGAGCATGTGGTTAGTGAAGATCTTGAAGAAGTGGAAGATGGCGAAGAATTCCAGGGCTTTCATAGCACTGATGATGACGATGGTGATGATGATATTGATGACAATGTTGGATGCGGTGAACATCATGAAGGTGATGAAAGTGTAAGTGAAATGGGAAGTGTCCTACCCGCATCACGTGTACGTGACCCGGCGCGCACGCTTGCGACCCCGGCGTCGGCTGTGGGGACTCCTTCCCCGGCAAAAATAGCCAGTTATTTTTATAGGAGAGCTGTGCTGGATAGTGCAAGGAAGCAGGCACGGGAGGTGGCCGAAAGGGAAAGAAGTGAAGATGCTGATAGTGAGGATGAGAGTGAAGAGTTGAGCGTGGGTAGGCCTATTCCTTTGTCTCCCGGGCCCTCGTGCGTCATTGACTCCACATGACCCACAGCCCTCAATAAGTGGTGCAAGTGGTGCGGAATTGTCCCCGCATGACCCATAGCCATCAACAAGTGGTGCAAGTGGTGCGGTATTGTACCCGCATGACCCACAGCCATCAACAAGTGGTGCAAGTGGTGCGGTATTGTACCCGCATGACCCACAGCCATCAACAAGTGGTGCAAGTGGTGCGGTCTTGTCCCAGCATGACCCACAGCCATCAACAAGTGGTGCAAGTGGTGCAAGTGGTCAACGCACCTCCAGAAGGGCCTTGTTCATGGCCACAGGGGGGGCACAAAGCAGCACCTCAGGCCCTAAGCTGCCCCTAAAACGCTCTCATCGTCGCCTAAAAACTTCAGAGCCAACTAGCTCACCTTCACCACCCACTAGCCGCCCACGCCAGCAGTCGCCACCTGATGTATCACCACCAACTGACGACCAGGATCCCACCTAAGACCCTGAAGACACCCACGAATATGGCCGCCCTTCAAGATATATGGACGACCACAGTGCAGATTATGGGGATGATAATTATGACCTACCAGACGACCCTGTTGTGGACGAAGCTGAGTGGGTGGACGACCCAGCACCCCGCCGTGGCTGTGATCGTCCCCGTGCTCGGGGTGGCCGTGCCCTTGGACGTGGATGTGGACGTGGCCGTGGCCAGGCCGCCCCTGCTGCTGCCGACACCCCTGCTGCTGCCGACGCCCCTGCTGCTGCCACACCCCTGCTGCTGCCGACGCCCCTGCTGCTGCCGACGCCCCTGCTGCCCGTCCCCGTCCCCGTCCCCGTGCCAGGCATGCTGATGCCTGGACGTGGGAGGATGGGGCCACCTTTCAGCCACAAGATGCCACATTCGA
The DNA here is from genome assembly GCA_032716605.1 of Paralithodes platypus. NCBI lineage: Eukaryota > Metazoa > Arthropoda > Malacostraca > Decapoda > Lithodidae > Paralithodes > Paralithodes platypus. Next base: position 45,096,364 of record CM064575.1, read on the forward strand.
TGATGCCCAAAATGCCACAGGGATTGATTCATCTTTCCCAGCGGGACCCAACTCAGCACCTGCCGAGCTGTTCAAGGCCTTTTTCGACAATGATGTCATGTCATATGTTGTCGATGAGACCAATAAGCAGAAGGCCCTCAGTGACCATCTCAGCGGCAAGACCCATAGTTCCCACATGAAGGCCTGGAAGCCTGTCCCCATTGCCCTAATGTATGTGATCATAGCACTGACGATGCTCATGGCACATGTGAAGAAGCATTGGCTGGCAGACTACTGGATCACAGGCGACATAATTGCCACACCTGCATTTGGCAACTTATGTCCCGGGACCGCTACTTCGCCATACTTGGTAACCTGCACTTCGTTACCAACACCAATGTACACAAAACAGACCGCCTGTGGAAGATAAGGGGATTCTACGACATGATGAAGGCCAAGTTTTCCACATTCTTGAAGCCTTTTCAAAAGGTCGTGATCGACGAGTCTCTTGTGCTGTTCCGGGGGAACCTTCACTTCCGGCAGTACATACCATCCAAGAGACATCGATTCGGCATCAAGCTCTTCGTCCTCTGTGACTGTAAGACGGGTTATGTGCTGGACTTCATTGTCTACAGTGGGAAGGAGGGTGAGGTTCTTGCAGATCAAGAAATAGGGTTCGGTGGAGCAGTGGTGAAGGCGATGATGGATCGCTACTTCAAAAAGAACCACATACTCTACACGGACAACTATTATACGTCCCCCATCCTCACCAAGTACCTGAACAGGCAGCAAACCCAGACTGTGGGCACAGTACAGGGGACGAGGAAGAACATGTCGGAATTCCCCAAAAAGACCAAGAAGAAGGACATCTTCCTCAAGCAACATGGTCCGATGCTGGCAATCCATTGGCACGACCAAAGGAAGGTCAACATGATCAGCACCATCCACAAGGGCAACCTGGTTGACTCTGGCAAAGTCAACCACAGGACCAGGGAGCCCATCATGAAGCCAGACGCAGTTATGGACTACAACATAAACATGCGTCTGGTTGACAAGTCAGACATGCAGGTCGGCTTCATTGACTGCCTGCGGACCTCCTGCAGGTGGTATATGAAGTTCTTCCTGCACATGATGGATGTGTCTGTGCTCAACTCGTACAACCTGTACAAGCTCATGAACCCCACAATGCCCAAGAAGTACACCAACCTTCGGAGATTCCAGAAACAGCTCATTCTGGAGCTCATTGGGAATATGCCGTGCCTGAGGATGCCCCACGAGCTCAACATATGCCAGGAGCTGGCACCATGGACCGTACATACGCTTCCGAACACCACAAGAAGCACAGGATCGTCGCCCTTCCAGTAGCTGCTGGTCGCAAGGCCCAGAAACGGTGCCATGTCTGCAGCAACACCACCCGAAGACCCCAGACAAACACCAAAACCTCATATCAGTGCCAGGAATGTCAGGTAGCACTGTGCATCACGCCTTGCCACGATGATTTCCACATCCTGGTAAACTTCTAAGTGGCACTGACCCTGAGAACACTTGTGAAAGAGACACAACAACTATATATTAGAGTAACTATTCAATAAGTATTTATAAGTGAAACCTGTAATAAGTGAAAGTGACACTAAAAACAATATATCAATATGTCTAAGTGAAAGAAACAACCAAATGTAATAACTACAAGTGTCAAATACGATACCGTACGGTACTGTACGCTTGCGTAGCCTAGCCTAGCCTAGCCTCTAACCTAGTAAGTGAAAGTGACACAAAATGTATAATAAGTAACAATAACTCAATAATAACAGTGAGAGTGACAATAATTCATAACAAGAAGAGTAATAACAGTGAAAGTGACACAATACTATTACAATCAAAGTGATAGTAATATTACAATAACAGTGAAAGCGCCGAAAATATGTTATATAAAGTTTCATATAACTCAAATAATGGTTGAACAAGTAATAAATGACAATAATATCACATTATCTCCATACAAACATAATATCGTGTACCGGAACAAAAGCCACGGGAGCGACGAGTGACTTAGTGGATGCTAGCCAGGGCCGCGGCGAAGCGTTTGGACACAGGCGTAAATACGCGGGAAATTACCTCCATTCCCATCATCATATCTCGGTAACCACTTGTCGTAGCGATGTTAACTCAACGCCATTCTACAGACGAAGGTTGGTTCTACACTATGCAATTTAGTTGACTGCTCTAGGTGGTCTCAATCAGTAGATATCAAATTATGAAATAGCCATTTTTCAGGAATACCCCCGGACACGACGATCGCCTCATATGAGAGCCCCCGGATCCGGAGGGTTAAGCGCTTGTAAGTGGATAACGTCAAGAAAGAGAATGCCGACATAATTTTGAGAAAAATAGAAGGGAAGAACCCACTGACGCATTTATATTCTATACCAATGAGGGTAGAGAGGTACTCTATTCGTGACGAAAAACCAGTGCTGTAGGTTTAATCCTAAGCGGGGTTCAAGAGTGGAGGAGTCAAGGTAGTCGTCTTAGGCTCCCGACTATTTTCATCTAGCCCCCAACGATCCGCATGCCCATCCCTGATCAGGTAGGGACTTAGTACATGTTAAAAAAAAAAAAACAGTGAACCTATAATAAGCCTGAGGCACTGAATGCTACTATTAGCTCGGGCAGCTCTTTGTTGTCTGAGCTTGTCCTGGGCAGCGGAATACTTTTTCCGGCGGGGACCAGAACGTAGAAGACAACATTTGTTATGGGTGTGATGTATTAACCTGCTCCGCTTGAGCTGAGTCCGCCTAAGCAATGGTATGATTTCTTACAACTAAACATTCTGATTGTCAGGGGCATGAGCAGCCTAGGCTATATAAGAGCCGAGGATCGATTGACTCGTCGCTAGCCTTAACCACGATAGGGTGGTCCCAATCATTAATACAGGTTATTTGTGTCTCGTAGACCTAATTCCGTCGTTCTTGTGGCTCCGGTCACCCTTATATCTGAACTTCCTGTGGGCTAGCTTTAGCCTTACCGGATGCTACATTTATTGAGTTGGAGGACTCTACCTACCGGGACAGAACTACAAGGGAACCTATCGCCAAAGAGAGGCCAAGACCTAGCATGTCCGGGCCGATTGGGGTGAACATGGTCAGTAAGAGTGCAGTGTATGAAGGAACCTCCGTCTAATGAGTAGACTGGTAGTCCATGAACTATAGGACATCCCGATGACCTTCGTTCTCCTGTTCCCCCTTAAGTCTTTTACCGGCGTGAGTGCTTTCCTCCGGGAACCGGAAGGAATGTATATCTGAGCTTTGTGTCCTACTAATCCTTCAACCTTTCCTGGTTGCTGCTAGTGTTACATAAGTGGGGTCCTACGGAACCGCAAGAACGCGAGAATGAAACAATGCTAACCACGAGGGTGGATCGTTGGCAAGTGTGACTGAGACGTATAATGTAACATCATTATAATTGGTATAATATAAATCCTCCAATGGCTCCCATCGCCTAAGATACTCATGCCACCGGCGGGAGGGGACAAAAACACACGAACCCCCGTCACCAGCGGAAGGACCCGCCTAAGATACTCATGCCACCGGCGGGAGGGGCCAAAAACACATGGGGAGATTGTAGGCACCAATCGATCAGGGCTAGACCCAGGTGAGGTTATAGGCATGTGATAAAGAGTCGCTGGAACTCCTGTTTCATTTGTTTGGCCTTTCTTACTGATTTTCTTTGTGCCTCATTTACACTGCGAGCAATCCAGCTAGCTCTCACAAACACCTCCTCCTATCCGCTTCACTACACTAAACATGCACACCACACTTCATTCCTCCACACCAAAATTTAAAAAAAATATGAATTTTAGCCCAGCCTCGGAGTCCCCAGAGGGGGGGGACCACAAATGCCGCCACACCCGACCGACCATCCCCTGACGACCCCACAAAATTACCTGTACCTCGACCTGTTACTCTTTCTATTAATTTCTGCAACATTCGCAGACTTTCCTCTAACTTTCACTCTGTTGAACACCATCTCTCCTCCTACAAACCTGATCTTCTCTTCCTCACCGAAACTCAGGTGTCTGTAGCAACATCCAGCAGCCCCTTCTCTGTATCCTCCTACTTTCTCTATCCTAGTTTCAAAGCCAAAGGCGGATGTTGTGCATATGTGCACAACAAACTCACTTGCTCTCGTGTTCCCGATTTCAACTCCTCTGAATTCTCAACTTTATGGCTCAAACTTTCCTGTAATTCTCTTACTAAATATTTCTGTGCTGTCTATCTTTCCCCTAACTCTACTAACTTTCCCAAATTCTTTGACTATCTAAACTCTACAGTGGAACACATTCTATCCATTTCTCCTTTCTCAGAAATCTCCATCTTAGGAGATTTCAACGTTCACCACCGCCAATGGCTTTCCTCTCATACTACTGACCCATCTGGTGAACAAGCCTACGTCTTTTCTATCCTAAATGACCTATAGAGCAGTTAGTTCAGCAACCCACCCGTATTCCGGATCGCATCGGAGATCGGCCCAACATTCTTGACTTGTTTCTAACTTCTAACCCTTCTTCTTATACTGTCGATCTTTTCTCTCCTTTGGGCTCCTCCGACCATAAACTTATCTCTGTCACCTGTCCTATCTCTCCAGTACGGCCACCCGATCCTCCTAGCCGGCGGCGCTTGTGGCACTTTTGCGTTGCCGACTGGGAGGCTCTCCGGCAGTACTTCTTTGATTTCCCATGGAATGATTTCTGCTTCCGTGGCCGGGGACCCTCGGAGAGTGCTGAATGCATTACCGAGGTAATCCTATCGGGCATGGAAGCATACATTCCATTCTCTTTCTCTGAGACTAATGCTAAAAAATCTTGGTTTACTCACGCCTGCTCTACTGCTGTCCGCAATAAGGAGGAAGCATTCAAACGGTACCGACGCCTTAAAACTCAAGACTCTCATTCTTCCTATGTTTCTGCCCGGAATCAAGCCAAATCTGTTCTTCGACTTGCCAAACACTCTTTCATCAATAATAAATGCACTGAACTATCCAACTCTAGCTCTTCCCAAGCTTTCTGGCATCTAGCCAAAAACCTCTCCAACAATTTCTCTTCCTCGTCTTTCCCTCCCCTTTCACACTCTGATGGCACAACCATCATTTCTTCCTCTGACAAAGCTAAACTCTTTGCTCAAACTTTTGCTAGAAACTCCACCTTGGATGATTCCGGTGCTATTCCTCCCTCTCCACCCTCCTCTCTCTTACTTATGCCTAATATCCTAATCACTTCTAATGATGTACTTTCTACCCTCTCTGGGCTTAACACTAATAAGGCTTACGGTCCGGACGGTGTTCCTCCTGTTGTTCTCAAAAACTGTGCTTCCGTGCTGACTCCCTGCCTAGGCAAACTCTTTCGTCTCTGTCTATCCTCTAACGTCTTTCCTTCATGCTGGAAGTTTGCTCACATTCAACCTGTCCCAAAGAAGGGTGACCGCTCTCAACCCTCCAACTATCGTCCAATTGCTCTCATATCTTGTCTTTCTAAAGTTTTTGAAACTATTCTTGCTTCCAAATTTCTTAAGCATTTCTCTTCTCGTAATCTGCTCTCAGATCGCCAGTATGGCTTCCTTAAGGGTCGCTCTACTGGTGATCTTCTTTCATATCTTACTAACTCTTGGTCATCCTCCTTTCGGGACTTCGGTGAGACTTTTTCTATTGCACTAGACATATCGAAAGCCTTTGATAGAGTCTGGCACAAATCTTTAATTTCTAAACTAGCCTCCTTCGGTTTCTATCCCTCCATCTGTGCCTTTGTCTCTAATTTCCTTTCCGGCCGTTCCATAGCCGCGGTTGTGGACGGCCATTGTTCACTTCCTCACCCTATAAACTCTGGTGTTCCTCAGGGCTCTGTCCTATCTCCTATTCTCTTTCTAATTTTTATTAATGATCTCAACTGTACCTCCATTCCCATCCATTCATACACAGACGACTCAACCTTACACTACTCCATTAGTTTTTCAGAACGCCCCAGCCAGCAATCCCTCAACGACAAACGTAATGAAGCCATAGAACTCTTAAATTCTGATCTAACTACTATCTCCAATTGGGGCAGAGAAAACCTTGTTACCTTTAACCCGTACATCCCCAGCGACGCGTCTGACGCGTCGGCGATGTATGTAACGCACAGCCCCAGAGACGCGCCTGACGCGTCACCCTAATTGCGCCGACCGTAACCTCAGGTGTAGCCACTCAAGAGGGCTCAGAATTGTATGGGAACTGTGTACGTATCCCACGCAACCGTGCCGATGGTTGAAAACTCTCAAACTCCACGTGCGTGCGCGTGAGCGCGCAATAACCTGGTTTTTTGGGGTAATTGCCTTCAATTTTTTACTCTTGTAAAATACGTTTTCGGGGGCTCTGTAGGACCATTTTTTAAGCTTTTTGAGCGTTTTTTCGTAGTTTTTCCTTCATTCCTAACCCATTCGCTATTGTTTCTGGAATAAAACCATTTTTTGAAAACCGGCCGGGTTCTGGTGAACAAACATTACAAAACTAGCTGGGGCTCCACGGGTTAATGCTTCCAAAACCCAATTTCTCCATCTATCTACCCGTCAGGAACTCCCTGCGGACCAGCCTTTATTCTTCAACAATACAAAAATCAATCCTTCATCTTCTCTCAATATTCTTGGTGTCTCTTTTTCTTCTGCTCTCAGTTGGAAGGACCATATTACCAGTCTTGCTAAGGCAGTTTCCCAGAAGCTGGGTGTGCTCAACCACCTTAGGGGGTTCTTTTCCCCTGCACAGCTTCTTGTTCTGTACAGGGGCATACTGCGTCCTTGTATTGAGTGTTGTTCACATGTGTGGGGAGGTTCCTCTCACACCGCTCTCCTACACAAACTAGAAAGGAAGGCCTTTCGTATCATTAACTCCCGTCCACTCTGCAATCTCTCTCTCTCCACCGCAATGTTGCATCTCTCTCGCTATTCTATCGCTACTATAATAATCAGTGTTCATCAGAGCTTTCGCAGTGTATACCACCTCCTTTACATAGGGCACGTGGTACCCGTCTTGCAACTCAATCCCACCCCTACTCTGTGCAACTTTTCAACCCAAGAGTAAAACATTACTCTCAAACTTTCTTCTACTCAACAGCTGAGCTCTGGAACTCTCTCCCAGAATCAGTCTTTCCCTCTTCCTATGACTTAAATTGCTTCACACTCCGTGTGTCAAGGCATTTTGGCTCAAACGTCCCTTGATTTTGGCCCTGTCACTCTTTCAACTATGGGGGAGGCACTCGCTATAGGCAGTTCTACCTTTTGCCTCCCTCAATCACATAGAAGGAAAAAAAAACGTCGGGAGGACCGAAAAAGACTTAAACTGGAGGTATAGCATGAGCACACCGACCCCAGGGAACCAAAAAGAGAGGGAAAAAAGGGGCCGGCCTGTTAGGTGAGATTGCTGGTGGTCCTAGACGACCGAAGCTTATTACTGTATCAGCCTTTTTCTGGCATACAAAAAGTTTCCACTCTTAAAACATGGTTACCATGAGGTGAGATTGTGAGAACTGTACCTAATACTGTGCCACCTGTGACTGAGACCTTTAGTATGACCAAGAGCCGACGTGCTCCTGCCATGCTCCATGTAATGGTTAAACTAAAATTTTTACTTATATTAGCCTCCACTATGCTTTTGATGATAGTCCCAGAATAGTTGCCCTTATATCTATTCTATCTATACCAATCGCCCCGGCATCCTGATACATGTTCATAGTACCAGCGATATAACCTTGGTCGAAACATGGCTCCCTAAGTGAGTTACCATACTCTAGACAGTGGAGAACTCGAACGGCTTTGGCCAGCGACCGGCGGAAGCCTATCCGAGCCTTTGAGAGCCCCCGAGCTCGTGGAATGATTCCCGTTGTGTCCATCACCCAGTGAGCGGTCCCTATACTGGTTATGTAGGCCCCGGCAGGTTTTTGACGCAGAAACCTTGCCGTTGGCGGGAAAGAAAGCAGCTTATACCGCTGACCTGTGCCCCCCTGTGGCCTATTTATCGTGGAAAACTTGTGCAGGAACATATCTTACACCTGTCAGTTCCACAGTCGGTTCTCGCGGGAGCATATGTGTAAAACAATTAAGCCTAATGTGCCGGGACACGGCCCGGAAACAACGCCGTGACCCTTGGCGCAGCCTGGGTGTTCATTAACCCGTGAAGTGCGGGGAGACGCTTATGAGTTTTACTGGGCGACTGCGGGAAGACTTATGATCCTAGGCCTAGAAAACAATATTTAAAACACCCCAGTAGCACTTGAAACTTTTAATTTTAATTTAATTTATTTTTTATTTTTTTATTTTTTTGCCCCTTGGCCATGCCACATATCACTCCTCCACATCCCCTCCTTCCCCCCTTTCCCCACCCCCCCTTCAATTATCACCTATTTTCCCTGTTATTCCCTTATTCTGTGGTCTATTTTCATGCTAACAATAGCGAGTTACCAGCAGGGCGTGGTCATATGTGTTACCAAGCGTAGGAAAAAGCGAGAGATAAAGAGAGAGACATCAGTGTCTCTCCAAGCATCGTGAGGGGAGGATGTAGGCCAGCCTCCCAGAAGCTGGGTGTGCTCAACTGCCTTAGGGGGTTCTTTTCCCCTGCACAGCTTCTTGCTCTGTACAGGGGCATAGTGCGCCCTTGTATTGAGTATTGTTCACATGTGTGGGGAGGTTCCTCTCACACCGCTCTCCTAGACAAAGTTGAAAGGAAGGCCTTTCGTATCATTAACTCCCGTCCACTCACCAACTCTCTGCAATCTCTCTCTCTCCGCCGCAATGTTGCATCTCTCTCGCTATTCTATCGCTACTATAATAATCAGTGTTCCTCAGAGCTATCCCAGTGCATACCACCTCCTTTACGTAGGGCACGTGGTACCCGTCTTGCAACTCAATCCCACCCCTACTCTGTGCAACTCTCCAACCCAAGAGTGAAACGTTACTCTCAAACTTTCTTCTACTCAATATCTGAGCTCTGGAACTCTCTCCCAGAATCAGTCTTTCCCTCTTCCTACGACTTAAATTGCTTCAAACTCCGTGTGTCCAGGCATTTTGGCTCGAATGTCCCTTGATTTTGGCCCTGTCACTCTTTCAACTATGGGGGAGGCACTCGCTATAGGCAGTTATGCCTTTTGCCTCCCTCAATCACATAGAACCAAAAAAAAAAAAAAAAAAAAAGGCTGGCTCACACTTGATGAATGAAACTCTCGCTCTCATTTCGCGATTTTGACCAGCCAAACACTGTTTCCATTTGTTGTATTGTTGTAACATGTTCATATCTTCATATTAAACGTAAAATAGGCGCATATGGATAAGTATTAATGATATTTATGGTAAAATAACGATTTTAGTGATGGAAACAGTGAAATAGGTCCGCACCAGGGCATGGTGTTCACTACATATGGTGCACACTTCTTAGGTTAAGGACGGTATAGACCTTGGGACCCTGTACCAGAGCGCGGTGTAGGGAGAGAGGTCTAAAAGGGGGTTGGGATGGAGGAATCTTCCAAGAGTCGGGAGCAAAAACATAGAACAACACCAACAAGCGGGTATTACAGTGTGATAACAACCTGCCCCTGCCTGTCGCTGGCCATCGTCGTGTCTACAGCCGAAGACAATTTTATTGTGATGCCACCCTGCTGACCCTAAGCATCGTATTTACATATCTTTGAGTCTGTGAATCCATCATAGATGCCGTTAGGATTGGGGAACAAATAACCCTATAATAAACAATCTCGGGTAACCCTTGCACCATATTGAGTCTGAGAAGCTGCCTGGCTCAAACTGCCTCAAACAAGGCTGTTCGGATGTCCCTGAGTGATCCCGCCGGGTTCGGCAGGAGGTATTGTTGAAAGGCTTTACCCGTTTCCTCCTGACGTCTCGGTGGGTTGGGCATCGGTTTAGCAATAGCCTGAGCTGTGTCTCTAGTAAGCAAAAAACCAATAAACTTCCGGTGAGCGTTATCACGCACCAGGAATTCCCGTTGGAGTTCAATAGAATCTGGAGTTAGGAAAGGGGCTTGGAAGTGTCTAGCCTCTAATTGAGGGGCAATGAGGAACTCAAATATAGCTCGTGGGACCCCGCCGGGCCGTGGCCTCAGCAAGTCAAACTTCATATGGTGCGGTGGGGGGACTGGTAGGGAAACATTGGACGTCACGTCAATAGCAAACTGTTGGACTTCTTGATCCCAGTTCACCCATGGTCCGTGTTCCACCTCTCCCAGATTTAATTCCCTTTGCTCCAACTGCTGAGTTGTTGGAGTAAAAGCTAGACTTGGTTCAATCAACCCCGGAAACTGACCACCATTGTTGGCATCCGGCTGAGGGCGAGTGGAGCAACTAGGGACATCTGGGGGAGGAGGGGCAAGCCGACCTGGTTCATAGACAAAATACTGATAACTGGTAGAGTTAGGCATTGCAATAAATGGGACCCCTATGACCTTACACTGGGAGTCTTTGGCCCAGAAAACCTTGTCTATTTACTTCAATGGTCCATTCCCTTGGTACTGGAACCTCACCATGTAAGGATCTGTGCCTGTCTCCTGTCTTAGACGAGGTAACAGGGAGCCAAAGCCTGCCCGGTTCTTTACGACCCTGAAGCTGACCTTCCGTTTGTGATTGAGATGGGAGGGGTGTAGCAATGGGGTTAGAGCCAGAAGATATTACGTGGTCTGGCGGAGGCTTCATGGGTTCCGCCGCTGAGTGACCTGCTACGGTAAATTTGGAAGTACTGTCTTTAGGTTGCGCGCAAGAAGCTGACTTTGTTTCCGCCGTGTTAACTGCCAGAGAGCTGGTCTGTGACAATCTATCGGAACAGTCGACACCCGGTCGGGCCCCCATCCTGTGGTGTGACCTCGGACCCGGTCTGTAAGTTCGCCGCACTGTTACTAGCGTCGGAGAGTGGTAATTTAGACACTGCCTAAGTCATTGGCATATCCGGGTCCGTGATCACACTAATTGTGGTTGGTGACAGGGGACGGACCGGACCATGTTCCGGCATTGTTATGCTAGTGGCTGGTGACAGGGGAGTGGAGGGAGCCGAATGTAAAAACAAAACCTCATCGTCCGTAGAGGTGACAGGCACAGATCCCTGTGGTGGAGTTACCGTTACCTCAGTATGATCCCTAGGGCGTTTGGATATAGCACATTGTTGGAGGACTCTGTTTAATAATTCATCTAACTGTTTCGCTGTGACACATTGGGATCTTTGTCGCTTGAGGGACTTATACTTTTCCTTGTCCGCAGAAGTCGATTCCTCTACCTGTACCATTGGACTTGGCTCCCTCAGTTCCTTAATTTCATTCTGCAGAGTTATAGGGTGGGGAACTTTTACCGGCGACCTTTTAAAGCGTGTCCCCGACGCCTGACTATCTCGTCGAGAGGGTTGTGTAACCCTATCCCGTTGGACATTACTCAACTCAATCTCCATCATTGTTCGACCTGCAGGGACAGACTCTGACCTACAGGTAGGGACTACTAATCCTGTGTTTCTGGCCTCTGGCCTAGTGGACAAACCTGGGGTGTCTACCACCGGTGTGTCGACCCCCGCCGCTTTATCATGACTTTGGTTCGTGTCAGGCGCCGGAGACAAAAGGAGTCCTATTTTGCCGTCCGGTAAATTACTTTGAGATAGCACTAGCTTTGAACCTTGTTGTCTTACTCTAACTCTTGGTCTAACCCTCATCGCCGGTAGAGATTGCTCGGCATCCGTCCCGCCGAGACCGGGGAAAACCGCCGGTGTCGTCGGAGCGGATGTCGAGGCCACCGGTGGTGAAGCCAACTTACACAACTGGGTGAGGGGGCTATCCTGGATGTCCGCCGCATCGTGGGTCTGCTGTGGACTGGCCAACTTGCGCACCTTAGCTGGCAAGCGTTCAAAACTGGACGCCCTCTGACGAAGTCGACGGGATGAGTCCGGTTGGGTAGGAAGTACGAGCTCCGGCGACTCAGAGCGAGCTCTCTTGGTGTGGGGAGGGGAGCGACATTCAGATGACTCGGATGGATGGGGGGAAGCAAGATTTGAATTTGGTACCGAATGAACATTTGCCTGATGGACTAAGGGATCTTCAAAAGAGTACAGGCGTATGATTCTAAGTAACTCTGCAGTGTCGCAGAACAATTCAGTATCCGCTACCCTTGCAGCGTAAGAAGCAAACTTATTCTTGATTTCAAACAGAGTCAACAAGCATGACATATCTTGACTAGCTAACCATTCATCGAATAGGTTTGAGCAAACCGGACATTTACTAGCTGTCCATGAAAAGGCAGTCTTGTCCAAACATTTAATACAGCGTATACACAGCCTGTGCGCCGCTACTGGGACAGACAGACAAGAAGGAGTAAAGCAAATCCAGAAGTTAGGCATGGTTACTGACTCCCCTCCCCGCCAGGGACAGTTCCTCCTCAGCCGTGCTACTCCGGATGTGAATAGATCTGGAAATAGAACATTTCCAGGAATCAATGCTCATAAGGATAACCTGAGAGGTGATAATAACCTCCTACCTACTCCCCGGCGGCGAAAAAACTAGTGAGCCATAGCCCAACCATTTTTCTGCCTCCCGGAAGTTGTCGTGAACAACCCCTCGCCCTTTTCAATCGGGGGGAAGTCACGCGTGACTGCTTATCTATGACATGGGTCACTGGCCCTAGCCGGACTTCTAGCGAGCGTCGTCGTGCAGTTGCTTGCTAGCTAGACACTGCTACACCTCTTACCCAACTGTGCCGCCGGGCCGGCTGGGGAAACTGGCAAGTCACCCCAACTGTGCCGCCGGGCTGGTGGGGTAAACTGCTAAGTCACAGGGCGAGTAGGATAATCAACGGTTTGATACCGTCCTCCTTCCGCCGGTCCATGCACGACCGCCGGCCAGGAGGGTATTGGTACACTACTAATCAAAGAAGGGGAAAGCATAGCCCAAGCACGCCAGCGCGGCGGCAGCCGGGCCTCGTACGAAGACAGAGGGCCGGCGGGCCAAGGAACTAGGAAAAAACAGTCAAGAGCACAAGACCACCAGTCCTCAACACAAAAAAAACACAAAATAAGTACGTCTCCTAGAGATCCAAGAAAGAGATGAAACTCGAACCAAAGAACACAGGAAAAAAGGGGGAGGGCATAATATAAATATCATAGAATAACAACGCACCCCTAAACCCTACGTAGACCCTAAAGAGGCTGGCCACGAGGCATAAGTAATCCTTACCTTAGGAAGAAACTACTCCTGAAGACAACACGGCCACAGCACGAGGAGAAGAGGCCCACGAGAGGGGCCCGAGTGCAGGCTCGAACACCAGAAGATCCCACACCACGTGTGACAATCCTTGAACTGGAGCGTCTGCTAAGATGAAAAAGCACACGGCCCCTAGGCCAAACACGCTGGACTGAAGACCTACTGTGATGAAAGTAGCCTCCTAGCTAAAATTAATCAATAACTATAATGCGCGCAGAAACAAGAAAAAAAACACATGTGTCGACTGTCCTGGAGAACACGTCAGCGCCTGTAAAGTACCCTAATTTAACACTTCCTGCAGGCAACCAGACGGGTAGCCTGTGCTAGCTAGTATAAACCTTGCTCAATACAACTCAGATATATACAAATGAGTAAAAACTCACGAGAATTGAATGAACGACGAATGAAGCGGAGCGCAGGCGAGACACGTCCGACTCAGTTGCCCGCGGGGAAGAGAAGGACGCATGGCCGCCTGGTGAGGGCTAGGAGCCACAACGCAAGAAATCCACTTATGTGGGAAGCGTGTTATAACCATGTTTAAGTTAAAAACAAAAACAAATCTTCTCTTATTTTTTACAAAAAAAAAAAATCGTAGTGGGAACCCGATCTATGACGACTCCATAAGAGAAGTTGCGTTACACTTATGAGGAATGCTCTGTTCATCCCTGCGGCGGTTGATTCAAAATGGTTGACGCGGGTGTTGAATGGAGACTATTATATTAATAGGCAAATCGTCAATGATGGAGGGGCCACTATTAAATATAACAATTACCTCACGAGCCGAGTCATCATAATACTAAGCCCGCCTCCTCTCATATTCATTGGTTGTTTTCATGTTTACACTATCCTGCTATTGGTCACCTCTGAATTAATTAACCAATGACTGTCCTCCAATCCTATATTGGGTGTGGCATTGAATTGGTAGGGGGCCAAAATTATGGAATACAGTATAGATCAGTCTTGGATTGACCATCAACAATAATCCAAGGTTGGCTCTGCAACATTTACCTAGACAAGTTACAATACAAGTATGTTACATTCCTACGACGATTCCTGTGGTCCTTGAAGAATAAAGTGGTCATCTCTACAATAGTAGAGTCATTTGCTTGGAATCCGTGACCATTTTGTTCCTACCTTTTTCTCTCGATGGATTTGACAACCTGAACCATTTTAAAGGAAAATTAGCTCCTATGCCCCTCTGAAAAATGACGGCTAACTCTGCTAGAGGCCAATATTCAAAATGGCCACCAACGCCATCTTGAAAAACATGAAATGTAATATCTCTGGCATCAGATGAGCTACAAGAACGAATGAGGTGTCCTTTTTCACTAATTCTGGCATTACAAATCCACTGGAATGGTTATTGTATTGTATTGTATTGTATATTGTATTGTTATTGTATTGTATTATACTAATTGTACATACTAATCTGCCACTTCACTGTCACTACATGATTCACTGTATGAGCCACTATCAGAATCACTGTCCTCACTTTCGCTGCTATCATCACTGTTGTTCTCTGCCTGCGGTGTATATCTAATATTACTTTTTTACTGTTTCCGATGGATCGCATGCCCATCTGATGAAAATCGCCGACTAGTGAAGTGACCGAAATAATGGATAACAGAAGAGAGAGTGTTGAGTTACCAGACAAGACATTAAATGAATACGAGTGCATTTTACTCTGTGGTAAGCGATGTACCGCAGATGATCGTTTGGAAAACATTACACCTGAGAAGTGGGAATCCATCCGGGAAAAGTCTTTACAATGGGAAGAACTTGATAAGTTTCAACATATATGTCGGGAATAGGGTAATGATCCCGACAGTTTTAGGTCCAATAGGACATTTGAATTTGGCGGTATCATATCGCATGTACGATTTCGGCTGGTTCTTTGTGTATTGTAGTTTATTCTTAAGTATAGGTTAAATATTAACTGTAATGTATAAATATCTACATCAGCTCTAGATGTATCATGAAACCAAGTTATGGGTTATAATTATTATGAGCCGGCAGCCATATGTAATTTCGCGAAGCGATCGGACGCCGGCCCTTTAGTCTCTCAATCAACACCATACAGCCAACATCTCCCCCCCCCCCCCCGGCTCTGACTCAACCCACAGTTCACCATGTGCTACAAATATTAATCTATAACAACAGTCCTACATCACCAGTCCTCTAAGCTAAGTTCATTGTATCGATATCGTATTATGTGAACATTCCTACATGTCATGCAATTGAATTAGCCGTGTGTGGGTGACTGGAATACACCCATCGACTACGTCGTTGGTAAATATATTATAACTATTTGTGGGGATATTTCATGTACCAGTGATATGCAATTTAACCTCTTTATCTAAATTCCCGACAAATAATGGTCCTTCGATCTCTAGTACTTCCATTATTACGGTCATAGTGTTCTGTTTGCATCCGCTTTCGCTTGGTGTTACAAATGGCTGCCGTGCTAGAAGTTGGGCAGCATGCCCTTGCGTTTTTTTATGTTGCCTACGTTGCCTGGCTATCCCTGTGTTTTTTCGGTGGCGCCCCGTCACTGTTATTGTTTGGGGGAACTAGTTTCCCACTTTTTTCGACGTGGTGCGGCTTACCTTGTTTGGGTGGTTTGCTGGCCTAGGTATGTGTGTGAGGTTGTCACGGTTTTCTACCATTTCTCGCGGTTTTTTGTGGTTAGGCCTACTGAGTGTCTGTGGTTGTTTTGATGACACTGTTCGTGGTAGCCTACTTGGTGACTTTCAGTTTAGCCTTTAGGCCATATGAGACTCTTTTCTCAATTTTGCCGGTGGGGAGGGTTCTCATGTGACTCCTTTAATTACATTTTATAACCTAGTTGCCTAATTACGGTCATGGGGTTCGGTCTCTGTTGATTCCTAAGCGATTGACAGCCAACAGACCTCATGATTGTGGGATGGGCAGCTGGGCTAGGCCTAATACTTATTACTAGGCCTAGTCAGTTCTTTTCATTTACCCTTCTTTCTCTAGCCCTAGTTTGTTTCTGCTATTTGTCAATTTTGCTCAATTAATTCATCCTACTGCAGCTAGTAGCATAATGACCGTTTCCAAATTGGGAGTGGCAATGCTATTGCCACATTTTTTATTAATTTGTGTAACTAGTTTGCTTTATAGTTTAAGAGAGTTAATAGCTTAGATTCAGACCTTAACGATGACAGATTTAAAGAAGCTTAGGATTCTGAAGGGAGGGATGAAGGGAAGTTTAAATAGGTGTTTAAGAGATCTTGATGAATTTTTATTAAGTGCCACGGCTGATCAAATTAAGGGTAAATTTGCTACTGTTACTAAATCGCTAGCCACTTACGATAATTATGCTCAGCAGGTATATGGTTTATTGACAATTACTGACGATGTGGAAGAAGAAATGTCGGCAGATCTTGAGTACTTTGAGGATGTTAATACAGCCTTAGCCAGACTATCTTCCACACAAAAATCAACCCCTGTTAAGGATACCGGTACACCAAAGGCGACTGGTTTTAACCTGCCGAAGCTTACTTTGCCTACCTTTTCCGGGGAATCGGCTACCTGGACTGGATTTTGGGATATCTTTGAGTGTTCCGTCCATCAGAATAAAACACTCACATCCATCCAAAGGTTCACATATCTCCGTGGCCAATTGAAAGGGGAGGCATTGAAGTTGATCGATGGGTACAAGCTAGAAGCTACAAGCTACAAGTCTGCAATGGAGTTGCTGAAGAGAACGTACGTGAGAGAGGAAGTCATCAAGACCGCGTTAATTACTAAATCCTTCACTCTAGATCCTCCATCCTATGATGTGACGGACCTAAAGAAGTTCTATGCCTCCTTTGAGAGCCTCCTCCGATCTATGGAGGCAATGGCCATCACCAAGGAGGATATATTTAGTGTAAGTATCTTGAACAAGATACCCTCTCCCCTAAAGGAAATTGTAAGACGACAACTAAGCGACTCTCCACTAAACTTGGAAGCGTTGGTGTAGGTGTACCAGACTGAAATCTTCAATATGGAGAGTACTGGACACTACCGACAAGTGGAGATGTCGCCATCTACTGCAGCTTTCCTGGTACAGACTTCTCCTAAACAGAAAAGGCCAATATCATTAGGTTGCAAGTTGTGCAGTGTCCACGGTCATCTGTGGTATCAATGTCCTAAGTATCCTAAGGCTACACAGAAGATTGGCAAGGCTAAATCGCTTAAGTTATGTACCAGCTGTCTGGCAAGAGACCACTTCAACAGTACTTGCACCAATTCCTACATCAAACCTTGTAAGTATTGCAAGGGGAAACATTGGTTTTCCCTTTGCACCCAGTCTGATCGGCACGACGGCAAAGAAAAGGGGAGAACCCCCAAAGAGTCACATGAGAAAGGTAAGAGCGAGGGTGATAAAGTATCTGCCATGTCCATTGCTTCTCGAGAATGTCAATTGCTTCCTACTATGATGCTGCCAGTAGTGGGGAGTAATAATACTATAATGACGCGCACCTTACTTGACCAGTGCTCACAGAGGTCATTCGTTCTGCGGTCATCATTACCCCAGCTCAAGTGTACCAGCAAGGGTCAAGAGAATTTGCGTCTCCATGGTTTCACTGGTGAAATAGATTCCAGTGACTATGATATCGTGGAGATTTCCTATGTTTATAGAAGAAAGGTATGTCCCATCAAGGCTGTTGTGGTCGACACACTACCCAGTTTCTATATAGCATCAGAGATTCAACCACATTTGCAATATCTCAGAAGCAAGGGTTATACACTGGCTGATGATCAACTCTCTGCTAACAATGGTATTATGCTACTGGTCGGAGCTGATTATTACTACGACCTGGTTCACCCTGGATATCGGCGGGTAGATAATAATGCTCCCCACGATCCAAGGGTATGCCATTTCTGGATCCTATGCCACTTCCTCTCAAGACACACAGGTGGAGGTGGTTACGGTCCTCAAGGTAGCAGATAAGCCCCATAGATAAATATATTAGGCCAAATTTGCCTGATAATACATGTACTGATATAGATAAGCTATGGGACTTGGACAATATTGGAATTGACCCACATGAACTTGATCGTGAGTCCAAGCTAGCGTTAAGCTCGTATGAAGAGACTGTAACGTATGACTCTGGCAGGGGTCAGTATGTGGTACGGCTCCTTTGGAATGATAGCAAGAGTAAATTACCCTACTAATTTCCATCTAGCACTTGGTAGGTTACGTGGCCTTCAGAAGCAGTTTGTCAAGGATCCAAATTATTGCGAGACTTATGCGGCAGTACTAAACGAGCAGGTACAACGTGGATTTGTGGAAAGAGTAGATCTCAGTGAGTATGGGGATAACATCCATTACCTTGCTCACCATGGGATTAAAAAGGACAGTTCCACCACTCCTGTTCGTATTGTGTATGACTGCTCTGCTAAATCCAGTGATCGCTCCTATAGCCTGAATGATTGTCTGTACACGGGTCCGTCCCTGGTCTCTGATCTCGCGCAAATTATGTTGCGCTTCAGATGTCATAAGTTTGCATGGGTCGCCGATATTGAGAAGGCCTTCCTGATGCTTCAACTCCATCGTGAAGACAGGGACTCGACAAGATTTTTATGGCCACGGGACCCAATGGATCTAGATTCAGAGTATCTGGTCTACAGGTTCAGAGTCGTCTTATTCGGGGCGACCTGTTCCCAGTTCCTTCTCAACGCTACTATCTTGCGTCATCTTGAGGAGGCTGGACTAGATCCTGACTTCAAGAATGAGATCAAGCAGGGGATCTATGTGGACAATCTTCAAGGCACTGGAGACAATGAAGATTTGTTGCTCAAGAGATGCTGGGAGATCCGCGATATATTTGCCAAGGCTCATCTATACTTGAGAGAATGGGGCACTAATAGTGATCTTTTGAAAGGTCAATTTGCTTCTGACGGTGTAGCTACTGAGAATAGTGAGGTGAATTTTTTAGGCCACAAATGGGACACTACCACAGATTGTATATCCTTCTGTCACACCCCATGCGGCAGTGAGCTTATGACCAAGCGAAACTGCTTAAGCTTGTCAGCGAGGTTGTTTGATCCCCTAGGTTTTTTGCTGCCTGTCACTATCCGTGCTCGTATGTTTATACAGCAACTGTGGCGGCTAAAACTAGATTGGGACACGCCCCTCCCGACTGAGTTACAAGATACTTGGCGGTTGATACGGTCGGACCTTTCCACATGTTGCAAGGTCCAACTTAATTGTCAGGTTATTAGTGGTCAACAGGTGGATCTACATGCCTTTTCTGATGCTAGTAATAGTGCGTACGGTACTGCCATATACATATGCAATGGTAGTGAAGCGACGCTGGCTATCGCAAACGCCAAAGTAAAGAAGATTACAGTTCCTAAATTAGAACTTACTGCATTGCTTCTGTCTGCTCGTCTAATAAAGTTTACACTGGATGCTTATACAGACATACTACAGATTAATAACGTCTATGTCTGGAGCGACAGTTAAATAGCGCTTTCATGGGTACACAGCCAGAAAGTGTTACCTGTTTATGTTTCTAATCGCACTGATGAGATACATAACTTAGTTCCTACAGCTAAATTTTGCTATGTGAGCACCAGGGATAACCCCAGTGACATAATTTCTCGGGGGATCTCGGCGCAACAGTTTATGTCGTCCTCTATTTGGTGGCATGGACCTACATGGCTTATATCTCCAACTGAATGGCCTCAGGATTTCAGGGAATGCATATCTGATCCTTCAAGTCGGCCCCAAGATGATGTGTTAAGTAGTTCGAATGTGAGTACTACACCTTAGGATAGTTGGTAGGATTAGTTGGTAGAGTGGGAACGTTACGGCAGCTATGATCAAGTAATACGGTTATTTGCATGGATATACCGTTTCATTAACAACATGAGAAGTCGGGCTCACGGGTCTTTCCTTAGTGAAGATTCGAAGCATATTAGACTCCATGAATTGAGATCAGCAGAAGCAAAACTAATATGTTTAGTACAAAGGGAATCTTATCCTACTGAACATCAAATCCTGAGCAAGGACTCAAAGGCCAAACGCTCAAACTTAATGAGGCGGCTAGGATTATATATGGAAGGAGGCATAATTAAGTGTAGAGGCAGGATACAAAAGGCGGACATTATTGATTCTGCGAAATATCCTGTCCTCCTAAGCTCCTCTCATTTGATTACCAAACTGTTGATTCGCCAATGTCATAGGACCTGCCTACATTTTGGCGTAAATTATGTTCTGGCGTATATGCGACAACGTTGGTGGATCCCTAAGATGCGACAAGCAATTAACACCTTAAGAGCGGCCTATGCGGTTTATTTATATGTACCGCCCAGCGGGGTGTTTTTAGCCAAAATAGGGCTGTTTACGTGATCATTTTCATGCCTAAATAAGACCCAGAACGTAAAACAAGTATCTATTCCTGAAAGGGCATAAACAGAGCTTTCGAATGACACCATAACGATCCTTTTATGATGGCTAGTTTTCTTGCAATAACCGTGCAACGCGAGTGCAAAAAGCATGTAATTAGCCACTTTCCCGATACAATTCCATATATAGCGAGTGAGAGAGGGAGGAGGGAGCTGGGATTCGTGTCAGTATGTTCGCCGCGGTGGTCTGGAGCAGTCATACGCTCGCTACTCTCCTGCCACCACTTGTCTCTCTCTCTCAGCAACATTACGTGCTGAAATTGCCACTCGACCTATGTCGAGCGCCGCCACATAGTCCAGCTTTATTTAACTCGACTTATGTTGCTCGCCGCTAATTAAGGGTTAAAGGGATCCACAATAGCTGTACTATCTGTAAAAGATTACAGGTTAAGCCTTACTCCCCAGTTGATCTACCTCCCTTACCTGAGTTTAGGGTACAAAGGACTGAACCATTTCAGGTAACCGGGGTGGACTACACCGGAGCGATTCATGTTAGAGAATCGCCCGGTAATATCATAAAGGTATATGCTGTTCTATTCACATGTGCGGTAACCAGAGCGACTCATATTAAATTGATTGACGACCTGTCCAGTGAGGGGTTTTTGCATACTCTAAGACGCTTTGCAGGCCGCAATGGTTTCCCTCAAATTATTATGAGCGATAATGCGACTTGTTTTGTCGGGGCCACTAAATATCTCCAGAGTTTAATGGATGACCCGCAGGTTGTGGCTACCCTCACTGGAAAGGGTTGTCAGTGGAGATTTATACCAGCACGTGCACCATGGTTCGGGGCGATTTGGGAGAGAACAATCGGTATCGTCAAATCTGCCATGAAGAAGGTATTAGGAAGGGCACTGGTGACCAGAAGGGAGTTGCAAACCATCTTAGTAGAAATTGAGATGTCAGTCAACGACAGGTCCTTGACCTATACCTCGGCAGATGTTGATGACCTCTTACCCATTCCGCCTTCTATGCTAACCCGTGGACGAACCCTTAATACCTTTCCTAGATCGTCCGTAAATGATGAAGATCTGCATGACCCTACGTTCGGCAATGCTGACGCCACACGTCGTCGCTTCCAGTATGTAAACAAGGTGTCCGACAATCTATGGAAACGGTGGACCCAAGAATATTTGCTGTCTCTTCGCGAGCGTCACTCTAATAAGATCAAAGGGACGAATCAACGATGGCCTCGTATCGGGGATATCGTCCTGATTCATGATGAGCGTCCTAGGTTATTTTGGAAGCTTGGGAGGATTATCGATTTGTTCCAGGGCATTGATGGTCTTATAAGGGTTGCTAGAATACGAACTTCGACTGGGGTTACTACTCGCCCAGTCGTAAGGTTATATCCCTTGGAGCAGGATGTAAAACTGCCGGATGATCCTGGCGTCTCTACTGATACCCCTCCACGGGAGAGTGCTGGTGACAGTGCTCCTCAAGGTGGGGCAGGTGATGATGAGAAGGATGATCCCCCTCAGGCTTCAGGTGGCGCTCGTCCCAAAAGGAGGGCGGCTATGAGTTCCGTGGATCTTTGGAGATCAAAGATCAAACCAGGTGATCTTTGACTTCGATGTCCTTTTTTGTTCTCTGTATATAGCTCCTGTATATCATTTTTGGTGGCGGGCAATATGTCGGGACTAGGTTAACCCTCCAGCCCCGGCTACGCATTACATAAATATTGGCCGAAACCCGGGTGTTTTGGCCGAAAAACGTCTAGGCTAGGCTACCGTATCATTGTTATGCTGACTGCTTCCCGCATTCCCGCGCATCCCCAAGCGTAGCTGTGTTATTTACCTGTAGAATGGCGTTAAGTAGAGCTCTCTAAGTCAACTGGTTGAGTTGTGATGATGATTTCAGTGGAGATAACTTACAGCAACAACAGCCACTTTACAATACTTTTCGATACTTAACAACAACATACAGGCACACACGAACAAGCGACGCTCTCCTTCTTGTGGCCGGAGATGCGGGGCGTCGGTCCAGCCGGCTGTTGTTTGCATGCGTCGGACCGACGCCTCGCACACCAAGCTCACAGGCTTTCAACCACTGGTACAATGTTGTACCACCCGGGTTCCTGGGGGCAAAACATAATGGTACACACGTGTACCATCCGAGTTTGAAGGGTTAATGATCCCGACAGTTTTAGGTCCAATAGGACATTTGAATTTGGCGGTATCGTATCGCATGTACGATTTCGGCTGGTTCTTTGTGTATTGTAGTTTATTCTTAAGTATAGGTTAAATATTAACTGTAATGTATAAATATCTACATCAGCTCTAGATGTATCATGAAACCAAGTTATGGGTTATAATTATTATGAGCCGGCAGCCATATGTAATTTCGCGAAGCGATCGGACGCCGGCCCTTTAGTCTCTCAATCAACACCATACAGCCAACATCTCACCCCCCCCCCCCCCCCCCGCGGCTCTGACTCAACCCACAGTTCACCATGTGCTACAAATATTAATCTATAACAACAGTCCTACATCACCAGTCCTCTAAGCTAAGTTCATTGTATCGATATCGTATTATGTGAACATTCCTACATGTCATGCAATTGAATTAGCCGTGTGTGGGGGACTGGATTACACCCATCGACTACGTCGTTGGTAAATATATTATAACTATTTGTGGGGATATTTCATGTACCAGTGATATGCAATTTAACCTCCTTATCTAAATTCCCGACAATATACATGAAAATGTGGATTGGGAGAAGGGACCGAAGGGTCACCACATGCATAGCATTTGTTGCGCATCATTATCCAGCAAGCTCTCTCAAGCCGAAAAACGCAAACACAAATCCGAGGAACGTCTTGAAAGAGATGAAGCATCAGATTAAGAAGACCCTTCCCCAGAGGCCAGTGCACCTAAAAGGCTCCGCTCCAGTATGGGTGTCCTTCCCGATAAGACTCTATGTGTGTGGTGCATGAAAGGGGCATACAAGAGTAGTGATCGTGACAAGCAGATTTTACTCCTATCAACAGTAGATGCCTGGACTAAATTCAAGTTACATACTGTCCGTCTGGAAGATGAGGTCATGAGATTGAGACTTGACACTCTGATTGCATCCATCCCAGATAGTCAAACAGCATTTGGGTTGGAAATCCGCTACCATCGTGCGTGCTGGCGCAAATATGTAAGCGACCACAAGCCCCTTTCAGAAGAAAGCACTCAACATCTGCAGCGTGTAAACCTCCGAGAGGCCCAAGGTCTCTTCTTTCATCATATTCGTCAAGTCATCTTCAAAGACCATGAAATTCGCACACTGCAAGGCCTGCTGCAGGACTATAAGCGCATTATCTCAAATCACGGACATAACTCAGTAGTAAAATCCAGCTACTTAAAGGAAATTCTCGTCAATGAATTTGGGGAAGACATTGGATTTCATGAACGCATTCAAAAGAATGTGAGTGAACTGGTATATGATACAACAGCAGCAGGTACATACATCGAGGCGGCAATATCTTCATTGGGTGTCAGCAATGATCAGTTGGTGATGAATGTTGCGGCACGACTCAAAGAGCAAGTCATCAGGACAAATACTATTCCCTGGCACCCATATATACACGAGTTGGAGAGAGAAGAAGACCTCAGTGAGCTCCTGCTGAAGCTGCTCACATGGCTGAAACACCCAAATAAGTCTGCAATTGATGACAGTCCATCCGTCCGATCGATTGCATCTATCCTCACAAGCTACATCACCGGAAAACGCACTGCATTTGAGATAAATCTCTCTGTCTTGCTACATGGACTGAACAAGAGTAGGGAGATAGTCGACATAATGCACAAAGATGGACTGGGCATCAGTTACAATGACGTACTTATGCTGCGAGATTTTTGGGTGGTCAATGACCTCAAGTGCTCATCTGATTGCCCCTTCGAACTAGCTGAGGGTAAGCCTGCTATCGCTATAGTCGACAACGATGACTTCAAGAGCGACACACTGACCGGTGCTGGCCAGTCACACCGCACTAATGTCATGTTTGTGCAGCCAGAATCATTTGATACAGAACTTCCTTCCGAGAATCACGAGGATAGACCAGTTCCCGGTGCCAACTTTGCATCAAACCTCTCGACAACTCTCAAAGAGCTCGGAAGTGAAATGCAAAAAGTCAACCAATACAAGACAGTGAAGCATGGGGAACCACCTCTCAGGAAGCCACCAGCTGATCAAAGTACTCCTCCTCCTGACACATCGGTGCACAGAATTCGTGGTGTGATCCATGCATTGGCCAGGGCGCAAGATGACCGAACGAGACCTAAGCCAGAAGAACAGACTGTGCCTGGGTTTTCAGGGTTTCACGCCAGCATGTCAAATGCCGATGTGAAGAGTCGAGCAATATACCACATGACCTATCCCAACCCACCCAGTAAGACAATTCTCAATGATGTGATGTGTAATCTTGCAAAATCAATCAAAAAAAGATGCCTTTTGCAATAATTGTTGGTGATCATCCTGTCTACGTGCTCATGCTAGAGTTGAAAAGTGAGAATGCTGAGCTGTTCAGCAAAATCTTACCATTCATGGCACCCTTCCACATCCAAATGTCGTTCATCTACACTATATACAAGAGGTTTAAGGGATCTGGCATCTCAGATGTGTTGGTGGCAGCTGGTGTTATAGCAGACGGGTCTGTTGATCAGGCCCTTCGTGGAAAACATGTTAAGCGTGGGTTTCGCTGCTTGCGACTATTCTATGAGACTCTGGTCCACCATGTCATAGACAAACGTTTGGAAGCTTCCCCTCTATCTGAAGAAGTAAAGGCATCCCTTGCCAAGCTTCGACATCCGATTGATGCACAGGAACTTGCAGATGAACATGCAGAGCTAGAGAGAAATGCTGAGCTGAAGGACCTCGTTGATGCTCTCTTCAAGGACTTTGAGGGTGCCCCACAAGCAGAATACTGGATGTCATTCATGGAAATGGTTGAGGTTCTAACTCAAAATATCCATGCAATCAGAACAAGCAACTGGACTGAGTTCAAGTCCTCACTCAAGCTCATGCTTCCTTTGATGCAAATCTATGATAATGACAAGTATGGTCGGCATCTCCCTGATTTCATCGCAGTGCTTGATACCCTTCCTGTCGATCAGGCTGCATTCATGGAGAGTGGTATGTTTGCACAGTCAATGACAGGAAAACCATATTCGTGTGTCGCCCTCGATATATGGATAGAGTCAACAATGAATAAGGGCTCTAAGCTGAAGTCTGGTTGGTTGGCCATTCTGAACAATGAAAAGCAGCTCCTTTCAAACTCGGAATGTGAATAACATCAATCGGGTGAGAACAAAGGTCCATCGCCATGCTAATCGTAAGAAACAAGGAAAAGGGAAGCATGCTGATTGCTCGTCGAGTAAAATGAAGAAGGATGAACAAGCTGTACAGGATATAAGCGCATGTCTCACTGAATTCAAGTGTGATCCATTTGACCATACAAACAAGACACTTCGATCCCTACAGTCAGGAATCCCAGCCTCAGACGCTCTCGCTGCCGACTTGAAATCGGCAAAGCAGGATGGCACAAGCAAACTGAAGCAGTTCTTGAATGAGAGAGTGTATTCCAAGACCAAGTCTCTCAACGACAGAGTTCCCCGTAGCAAGCGTTTGAACTTTTCAACTCAGGAATTGAAGAAAGCAGATGGTGAGAACCTGAAGGGAAAGACTGATGAAATGGAGTGTAATGCCTTGGCCTCTGTTCTCGGACTGGTTGAAACGAGTGGTGCCCTCAAACTTCAAGAAGTCCTGCAGCATCGTGTTACAGCCGAGTGCCTTTCCATCTTCAACGTCAATGGAACCATCCGTAAGGCACAGAAAAGCAAGCTTCAACAAAAACTAACTATGACTGTCATTCCAGAGCCTGATGTATACACGTCTATTATTGATATGGGCCTCATCTGGCGCCTAACAACTCCTACCATTGAAGACAGAGAGAAGGGAGATGGTACCAAGTATACCTGGGGAGATTATGCAGAGAAGTTTCTGCACTTCGTTCTAACGAGACACAAGCATGCTGAGCGCATCATTTGCGTCAATGATTCATATGATCAGAATTACACGATCAAGAACAGTGAGGGAATACTGCGCCAAAAAACACTGCCAATCAGCAATATCTTCATGAAGACAGAAGATAAATTTCCTTCTAGTAAAGTTTTCCATGCTCTCCTGGGTAAACCTGAGAACAAAATCCGCCTTCAGGCATTTCTTCAAACGGAATTCCAGAGAACAGCAGCAACAACTAGCACCGAGATCATCTACTGTGTAGTTGGCAGCACTGCAAAGAATCTCACCACAGGCAAGCTTGTGCCAGAGCTCACATGCTCCCATGCACAGGCAGATACGGCAATGCTCACCATATATAGTGTGCTCCGGTCAGACAGCTACACAGCAGCTGTCGTTCTTGACAGAGAGGACACAGACAACTACGTGCAAGTGGCATATGTTGCTCAGAAGACAACAGGACTCCTGTGTGTGAAACGCAAACGTCAGCTTATCGATGCCCGATGTTTGTGCAGTGAGGCAATGGCTGCATCCATCATACCACTTCATGTCCTCACTGGGTGTGACCACAACTCTGGCTTCTATGGAGCAAGCAAGAAGCTCATCGCAGATCGTCTGGAGAAGTCTAAAGAGGCACACGACCTGCTAGCAGCATGTGGTACACAGCTCCTAGTCACAGAACAGGTCATCAGTGATTTGGAGCGGTTTGTCATTCGATATGTCTATGGTGATACCAAAAGCAAGACCCTGGGAGATTCGAGGGCAGCGAAGTGGAGAGCTCAGAAGAAAAAAAGCACTATCCGACTTGTGTCTGACTTGGACAGTCTCCGTCCACACTTGGAGCGTGCAAACTATCTTGCATATTTGTAAAAGCATTACCAGCTCCAAAGTCACCCCTCACCGATCGGCCATGGATGGCATCTTGTAAATGGCCTATGTCTGCCTGTCTGTTCAACCCAGCCCCCACTTCCCCCATCCATACCACTACCTACAAATCCGCAGGCAGAGAACAACAGTGATGATAGCAGCGAAAGTGAGGACAGTGATTCTGATAGTGGCTCATACAGTGAATCATGTAGTGACAGTGAAGTGGCAGATTAGTATGTACAATTAGTATAATACAATACAATAACAATACAATATACAATACAATACAATACAATAACCATTCCAGTGGATTTGTAATGCCAGAATTAGTGAAAAAGGACACCTCATTCGTCCTTGTAGCTCATCTGATGCCAGAGATATTACATTTCATGTTTTTCAAGATGGCGTTGGTGGCCATTTTGAATATTGGGCTCTAGCAGAGTTAGCCGTCATTTTTCAGGAGCTAATTTAGGAGCTAATTTTCCTTTAAAATGGTTCAGGTTGTCAAATCCATCGAGAGAAAAAGGTAGGAACAAAATGGTCACGGATTCCAAGCAAATGACCCTACTACAAGTGCTTTTAACTGTAACCCATACAATTAAGTTTTTAGTTATAAGCTGGCGGCGCTACAACCTACAATCCAGAGGTGCTGAATCTGCAATCAACAACTTACCTACAACCTACAACCCCACACCTAACAAGTGAGCTATAATGTATTTCCCTATTTCTTTCACGGGTAAAAGCAATTTCTTGTTAAATAACAAACTCAATAAACTCCTACATGATTTCTACCCTCAGATTAAAGTCAGAGTTATTTTCAGACCTACGCAAACAATCAGTACTTTCTAAAAGTTCAAAGTTATAATTCCTAAAGAACTACAGTCCTCTGTAGACTACAAATATCAATGGCATTGCTGTAATGCAATGTATATAGTTTGTACAAAACGTCAACTCAAGGTTCGTATTTTTTAACACAAGGGTAAGTCGGTTAGAACAAACAAGCCATATTCTAATTCCTCGTATAGTGCCATCCGTCAATATGCCCGAGACTTAAATCACCCCATCCTCCAGGAAAATTTCTCAGTTCTCCAATCGTGTCAGTACAGAAAGGAACTCACGATAATGGAGTCCCTAATATCAGTGAAACTAAAACCTTCATGAGGTATAATGAAAAATCAACCGACCTCTTGTGTTTTTAACATATTCTTAATGTAAGTTATGTTTCCTGTGTTCGTATGTATAGTGTTTAGAAGTGTTGAGATTAACTTATAATGTTTGTGGTATTTATTACGTCATCTATGTATCTTTGTGTTTCAATGCCAGCAATTTATGATACATATTTAGGTTTACCATAGTCTTTCTTCATATTTTCATACATGTATTTCATTTGTCTTAGGGTTTATGAAATTATTGTTATTCACCATGATATTAGTGTTTTCTTACAAGTGTGTGTATCTGATATTTTTAGATTTGCCTGATGATGGAGTGTCTTTGAAACGTTGCAATGAATATAGACAAGATGAACGTGTTCTTCTATCACGCCCTGGTGTTAGTTTTCATTGATCGCTTCCGCTTCCCACGAACAAGATCAATAGCTGATTATACAGTATACTATAATTATATATATATAGTTATCATTAAATATATATGTAGTTTTGACAGCATTGTAGTTAGCAACATACAATATTCAGAAACATTAGGAACGCATTTTATATGGAGTTACGCTTTGTGGTGTTGCACAGACACGGTCAATAGTTCCACGAATACATTGATGGGAATTTGTGCAAACCCAAAAGAGACGGATATTAAATTGACACGCTTAGGACTTATATAATACTACTCATAGATCGGTGTTAAGACCAGTTAATACAAGGCACATTACAGTTTTCATCACATTATTTGGAGGTACAATAATAGTATTGATAAACTGGTAGCATCACAAATATTCGTTTATTGTTTTTGATTTCACTAATTGATAGATATTAAGTAACTGAAAATAACTGATGACTATCGAGATGAAAATGTTCATATTCAAATTACTTAGTTTCTCTATGCCGAACTGTAGATTGTCGTTAACTATTAAATCCAATTGTTCATTGACATACATTTTCATTCTATATTAAACCGACACCCACACATCCAAATGAGAGCCTCTGACAACTCTGAATTCGATATAAACTTGGACCAAAGACTTATCACCATATTCATAAGTCTATCAAAGGACTTGGATGGCCTCTCATTTTTTCTTTTCCTGCCTCTAGTTCAGGATTTTGGTTTATTCTTTTTATGTGGATATCACTAGCTTTGTGTAGCCTAGAATTGTGTTTAACAGTAAATTGCAACCAATTTTAATAGACCAAACTTAAGCATGATATTTTTCCAACATGTCGTTCATGGCAGATCTATCATGAGTTTGATTTGTTTTTATTAAAACCAGAAAGATCTATCTATCTATCTATTGCCTGACGCCGTGATCCCCGAAGGGGTGGCCACGAACGAACCGCCCCCATGCACCTCTGTCCCCAGTCAGTCGACGCCCCTCCCCCCAACCAGCACCGCCTTCGTTCATGTACTTCCTCACTCCATCCTTCCACCTCATATTCGGTCTACCTCTCCCCCTCTGTCCCTCCACCTCGCTCTCGTACACCCTCTTAGTCATTCTCTCGCTTTCCATACGTTCCATATGGCCGAACCATCTCAAGTTGTTCCTTTTCACACTTTCCAGCACATCTACCTCCACACCACACCTCCTTCTTACTTCCTCATTAGTCTGTCTATCCCTCCATGTAACTCCGCACGCACTCCTTAAGTAATTCATTTCCACTGCTCTCACTCTTGGTCTGAGTCTCTCAACCAACGTCCATGCTTCGCTTCCGTAAGTCAGTGTCGGGATTACCACACTGTCATGCAAGGACTTCTTCACTTCCATACTGACCACCCTATTTCTTGTTACTGCTTTTAGCGTTCCTACAACCCTCTTCCCCTGTTGTACCCTCTCCCGCACCTCTTCATCCATAGTCCCATCTTTACTCAACACACAAAGAAAGATAACAAGAGTAATTCAATGTCTGAACTATAATTGATATTGTATTGTCAGCCTTCTTCCATTTTTCTAAGAGGTTTTGTAGTTTCCTGATGAGAAAGTCGCGTTTTTCATTACCATATTAATAATTAAAAGTTTTTATAACCATACTTTGTTTTTCTGTCTCAAATTTGGATTGTAGGCTGTCAGTAGCCTGTAACTCTTGCGAGGCCCGCAGATTACGGAGATTATCGAGTGAAGTTTCAAGATGTTGAATGCTTCATATGTGCTACACTGGATGGTGATTGTGGAGCTTCAAGGCATTTGTTGCTTCCTTTCTGCCGCACTACACGTCACATTATTTGAAGAGAGCAACTATTTCTTCATTCACAGCATCTTCGAATATGGTTATGAATTGGTGATGATATAAGGGGCATTTTCTTGATGTGTTGGTGTAGCCAGGATATTTTTAGAACAGCGGGAACTATCAGAATACCTTAGAAACAAACTGACATTTAGCTTGGACTTGATCTAAGGTCCTTTTAGCCCACAGTTCACCACGATATCCACTGTGCTATTGCCTCAAGCCTTGTACTGTGCATTCTTAATCAGTACCAATTGCGGGCAACATACTCATACGTATGTAAAAAAGGCCTATACTGCGAGCAATATACCTATATATTTTGGTATTAGCGGCTGAGTTGGTAGCACTGAGCCGCTCTGCTTGTTGTCAGATGCTTCCATAAGCTTCTAAGCTTCCTTCCCATAATAATATCAGTCTCCTCCAAGCATCGTTTGTGAAAGGTCTGTGTCCAAGCAAGAGGTGTTTTAGAAGCGGAAACTCTTTGAAAACAGGTCCACTTCTACATGTAATTGTGACGGCTATATACCAGGTACAAATATGAAGTGCATTTCATGTTACAGGCCATAACTCACACTGTCTTCTTTACACAAAACTCATTATAGAACGGTTTATTTCATTGAATTATTGCAAGTGGAAAAATACGAAAGAGAAGAGAGAGTGATGACACACTCGCTACAGGGCTCTGCTGCTGGCTGTAAACAGGAAAGTCTCGCTCAATATTGTGAAAACTATGAGAGATCTGAATGAATGAAGTAGAATTTTATAGGGAGATTGACCTGATCTTTCCGATGGATCTCAGTTGAATTCGGTCAGGGTTACATATATGGCACTAGGGTGACTCATATTGAGCGAAAATAGCGAGAAAGTCCCCGCCAGACTGTAAACTCCCCTATAGAACTTGCTCAAATATAGGTTAAATTTGTTTTTACAAATGTACCAATTTTCCAGTATCTTAGTTTGACCAAGGGCATTTTAATTTCCGCCAAACCCACATCTCTCTCCCCCCCCCCCCCCCCCATAATAATGAAAACACTCAGAGAGAAAATGGGATTCCAGAAAGTTAGTCACTGTAAAGAAGCTGGAGTCCTACCCATCAAAATTCCACAGATATTTTCTCCCCTGTGGGACACTCGGGACCATAAAGACACCTCAGACTATGCTGACCCAGCCAGCCTTGTTCCTCTCAACACCTCCAGAGCTATGCCAAAAGCAAAGATTATCTCACATCAAACTCTGTTCGGCAGGTCAGTGTTGCTTACTTTGGTAGGTATTAGAGTGGCGCCATAGGGGCTTCGGAAGTCAGAAGTATTATGGCACCCAAAGAGTTAAAAGTCTTTGGCCAGTTTATTACGGAGAAGTATTTGATAAAGTGTTTTGTTTTCATAACTATGTACTTTTGGGACACTGATAAAGATTATAACGATACAATCTCAAGCTAAAATAGTGATAGAAACAACATATCTGTCTGTATAGGTTTCTATTAATCAAAGTAACAATACATCTAATCATACTTAACGTAGTATTTTTATCATTCTCGTAATTTGCATTATAATCATCATAATCATTCAGTATCTTGTTCATTATTATTATTATGATATTAATTATTGTTATATTAACTGTCTTCGTGGTGCAATGCATAAGTGTGTTGATTTTCGGTGTGAGCGTCCGGGGTTTCAAACCCCTGGACTGCCACATGTGTTTGTTAATTTTATTAATCGAGTTTAGGAGTAAAGTTGGTTAGTGGAGATAACATAATAATCATAACTTCATTTATAGTAGGGCAGATAACTGGAATAATCGTTCATTTCTGGAAACAAGCACCAAAATTGGCACACATACTCCTTGGGGATTGCTCTTTTGATAAAACCCGTGAGCCACCTAAAAATTCAAGATGGCGGCCATTTTTCAAGATGGCCGCCATTGAATATACAGAAACATTGCATTTCGCAATAAAATCGCAAAGACTTGTCCTATTTGAATGATCTTGGTGTCAAATCATAAATTTTTCACTATGTAGAATCCGAATTTGAAACCATGGACTTACTCACTAGCTTCCTTGTACCATAATATCAGTCCCGGAATCATAATTAGGGTAAAAAGTGCCCATATCATAGGCACCATCAGTCCGATATATTATTGGATATACATGTAGGCAGTAGGCCTATACTTGTTTGTCACTTATTGTCTTGCTGACTGGATGAGTATACTACAACGCTTTTAAACCTCGCATCTGCAGCTGCACAGTGCCGTGCAGGTCAGACCAAAGCAGTAGCATTTGCATCGACCGCAGCATTCCGACTTGCATCCACACTTGGTCAGCTGCTGGCAACTCTCTGCAATGGGTGGGAGCTCTGTCCAAACGATCTGCCACAGATCTCCTTTCTGGGTCCAGCTCCAGTTGGCAGGAGTCTGCGTTTCTGGTTGACGTACTGTTGACTGACTCCAGATGCAGCCCGCCTGGTAGGCAGCATGCTTCACATGCTGCTTCAGTGCTGCTCGGGTTGGAGGAATGGCTTCGTACGGCCTCTGCTTCCGAGCAAACATGTCCAACCTCGCATCATCGACACCTTCAGCTGTGCTGGATCTGTCGTACATCATGACCACGAACTTCTCCAAGGTCTCCAGGTCTTCATCATCAACTACCGGTGGGTACTGGCTGAGTTTGCTGAAGACACCGGAAGCCTCATCACAAACATCCCAGGTTTGCCAAGCAGACTTCTTCCCTTAGCCACGGAATGCTGAAACGACATCGCAGCCAGTGAAGGCATGGAAGAAGAGCATCCCTTTGCTCTTTTCTGCAAGAGTGCAACACAAGTCATGTACAGGAACCCACCTCAGGTTCTGTCCTTGGCCAAAAGCATCCCACAACTGCTGCAGACCTAGCTCCTGAAGTGCCTGCAGAACACTGACTGCGATGACGACAACATCTGTGTCGCTGGCTTTGACCATGATGACATTGCTGCCTGCTTCTGTTGCATGCCTGGCATGCACAAAGATCCGCGTGTCAGCTTCTTCATGACTGCACGGTGCCACCCCAGCCAGATTGATAGTGCGGTTGCTGACAGCATCTTCTTCCTTGGTCACAATGACTACATTTGGTGTGGCCACACGTGCAATCTTATCAGCCATAAAGTTGAACAGCTCGGCTTTGTTGTCATTTTCTCTCAGGAAGTTTCGCCAGTTTGAGGGAATTTTGGCCTTCCCTGTCACCCTGCGTCTCACCTCGCGTCCTCGCTTTGATCTAGTTTCAGCTTTCAGACTAGATGGCCGGTAGACATCAAACACAATGTCTGTTCTCTTTTACTTGGTAGAGTATGCTTGTATTCTAGGAAGGACATCGAGCATTGCGTACTCTTCGAACGTCTCTGAACTCCGTGGGGGCAGACTGTTCACCAACGCTGCACCATCAATGATGATGGTGTCGGCGTCTGGCTCTGCCTCAGGGGTTGTAACTTGGCTCTGAAGAATGGTAGTCAGGTGGGATTTCTGACAGGTGTGGAGCTTTCCACCATCACTGAGGGCAGCAGGATGTGACTGGTTCTCATGACGGAAGAACTCCTTCAAGTCACACTCTCTGCTCTGGCATGATATGAACAGCTTGGAGAACAGTTGACAGTCTAACTTCAGCACTTTTTGCTTTGAAGAGTCAACAGAGGCTGATACCATTCGGAAAAAGTCAACCCTGTTCTTCTTGATTGGTTCATAGAAGGTGGATTCTTCTTCCCCTTCCAGTCCCTTCATAAACTCCTGGAAACGGACCTTGCCTTTCTCAAGGTGTGTGCCAATCAGCACGGCGGCAGTGTGGTGAGCAATATCCTTTGTATCAAGCGAAAGCAGGTCCCGACTCTCCTCCTGGAAAGGATTGCACATATCTGGCATGGCTTGTGAGAGCTTTTCTACTTTCTCAAGGAACACTCTTTGTGCTCGTTCTGTCTCCTCATGGTGGCTGGTGTGTTCAGTACCCTCTTTGGTCCCACATGCTGCCTCATACTGTGCAACCAAGTTGCTGACTTGAGGACCAGGTCTCATCCATCTTCTCAGTGATGATGGGTCTTCAGTCACGCCGATCACACCCCCGTCTGCTTTGATGACAGCGTTGGCCTGCTCGTGAGCTTGGTCAATAGCCATTGCTGAGAACTGTCGGCTCGATTTGTGTACAACAAATTTTCCACTCTGGAACTCCTGAGCCAGCGGAGGATGCTTCTGTTCCAGGGTCACCATGTCTCTGTAGTGGATCGGAAGCCACCGTGCATAGTTTACATTGTTGTTGGCAAAGAAGTACGGTATCAGCTCAGCCAGTGACTGACAGTACAGGAAGAAGTTGGCTTCCCTGAATGATCGGATCAACAAGAGGATCACCAGTTCCATTGACAGCACTATATACCAGAAATGAAACTGGGGACTTTGTAGTTTGCGATGCTCACACCAAGCTTCGAAGCTAGGCACCTCTTCAGGTTGTTCATCTGTCTCTTTCGAGTAGTCCGTGTGGGCTGCCTACAGAAGCTTGTACAGACTGCATGCTGTTATCTGGTGCATCTGTCGTGTCCTAGTGATGCTCGAAGCTGTCAGAAATGAATCTGCTGTCCCAGTAGATGCTATCCCTTCCTCCAAGAGGGCTCCTGTCCAACCACTGTCCTGGGGTAGAGTTCCAATGGACTTCAGTGCCGCCATCTCAATATGCAAGCCTCCGAACATTATGACGAACTTGTCCTCACCGTAGATTTAAGGCCTGTGCCACTGGACCTGCTTGGCTACTGCATATATTGGCTGGTCAGCAGCAATGACTGGCACCTGACCGGGTTACAGAAATGCCACTATCTCCTTGATCTTGTCCATTACATGCTTGACTGTATCAACCGAGTGGGCCTGATCTCGCAGCAGAGGCAAAAGTGATGTAATGCTGACCTCAAATGGCTTTCCTCTCTTCTGTGAAGCATGGTGGGCTGACCAAGTCACATCCACTGGCCCATCTGTCACAGTGACCTTCTCCAGCCACTCATACTCCATTGCCAGTTGTGGCCTCAGCAGACTGGTGTCTGGGTGTGTCACACCACTCTGGGGAGGAGCGGGTTTCTTCTTGGTGAAGAAGGCGGGCCGGACATTGGTGAAGGAGTCTGGAAGTTCTGGAACTGTCTTCACTTTCTCCTCTCCGAACTTCAGCTGTCCACGCTCTTCACCTTTGTCTTCTTTGGTTGGGTGCTGGAAAACAGAGACGCTGGTTCCATGGAAAGAAGTGGTCGCCGTCGTTGCAGTGGGATTGTGGTCTATGTTGTCCATGGCTGATGTGGTGAACAGCCCTTTTCGCAGAACTGGTGGACAGACCACCCCATCCTCCACGTACTTGCTGACTGTTGCATCTCCCAGCTGTGCAGATATCTGTAGCACCCTGTCGTATGAAATGCTGATGCTATGCTCGTTAAGCATTTCCACCAACTTTCTCTTTCTGGTCTTTGTGTAGACGGACATCCCCATGTAAACAGAGAATGGGGTCTCTCTGTCTTTGGAGTGTCTGTGAGTTGCTGCTCCTTCTTTGTACCTTGCGTAGCAGTTGTACTGAAGCAGCTGAGCAATTGCTAGATCTGTCTTTGATGCGCCAAACCTCAGTTGAGATTTGATGTCCGCTCCGTGTTCAAGCATGGCCACAAACTGAAGAAGAGTGAGTGGAATGGCCTGCTCGATGCACCCCTCATGGAAGGTTCCATCAAATGTGGACTTGTGGTCCAGCATTTGTCTTCGCAAGATGTTAGCTGCTTTGCCAAGGATAATAGCTTCACTATAATAGTCAGAGGCTTCTGACAAGACAAAGCCCACATCTTTCTGGAAAGCCAGAAGAACATCCCTTCCCTGCTTGTGCACTTCCAACTCAGGTATTTCTGACAGCAGTTTTTCCTTCAGTCTTGTGGAGTTGACAGCAGGTGCATCAACACCCAGCTGTTCCAGGCGCTGGGCATACAGGTGAACTATGTCTGCAAGTCGGAAGACTGCAGGACCCTCGCCAGATCTGGTGGTCTCCACTAGATATGTGACTAGCTCTGAGAATGCCTGTGGGTGGGCATCCTCTTCGGGTGCATGTTCCTGTTCCAGTCTCTTGGTGGCTCTGAGGTACGTCCTCTCTCTATTGTACAGGTCTGTCAAGCATGCAAAATGGTATTTGAGCTCCTGTGCAATAGCATCTCCACCGCTGAGTCTTGCAAGAAGTTTTCCGTCATTTAAAGTTTGGGCACATTCATTAACCCTCTCCGACATATGACGCAATTTTGAGCCTATTAGGGATACTTTAAAGCCTTTATTACCATCAGGGTTTTTTACAAACCTTTATTTTAGTTACTTCAACCTCTGCAGTTGTCTTTGAGTTAGATGTGGGCAGAAAACTAATTTTGGAGAGGTAATTATAAGAGTGAGAGAACTCTATTTCTTATTGCTAATCTGGCAACCTCTGCGTCATATATGTCTGAAGGGGTTAAGTCTGTTATTGAGGTTCATCGTCATAACTTGTCTGAGTTCAGAGGATGGGGCTTCTTTGTCACATATGAAACACGTTTGGCCTTCAAGGCTGGTTCTACGCAGCTTGGTCTGGCATTCTACTGGCTGAGCACTCTCTGCTCTTCTTTTTCTGGCTTGTTTCGTGTTGTTGAACATAAGGCGACAACTTTGGTGATACTGCGCCTTGTTCCTCCTCAGAGTTTCTTCATTGCCACCACCATCATCAAGTCTGGCTGGATCCAGAACAATAGGCATCTCATTAATTGCGTGAAAGAGGGGAATAGTAGTCGCAATCATAGTGTAGCCATCATGTTCATGTGGTTGTTGTGCACGTGGTGACTTGAGCTCTTCACTCTTCTTCTTCTGGCAAAGACAACACTTGCTCCAGTCAGTCCGGAATTTAGACGGTCCTGGATCTGTATTTGCCATCTTGGTGAATACAGTATGATAATTATCTGTAACACAGATATAATAGATAACAGATAATCACAGTATATAACAGATAATCACAGTATGATATAACACAGTATGTTATATGATAACAGATATAATAGATAATCACAGTATGATAATTATCTGAATTCAGTGAATCAAGGCCGAGCGGTTTTCCTTTTACCACCTTGATCACAATCATGCACAATAAGGTATGGGATACGACTAGGTTCGGGAATACAAATATATGACATACACCTAGCCCGATCGTTCATCCAGTATCATTTAAGTCCTGTGCGATTTGTACACCATCCCGGTAACTACATGCAAAGCAATGTAAAGCCCCGTTACCCTTGGCTCGGCTCTCCCGCACTGGCACACCCTGTCAATTCAGGCGCGGCTATCTAACTAAACATCTATGTTAAACTACATGTAATCTACAGTAGCTAACTGATGCGGGGCTTATTAGACAGCATTTGGGACACTAAACTAATTATTTAGCTACACTAAACTAATTATTCAGCTGATACTGAACCCCATGCTGAGTTTCACAGCAGCGGTGACACCAGTGTGCCCTGGCTGTGCGTTGACATCCGCTCTGTTGAGCTACTACTCTACACCTTCCGCTGCAAGTCTCTCAACGTCCCCCCCCCCCCCCCCCACCGCATCGTGTTATGTCCAGTTTGGAAGCCTTGTACAGGAAGATGCTACACATACTAAATCTCTAACACTACTACGATATACACTACCATGCATTTTAGCCGAGTCAGACGTAACATGAACCTCTAATTTAGCAGAATATTAGGATTCCGGGACTGATATTATGGTACAGGGAAGCTAGTGAGTAAGTCCATGGTTCCAAATTCGGAGTCTACATAGTGAAAAATGTATGATTTGACACCAAGATCATTCAAATAGGACAAGTCTTTGCGATTTTATTGTGAAATGCAATATTTCTGTATATTCAATGGCGGCCATCTTGAAAAATGGCCGCCATCTTGAATTTTTAGGTGGCTAACGGGTTTTATCAAAAGAGCAATCCCCAAGGAGTATGTGTGCTAAATTTGGTGCTTGTTTCCGGAAATGAACGATTCTCCTGAAATTTGCAGTTATCTGCTCCACTATTACCCTTCCTACCTGGCCTGGTTCGAACTTTTCTAAGTCTTTTCCTTGAATTTCGTGATTTTGTTGTATTGGTATCTCCGCAAAGAAATGACCTAACCTAAGTTGCATACAGGGTGATTCAAAAGTCTATCACAAACATTCCTGGGTAAATTCCATGCATAAAATTGAGCATAATTCCTTATAATTGCTATTACCTGAAAATGCAAATATAATTATATATAAATTATTGAAGTAAAATAGCATACACCGCCAAAGCCATTCTTACGATATTCTTGCTGACACACTGAACACTACTTCTACCCTTTCGCTGCACTCGTATCCCCGGTTGGGCGATTGAGTGGTTTTGAAGCTTATCATGCGAGGTGAACGGTTGGATTGAGATTGCTCCTGGGTGGTACGGATATTGATGAGGTCAGGAAGCTTGAGCTATCAAGGTGTTTATGCACATATCTCCTGGCCACAGGAATAGTCAATATCCTGTAGTTTAAGACCCCACTGACGACTCGTCTTACAGGGCCAAGCGAGTGTCTACCACCCGAGTGCCCTACCAACCCCACAAGATCAAGATGCGAGGTGAACATACTAAATGAAGCCAAGAGCTAATGTTGGCTCTGCTATGCTAATCTAAGTGTAATTCCCCATTAACAAAACATGTGTGCTATTTTCCGTAACTCATGTTGTACTGTACTGTAAAAATTAAGTAAACTGAAACTATTGCTAAATGTTCAGTATAAGGTTTTCGTTTGACAAAGCTGCGGTTTAGTATCGTATCTTAACCCTCTCGCATTCTTAGGACGCGATCGCGTCATAACGCCACCACCCCAAGAGTGCCCGTATGACTCAATCGCGTCATAATGCGACCTGTAAGTTAGAAATATTCGCCAAAAATAAGTTTATGACTCGATTTTGACGCAATTTGGACTGGTAAGTTAGGCATCAGTAAGTTACAATAGGAAGTATCTAGCAACCCCATAGCGTCCCTCTCTGAGGAGCCCGGGCCTTTGTAAAGTCAGTAGTTTCCCAGCCCCCAGACTGTGAGGCAGGGTCCCAGCCCTTTAAATTCTTGGCTCCCTCCCTCTGGCCCACCATGCCTAGCTATAGGCAGGCAATTATGGATTATTTCATCTACCCAGTGAAATTGTTTAGTGAATAATTTGAATTATATATGTTTATAAGATGTTACTTGTGACTTTTGGTGACTGAGGGGAGTGAATCTTGGTTAACCCCTTGAGTATTGATGCAGTTTTGTCTAGGTATCATTGATGACTTTACACTATTTTTTGCTTGAAAGACAAATATATTTTTCAATAAATACTGCCTACGAAATAAATACATTATAATTACGAAGATGTCACAGGAATGCTTACAGGAAGTATGGTAAGTACTCTATGGAATTTTAGTTATATTACAGTATATATTATACATATACTATATATATATTTTATATATGTTACATATATATATATATATAACATCCCCAAGGTCCTGAGCAAGCCCAAGGCCCATAATTGAGTATTTATATTATTATTATATTTTTTATTCTATCATCTATCTATCTATTGCCTGACGCCGTGATCCCCGAAGGGGTGGCCACGAACGAACCGCCCCCATTTATTTTATTTAAATATTTATTTATTTGATTTATTATTGTTTTTATTTATTTTATTTTAATTATTTTATTTTATTTATATGTTTATTTTATTTATTTTATATATATATATACCGTATATATATTTTATTTATTCTTGTTCCCCAGGGTATCTAGCCGATCAGCCCCAAGGTCCCAAGCAAGCCCAAGGCCCATAATCGAGTATTTATATTATTATTATATTTTTATTTTATTTATATATTTATTTATTTTATATATATATATATATATATATATATATATATATATATATATATAAATACCCACATACACACATTTTTGTTACCATTCATTATATTTTGTTTGACACCTTGTGTATATATATATATATTTATATATATATATATATATATATATATATATATATATTACTTTATTTGTGTGTACAATAGAATTATATCTGAATTTATTACTTGAAGATAACCTGGCTTTCTTGTTTTGTTTTTTCACTGTCAACCCAGGAGCCATTTCCCTTCTCGTTGGAAAGGGTTGTGGCCCTACCAGGTAAGTAAAATTGACAACCTTCATGACTGACATGTGTACTATGAACATTATACAATTATTGGCAAGGAAAATTATATAAAAGTGTTGTACATTGTGGCAAAGATATACAACTGTATAAACATTCTCATATATTTACATAACAATAACAATGCATGGAAACAATTGCACATAGCTCGCGAACCAATTACGCTATATTATTTTGGTTTACACCATTAGAAAGAGCATAATTTTCCGATTACGGTGATATAAACAGTTATATACGTATCCGAGCAAATAAAGCAACACCGAGGTGGGGAACAGCTCGGAACCCGGCTAGCGTCGGCGGAACGGGGACGAATGAAGCGTAAATATTCAGAATTTGGCTCTTCATTTCAAATATTTATAGAGCAAAAAGTATTTGTCGTAGGAACTTCTATTTTTTTGTATTCTCTTCAGCATTATCTGCCGTATTCATACAGCCTAAATTTAGAACCATAGACATCGTAACAATGAAATCATTCGAAAATGTTATAAACCATATCATACAAAGTCATACTTTTGTTTGTTTTCGGTCACTGCTTGAAAACTATTGAAGATAGACAATTTCTGTTTTCAGATTTGGAAAGAAGAGAAAAAATACTATTATTTGAGCAAATAAAAATATATGGTCATCACTCACAATTTCTAGATAGGACGGTGTGAAGACAATTGCCCGGGAAAAATGTGTATTCCGGAATCGTTTACACTTTCATATTGCGATGTTTTTACATTTTTTTTTTTTTTATAATGTAGTATAGTTATTCCTCTTTCCATTGACATATGATACATCACAATAAACAGCATTCTGGTGGATTAAAATACAGAAAAACACAAGGCTTCGAAAACTCGCCCAGCCTGGTATTTCATGGCAAAATAATGAAGGGCTGACGGTTTTCAATCAATTTATGTTAGGGGATGCGAGAGTGTTAATCGAAATGAAACGCAATGCCTCCGGATCAGCTCGAATCCTGTGACTGTTAAGTTATTAACCCGTACAGCCCCAGCGACGCGCCTGGCGCGTCGACGATGTATGTAACGCACAGCCCCAGAGACGCATCTGGCGCGTCACCCTAATTGCGCCGACCGTAACCTCAGGTGTAGCCACTCAAGAGGGCTCAGATTTGTATGGGAACTGTGTACGTATCCCACGCAACCGTGCCGATGGTTGAAAACTCTCAAAGTCCATGTGCGTGCGCGTGAGCGCGCAATAACCTGTTTTTTTGGGGTAATTGCCTTCAATTTTTTACTCTTGTAAAATACGTTTTC
Source organism: Paralithodes platypus (assembly GCA_032716605.1). Classification (NCBI taxonomy): domain Eukaryota; kingdom Metazoa; phylum Arthropoda; class Malacostraca; order Decapoda; family Lithodidae; genus Paralithodes; species Paralithodes platypus. The sequence continues at coordinate 45,138,749 of CM064575.1, forward strand.
GGGGGCTCTGTAGGACCATTCTTTAAGCTTTTTGAGCGGTTTTTCGTGGTTTTTCCTTCATTCCTAACCCATTCGCTATTGTTTCTGGAATAAAACAAAATTTTGAAAACCGGCCGGGTTCTGGTGAACAAACATTACAAAACTAGCCGGGGCTGGACGGGTTAAGCAGGGTCCAGAGAATATAGGGTGGTTGGTGTGACCGAGGAAGATGAAGGGGACAGGGTGAGATGGAGACGAGTGATCCGCTGTGGCGATTTCTATGAAGAACAGCCGAAAGAAGAAGAATATAGGGTCCAGGCATAGAGTACAGAAGGATAGAGCTGAAAGCGTGATGTCACACGGTTATTTTGCCACGCGTCCTAGGGATTTGGTGGCAGCACTGTTGTAGGGCATACAACCGAAACACCTCAGTCGTGTTTCCTTATTAGATAATCCTTGTTATCTGTGCGCTTGCCTTGTCTGCAGTGTTACCAAAATTCCGCAAAATGAGGGGGCAATAGATAAAAGAGGGAACGTCTTAAAGAGCGTTTTAATGTTGGTAAAAACACTTGTAAATTATTTAAAATAAATGAGATATATAAAAACAAGAGGAACATATTAGGAATACATATACAATATAAAAAAATACTTATATATGATGTAAGCTGTATGACTACAAGCAACACAACAAGAATTACAATGTCATTTTGAGTATATGTTATTAGTTACATGTTATGTAGATGCTAATTTATAAAGTTGCACTAAAACAAGACATTTCACTCTATCCTTCTGTACTCTATGGGTCCAGGCACGGCTGAAAGAAAACGCGCCGTCTTCCACGCATGACGTCACTTTCCCTACAGTGAGGACTGAGGTCAGTGAGAGTTCAATCAGTTCATTCACTTAGAGTACTCGATCACAAACATACGAGGTGAAAGGCAATGATGTTAGTTATTGTACAGTTAACTAAAAAAAAAAAACAGATGATGAGACAAATGCATTGTGGGTGTGTGTGTGTGTGTGTGTATGAATTAGGCAGTTGGACATATAACAGTAGGAACAAGCGTCAGCTTAACATCGACAAGGTAGAATTCAAAAGCGCGCACACACACGCACACAGTTTGTAAAATACAGTGTGTGTGTGCGTGTGTGTGTCTCCTACTTTTGCTTAAAAGGAAATAGGCGGAAAGATCATCCGACTGTGCCGATTTCACTCTGCGCCATCTTGACTCCTTTCTGGTTGGTGGGAGCTGGCGATTCCCTGGACCTGTGACACGTGGCTCGCCCGCTGGAGGGACGCGGCGCCCATGGTGGTCGGCTCTGGTATCGGCAAATCATCGGCTTTCTTCGGGGTTCCATAGTGGGCCCCACCTTTCCGTCGGTGCCAGGGCCGCCTTCAGCTTCTGGGGTTTGTGTTGGCCCCTCCGTCCTCGCCTCTTCACTTCACCACGTTTCTTCTTCCTGCCGGGTGTCATTGCTCATCACTTCACCTTCCCTTCCATCCTCGAGTCCTGGGAGTGTTGTTGCCCTTCTGCAGCCCTTCCTGGGCCCCTGACATTTGAGCGTCCTTGCAGGGATGCCGCTGCGGCTTTGACCAACACTGCGTCAGGGTTAATAGGGCTCTGCCCTCAAAGCCCTTAAATCAAGAAGCAAGATCAAGACCCAGAGCGAGGGTGGGCCAGCTGGATCTTTGACAGACTGTACCTGTGGGAGGGTTAACCCTGTAAGCCCTTAACCCTGTTATTAAATATTCGGACAGTTGGCTGAGGTATTATGCTACATCGCTGCCTGTAGTGTCTGCATCATTATTTCACATTAGCGAGTAGAGGTAAAAATAATAAAACAAAACTGCTACATCAATTCGATATGACAATCATATTCAATATCTTACATCATAAACTACAGTAGATCTGGACTGGACACGAAAATGGAACTTTGCAGTAAGGGACCCAAAATCAGAGAACGAACCCCCAAGTTCGAACCTCGAAACCGCGAAAATATCACATTTTCGTTATTTCGAGGTTCGAACTTGGGAGTTTGTTCTCCGATGTTGGGTCCCTTACTGCAAAGTTCCATTTTCGTGTCCAGTCCAGATCTACTGTAGGCTATGGTTACATCAATATGCCTTGTATATTATTTCAAACTTAACCATGTTATCTTGTAAGTGACCCACGAGGTAAAGCTAACCTTCTTGCGGATATTTTCTCCACCAACTCAACCTTAGATGAAATAAATCAAGATGTCCCTGTACTTAATTTTAATTCGCCTGAAATTCCCTCACTTAAGATCCACACCAGACATGTCAAAACTATTTTGCAGAATCTCTCAGTAGATAAGGCTCCTGGTTCAGATGAAATTCCTCCAATAGTACTTAGGAATTGCTCCTTGGTGCTCGCTCTTGTATTGGCAAAAATTTGCCGTCTGTGTACTCATACCTCATGCTTCCCAGTACCCTGGAAAGAAGCAAACATCCATCCAGTTCCTAAAAAAGGTGCCTCTTCAGCTCCATCAAACTACAGACCAATAGCTATAACTTCCACTCTTGGTAAAGTCTTTGAAATTATATTAACCTGACAAGCGCTAAATAGACCTAGGGGCTAGGGTAGTTATTTGTGCATTTCTAGCCTTGGATTCTGACAGAATTCGTTATATTTACAATATAGAGCATTATTTGTTTTCGGTATGCTTTTATTTTACATATATGATGTATATATGAACCTTCAAGAGTGCTAAAATAAGTGGGAAAAGCATTTGGGTGGTGAAAAACGAAGATATTGGCCACCCGGTCATAATCTCAGGCGAGAGAGAGCCACAGGCAACCCTCCTCTCTCACTGTCTGTGAGGTAACTGAGACGAGCGGGGCGGTGTGGGCCGGTGTCTGGGTGTTGCATAACGATCTCTTCTGCAACCCACTTGTGCTACATTATCGCGGGAGAGAAAAATAACCGATAAATGATGATAATAAGAGGAAAAATAGGTGATAATTGAGGAGGGGAGGGAGGGGGGAATAAGGTGGGGAAGGAGGGGAGGGGGGTGGCTGAGATTTACATGGATGAGTACTGGAGGGGAATTATCTCACCTAAAGACAAATTCCTTTGTTTTGATAGGCCCTTTTTTTTTATGGAAGGCTTTTTTTATGGTCTTGCCTATCGCGTTCCCTATAGGAAGCCTTCCGTGAGGCCTATCGCGCTTGCCGGGTTAAATAATCACATAATTAAGCATCTTGAGAATAATAAATTAATCAGTGATAGGCAATATGGTTTTAGACGATGTCGATCAACTGCAGACATGCTTTGCCTTCTTACGCATCAAATCAACCAAGCTACAGACCAACATGGTGAAACACATACAATAGCACTGGATATATCAAAGGCATTTGATAGAGTCTGGCATCAATCCTTATTGTCGAAGATGTCACACTACGGCCTTGCATCAATAGTTCCACTAATTTCTTCTTATCTTCATAACAGAAAAATATGTGTAATGGTAGATGGCCTTTATTCTCAATTTCACTCAATAAATGCTGGTGTTCCCCAGGGATCAGTTTTGGCCCCAATTCTGTTCCTCATTCATATCAATGATCTCATATCTACCACTCATAATCCAATACACTCCTACGCAGATGACTCAACACTCCACAGTTCCTTCACATTTACCAATTCTTACACCCAACCCTATCTTATAAATTCAAAAATAAACACTGCAATTTCTCTGAACCAGGACCTTTCTAGAATTAATGGATGGGGACAAAAGAATCTAGTTTCCTTTAATGCACAGAAAACCAAGTACATTCAATTTTCTAACCGACAGAATCTCACTGACTCCCATATATTTTTTAATGATGTAAATATTCCCACTTCCCCTAGTATTGACATTCTCGGTGTAACATTAACTACTAACTTGAGCTGGACACATTATGTTAGAAGCATTGCTAAGAATGCCTCTAAAAAACTGGGACTCCTGTACAGAGTTCGAGAATTCTTCACTGGCGAGCAGTTGGCCGTGATATATAAAAGTCATGTGCGTTCTCAGATGGATTACTGTTCACCTCTGTGGGGTGGAAGTGGAGTGGTTGCATTGAGGCAGTTGGACAAAATTCAAAATAAAGCTATTAGATTAATCAATAACCCTTCAATCACACAGGACCTTCCTACATTATCCATACGAAGAAACGTTGCATCCCTTGCATTATTCTACAGATATTTTCACAGCAATTGTTCCGAGGAACTTGCTTCAATTGTGCCGCCTCTCCACATCTTTCCCCGTAGAACTAGGGCAGCTGAGAGCGCCCATGAATTTACACTTTCTCCTCCACAATGCAGAACTTCTGCTTATCAGAATTCATTTATCCCCAGAGCTACTACTCTTTGGAATTCACTTCCCTCGAATTGCTTTCCACAAACTTACAATCTACAAATGTTTAAATCCAGTTGTTACAAACATTTTATGAATGGAGGATGCCTTTAGGCACATGGACCTTTTTGTTTTATCTGTGTTTTTCCTTCCTCCGTTCATTGTCTCTTAAAAAAAAAAAAAAAAAAAAAATGTATGATTCGTATCCAATATTCAATGACAGTAAAGACATCAATCTCCTATCTCCCAATTAGTAAACTTGAATGCGACACTGCTTCTGCTACGAATGTAGCATTCTGTAACTTATTCCTAATGCATGTTTTTTATGTTCTTACTTACACATTTCTATTGAGATATGCCTATATCTTTAATAATGAAGTTAGTCGGTAGAGTTTTGAATCACCCTGCATATATCAAGAAATAGCATTTGCTGTTTTCTTGCAATGGATGATAACAAGAATTCTCTACAACAAGTAGTTCAGTTTTGATGGTAAAGTAACTAGGGTAACTTTTGACACGTTTGGGGTAATATTGAGAGTTTCCGGATATTTTCATAATTTTCGGATACTTACATCTCCGCAAGTAAATGGCCTACCTAGATTACATATATCATACATTTGATCCCCGAAAGGATATGCGAAAACCTAATATTTAACAGTGACTCCTCTCCAAAAACGTCATGCCAATACTCGTATTTGGCGATCTATCTGCTTAGGTAGCCCTTTATAAGTAGCTACCCGCTCGACAATAATTACCTAAGAAACATCATGAATCAGATGCCACTTAGACAAAAATGCAAATAAATGTACTCTAGAGATTTAGCTGAAATACGCTTCTCATTCTTCACTTATTTACTGTTCTCTTTGGTGTTACTCGTTCTTCTGATATCTGACGAAATAGTCTACTTGCCAGCCTATAGAGCCCTATTGTGAACCCGGAAATGTTGAGTACCCCAAAGTTTTAAGTTAGAAATGTACAGTATGGGTCCCCAGCACTTAGAAACTGCCGGATGCTAACTTGCATATGTTGGGCAATTAGCAAAATTAGCATTAACCCTCGTAAACATAGGCCTGGGACACTGAAATTTCTGTTTCGCTCTATTGCTCCGTTTGAATGCTTCGTGTGAGCAAACTATTTGAAGGTTCTGTATGAAATTTGGTCATAATACACTTAGATAGATATGCTTTCCGTGAGTTTTCTTATAAAAATTTCCTGCGATCAAAATTTCATGTGAAAAAGGGATGTAAAAACAGTGGATTTGTTTTCACCCAAAAAAAATTGTGCGGTTATTGCCCCTACTCTCATGTTGAGCTACAGTTTCAATGTTAGTGTTTATTTGAACAGATCGTAGCCTGGCACGTTCAGCGCACTAAGCCCCATCTCGCTAGCTGCTATAGTTTTTGAGATATTGAGTATTTAGATTAATTTTTTTTTTTTTTTTTAGTATTCAAAATTTGCAGTACCAATAGGTGCACACATAATTTCTGTCTGACAGTTATGAAATTTGGTGATCTTATAGAGTTTTGGACGCCCTTTCCATCGGTGTATTTTGAATTTTGCTGCGACAGAAATGACGTCATTTACGAAAAAATTACAAAAATAAATACTGCCTTGAAGAGATGCTGCCCTATTTCTTTGCTGCCGGTCATCACCACTACGCCAGATGGATCACATGGCATCTGAGCGACATGCAGTACCTTCCTGCTACTGCCAAGGATGACCTTTACACTGGAAGCCATGTGTGCCGCCACTCTGATGGTGCAGCTGAAGTGAGTGGAGACATGTTTGGGGAGCAGACATGCATCAAGCAAGGGAAGGGAGTAGGAGGCATGAAGGGCATCTCCACCAACCCTGAGCAGGTCGCCGTGTGGATCCAATCTTTCGGCATCTGCTCCTATCTCTCCAAGTCATTGGATGAAATTTACCACGATGCTGAAGCACCGGATAAGACAATGAAGCTCAACAGACACAAAGAAGAGGGTAAAGGACGGCGGGAGTTGGACGCAGAGGACCGGGCTAAAATCCTGAGAGTGCTACAGGAAAACTCCCATCCACTCACCACAGAGACCGCGACCCTCCACCATATCATAAATGGCCAGGTGGCAGATGAAAAGGTGAATGTGCAAGATGCATTGAAGATCGGACAGGACATGAGCACACTGTTCTCTTCATCACTTACAGAGAGATTTCATGCGCCCATCTCAAATAAGGTGGTGACAATGAAATTCACCAAAAAAAGAGTGAAGGTCAATGAGAAGATTATATGTGACCTTTAGGCGTTGTTTGCTCGGCTGCTGGTGGTGGGGAGCAAGAGACGAATGGAGCTCTCTGCCCTCTTTGACTACGAGCTCGGCCCGGTCCCTGCATCCATCATCGATGAGTATGGATGCCTCAGGATGGGTAACAAGTCTGTGATCGCTCAGCGTCTTGGAATCCTTGTCCCCAATCCCAACCCCCCACATGTTGTACTCGTTGATGCATCGCAGCTCATCTACCACGTGGTGTGGCCTTCGTCAGGCACTGTGGCTGACCTCGCAGCCAGCATGGGGCGCCGGCTTAATCGCTACATCACCGAAACATTTTCATCTTTGACCGGTATGAGCAAGTCTCTGCCAAAGACCACGAGAGGCAGAGAAGAGCCGGGGAGAGCTCAACAGAGTACCGACTCTCACTGACAACCCCTCTACCTAGCCGCGACAAAGTGATGAAGAACAAGACAAACAAACGGGGACTGGGTGAGCTCCTGTGCACACACAGCATAGGAGATCACATCAAAATGGTCAGCAAAGCAGACAGTATTGTCAGTCATGATGAGGCTGACGTCTCCATCATCTCATACATGTTGGATGCAGCCAGTCGCGGAGCTACAACTGTCCGCATTCTCAGCGACGACAATTATGTTTTCGTACTCCTGCTCTATTGGTGCTGGAAGGTGGGTATCACATGTCACCTGCAGATGGAGAGATGGGATGGCACTATTCTCAACATCAATTCGACAGTAGAGAATCTCGGTGAGCAGTGTCGCTCCATCCTGGCTATGCATGCTCTCTCCGGATGTGACACCACCTCCTATCCCGCCGGGAAAGGGAAGGTGTCCGCACTCAAGGCCATGAGAGTAGTACCTGGTGACCTGCTTCATTTCATCGGAGAGGAGGGAGCTACTGATTTACAGATTACAGAGGCAGTGAGTGGTTTCTTCCTGGCTCTGTACAACCAGAGGGAGTCTGCATCTCTGAACGTCGCCAGATATGACATCTACCGAAAGCGCAAAACCCCCCCAGCACTGAAGACACTGCCTCCTACAGAGCGCAATGCTCTCCTCCATGGACGGCGTGCCCATCTACAGGTGCTGCTTTGGAAAGCAGCAGAGTGCCCTGACCCACCAGCTGTGGACATCACAGAGTTTGGATGGAATAAGAAGGAAGACGAGAAGGAGGGAGAGGAAGTCATCATGCCCATCCTGGATGCAAGCCCCGTTGCTCCTCCTGCCGTGTTGGAAGTGATCAGCTGTAGCTGCAAAGCTGGGTTAAAACCCTGTTTAACAGCAAAGTGCAGCTGCGTAGCTGCAGGCCTGGCCTGTACCAGCTACTGCTTCTGCAAAGGCTATGATAGTACATGTTGCAACTCACTCACACACTCACAGCAAGAGGATCAATATGACAAGAATGTAGAGTCAGGAGAAGAAGATGAAGACGATGAGGATAGTTTTATGATGCGGATATGCTTTATAACAGTGCAGAGTAGTAGAAGTGCAAGACACTCTTTCTTGATGGAAGTTTTATGTTGTGTAACTAGTGCACATATTTTTCAGCTCTGATAATTTTGGGTATACTTGAGTTTTAATTTTGAGGATATTATTTACCCATAGTCATATTATTCTAGTTTGGTATGGTACTTGCCTTTGTTACCTCTAATACCTGTGAATAAAAGTGTGCATGTTCTGCACATTTGGGAAATTGTGTTCATAAATATCTTACAATTTATAACCGAGTTGAAGTTATTTCAATTATTTCAAATTCATAAGTTATGATGTTTGGATAAGTGTCTTCATAAATATAGTAAAATTTTAAGCCGAATTGAAATTATTTCAAATACATAAATCATCTGTCCAATCCAATCAATTCAGCGTCCTCTAAAACTTCTAAATTGACTGAAACTTCATCAAAATTGACCCACTGGTCGTTGAAAAATGGTCACTTAGGCGATTATGCTAATTAATGCTAATTTCGCTAATTTTGCTAATTGCCCAACATATGCAAGTTAGCATCCGGCAGTTTCTAAGTGCTGGGGACCCATACTGTACATTTCTAACTTAAAACTTTGGGGTACTCAACATTTCCGGGTTCACATTGCTGGCAAGTAGACTAAAAGCAAGATAGGAATGGGAAGGAGTGGAGGAAGGGTATTTGCGTCATTGGTTCAGAGTCACTTTATAAATATTAGGTTTTCTCTCATCCCTTCTAGAATCAAACGGTGACTCCCCACCCATGATGTCATGCCGAACTCTAAGATTGGCGGTGGGACATTACTTTATTTATTTATTTATATATTTTGTTTGTCTATGTGCATGAAGGAAGCAAAAGGCGAAGCTGCCTGTAACAAGTGTCCCCTCAAAGATTGGAAGAGTGACAAAGAGCCAAAATCAAGGTACGTTCGAGGTAATTTTAGGTGTGTTAGAAAGAAGTGTGGTTTGCATGTTAAGTGTAATAATAATAATAATAATAATAATAATAATGTATTTCCATATTATGGAGATAATATATGAATAAGACAACAAAAGAAGACCATTTAATGGCCTGGCCTGCTGAGCGCTAGCTCCTTAGCAGACAATGACAAATATACTGAATATTACTTTTGAACACTAACATTACACAAACATGGACTTAAACATAAACACATACATTCACAATTAAATGCATATAAATAAATAAATAGTAGAAGGAGGTGTTTGTGATAGTTAGCTGGATTACTTTCTGTGTAGGGGAGGCACAAATAGAAACAGTGGGGGAAGCCAGGCAAATGAAACACGAGTTCCAGCAACCCCTTATCATATGCCTAAGTGACCTCCCATGGGTACTGCCCCTTGATTGGTGACTACAATCTCTCCAACATGTTAATACATCATATAACCCGTTTAACTCCTCGGTTAACTAGAGAGTAGAGTTTTTTCATAACCTTTAACCCCATGGGGAAAACGGAGAATGCTTAATATCCATCTTTATAAAAAAAAAAAAAAAAAAGGAAAAACAAATATATACAGTATGTGCCGTTATAAACACTGTGGAAAGATAGAAACAACAACTGAACATTAGTTCGGAGTTGAAATAATTTTAGAATATATTTGTACTGCAACAATGGTGTGTAATGTAATAATTAAAATTAAAATGTAAAACTTGCAAACTAAACAAACCAAAATTGGGACAAGAACAATATAAAGTCAAATTAAATTATCAAAATCGCTATGTGGAAACAACGCTTACTAAAATGAAAATTATTAAATAAAAGAACACAATCCACCACATAGGGTGTACATTACTACATAAGCAAGTTAATCTGTTTCCCAAGCAAACTAATCGCACACATAACAACGCACTATCGTCACGTTAAAGGAAGTAGTCAAGTTTGGGAAGTCCGGGACGTTCTGGCAAATTTTACTAAACTCTGCATGAATAAAGAAACTACATGTTAAATGTCAAAATATTATTTAAAATCAAATTTGCAACATGACAAGACATTAACAATAGTACAAAATACAAATATTGATAAGATATCTATACTATTACAAAATAATATATAAAATACAGTACAGCACTCACTAACGATAGTGCTATCGGGTAGGTACCTGTAAGCATAGCATGCCTCAAGTGACCCCTATCAATAACTACCCTACAAATAACCTACATTTATAGCACAAATAAACTAAGGAAATCGCAAAAGTAAGCAATTGATACTATCGACAATGAATACATATAATATAAAGACAAATAATTGCAAAATATGAAGTAACAACAGATTTAAACAAAGAGTACTCTTTTAACAAGAACAATAAATTTAAAAAATCATCAATATTAATAATAATAATAATAATAATAATAGAAAAGAAAAAGATAAACAATAAATACAGACAAAAAGTAAGCAGAGGTTATACAAGAAACTTCAAGTTAAAAATGCTTGATTAAAATTATTGATGTCAAATTTTAGAATACAGTCACAATAATTGACCCTAAAAAGATTAAATTTATGGAACAATTTACTTGCCTCAAAACCTCTGTCCACTAAGAGTCTGTATAGTAACCTAGCTCTAGCCCAAAAGTCATCTACTTTAGTGCAGATTTTACAAAATCTTATTAATTGGGAATAAAAACAATTATAAGTTATTTTACTATCGATATTACTAGGGAAAGGAAAGTTTATTACGTTAAAATTAAAATCATCAACTTTGTGATATACTTTAAGTATGCACTGTTCATTTACAATCTCTATATTTATATCAAGAACATTTTCAACTTTATAATTTACGTTACATTGTGTGAGGGGAATAGAATTAGGGTAAATAAGTTTAGCAACTTGATTAAAATTTAACAAATTGCAAACAAGAATATCATCAATATATCTACTATTATTACTTAACAGTTTAGCAAGTGCTAATTTTTCTGGAATTTTATTTTTCTTGCTACTGTCAACTAAGTCTTTTATATATTTAAATTCTAAAGCAAGCAAGAATAAGTCTGCAATTAAAGGGCTAGCATTTCCACCCATAGGAATTCCTAATATTTGTTTGAAAATGTACGGCCCGAATCTAACATAAGTATTGAAAAGGAGGAATTTAAGGGCATCTTTAAGTTTAGTTCTATCAAAATATACAGAACTAGTGGGAGTAGAGCTAAGTGATGCATTATTAAAATATGTATAAACATTTATGAAATAATTACCATTCCTAACGAACCTGTCAAAGTGCAAATCTATAATAAAGCAAAGCTCTGAATATACTAAATCTAAAGGCAAATTGGTATACAAAGTTGAAAAGTCGAAGCTATGTACCGAGGTAACTTTCGGCATGGTATTTATTTTATCAATAACTTCTAACGAATTGTCAACACTCCAATAATAGTTAATGCCAGTTCTTCTCATGATGGTATTACAATATCTTTTATGAGTACTTTTAATGTATTTTAAGCAATTTACTACTTGTTCTGATAGAGTTTTAGTGGTAGCAAATTTTGCTCCGGCAATAAAGCGATATTTATAAGGTCTTTTATGAAATTTAGGTAACATGTATAATTTTGCAATGCACTTGTTCTTATCAGAAAGTTTAATATCAAATATTATATTTTTCTTGGTATGTTCATCGATTAAGTTATCAATATTCAGATTATTTTGAATTTCATAAACAGAATTACCGCAAATATTTTTACGTAATATGTTACCCTTAATACCTAATTCTTTTTTCATATTTTCAAGATAAAATTTCTTACATGTGAAGCTATAATTATTGCTGGCTTTATCTACTGTAGTGATTACAAAATGTTTATGTAAATTTATTAAATCAGCTTTAAGCTTATTATAATTATAGTCTATAAAATCTGAAAGATTAAATTCATTTTTAAGCGAGAAAATTTTATTTCTAATTAACTTAATTAATAATTTAGACCATGCTTCTAGTTCTCTCGCATTGCAGCACGCAATTTTTAACAATTTATCTTTTAATTTATTGACTGAAAAAACAATATCTTTTAAAATTATGTCCCATGTTACTTTATTACTCCCTATTCTAAATTTAAACCCTTTACGACATAGCTCCGCTAATTTGTCGTTTGCAAAATGTTTAACTAGTTCTACATCACCTGTTAATATGTGACATATCGGACTATAAATGAACTTTGCTAGTGCATCACGTCTGCTAGCTGGCATATCCATGACTCTTTCACACACGCATTTATTATTATTGAAAATATCATTATCTGAAAGATTTCCTAAAACTTTATTATAATTACAAATAATAGACCCAACTAGGTCGTTCATATGAATACACTATTAATGGTTTGAAATCTTTACAACCATCTGGTAACATGGACTTAACTTTCTTTGAATTAATAAGACTGTTAACATTAATTTTGTCTAAAATTTTAGAGGAATAATTTAAAGTGGACATGACTTTATCTTTAATACGGTTATCTTTGGATTTCTTAGAATTAGCTCTAATATATCCCATAAAAGCAAAAACTATATTCTTAAATTTATTTGTGAAATTATGTTTATTATTTAGAATATTTTCTATAAAAGGAGCAAAACTTTTCTTTTGTAGGCCTTTCAATGAATCTTTTAATTTTTTAATTCCGAAATTTCGATATAATGAATATAAATTATTAACAATAATTTTAATATCAGACCTGCTTTTCTTTTTATTAAATGTATTTAGTCTTCTATTACCGTGTCTACCAGGTCTTCTGTTTAAAACAGGGAAGTTAAAATATGGGTTATTAAAATCGTTTTTCAATAAATCTTTATACAAAATGTTGCCTACATTTTTTATTTGATTGTTAAGTCCAAATGGATAGATGGTCATTAATTTTCCAATCCAATAATTTTCTCTATCTAAAACATTTTGATTACTTTGAACAATTTCTATAATTTTGTATTTACAATCAAATTTAGTACAATCTGTGTTAAAATGCTTATATAGAAGAATCTTGGAGTCGATGCCGTTCTTAATTCAAATATTACAAACAAATGCATGTTATAGACTTATGTAATATGAGCATGAGTACAAAATTACAATGTAACCTTAGGTACATAGTGTGTGTAACCTTAATAAATTTTAGGTACAAAAATATATAAACAAAATGATATAGCCTGAATTGCAATTAGGCTAGATTTGATATACCTCTTTGGCATAAAGAATGCGTCAATTGAAACATAAACTTTGTACTATGTAGATATGACATCACAATATCTTCATAGAAATACATATGTATTGGAAGACATTGATCCTAATATTGTATCCTATAATTAATTCTTAGCGCATAGTGTACTGACTTGTACGACTAGAATTCGTATTCATATTATTTGTATTAATCTCACCACCACACCCCCAATGAAATTAATTAAAGTATATATGATCCACCGGGATTCGAACCCGGGTTATCACACACATATTTTTGCCACCTTAACCATTACACCACCAGGACTGTTAAAGGTTTAAGCACACACCTATCTATCTATCTATTGCCTGACGCCGTGATCCCCGAAGGGGTGGCCACGAACGAACCGCCCCCATGCACCTCTGTCCCCAGTCAGTCGACGCCCCTCCCCCCAACCAGCACCGCCTTCGTTCATGTACTTCCTCACTCCATCCTTCCACCTCATATTCGGTCTACCTCTCCCCCTCTGTCCCTCCACCTCGCTCTCGTACACCCTCTTAGTCATTCTCTCGCTTTCCATACGTTCCATATGGCCGAACCATCTCAAGTTGTTCCTTTTCACACTTTCCAGCACATCTACCTCCACACCACACCTCCTTCTTACTTCCTCATTAGTCTGTCTATCCCTCCATGTAACTCCGCACGCACTCCTTAAGTAATTCATTTCCACTGCTCTCACTCTTGGTCTGAGTCTCTCAACCAACGTCCATGCTTCGCTTCCGTAAGTCAGTGTCGGGATTACCACACTGTCATGCAAGGACTTCTTCACTTCCATACTGACCACCCTATTTCTTGTTACTGCTTTTAGCGTTCCTACAACCCTCTTCCCCTGTTGTACCCTCTCCCGCACCTCTTTATCATAGTCCCATCTTTACTCAACACACTGCCCAGATACTTAAAAGAGTTGACGATCTCCATAGCCTGACCGTTCAGCTTCACCTCACACTCTGTGACTTCACCCTTTTCGAAGACCATAACCTTGCTCTTCCCCGTATTTACCTTCAAATTCCGTTTTTCGCACACTGTTCCAAACTCATTTACCAGACCCTGCAACTCCCATTCATTATCACTCATCAGAACTGTATCATCCGCAAACAGCAGTATAGGTAGCTTCCACTCAATTCCCTCCCTTTTCAGCGATACACCAACATTCACTGCTCTTGATAGTATTTCTTTCATGACTCCATCCATATATACACCTACGACTTATTATCCATTCTCGAATACTGGATATTAATCTAATCATGTTCATATTCCCAACCGCACTATGGTAGCCTACTGTTTAAGTGAGAGGAAAGAATATTCATGGGGCACAGATCATATAGACCGGCCTCTCGAAGAAATATCCCTAAACCTACTAATAATATTATTTTTATTAATCTCACCACCACACCCCCAATGAAATTAATTAAAGTATATACGATCCACCGGGATTCGAACCCGGGTTATCACACACATATTTATGCCACCTTAACCATTACACCACCAGGACGATTAAAGGTTTATGCACACGCCTAAGACTTATTATCCATTCTCGAATACTGGATATTAATCTAATCATGTTCATATTCCCAACCGCACTATGGTAGCCTACTGTTTAAGTGAGAGGAAAGAATATTCATGGGGCACAGATCATATAGACCGGCCTCTCGAAGAAATATCCCTAAACCTACTAATAATATTATTTTTATTAATCTCACCCCCACACCCCCAATGAAATTAATTAAAGTATATATGATCCACCGGGATTCGAACCCGGGTTATCACACACATATTTTTGCCACCTTAACCATTACACCACCAGGACGGTCAAAGGTTTATGCACACGCTTACGACTTATTATCCATTCTCGAATACTGGATATTAATCTAATCATGTTCATATTCCCAACCGCACTATGGTAGCCTACTGTTTAAGTGAGAGGAAAGAATATTCATGGGGCACAGATCATATAGACCGGCCTCTCGAAGAAATATCCCTAAACCTACTAATAATATTATTTTTATTAATCTCACCACCACACCCCCAATGAAATTAATTCAAGTATATATGATCCACCGGGATTCGAACCCGGGTTATCACACACATATTTTTGCCACCTAAACCATTACACCACCAGGACAGTTAAAGGTTTATGCACACGCCTACGACTTATTATCCATTCTCGAATACTGGATATTAATCTAATCATGTTCATATTCCCAACCGCACTATGGTAGCCTACTGTTTAAGTGAGAGGAAAGAATATTCATGGGCACAGATCATATAGACCGGCCTCTCGAAGAAATATCCCTAAACCTACTAATAATATTATTTTTATTAATCTCACCACCACACCCCCAATGAAATTAATTAAAGTATATATGATCCACCGGGATTCGAACCCGGGTTATCACACACATATTTTTGCCACCTTAACCATTACACCACCAGGACGATTAAAGGTTTATGCACACGCCTAAGACTTATTATCCATTCTCGAATACTGGATATTAATCTAATCATGTTCATATTCCCAACCGCACTATGGTAGCCTACTGTTAAGTGAGAGGAAAGAATATTCATGGGGCACAGATCATATAGACCGGCCTCTCGAAGAAATATCCCTAAACCTACTAATAATATTAATTTTATTAATCTCACCCCCACACCCCCAATGAAATTAATTAAAGTATATATGATCCACCGGGATTCGAACCCGGGTTATCACACACATATTTTTGCCACCTTAACCATTACACCACCAGGACAGTTAAAGGTTTATGCACACGCCTACAACTTATTATCCATTCTCGAATACTGGATATTAATCTAATCATGTTCATATTCCCAACCGCACTATGGTAGCCTACTGTTTAAGTGAGAGGAAAGAATATTCATGGGGCACAGATCATATAGACCGGCCTCTCGAAGAAATATCCCTAAACCTACTAATAATATTATTTTTATTAATCTCACCACCACACCCCCAATGAAGTTAATTAAAATATATATGATCCACCGGGATTCGAACCCGGGTTATCACACACATACTTTTGCCACCTTAACCATTACACCACCAGGACGGTTAAAGGTTTATGCACACGCCTACGACTTATTATCCATTCTCGAATACTGGATATTAATCTAATCATGTTCAAATTCCCAACCGCACTATGGTAGCCTACTGTTTAAGTGAGAGGAAAGAATATTCATGGGGCACAGATCATATAGACCGGCCTCTCGAAGAAATATCCCTAAACCTACTAATAATATTATTTTTATTAATCTCACCAACACACCCCCAATGAAATTAATTAAAGTGTATATGATCCACCGGGATTCGAACCCGGGTTATCACACACATATTTTTGCCACCTTAACCATTACACCACCAGGACGGTTAAAGGTTTATGCACACGCCTACGACTTATTATCCATTCTCGAATACTGGATATTAATCTAATCATGTTCATATTCCCAACCGCACTATGGTAGCCTACTGTTTAAGTGAGAGGATAGAATATTCATGGGGCACAGATCATATAGACCGGCCTCTCGAAGAAATATCCCTAAACCTACTAATAATATTATTTTTATTAATCTCACCACCACACCCCCAATGAAATTAATTAAAGTATATATGATCCACCGGGATTCGAACCCGGGTTATCACACACATATTTTTGCCACCTTAACCATTACACCACCAGGACAGTTAAAGGTTTATGCACACGCCTACGACTTATTATCCATTCTCGAATACTGGATATTAATCTAATCATGTTCATATTCCCAACCGCACTATGGTAGCCTACTGTTTAAGTGAGAGGAAAGAATATTCATGGGGCACAGATCATATAGACCGGCCATTCGAAGAAATATCCCTAAACCTACTAATAATATTATTTTTATTAATCTCACCACCACACCCCCAATGAAATTAATTAAAGTGTATATGATCCACCGGGATTCGAACCCGGGTTATCACACACATATTTTTGCCACCTTAACCATTACACCACCAGGACGGTTAAAGGTTTATGCACACGCCTACGACTTATTATCCATTCTCGAATACTGGATATTAATCTAATCATGTTCATATTCCCAACCGCACTATGGTAGCCTACTGTTTAAGTGAGAGGAAAGAATATTCATGGGGCACAGATCATATAGACCGGCCTCTCGAAGAAATATCCCTAAACCTACTAATAATATTATTTTTATTAATCTCACCACCACACCCCCAATGAAATTAATTAAAGTATATATGATCCACCGGGATTCGAACCCGGGTTATCACACACATATTTTTGCCACCTTAACATTTACACCACCAGGACGGTTAAAGGTTTATGCACACGCCTACAACTTATTATCCATTCTCGAATACTGGATATTAATCTAATCATGTTCATATTCCCAACCGCACTATGGTAGCCTACTGTTTAAGTGAGAGGAAAGAATATTCATGGGGCACAGATCATATAGACCGGCCTCTCGAAGAAATATCCCTAAACCTACTAATAATATTATTTTTATTAATCTCACCACCACCACACCCCCAATGAAATTAATTAAAGTATATATGATCCACCGGGATTCGAACCCGGGTTATCACACACATATTTTTGCCACCTTAACCATTACACCACCAGGACGGTTAAAGGTTTATGCACACACCTACGACTTATTATCCATTCTCGAATACTGGATATTAATCTAATCATGTTCATATTCCCAACCGCACTATGGTAGCCTACTGTTTAAGTGAGAGGAAAGAATATTCATGGGGCACAGATCATATAGACCGGCCATTCGAAGAAATATCCCTAAACCTACTAATAATATTATTTTTATTAATCTCACCACCACACCCCCAATGAAATTAATTAAAGTGTATATGATCCACCGGGATTCGAACCCGGGTTATCACACACATATTTTTGCCACCTTAACCATTACACCACCAGGACGGTTAAAGGTTTATGCACACGCCTACGACTTATTATCCATTCTCGAATACTGGATATTAATCTAATCATGTTCATATTCCCAACCGCACTATGGTAGCCTACTGTTTAAGTGAGAGGATAGAATATTCATGGGGCACAGATCATATAGACCGGCCTCTCGAAGAAATATCCCTAAACCTACTAATAATATTTATTTTTATTAATCTCACCACCACACCCCCAATGAAATTAATTAAAGTATATATGATCCACCGGGATTCGAACCCGGGTTATCACACACATATTTTTGCCACCTTAACCATTACACCACCAGGACGGTTAAAGGTTTATGCACACGCCTACGACTTATTATCCATTCTCGAATACTGGATATTAATCTAATCATGTTCATATTCCCAACCGCACTATGGTAGCCTACTGTTTAAGTGAGAGGAAAGAATATTCAAGGGGCACAGATCATAGAGACCGGCCTCTCGAAGAAATATCCCTAAACCTTCTAATAATATTATTTTTATTAATCTCACCACCACACCCCCAATGAAATTAATTAAAGTATATATGATCCACCGGGATTCGAACCCGGGTTATCACACACATATTTTTGCCACCTTAATCATTACACCACCAGGACGGTTAAAGGTTTATGCACACGCCTACGACTTATTATCCATTCTCGAATACTGGATATTAATCTAATCATGTTCATATTCCCAACCGCACTATGGTAGCCTACTGTTTAAGTGAGAGGAAAGAATATTCATGGGGCACAGATCATATAGACCGGCCTCTCGAAGAAATATCCCTAAACATACTAATAATATTATTTTTATTAATCTCACCACCACACCCCCAATGAAATTACTTAAAGTATATATGATCCACCGGGATTCGAACCCGGGTTATCACACACATATTTTTGCCACCTTAACCATTACACCACCAGGACGGTTAAAGGTTTATGCACACGCCTACGACTTATTATCCATTCTCGCATACTGGATATTAATCTAATCATGTTCATATTCCCAACCGCACTATGGTAGCCTACTGTTTAAGTGAGAGGAAAGAATATTCATGGGGCACAGGTCATATAGACCGGCCTCTCGAAGAAATATCCCTAAACCTACTAATAAGATTATTTTTATTAATCTCACCACCACACCCCCAATGAAATTAATTAAAGTATATATGATCCACCCGGATTCGAACCCGGGTTATCACACACATATTTTTGCCACCTTACCATTACACCACCAGGACGGTTAAAGGTTTATGCACACGCCTACGACTTATTATCCATTCTCGAATACTGGATATTAATCTAATCATGTTCATATTCCCAACCGCACTATGGTAGCCTACTGTTTAAGTGAGAGGAAAGAATATTCATGGGGCACAGATCATATAGACCGGCCTCTCGAAGAAATATCCCTAAACCTACTAATAATATTATTTTTATTAATCTCACCACCACACCCCCAATGAAATTAATTAAAGTATATATGATCCACCGGGATTCGAACCCGGGTTATCACACACATATTTTTGCCACCTTAACCATTACACCACCAGGACGGTTAAAGGTTTATGCACACGCCTACGACTTATTATCCATTCTCGAATACTGTATATTAATCTAATCATGTTCATATTCCCAACCGCACTCTGGTAGCCTACTGTTTAAGTGAGAGGAAAGAATATTCATGGGGCACAGATCATATAGACCGGCCTCTCGAAGAAATATCCCTAAACCTACTAATAATATTATTTTTATTAATCTCACCACCACACTCCCAATGAAATTAATTAAAGTATATATGATCCACCGGGATTCGAACCCGGGTTATCACACACATATTTTTGCCACCTTAACCATTACACCACCAGGACGGTTAAAGGTTTATGCAAACGCCTACGACTTATTATCCATTCTCGAATACTGGATATTAATCTAATCATGTTCATATTCCCAACCGCACTATGGTAGCCTACTGTTTAAGTGAGAGGAAAGAATATTCATGGGGCACAGATCATATAGACGGGCCGCATGAAGAAATAACCCTCAACCTACTAATATTATTATTTTTATTAATCTCACCACCACAGCCCCAATGAACTTAATTAAAGTATATATGATCCACCGGGATTCGAACCCGGGTTATCACACACATATTTTTGCCACCTTAACCATTACACCACCAGGACGGTTAAAGGTTTATGCACACGCCTACGACTTATTATCCATTCTCGAATACTGGATATTAATCTAATCCCGTTCATATTCCCAACCGCACTATGGTAGCCTACTGTTTAAGTGAGAGGAAAGAATATTCATGGGGCACAGATCATATAGACCGCCCTCTCGAAGAAATATCCCTAAACCTACTATAGATATTATTTTTATTAATCTCACCACCACACCCCCAATGAAATTAATTAAAGTAGATATGATCCACCGGGATTCGAACCCGGGTTATCACACACATATTTTTGCCACCTTAACCATTACACCACCAGGACGGTTAAAGGTTTATGCACAAGCCTACGACTTATTATCCATTCCCGAATACTGGATATTAATCTAATCATGTTCATATTCCCAACCGCACTATGGTAGCGTACTGTTTAAGTGAGAGGAAAGAATATTCATGGGGCACAGATCATATAGACCGGCCTCTCGAAGAAATATCCCTAAACCTACTAATAATATATTATTTTTATTAATCTCACCACCACAACCCCATTGAAATTAATTAAAGTATATATGATCCACCGGGATTCGAACCCGGGTTATCACACTTTTTTGCCACACCCCCTTACACATTACACACCAGGACGGTTAAGGTTTATACACACGCCTACGACTTATTATCCATTCTGAATACTGATATTAATCTAATCATGTTCCATATTCACACAACCGCACTAATGGTAGCCTACTGTTTAAGTGAGAGGAAAGAATATTCATGGGGCACAGATCATATAGCCCGGCCTCTCGAAGAAATATCCCTAAACCTACTAATAATATTATTTTTATTAATCTCACGACCACAGATTCAATGAAATTAATTAAAGTATATATGATCCACCGGGATTCGAACCCGGGTTATCACACATATTTTTGCCACCTTAACATTACACCACCAGGACGGTTAAAGGTTTATGCACACGCCTACGACTTATTATCCATTCTCGAATACTGGATATTAATCTAATCATGTTCATATTACCAACCGCACTATGGTAGCCTACTGTTTAAGTGAGAGGAAAGAATATTCATGGGGCACAGATCATATAGACCGGCCTCTCGAAGAAATATCCCTAAACCTACTAATAATATTATTTTTATTAATCTCACCACCACACCCCCAATGAAATTAATTAAAGTATATATGATCCACCGGGATTCGAACCGGGGTTATCACACACATATTTTTGCCACCTTAACCATTACACCACCAGGACGGTTTAAAGGTTTATGCACACGCCTACGACTTATTATCCATTCTCGAATACTGGATATTAATCTAATCATGTTCATATTCCCAACCGCACTATGGTAGCCTACTGTTTAAGTGAGAGGAAAGAATATTCATGGGGCACAGATCATATAGACCGGCCTCGCGAAGAAATATCCCTAAACCTACTAATAATATTATTTTTATTAATCTCACCACCACACCCCCAATGAAATTAATTAAAGTATATATGATCCACCGGGATTCGAACCCGGGTTATCACACACATATTTTTGCCACCTTAACCATTACACCACCAGGCCGGTTAAAGGTTTATGCACACGCCTACGACTTATTATCCATTCTCGAATACTGGATATTAATCTAATCATGTTCATATTCCCAACCGCACTATGGTAGCTTACTGTTTAAGTGAGAGGAAAGAATATTCATGGGGCACAGATCATATAGACCGGCCTCTCGAAGAAATATCCCTAAACCTACTAATAATATTATTTTTATTAATCTCACCACCACACCCCATATGAAATTAACTAAAGTCTATATGAGTCCACCGGGATTCGAACCCGGGTTATCACACACATATTTTTGCCACCTTAACCATTACACCACCAGGACGGTTAAAGGTTTATGCACACGCCTACGACTTTTTATCCATTCTCGAATACTGGATATTAATCTAATCATGTTCATATTCCCAACCGCACTATGGTAGCCTACTGTTTAAGTGAGAGGAAAGAATATTCATGGGGCACAGATCATATAGACCGGCCTCTCGAAGAAATATCCCTAAACCTACTAAGAATATTATTTTTATTAATCTCACCACCACACCCCCAATGAAATTAATTAAGTATATATGATCCACCGGGATTCGAACCCGGGTTATCACACACATATTTTTGCCACCTTAACCATTACACCACCAGGACGGTTAAAGGTTTATGCACACGCCTACGACTTATTATCCATTCTCGCATACTGGATATTAATCTAATCATGTTCATATTCCCAACCGCCCTATGGTAGCCTACTGTTTACGTGAGAGGAAAGAATATTCATGGGGCACAGATCATATAGACCGGCCTCTCGAAGAAATATCCCTAAACCTACTAATAATATTATTTTTATTAATCTCACCACCACACCCCAATGAAATTAATCAAGTCTATATGATCCACCGGGATTCGAACCGGGTAATCACACACATATTTTTGCCACCTTAACCATTACACCACCAGGACGGTTAAAGGTTTATGCACACGCCTACGACTTATTATCCATTCTCGAATACTGGATAGTAATCTAATCATGTTCATATTCCCAACCGCACTATGGTAGCCTACTGTTTAAGTGAGAGGAAAGAATATTCATGGGGCACAGATCATATAGACCGGCCTCTCGAAGAAATATCCCTAAACCTACTAATAATATTATTTTTATTAATCTCACCACCACACCCCCAATGAAACTAATTAAAGTATATATGATCCACCGGGAATCGAACCCAGGTTATCACACACATATTTTTGCCACCTTAACCATTACACCACCAGGACGTTTAAAGGTTTATGCACACGCCTACTACTTATTATCCATTCTCGAATACTGGATATTAATCTAATCATGTTCATATTCCCAACCGCACTATGGTAGCCTACTGTTTAAGTGAGAGGAAAGAATATTCATGGGGCACAGATCATATAGACCGGCCTCTCGAAGAAATATCCCTAAACCTACTAATAATATTATTTTTATTAATCTCACCACCACACCCCCAATGAAATTAATTCAAGTATATATGATCCACCGGGATTCGAACCCGGGTTATCACACACATATTTTTGCCACCTTAACCATTACACCACCAGGACGGTTAAAGGTTTATGCACACGCCTACGACTTATTATCCATTCTCGAATACTGGATATCAATCTAATCATGTTCATATTCCCAACCGCACTATGGTAGCCTACTGTTTAAGTGAGAGGAAAGAATATTCATGGGGCACCGATCATATAGACCGGCCTCCCGAAGAAATATCCCTAAACCTACTAATAATATTATTTTTATTAATCTCACCACGACACCCCCAATGAAATTAATTAAAGTATATATGATCCACCGGGATTCGAACCCGGGTTATCACACACATATTTTTGCCACCTTAACCATTACACCACCAGGACGGTTAAAGGTTTATGCACACGCCTACGACTTATTATCCATTCTCGAATCCTGGATATTAATCTAATCATGTTCATATTCCCAACCGCACTATGGTAGCCCACTGTTTAAGTGAGAGGAAAGAATATTCATGGGGCACAGATCATATAGAACGGCCTCTCGAAGAAATATCCCTAAACCTACTAATAATATTATTTTTATTAATCTCACCACCACACCCCCAATGAAATCAATTAAAGTATATATGATCCACCGGGATTCGAACCCGGGTTATCACACACATATTTTTGCCACCTTAACCATTACACCACCAGGACGGTTAAAGGTTTATGCACACGCCTACGACTTATTATCCATTCTCGAATACTGGATATTAATCTAATCACGTTCATATTCCCAACCGCACTATGGTAGCCTAGGTTTAAGTGAGAGGAAAGAATATTCATGGGGCACAGATCATATAGACCGGCCTCTCGAAGAAATATCCCTAAACCTACTAATAATATTATTTTTATTAATCTCACCACCACACCCCCAATGAATTAATTAAAGTATATATGATCCACCGGGATTCGAACCCGGGTTATCACACACATATTTTTGCCACCTTAACCATTACACCACCAGGACGGTTAAAGGTTTATGCACACGCATACGACTTATTATCCACTCTCGAATAAGGGATATTAATCTAATCATGCTCATATTCCCAACCGCACTATGGTAGCCTACTGTTTAAGTGAGAGGAATATTCATGGGGCACAGATCATATAGACCGGCCTCTCGAAGAAATATCCCTAAACCTACTAATAATATTATTTTTATTAATCTCACCACCACACCCCCCAATGAAATTAATTAAAAGTATATATGATCCACCGGGATTCGAACCCGGGTTATCACACACATATTTTTGCCACCTTAACCATTACACCACCAGGACGGTTAAAGGTTTATGCACACGCCTACGACTTATTATCCATTCTCGAATACTGGATATTAATCTAATCATGTTCATATTCCCAACCGCACTATGGTAGCCTACTGTTGAAGTGAGAGGAAAGAATATTCATGGGGCACAGATCATATAGACCGGCCTCTCGAAGAAATATCCCTAAACCTACTAATAATATTATTTTTATTAATCTCACCACCACACCCCCAATGAAATTAATTAAAGTATATATGATCCACCGGGATTCGAACCCGGGTTATCACACACATATTTTTGCCACCTTAACCATTACACCACCAGGACGGTTAAAGGTGTATGCACACGCCTACGACTTATTATCCATTCTCGAATACTGGATATTAATCTAATCATGTTCATATTCCCAACCGCACTATGGTAGCCTACTGTTTAAGTGAGAGGAAAGAATATTCATGGGGCACAGATCATATAGACCGGCCTCTCGAAGAAATATCCCTAAACCTACTAATAATATTATTTTTATTAATCTCACCACCACACCCCAATGAAATGAATTAAAGTGTATATGATCCACCGGGATTCGAACCCGGGTTATCACACACATATTTTTGCCACCTTAACCATTACACCACCAGGACGGTTAAAGGTTTATGCACACGCCTACGACTTATTATCCATTCTCGAATACGGATATTCATCTAATCTCATGTTATTCCCAACCGCACTATGGTAGCCTACTGTTTAAGTGAGAGGAAAGAATATTCATGGGGCACAGATCATATAGACCGGCCTCTCGAAGAAATATCCCTAAACCTACTAATAATATTATTTTTATAATCTCACCACCACTTCCAATGAAATTAATTAAAGTATATATGATCCACCGGGATTCGAACCCGGGTTATCACACACATATTTTTGCCACCTTAACCATTACACCACCAGGACGGTTCAAGGTTTATGCACACGCCTCAGACTTATTATCCATTCTCGAATACTGGATATTAATCTAATCATGTTCATATTCCCAACCGCACTATGGTAGCCTACTGTTTAAGTGAGAGGACAGAATATTCATGGGGCACAGATCAGATAGACCGGCCCCTCGAAAAGATAGCCCTGAACCTACTAATGATATGATTTTTGTTAATCGCACCACCACACCCCAATGAAAATTAATTAAAGTATATATGATCCACCGGGATTCGAACCCGGGTTATCACACACATATTTTTGCCACCTTAACCATTACACCACCAGGACGGTTAAAGGTTTATGCACACGCCTACGACTTATTATCCATTCTCGAATACTGGATATTAATCTAATCATGTTCATATTCCCAACCGCACTATGGTAGCCTACTGTTTAAGTGAGAGGAAAGAATATTCATGGGGCACAGATCATATAGACCGGCCTCTCGAAGAAATATCCCTAACCCTACTAATAATATTATTTTTATTAATCTCACCACCACACCCCCAATGAAATTAATTAAAGTATATATGATCCACCGGGATTCGAACCCGGGTTATCACACACATATTTTTGCCACCTTAACCATTACACCACCAGGACGGTTAAAGGTTTATGCACACGCCTACGACTTATTATCCATTCTCGAATACTGGATATTAATCTAATCATGTTCATATTCCCAACCGCACTATGGTAGCCTACTGTTTAAGTGAGAGGAAAGAATATTCATGGGGCACAGATCATATAGACCGGCCTCTCGAAGAAATATCCCTAAACCTACTAATAATAGATTTTTATTAATCTCACCACCACACCCCCAATGAAATTAATTAAAGTATATTTGATCCACCGGGATTCGAACCCGGGTTATCACACACATATTTTTGCCACCTTAACCATTACACCAACAGGACGGTTAAAGGTTTATGCACACGCCTACGACTTATTATCCATTCTCGAATACTGGATATTAATCTAATCATGTTCATATTCCCAACCGCACTATGGTAGCCTACTGTTTAAGTGAGAGGAAAGAATATTCATGGGGCACAGATCATATAGACCGGCCTCTCGAAGAAATATCCCTAAACCTACTAATACTATTATTTTTATTAATCTCACCACCACACCCCCATGAAATTAATTAAAGTATATATGATCCACCGGGATTCGAACCCGGGTTATCACACACATATTTTTGCCACCTTAACCATTACACCACCAGGACGGTTAAAGGTTTATGCACACGCCTACGACTTATTATCCATTCTCGAATACTGGATATTAATCTAATCATGTTCATATTCCCAACCGCACTATGGTAGCCTACTGTTTAAGTGAGAGGAAAGAATATTCATGGGGCACAGATCATATAGACCGGCCTCTCGAAGAAATATCCCTAAACCTACTAATAATATTATTTTTATTAATCTCACCACCACACCCCAATGAAATTAATTAAAGTATATATGATCCACCGGGATTCGAACCCGGGTTATCACACACATATTTTTGCCACCTTAACCATTACACCACCAGGACGGTTAAAGGTTTATGCACACGCCTACGACTTATTATCCATTCTCGAATACTGGATATTAATCTAATCATGTTCATATTCCCAACCGCACTATGGTAGCCTACTGGTTAAGTGAGAGGAAAGAATATTCATGGGGCACAGATCATATAGACCGGCCTCTCGAAGAAATATCCCTAAACCTACTAATAATATTATTTTTATTAATCTCACCACCACACCCCCAATGAAATTAATTAAAGTATATATGATCCACCGGGATTCGAACCCGGGTTATCACACACATATTTTTGCCACCTTAACCATTACACCACCAGGACGGTTAAAGGTTTATGCACACGCCTACGACTTATTATCCATTCTCGAATACTGGATATTAATCTAATCATGTTCATATTCCCAACCGCACTATGGTAGCCTACTGTTTAAGTGAGAGGAAAGAATATTCATGGGGCACAGATCATATAGACCGGCCTCTCGAAGAAATATCCCTAAACCTACTAATAATATTATTTTATTAATCTCACCACCACACCCCAATGAAATTAATTAAAGTATATATGATCCACCGGGATTCGAACCCGGGTTATCACACACATATTTTTGCCACCTTAACCATTACACCACCAGGACGGTTAAAGGTTTATGCACACGCCTACGACTTATTATCCATTCTCGAATACTGGATATTAATCTAATCATGTTCATATTCCCAACCGCACTATGGTAGCCTACTGTTTAAGTGAGAGGAAAGAATATTCATGGGGCACAGATCATATAGACCGGCCTCTCGAAGAAATATCCCTAAACCTACTAATAATATTATTTTTATTAATCTCACCACCACACCCCAATGAAATTAATTAAAGTATATATGATCCACCGGGATTCGAACCCGGGTTATCACACACATATTTTTGCCACCTTAACCATTACACCACCAGGACGGTTAAAGGTTTATGCACACGCCTACGACTTATTATCCATTCTCGAATACTGGATATTAATCTAATCATGTTCATATTCCCAACCGCACTATGGTAGCCTACTGTTTAAGTGAGAGGAAAGAATATTCATGGGGCACAGATCATATAGACCGGCCTCTCGAAGAAATATCCCTAAACCTACTAATATATTATTTTTATTAATCTCACCACCACATACCCAATGAAATTAATTAAAGTATATATGATCCACCGGGATTCGAACCCGGGTTATCACACACATATTTTTGCCACCTTAACCATTACACCACCAGGACGGTTAAAGGTTTATGCACACGCCTACGACTTATTATCCATTCTCGAATACTGGATATTAATCTAATCATGGTCATATTCCCAACCGCACTATGGTAGCCTACTGTTTAAGTGAGAGGAAAGAATATTCATGGGGCACAGATCATATAGACCGGCCTCTCGAAGAAATATCCCTAACCTACTAATAATATTATTTTTATTAATCTCACCACCACACCCCCAATGAAATTAATTAAAGTATATGATCCACCGGGATTCGAACCCGGGTTATCACACACATATTTTTGCCACCTTAACCATTACACCACCAGGACGGTTAAAGGTTTATGCACACGCCTACGACTTATTATCCATTCTCGAATACTGGATATTAATCTAATCATGTTCATATTCCCAACCGCACTATGGTAGCCTACTGTTTAAGTGAGAGGAAAGAATATTCATGGGGCACAGATCATATAGACCGGCCTCTCGAAGAAATATCCCTAAACCTACTAATAATATTATTTTTATTAATCTCACCAACACACTCCCAATGAAATTAATTAAAGTATATATGATCCACCGGGATTCGAACCCGGGTTATCACACACATATTTTTGCCACCTTAACCATTACACCACCAGGACGGTTAAAGGTTTATGCACACGCCTACGACTTATTATCCATTCTCGAATACTGGATATTAATCTAATCATGTTCATATTCCCAACCGCACTATGGTAGCCTACTGTTTAAGTGAGAGGAAAGAATATTCATGGGGCACAGATCATATAGACCGGCCTCTCGAAGAAATATCCCTAAACCTACTAATAATATTATTTTTATTAATCTCACCACCACACCCCCAATGAAATTAATTAAAGTATATATGATCCACCGGGATTCGAACCCGGGTTATCACACACATATTTTTGCCACCTTAACCATTACACCACCAGGACGGTTAAAGGTTTATGCACACGCCTACGACTTATGATCCATTCTCGAATACTGGATATTAATCTAATCATGTTCATATTCCCAACCGCACTATGGTAGCCTACTGTTTAAGTGAGAGGAAAGAATATTCATGGGGCACAGATCATATAGACCGGCCTCTCGAAGAAATATCCCTAAACCTACTAATAATATTATTTTATTAATCTCACCACCACACCCCAATGAAATTAATTAAAGTATATATGATCCACCGGGATTCGAACCCGGGTTATCACACACATATTTTTGCCACCTTAACCATTACAACACCAGGACGGTTAAAGGTTTATGCACACGCCTACGACTTATTATCCATTCTCGAATACTGGATATTAATCTAATCATGTTCATATTCCCAACCGCACTATGGTAGCCTACTGTTTAAGTGAGAGGAAAGAATATTCATGGGGCACAGATCATATAGACCGGCCTCTCGAAGAAATATCCCTAAACCTACTAATAATATTATTTTTATTAATCTCACCACCACACCCCCAATGAAATTAATTAAAGTATATATGATCCACCGGGATTCGAACCCGGGTTTCACACACATATTTTTGCCACCTTAACCATTACACCACCAGGACGGTTAAAGGTTTATGCACACGCCTACGACTTATTATCCATTCTCGAATACTGGATATTAATCTAATCATGTTCATATTCCCAACCGCACTATGGTAGCCTACTGTTTAAGTGAGAGGAAAGAATATTCATGGGGCCCAGATCATATAGACCGGCCTCTCGAAGAAATATCCCTAAACCTACTAATAATATTATTTTTATTAATCTCACCACCACACCCCCAATGAAATTAATTAAAGTATATATGATCCACCGGGATTCGAAACCGGGTTATCACACACATATTTTTTGCCACCTTAACCATTACACCACCAGGACGGTTAAAAGGTTTATGCACACGCCTACGACTTATTATCCATTCTCGAATACTGGATATTAATCTAATCATGTTCATATTCCCAACCGCACTATGGTAGCCTACTGTTTAAGTGAGAGGAAAGAATATTCATGGGGCACAGATCATATAGACCGGCCTCTCGAAGAAATATCCCTAAACCTACTAATAATATTATTTTTATTAATCTCACCACCACACCCCAATGAAATTAATTAAAGTATATATGATCCACCGGGATTCGAACCCGGGTTATCACACATATTTTTGCCACCTTAACCATTACACCACCAGGACGGTTAAAGGTTTATGCACACGCCTACGACTTATTATCCATTCTCGAATACGTGGATATTAATCTAATCATGTTCATATTCCCAAGCGCACTATGGTAGCCTACTGTTTAAGTGAGAGGAAAGAATATTCATGGGGCACAGACCACATAGACCGGCCTCTCGAAGAAATATCCCTAAACCTACTATAATATTATTTTTATTAATCTCACCACCACACCCCCAATGAAATTAATTAAAGTATATATGATCCACCGGGATTCGAACCCGGGTTATCACACACATATTTTTGCCACCTGAACCATTACACCACCAGGACGGTTAAAGGTTTATGCACACGCCTACGACTTATTATCCATTCTCGAATACTGGACATCAATCTAATCATGTTCATACTCCCAACCGCGCTATGGTAGCCTACTATTTAAGTGAGAGGAAAGAATATTCATGGGCCACAGATCATATACGACGGCCTCTCGAAGAAATATCCCTAAACCTACTAATAATATTATTTTTATTAATCTCACCACCACACCCCCAATGAAATTAATTAAAGTATATATGATCCACCGGGATTCGAACCCGGGTTATCACACACATATTTTTGCCACCTTAACCCTTACACCACCAGGACGGTTAAAGGTTTTATGCACACGCCTACGACTTATTATCCATTCTCGAATACTGGATATTAATCTAATCATGTTCATATTCCCAACCGCACTATGGTAGCCTACTGTTTAAGTGAGAGGAAAGAATATTCATGGGGCACAGATCATATAGACCGGCCTCTCGAAGAAATATCCCTAAACCTACTAATAATATTATTTTTATTAATCCTACCACCACACCCCCAATGAAATTAATTAAAGTATATATGATCCACCGGGATTCGAACCCGGGTTATCACACACATATTTTTGCCACCTTAACCATTACACCACCAGGACGGTTAAAGGTTTATGCACACGCCTACGACTTATTATCCATTCTCGAATACTGGATATTAATCTAATCATGTTCATATTCCCAACCGCACTATGGTAGCCTACTGTTTAAGTGAGAGGAAAGAATATTCATGGGGCACAGATCATATAGACCGGCCTCTCGAAGAAATATCCCTAAACCTACTAATAATATTATTTTTATTAATCTCACCACCACACCCCCAATGAAATTAATTAAAGTATATATGATCCACCGGGATTCGTACCCGGGTTATCACACACATATTTTTGCCACCTTAACCATTACACCACCAAGACGGATAAAGGTTGTATGCGACACGCCTACGACTTATTATCCATTCTCGAATACTGGATATTAATCTAATCATGTTCATATTCCCAACCGCACTATGGTAGCCTACTGTTTAAGTGAGAGGAAAGAATCTTCATGGGGCACAGATCATATAGACCGGCCTCTCGAAGAAATATCCCTAAACCTACTAATAATATTATTTTTATTAATCTCACCACCACACTCCCAATGAAATAAATTAAAGTATATATGATCCACCGGGATTCGAACCCGGGTTATCACACACATATTTTTGCCACCTTAACCATTACACCACCAGGACGGTTAAAGGTTTAGGCACACGCCTACGACTTATTATCCATTCTCGAATACTGGATATTAATCTAATCATGTTCATATTCGCAACCGCACTATGGTAGCCTACTGTTTAAGTGAAGAGGAAAGAATATTCATGGGGCACAGATCATATAGACCGGCCTCTCGAAGAAAATATCCCTAAACCTACTAATAATATTATTTTTATTAATCTCACCACCACACCCCCAATGAAATTAATTAAAGTATATATGATCCAACGGGATTCGAACCCGGGTTATCACCACAATATTTTTGCCACCTTAACCATTACACCACCAGGACGGTTAAAGGTTTTATGCACACGCCTACGAACTTATTATCCATTCTCGAATACAGGATAGTAATCTAATCATGTTCATATTCCCAACCGCACTATGGTAGCCTACTGTTTAAGTGAGAGGAAAAGAATATTCATGGGGCACAGATCATATAGACCGGCCTCTCGAAGAAATATCCCTAAACCTACTAATAATATTTTTTATTAATCTCACCACCACACCCCCAATGAAATTAATTAAAGTATATATGATCCACCGGGATTCGAACCCGGGTTATCACACACATATTTTTGCCACCTTAACCATACACCACCAGGACGGTTAAAGGTTTATGCACACGCCTACGACTTATTATCCATTCTCGAATACTGGATATTAATCTAATCATGTTCATATTCCCAACCGCACTATGGTAGCCTACTGTTTAAGTGAGAGGAAAGAATATTCATGGGGCACAGCTCATATAGACCGGCCTCTCGAAGAAATATCCCTAAACCTACTAATAATATTATTTTTATTAATCTCACCACCACACCCCAATGAAATTAATTAAAGTATATATGATCCACCGGGATTCGAACCCGGGTTATCACACACATATTTTTGCCACCTTAACCATTACACCACCAGGACGGTTAAAGGTTTATGCACACGCCTACGACTTATTATCCATTCTCGAATACTGATATTAATCTAATCATGTTCATATTCCCAAACCGCACTATGGTGGCCTACTGTTTAAGTGAGAGGAAAGAATATTCATGGGGCACAGATCATATAGACCGGCATCTCGAAGAAATATCCCTAAACCTACTAATAATATATTTTTATTAATCTCACCACCACACCCCAATGAAATTAATTAAAGTATATATGATCCACCGGGATTCGAACCCGGGTTATCACACACATATTTTTGCCACCTTAACCATTACACCACCAGGACGGTTAAAGGTTTATGCACACGCCTACGACTTATTATCCATTCTCGAATACTGGATATTAATCTATTCATGTTCATATTCCCAACCGCACTATGGTAGCCTACTGTTTAAGTGAGAGGAAAGAATATTCATGGGGCACAGATCATATAGACCGGCCCTCTCGAAGAAATATCCCTAAACCTACTAATAATATTATTTTTATTAATCTCACCACCACACCCCCAATGAAATTAATTAAAGTATATATGATCCACCGGGATTCGAACCCGGGTTATCACACACATATTTTTGCCACCTTAACCATTACACCACCAGGACGGTTAAAGGTTTATGCACACGCCTACGACTTATTATCCATTCTCGAATACTGGATATTAATCTAATCATGTTCATATTCCCAACCGCACTATGGTAGCCTACTGTTTAAGTGAGAGGAAAGAATATTCATGGGGCACAGATCATATAGACCGGCCTCTCGAAGAAATATCCCTAAACCTACTAATACTACTATTTTTATTAATCTCACCACCACACCCCCAATGAAATTAATTAAAGTATATATGATCCACCGGGATTCGAACCCGGGTTATCACACACATATTTTTGCAACCTTAACCATTACACCACCAGGACGGTTAAAGGTTTATGCACACGCCTACGACTTATTATCCATTCTCGAATACTGGATATTAATCTAATCATGTTCATATTCCCAACCGCACTATGGTAGCCTACTGTTTAAGTGAGAGCAAAGAATATTCATGGGGCACAGATCATATAGACCGGCCTCTCGAAGAAATATCCCTAAACCTACTAATAATAGTTATTTTTATTAATCTCACCACCACACCCCTAATGAAATTAATTAAAGTATATATGATCCACCGGGATTCGAACCCGGGTTATCACACACATATTTTTGCCACCTTAACCATTACACCACCAGGACGGTTAAAGGTTTATGCACACGCCTACGACTTATTATCCATTCTCGAATACTGGATATTAATCTAATCATGTTCATATTCCCAACCGCACTATGGTAGCCTACTGTTTTAAGTGAGAGGAAAGAATATTCATGGGGCACAGATCATATAGACCGGCCTCTCGAAGAAATATCCCTAAACCTACTAATAATATTATTTTTATTAATCTCACCACCACACCCCCAATGAAAATTAATTAAAGTATATATGATCCACCGGGATTCGAACCCGGGTTATCACACACATATTTTTGCCACGTTAACCATTACACCACCAGGACGGTTAAAGGTTTATGCACACGCCTACGACTTATTATCCATTCTCGAATACTGGATATTAATCTAATCATGTTTCATATTCCCAACCGCACTATGGTAGCCTACTGTTTAAGTGAGAGGAAAGAATATTCATGGGGCACAGATCATATAGACCCGCCTCTCGAAGAAATATCCCTAAACCTACTAATAATATTATTTTATTAATCTCACCACCACACCCCCAATGAAATTAATTAAAGTATATATGATCCACCGGATTCGAACCCGGGTTATCACACACATATTTTTGCCACCTTAACCATTACACCACCAGGACGGTTAAAGGTTTATGCACACGCCTACGACTTATTATCCCATTCTCGAATACTGGATATTAATCTAATCATGTTCATATTCCCAACCGCACTATGGTAGCCTACTGTTTAAGTGAGAGGAAAGAATATTCATGGGGCACAGATCATATAGACCGGCCTCTCGAAGAAATATACCTAAACCTACTAATAATATTATTTTTATTAATCTCACCACCACACCCCCAATGAAATTAATTAAAGTATATATGATCCACCGGGATTCGAACCCGGGTTATCACCACATATTTTTGCCACCTTAACCATTACACCACCAGGACGGTTAAAGGTTTATGCACACGCCTACGACTTATTATCCATTCTCGAATACTGGATATTAATCTAATCATGTTCAGTATTCCCAACCGCACTATGGTAGCCTACTGTTTAAGTGAGAGGAAAGAATATTCATGGGGCAGAGATCATATAGACCGGCCTCTCGAAGAAATATCCCTAAACCTACTAATAATATTATTTTTATTAATCTCACCACCACACCCCCAATGAAATTAATTAAAGTATATATGATCCACCGGGATTCGAACCCGGGTTATCACACACATATTTTTGCCACCTTTAACCATTACACCACCAGGACGGTTAAAGGTTTATGCACACGCCTACGACTTATTATCCATTCTCGAATACTGGATATTAATCTAATCATGTTCATATTTCCAACCGCACTATGGTAGCCTACTGTTTAATATAAGTGAGAGGAAAGAATATTCATGGGGCACAGATCATATAGACCGGCCTCTCGAAGAAATATCCCTAAACCTACTAATAATATTATTTTTATTAATCTCACCACCACACCCCCAATGAAATTAATTAAAGTATATATGATCCACCGGGATTCGAACCGGGTTATCACACACATATTTTTTGCCACCTTAACCATTACACCACCAGGACGGTTAAAGGTTTATGCACACGCACTACGACTTATTATCCATTCTCGAATACTGGATATTAATCTAATCATGTTCATATTCCCAACCGCACTATGGTAGCCTACTGTTTAAGTGAGAGGAAAGA
Source organism: Paralithodes platypus (assembly GCA_032716605.1). Lineage (NCBI taxonomy): Eukaryota > Metazoa > Arthropoda > Malacostraca > Decapoda > Lithodidae > Paralithodes > Paralithodes platypus. Next base: position 45,175,024 of record CM064575.1, read on the forward strand.
ATATTCATGGGGCACCGATCATATAGGACGGCCACACGAAGAAATATCCCTAAACCTACTAATAATATTATTTTTATTAATCTCACCACCACACACCCAATGAAATTAATTAAAGTATATATGATCCACCGGGATTCGAACCCGGGTTATCACACACATATTTTTGCCACCTTACACCATTACACCACCAGGACGGTTAAAGGTTTATGCACACGCCTACGACTTATTATCCATTCTCGAATACTGGATATTTATCTAATCATGTTCATATTCCCAACCGCACTATGGTAGCCTACTGTTTAAGTGAGAGGAAAGAATATTCATGGGGCACAGATCATATAGACCGGCCTCTCGAAGAAATATCCCTAAACCTACTAATAATATTATTTTTATTAATCTCACCACCACACCCCCAATGAAATTAATTAAAGTATATATGATCCACCGGGATTCGAACCCGGGTTATCACACACATATTTTTGCCACCTTAACCATTACACCACCAGGACGGTTAAAGGTTTATGCCCACGCCTACGACTTATTATCCATTTCGAATACTGGATATTAATCTAATCATGTTCATATTCCCAACCGCACTATGGTAGCCTACTGTTTAAGTGAGAGGAAAGAATATTTTATGGGGCACAGATCATATAGACCGGCCTCTCGAAGAAATATCCCTAAACCTACTAATAATATTATTTTTATTAATCTCACCACCACACTCCCAAT